>CM048916.1:45997917-46597917 GCA_026686955.1 Epinephelus cyanopodus
GAACAACACAGCTCAGCTATAATACAAGCAATATCTGCTGCTGTTAATGTTTAAAGCTGACTTAATTAAGAAACTATATTGAAATGCTAGCAAACAAATCAGCAATATTTATGAAAGAGCAAAACCAAACAGGAAAAAACAACTTATCAGTTACATAAAGGTTTTTAATATTATTCCTGTCTTAAGAAGAAAACATAATGCAGTCACCAAAGTTTCTCTTGGTGTATTTTCAGATGCACCACTCCAGACTTCCACTAATATGTAACTTTTGAAAGAGGAAACAACACATTAATTACAAACCAAGAACTGAATTCTGAATATATAAAACACACCTGTGCTTATTTAAATACACTCAGGCCTTTTACTGTTGTAACCTTACCCACTCTATATGAGGAGTGGCTTGTGGTAGCCGATGTCAGCAGACTTTACAGAGAAACTTGAGAGTATATCAACTTTTTGGAGCAGAGCTGCTTTAAAGTCTATTCTCTGAGCCACAGGAAGCCAGTGTAGAGACCTGAGCACAGGACTAATGTGCTCGTACTTCCTGGTTCTGGTCAGGACCCGAGCAGCAGCATTCTGGATGTACTGCAGTTGTCTTACGGCCCGTTTGGAGAGGCCTGTGAGCAGGCCGTTACAGTAGCCTAACCTACTAGAGACAAATGCATGGATAAGTCTCTCCAAGTCAGGTTTAGACACTATACCTTTGATTTTGGCAATGTTTTATTAGATGGTAAAAAGCTGCTGATGTTATTGATTTGATGTGGCTGTTAAAGTTCAAGTCTGAGTTCATTATTACCCCGAGATTTCTAACTTGATTTGTAGGTTTTAGAGAGAGAAACTGGAAGTGACTGCTGACCCTTTCTCTTTGTTTCTGTGGACCAAATACGATGACTTCAGTGTTGTCTGAATTTAGCTAAACACTGACCTGCTGGATGCAGTGACAGAGTGAATCCACTGGTCCATATTCACCTGCTGTCAGTGAGACATAGATCTGAGTGTCGTCTGCATAATTGTGGTAGGACACATTATTACTTTGTATTAACTGGCCTAAAGGCAGCATGTAGAGATTGAACAGAAGGGGTCCCAGGATTGACCCTTGGGACACCCCACAGGTCAATCAATTCAATTCAATCAATCAATTTTATTTATAAAGCCCAATATCACAAATACAATTTGCCTCACAGGGCTTTACAGCATACGACATCCCTCTGTCCTTTAGACCCTCACAGCGGATAAGGAAAAACTCCCCCCCCAAAAAAAAAACCCTTTACCAGGGAAAAAAATGGTAGAAACCTCAGGAAGAGCAACTGAGGAGGGATCCCTCTTCCAGGACGGACAGATGTGCAATAGATGTCGTACAGAACAGATCAGCATAACAAATTAACAGTAATCTGTATGACACAATACAGTAATCTATATGACATCCTCGGTAATGACAGTAGCTTACAACAACATTCATGAAAGTAATAATATTGTCGTTATAGTTGAAAGTATATATTAGTATCTGGAAGTATACATGTATGATAATAATCATATGTGTATAATAACAGTAGAAGTATGACTAATGACTAATGATGGCAGCAGCAGCAGCAGGAGGCATCTGGCAGGACCACGGCAGCAGCACAACCACACACGTCACACTATCCAGGCACCGCTGCAATACGAGTTAACCTGAGAGACAGTGGAGCACAAAGGCTCCGGAGAAGAAGCCGAGTTAGTCAATCAATCAATTCAATCAATTTTATTTATAAAGCCCAATATCACAAATAGAATTTGCCTCACAGGGCTTTACAGCATATGACATCCCTCTGTCCTTTAGACCCTCACAGCGGATAAGGAAAAACTCCCCAAAAAAACCCCTTTACCGGGGAAAAAAAAAATAGTAGAAACCTCAGGAAGAGCAACTGAGGAGGGATCCCTCTTCTAGGACGGACAGACGTGCAATAGATGCCGTACAGAACAGATCAGCATAACAAATTAACAGTAATCTGTATGACACAATACAATAATCTGTATGACATCCCCGGTAATGACAGTAGCTTACAACAACATTCATGAAAGTAATAATATTGTCGTTATAGTTCTGGCTACTGTGGTACAATATGTTGAAAGTATATATTAGTATCTGGCAGTATACATGTATGATAATAATCATGTGTATAATAACAGTAGAAGTATGACTAATGACTAATGATGGCAGCAGCAGCAGCAGCAGCAGCAGGCATCTGGCAGGACCACGGCAGCAGCACAACCACACACGTCACACTATCCTGGCACCGCTGCAATACGAGTTAACCTGAGAGACAGTGGAGCACCACAGAGAGAGAGAGAGAGAGAGAAGGTGCCCGGTGCATTATAGGTGGTCCTCCAGCAGATTAGGCCTAAGTCAGCCTAACTAGGGGCTGGTACAGGGCAAGCCTGAGCCAGCCTTAACTATAAGCTTTATCAAAGAGGAAAGTCTTAAGTCTAGCCTTAAATGTGGAGACGGTGTCTGCCTCCCGGACCGTAACAGGAAGATGATTCCACAGGAGAGGAGCCTGATAGCTGAAGGCTCTGGCTCCTGATCTACTTTTGGAGACTTTAGGGACCACGAGTAACCCTGCGTTCTCAGAGCGCAGAGTTCTGGTGGGACAATATGGCACAATGAGCTCTCTAAGATATGGCGGAGCTTGACCATTTAGAGCTTTATAAGTTAACAGTAGGATTTTAAATTCAATTCTGGATTTTACAGGGAGCCAGTGCAGAGAAGCTAAAACAGGAAAAATATGATCTCGTTTCTTAGTTCCTGTTAGTACTCGTGCTGCTGCATTCTGAATTAGCTGGAGAGTTTTTAATGATTTACTAGAGCTACCTGATAATAGAGAGTTACAGTAATCCAGCCTTGAGGTAACAAAAGCGTGGACCAATTTTTCTGCATCTTTTTGGGTCAGGATAGGCCTAATTTTTGCAATATTACGCAGATGAAAAAATGCAGTCCGTGAGGTTTGTTTTAAATGAGAATTAAAAGACAAATCTTGATCAAATGTTACTCCGAGGTTTCTTACGGTAGTGCTAGAGGCCAGAGCAATGCCATCGAGAGAAACTATGTCATCAGATAAAGAGTCTCTGAGTTGTTTGGGGCCAAGAACAATAACTTCAGTTTTGTCTGAATTTAACATCAGGAAATTGGTGCTCATCCAGGTTTTTATGTCTTTAAGACAATTATGAAGTTTAGTTAATTGATCACTTTCTTCTGGCTTCATCGATAAATACAGCTGTGTATCATCCGCATAACAATGGAAATTTATAGAGTGATTTCTAATGATGTTGCCTAAAGGAAGCATATATAGAATAAATAGGATTGGTCCAAGCACAGAACCTTGCGGAACTCCAAAACAAACTTTAGTACGTACAGATGATTCATTATGAACGTCAACAAATTGAAAATGATCAGATAAATAAGATTTAAACCAGCTTAGTGCAGAACCTTTTAGGCCATGTGGTCTGAGACACAGTTACCAATTTCAACAAAGTACTTCCTGTCTTCTAGACAGGACTTCAACCAATTTAGGGCAGTGCCAGAGATGCCCACCCAGTCTTCTCGTCTCTGTAAAAGGATCTCATGATCGACAGTATCAAAAGCAGCACTCAGATCTAGCAGGACTAAAACTGAGACTGCCTGCGTCAGTGTTCAGGCGGATGTCATTTGTCACCTTAATAAGAGTGGTCTCAGTGCTGTGATGGGGTCTAAAACCTGACTGGAAAACATCAAAGGAGTTGTTCATTCGGAGAAAGTCAGTAAGCTGTTGGTAAACAACTTTCCCAAGGACTTTGCCTAAAAACGGCAGATTTGAAATGGGCCAGTAGTTGTTCAGTGCTGTGGCATCAAGACTGCTCTTCTTAAGGAGAGGCTTCATGACCGCAGTTTTCAAGGCCTTTGGGAATGTTCCAGATTGTAGTGACATGTTAACTATGTGAGCGAGTGGTGGTAACAAACTGCTCGGCACAGACTTTACAAATCTAGTGGGTAACACATTGAGGCAGCATGTAGATGAACTCAGACTGGTGATGATCTCTTGGACAGTTTTGTCAGTTACAGGTGCAAAATGAGTCAGCTCTAAGTGTCTAGGTGGCTGCAGGGTTGTTGTTGCTGTTCACTGTTGCAAATAAGACACGCGAGTTGTTACTGCAGTTTCCAATAATTTCAGAAAAGTACCTCTCCCTTGTTCTACGTAAGATCTGGTTGAACACGTACAACTTTTCTTTATAAATTTCATAATGAACATTGACTTGCGTCATTTCCGCTCGGCCCTCCGGCACTCCCTTTTCTGTGCCCTGACCGAGTCGTCATTCCTCCATGGCGCCTTCTGCTTATTTTTAACCATTTTACCCTTCACAGGGGCAATGGTGTCCTGAACAGTCAAAACACTCGAAGTAACAGAGTTCAACAAATCATCAACATTAGAACATGAGGCATTTTCATGAACGTGGTTACGTTTAGCCAATATTGATTATACAAAGCAAATGTTGCACACTCTGGCTTTATATGCATTTCTTTAATTTTGATGATGATGTTTCGGCCTTTGGGCCTTCATCATACTGAGACACAGGTACACTGATCTGTTATATAGGTCACACCTTTGTCACACAGCTGATAATAATTAGATGATCATACTACACCATTAGGTTGAGAAAAAGACAGACCTTTAAACCAAACAGAAGCAGAAGCTACAGCCAATCACGTCATCAAAACAAATGATGGCAGCTACTGCACATTCTACCACATTTCATTTTAACAGACATTTTTTTAATTCACCATATTCAAAAATGTTGAAATACACAAGTATAATGCAAATTCTTGATAGATAAATAGCAAAAGTTAAGGCATCTTTCCAAATTCAGCTTTTATTACACATGAACAGTATAACTTAGAGTAACTAACTTAGAGAGAAAATTAAATTTCATATAACTTTTATATGAAATTAAACAAGTAGTCCTTGATCACATCCTTAAAGGTCCTCACAGTGCCAGTATGTTGAAACGGAACATTTTCAAAAACAAGTTTCCACAGGTGAATAATAACTCAACAGGACAACTGAACACCAACATCACATCATCATAAAAAAAAAACTTATTAGAAAACAAACATGGAAGAATCTGCAGAGAGTCTTACAGAGAGGGAACCATCTTCCAGCACAGTCAGGCATGGAGCAGAAGCTGAGAGGGGGTAAAACAGAGATTAAATGCTAATAAAAATTTGGAATTAAACACACACTAAGTAAATGGAATCTAAGAGGAAGATTATATGAAGTGCTTAATGAAATCAAGGCAATATACAATAATTAATGCAATACAATAATAATGCAATAAGACTAGTAATTTTAGTTGTAAGTTACAACTTTTAACTAAGTAATATTTTAATAGCATAACTGTACTTGAGTACACATTTCCTGTACTTCTTCCACTACTGTTTAAATTGGCATCAACTTTTTTTTTGAATAACAGATTAATGATTAAATCAATGACAGATCAAATCAAAGCAGATTAAATCAATGTAATACAATAATAATGGATTAACACCTGTAATTTTAATTGAAACTGAGTAATAAGTAATAACATAACTTTAATAACATAACTGTACCTGAGTACTAGGGCATTAACGACCTTAATTTTTTTCAGGTCGACTTATCTGTCAATAAAGTCAAAGTTGAGTCGACACGTCATTTGATGAAGTCATCACATAGACACAGCGGAGGAAAGTGAAGTATCTCCACACATGTGCTGTGTGTCTGTGAAGGTCCGAACATACTCGGGTGGAACGTATGCAGAACAGACTCTGTGGACGTCCGCAAGCCCTGTGTGCGCAAAGTTCAAGGCTCGAACATACTCGGGTGTACTATAAGCGGAGCGGACTCCGCGAGGAATGTCCACAGTCATTCGGGCTTCCTGTAAAAGTTTCCTGTAAAAAATGTCCGTGAAAAATCCCCGATGTGAAAAATACATGCCAAGCAGTCACTGGTGCGCTGAGCAGAGTCCGTGCGGTCGTAAAATCTGAGCTTTGCGCGCACAGGGCTTGCAGACGTCCGCTTTGAGTCTGCACGGACCTCCGCAGAGTCTGTTCCGCGCACCAGTGACTGCTCGGCATGTATTTTTCACAATGGGGGATTTTTCACGGACATTTTTACAGGAAACTACAACACGGAAGTGCGCTCGACTATGAAAGCTCGAATGACTGTGGACATTCCTCGCGGAGTCTGCTCCGCTTATAGTGCGCCTGAGTATGTTCACTTAGTCAAGGAAAAAGTATCAGCGTAAGCACAGAGAGAGAGAGAGAGGGAAAAAACACACGACTTGTCGACTCCTCTCAGGGGGTGTCGACCTGTGCCACTGACATCCACGCGTCAACAAATCGACTTTTCTGTTAATGCCCTACTGAGTACACATTTTGTTTAAGTTGGCATTGGCTGTCTGGATGCCCTTCTTACTCCTCTGTCTCTCGCCCTGGTGAACCATTTTGACAGTGCCCTTTCAGCTTCCTGCTGGTTCACTTGTGACATCAGTGTGTTCTTCTTAAGAGCCTCTGTAAAACAAACACATCATCCATTACCATGGTAACCAGACGCCGTTCTAGCATATGTGTCAGTCAGTATCCTTAGCATATTAATGGTTAGCGATAGCAGTCACTCTAACATGTTATAAGGTGGAGGATTTTTTCTCCACCTCCTTCACCTGAAAGCAAGGACCTCAGTGATGATGAGACCACGACACTCCTGCCTCTGCTCTGCAGCTTCTCTACCTGGAGAGCCAGAGTATGTATGTATATATATATATGTATATGTTCTCAAGGCTCAATCCTCTGACTAAGCAAGATGACTGCATAGTAGGGGCATCACGATTCTCCAAGTCCTCGATTTGATGCTCGATTTTTTTTCTTATAAAGTTTGAGACTCAATACAGTGTGACACCTACAAATGTATATGGTCACATGTTACGGCTGCGGCCGTATATTTTGATATTTATTGCATATATGTTGTTTTTTTAAATGTGAGAGTAAAGGGCCGTCCACACCAAGAAAGATAACTGTAACGTTACCTATAACGATAACAATGGCAGCATCCACACCAATGAACGATATCGTTGTGTTGCTAGGTTACGCCAAACACACACTGCTCGGTGCGGTCGGCAGGGGAGCATAGTGATGGATAAAATGGATATTGATGACCTGTTATTGCTGTATGTTGCGAGACAGAAAAAGAAAACCAATTTGCCGCTTGCTCCACTTGTCTGTCTGTCTGTAAGCTCCATCTGTCATGAGACAAACATGAATGAAGACGTGCAGTTTATTGTGTTTCACCAGCGACGAGCTGTCATTACGCGCGACAATTACGCACGGCTGCGTGCTCTTTATAACTCACTGTGTGAACCTATGTTGCATAATAAAGATTTGCCCCCCTCAGTAACTTCATCCTGGCTCCTGAATTTTATGAATGGAGGGGAAAAGAGGAGACGCATTCCCCTGCAAAATGTATTTTATTGCAGTTATTTACCCGGTATTTTCAAAACTAAATCACTTAAGTTCAGGTTCTGTCACAAAACTATATTGTTACGGATCTTTGCACGTTTAAGTGGGTGTATGGAAATCCTGGAGCTTTCTTAGTGGGTATACATGACGTGATGAATGTCTCGACCTGTCAGATGGATTTTGATTGGCTGTCAGTGTTTCTATCGTTCATCAAATCGCTCTGAAAGTGATCCAAACGATATTGTCCACCACTATCGTTATCGTTATAGTTGTAGTGTGGACGCTGCCAAACACTTGAGTTTAGAACGATTTTTAAAACTGTATATTTATAGTTATATTTATAGTTATAGTTCTTGGTGTGGACGGCCCTTACCCCCAATTTCCACCAGATGCGCGTTGGTTGCGTCTGCGGTCCGGCACGGCAGCGGAGCCGATTAGATTCAATTCTAGTCAATGTGTGTGTTTCCACCGGCTCCGGCAGTGCTGCGTTCTGGCTCCGTCTCATCTCCGGCACTCCGGAGCCCTCCGCAACAGATACGCAGGACTTCTATTTTTGCCGGACGCCGGTGCACAACGCAGCAATTCAGCACAGAGCAGATCGTGCGGGGCAGGAAGTCGTGCAGAGAAACACAATAAAACATCCGGTTATTTTTCAAAATAAGACACACAGTGTTCACGGCGGATCATATTTCCCTGCACTACACCTTGAAAACTACATAATGGGCAGAGGCAGGCCTGAAGTCAACAGGTCAGAGGTTTTCAGATGTCATTTCACCCCGTTGACACCGTGGACAAGGAGATATTCATCATGGCAGTGCACCGAGATGTCTTCCGGCGGAGCTGCACCGCTCTGCACAGCAAACACAGGCGGTGGGTATTAACGGACGGTGGAGCACGCAGCGGATAACCAGCGCTGCCGTACCACAACAGACACGCATCCAGTGGAAATCCGGGGATAAGACCTTTTCTTTTTCTGAAGATCTGTGCCAGGTGCCGCTCCCGTCTCCTTCCCTGAGTGGTGGGTTCTGGCTGGTCGTGGCTGCTGCCGATTGGATGTCGCGAGGGCTTGGCTCTGGTTGTGGCTGCTGCTGATTGGCTGTTGCGGGGGTTTGGCCTTTTTAAACCCCAGCCATCTGTCAAACTCGAGGGTCGTTTGACAGCAGCGTTACTCCGACACCAAACCTGCCTGTGCCTTTATAAACTGTTGTGTGTGTTTTTTTGACTGGAGAGCGGCGAGCCTTATTTGAATTGTGAGCTTGTTGTTTATGTCCTGCCGCTACGAGCGGGGAAAAGTTTGTTTGCTGCCAACCTGCGGCAGCGCTAAGCAGCAGTTTTATTTGTCACCTGCACGTCACTTGTAAATATTTGCACATAACACTAAGCAGTACGGGTGAGCTGCCATTTATGTTGACCTGTTTCCTCCTGTTTTTGTTTAGTTTAGGGAGTTAGGTTTAGTGACTCTATTTTTGTTGGTGCGTAACATAAATTGTTAATTTGTTTAATCATTTTGTGTATTTTTCAATGGAAAACAACAGATTTAAGTGTGTTTTGGTAAGGTGCAATTCTCTAACTTCACCACAAGAGGGAGTATCTCAAAAATGAGCACTAGTGCTTCGGTCCTTCAGACAGAGAACGCAACTCCTGTCTCTACTTTCCCTGTACAAGACACATCTCCTGCAAACAGGCAACTCCAGGGTTCCTACACATTTTTCATGATCAAATTCAAGCACTTTTCAAGCACATTTAAGGGTAATTTTCAGTTTTTTCTAGCACCTTATCGCTGGGGTAAACTACAAATCTACAAGAATATGTCATGATTTTTTTTTTCACATTATATCACAGTGATATACATTGCATTATGCTATTAACATCTTAAATTATGTTTCATAATAGCAAAAAGTTTAGAAATTACAGGAGAACACAAAATTTTATCCAAAAAAAAAGGGAAGTGGTTTCTGACTCTGGTGTTGAATGTAACAAATTATTCAGTCCGATCCCAATTTTGTGAAATACAAAGAGATATAATTCAAGCACTTTCAAGGATTTCATGCACCCATAGGAACCCTGTAACTCATGCTGAGGCCTGTAACAACAACAGGTTGGCCAACGAAGATGAAGTCGAGTGAAACATCTTACATCTAATAGACAACAAATGTTAAATAAAACAAATAAATTCACACCCTTTTACAATGTTTTTTAGGACTCAAACTCTTCGGACAACTTATTCAGTAAAATACCTTCACAATTTAAGACCTCATAAAATTGTAATAAGAATTTTTAAGGGTCTTATTTTCCCCAGTAGTGATTTATCAACTTTTAATACTTTTCAAGACATTGGGATATCCTGTCCTTAAACATCTGCAACAGTAAACAGCAGTAACATTAATGCAGCAGTGATATTAATCCAAAAAAACATCAGATATAAAACACTGAAAGCGAACTTTTTACTGCAACATGACTAATTTTAGTTTGAGTACATTTTGCTGATAATACTTACATACTTTTATTTCAGTAAGGTTTAGTGAATACAGGACTTTTACTTGTGAAGTATTTTCACAGTGTTAGTACTGTTGTTAGTACTTCTACTTAAGTAAAGGATTTGAATACTTTTTCCTTCCCTGGTTGTAACTAAAACTTGACTAAGACACAGATAATCATGGTCTTGTTTCAAAATTATGTACATCTCAGAAGAGTAACATCATGTACATATATTGTCTGACAGACACAGACTGGTTTTCTGCGAGAAAGCGTTGTGGGTTTCATTTCGTGTTCATGCGCAATGCATGTTCCGACCTGCAGATTATAAACACCGCTGCAAGTGTTTCAAATAGGGATGGGCATAATTAATCAATTAATCGATAATCGATCGTTAACATTTTTTTTGATAACGTGAAATGTTATCGGATCTATTGTGTATTGTGTTATGTCTTAAGCAATGCCATGAATTTCACTATGTGGCAGCAATGAGACAATTTACCAGAAGGGGGCGACTTTTAACTATTTAGGACAAAACCCCAAATGTCTACAAGCTGTCGTAGCGCTCAAAGTGGAGTTTGGTGTGGTGCCATTTCAAAGTAAACAATGATTAAATTCATTGTAAATACTGCGGATGTCATCTACAAACACAACTCATCAACAACCCAAATGATGAACCACTTGAACAATGTTCATCCGACGCAGGTTAACGGTAATCACCTGCCATCTCAACAGGTTACTCTGCTCCTGGAGCACAGCTCCCGGCTGCCGGTGTTCAACACTGGAGCACAACATATCTTTTTGTTTAATGGTTAAACACATAAAATTTAACTTCTTTGTCTGAGAGGATTGTTTGCCATGTCTGCAAGGATTGATCTGTTATATGTTCGTTGTGGAATAAGCATTTCATTGAGGAAAAACACGCCGTCTTTAGTATTTTCTGTCATGAACATTTTATCGATAATTGATCGTTAATTTTTTCGATTATCATTAAGTGAAATTTCTTCAGATGCCCATCCCTACTTTCAAACATGATTTGTTGTATTTCACACTTCTGTCAAGGAAAAAGTCAGAGAAAGTCACAGCATGACACAAGAGAGAAATGTGAACGGCTCATTTTTCCTCTGACACGCCACATACCTGTGTGCCGCCACGGCTCGGCTGTTCAGGTATTTCTGGGCAGTCATGACGCCAATTTATTCACCTGGAGCCAGGCTTCTCGGTTGCCAGTAAGCCGTTATCTTGTGCAGCGGAGCACTATGGCTGTTATTGGCCAGCGCATGGACACTCACCCTCCTTTAATGAGACTTTGAACTTATCTCACAGTAGTGGCACCATGTAATGTACCGTGGTGTTTAAGTAGCAGCCCACTGCAGTCTACCGTTGGTACCAGTATACCGTGCAGCACTACTCCACACACATCCACACACTCATACTCTCTCCACACACGCACACACACACACACACAAAGACATGCATTTCTTCCCTGACATTTTTTTGTTGTGCGATATCACCACCGCGCTGCAGTCCTGCATTCCTCCCGAACTCCACACTCTCTCACCTGCCTGTGCTGCACTCCTCTCCCTCTCACTCGCTCCACTTAATCCTTTTACATTTCTTAAAGGGTCATACGCACTCATAACAATAAATTGTTTTTTTTTATGACGGAAGAGCCGCACGCCGATGGTTTTAATTAATGGATCGAAGAGCCACACACTGATAGGCAAAGAGCCGCATGCAGTTCGCGAGCTGCGGGTTGGCCACCCCTGATATACAACATTGAAAAGACGTCCTTAAACTTCTTTTTCCTGTGATGGCTGAACAGGTTGTAGTCCAGTGCCAGGTTGTTTGACAAAATGAATTTTATCATTCGCCTCGTTGCATCATCTACACTTGTGCCCCCTACATCTGCCACCATGGCAAAAAAAAAAAAGGCTTAGACGGACTGCAAAGAAAACAAGCTTCAAAGATTCAACGATTCAGCCAGAAAGTCGACTAATTATTTGAAGTTGTAGTCTTTATGTAATTTAGTGTAATGCAATACATATTTTACTTTGTAGCCTAGTGTAAATCACAGGGGAAAAAGTAAATAAATAGATGTAAACTTACAACAGAGGACATTAGACTGCGTTCCCCCAGTTTCGCATTGAGAGCCTCAACATCAGCTTGAGTTTGCAGAGGGAAGACCACTCCTTCAGGAACCTCCATCACTGATGCCTCTTGCTTCTTTAGTAGGGCATTTAATATCTTACCATGAACCCGCTGTATCTCCTTCACTTCTTCTACAATTGTAAGAAGTTTAGAGAACATGGCTTCACAACTGGGAGTCGCAACCCTCTGGGAAGTGGGGCTGGCACCCCTTTAGACAATGGAACTGGTGACTCACTGGGCAGTGGGGCTGGCAGCCTGCTGGATAGTGGAACTGGTGACTCGCTGGGCAGAGGGGCTGGTGACCCGGCTGGTCATTTTCCTGCTGCTAGCCCAGTGAGTTTTTCTGGGGGAGTGGGAGTGGAAATTCCTCCTCTGAATCAGAATTCTCACTTAATTCTAGTTGCTTGCTCTTTTGACTCTCAAAGAGTTTTGCACTTGCCCTAGAGAGGTTAACATCAACATATAAGGTAAACCATATCTCCATATTATTTCTAGAGAAAGTGACCCTCAACCCACATTCCCCAAGACACCTACTTTCTCTTTCTCAAGCCATCGTCGGTGTCTGTCAGGTTTGATGTATATTCAGCTTGATGGAGCTTTATCCTGGCATCTACATAAGTGGCTGTAATACAATGACACAAAATAAAAAGAAGAAGCTTAGGTAAGTAAAGGAGCAGAAGTTAATGAGGAAGAGTTACCTGCATTTCCGATCACACACACATTACACAGAATCCAGTTTTTGGCTGGTGGTGTGCCCTCTTTCATGGCCTTGGTTACGTTGAGGAATGTGGCTGGTGGCCACCAGCATAATTTTCCATCGGTGCCCTCGAACGAATGAAATGAAATGATGTCCACCTTGTTGCAGCCGTCAGAGTCAACTTCATCCACAAACTCCACCAAACTGAATGAGGGCATCCTGCAAAGTTAATCAAGTTATGTACTATGTAGCTGAGGCAAAGCCACAAACATATTCTTAAGAGGCAATAAAAGCAATGGTTTTATGAAGTGTGTTAGTGTGGCTCCGTGTCTTTTTACTTGTTAACACACACTACTATGGAGCTCGAGAATGTAGTTGACGCGTGTCTTCAGCCGTAAAAAACTTCACAGTTCTTCTTTCTCACGAGGGTTTATTGAACCTTTCTCAAAGTTACAACAAAAATAAACTGTGCAGTAATCCAAAATTTGGGCAGTAACAGCTAATGAGCACGGTCAAAAACTAGTGTGCTCTCCTCGCCTCCATAGTCATAACTGAACGTAAACACTCATACATCATCACGTTAAGCACGTCTCTACCAATAAGAAGAGAGCAGTTACTGATAACCAGCAAACATTCTCATGAGCTCAAATTTATATATCATAAATTCAACAAATCTAAATTATTTATCACATTATGTGCAATATACAAAATGGCTCTAACATAACCTGCCCCTAATTGTTAGGTTAACAACATAGCAATTACCAAACACAACACATAGAGCCATTGTTTAAACAATAAGTCCTCTCCCCCTTTTTTTTGGTTACACATTTACATGTTTCAAAACCAATAAATATCTCCCTTTTTTATGGTTCAAAGCAGATAAATATCTTTATCTTATTCAGTCTCTTTAGTCTTCATGATGCCTCTTCCAAGAGACATATCTTGGTAATGGGTCTCTCTAACGTGCTTGTCGTTGTCTGAACACAGACGCTGCGGACTGTCCCCTTTGAGTCTGGCATTATCTTGATGATTTTTCCTATCAACCAGGAATTCCGTGGCGCGGAGGAGTCCACAATGAGGACAACATCTCCCGGGTTGAAGTTCCTCTTTGTTGTGTTCCATTTTTGTCTTTCCTGCAAGAGGGGTAGGTACTCTTGGGTCCACCGGCGCCAGAATAAATCTGCCATATATTGGGTTTGCCTCCAGCGGCGGCGCACATAGAGATCATCCTTGGAAAAGACACCTGGAGGAATATTTGGCTGTGTTCTCATCACCAGCAAATGATTTGGGGTCAAAGCCTCCAGATCATTGGGGTCGTTGGAGGTTGTCGTTATGGTCTGTCGTTAATGATACTCTCCACTTCACACAAGAGCATCTGTAGACCCTCGTCGTCCAATATTTGTTGTTTCAACAGGGAACTTAGGACTTTCCTGACTGTTCTTATTTGGCGTTCCCAGACACCTCCGTGGTGGGATGCGGCGGGCGTGTTAAATATCCATTTAACTCCTCTTCTCAGCATTGATTCTCGAATCTTGGGCTGGTCCAGGTCTTTTAAAGACTCCTTCAGCTCTCTCTCAGCACCGACAAAATTTGTGCCGTTGTCGGACCGGAGAACAGACACTTGTCCTCTTCTGCTTAGGAAGCGACGTAGCGCATTAATGCAGAGCTGGTGTCGAGGGAGTGTGCTACCTCTATGTGAACTGCTCTACAAGTCAACATGTGAAAAGCACACCATATCTCTTCACTCTGCTGCGACCTCGACTGACCTCAAATGGGCCAAAGAAATCCACGCCGGTGTATGTGAAGGGTGGCTTATCTGGCAACAACCGATCTTCTGGCAAATTTGCCATTTTTTGTTCACCTGCTCTTGCATGTAGTCTTCTGCATGTGTTACACTCTGAAATTATTCTTTGTATTGCTGAGCAGGCCTTTGGTATCCAAAACCTCTGCCTCAGTTTTGCAAGAATGTAATTTCTCCCCGAGTGTTCTGTCACTTCATGTATGTGACGGAGGATGAGTTTAGCGATCCAGTCATCCTTATGCAGGATAGCTGGGTGTCTGGCTTCCAATGGCATCGCAGCTCGGCCGAGCCGCCCTCCTACTCTTAGTACTCCATCTTTCAGACATGGATCCAACTTGAAGATATGACTATCCTTTCTGACATGATCCTTTCCATCCTGCAGCGCTTTAAGCTCCTCTGCATATTTTCCCCTTTGACACAGGCGAATTAACTCCATCTCTGCCTTGGCGAGATCTTCAGTGGTGAGTATTTGTTTTTCAAAACTTTGCTTGTACTTGAGCATTTCTTGCTGGAACAAGGTCTCTGCCCTTGATGAGGTGTTGTCACATTTCTGTATTGTTGCTTGAAGCTCTTTTCTTTTCCGTCTCAGGTTCAGCAGGATCTCTTTTAGACGCATCAGCCAAGCTGTCGCTTTCTTGAGTTTTGTACCAGCATGAAAAATGAAGAACAAACTGAGTCATTGTATCCAACTTTTCATCTGCTTGTATCGCAGACACTTGAGCTGATTTTTTGACCTCTGCGTCTTCTTCTAGGTGAATGGGCTGGTCTGGGCGTTGAGGCCATTCACTCTCAGGTCTCAACAGGAACTCTGGCCCCTGTATCCAATTCTTGCTCTGCAGCAGACCGTCAGCGCTTAACCCTCTCGAAGCTTGATCTGCGGGGTTGTCTGCTGTGCTCACGTATTTCCACTGTGATGTCTTTGTAGCTTCCTTAATGAATGAAACTCTGTTAGCTACGAATGTTTTATAGCGTGCAGCATCATTTTCAATATACTTCAATACTGTTACACTGTCTGTCCAAAATCTTGACTCGTCCAGCTGAAGCCGTAGCTCGCATAGCAGCATCTTGTCCACTTTCACAGCTATTACAGCCGCTGTCAGCTCCAGCCTGGGAACGATGACCATTTTGAGCGGTGCCACTCTCGACTTCCCGATCATGAATGAGGTGAGTTTCTGGTCCCTTTCATTGGTCAGCAGGAGATAAGACACTGTACCGTAACCGTCGTTGCTGGCGTCAGAAAAGTGGTGCAGTTGTGCCTTTTTGACGACGCCAAATCCTGCAGGCTTGATGCACCTGCTGACACAAAAGGATGACATTTTTTGTAAGTCTGACAGCCACCTTTTCCATTTTTTTGCTTGTTCTTCTGACACTTCATCATCCCATGCCCTTTTCTCCTTGCAGAGTTCCCTCAGGAGCAGCTTGGCGGGAAGGACAAAGGTGCCAGGAATCCCAGAGGGTCGTAGGCTGAGCTTACAACTGACAAGATTCCTCTTCTGGTGCATGGCTTTTGCTGTACTTCAATCTTGAACTTGAATGTGTCAGAATTTGTGCACCATTGGACGCCTAGCGCCCTCTCTGTGGGGAGCTGATCCTTATCCAGATCGAGATCTTTAATCCCTGAAGCCCTGTCTTCTTCTGGAATTGACATGAGCAGTGCTCTGGAGTTGCTCGTCCATTTGCTCAAGTGAAATCCTCCACTGAGACATAGTGATCTCACATCCTTAGCGAGCGTGACCGCGTGCTCATCCGATGACACTGAGCTCAGACAATCGTCCACATAAAAATTGTTTAAGATTGTCTCAACTGCTTCAGGTGCTGCCCACTCTTTTCCATCTTCGGCTGTCCTCCTTAGTGCATATGAGGCACAGCTGGGAGAGGATGCTGCTCCGAACAGGTGCACACACATTCTGTAGTCTGCTGCCTCTGAGCTCAGGTCGCCGTCCGGCCACCATAAAAAACGCAGCAGATCTGAATCCTCCTGTGGTATCTTCACCTGGTAAAACATTGAGTCAATGTCTGCCATCATGCCCACCATATCCTTCCTGAATCTTGTGAGAACTCCTACAAGGGTGTTCGTGAGGTCAGGGCCTTGAAGTAGTTCGTTGTTCAGTGATACTCCCTGATATGATGCAGTACAATCGAAAACAACTCTCAATTTCCTCTTTTTCGGATGGTAAACTCCGTGATGAGGAATAAACCACAGTCTCCCATCATCACGGTGTAGTTCCTCTTCTGGGACTTTGGTGGCGTATCCCTTGTTTACCAACTCTCTCATGAACGTGTTGTATTCCCTGTGAAAGTCGGGATTTCTGTGAAACTTCCTCTTGAGGCTTGTAAGACGCTGCTCGGCGAGAGATCTGTTGACAGGCAGTTTTATTTCTTTGTCTTTCAGTGGTAATCCGATGCAGTAGTGACCATCGACTAGCTGTGTGGAATTTTTGACTGAGTCGAGGAACTGGCGGTCTTCCTGTGACATCTCTGGCTTGTCATCATATCCTCTCTCTGGGAAGTCTGCGTTGTACAGCTGAGTCAGTAGGCTTTCCACGTTGGATACAGAAATGCGATTGACTGAGTGGCTCACAATGTCTTGGTTAGCCGCAGCAGTGCTTCTGAGTGGGCCGTTGATAACCCATCCAAGGGATGTCTTTACTGCATAGGGCCCGTCACCTCTACTGTTTACTATTTGCCGAGGCTCCATGGCTTTGTAGACATCCGTGCCAATAAGCAGGCCAACTTCTGCTTCAATGTGCAAAAGGCGAACTTCACACAGGTAAGGCCACTGGTCCACGTCACTCTGCAGAGGTATGTTTTCTTTTTTCACTGGTATACTTGGTTGGGTGAATACCTGTGGAAGCTCTATGTAGTTCTCCTCTTCCAAGCCACATACTTCCAGATCTGACAGGACGTGAGTGTTTACTTTTTTCTCGGATCCCATAGTGGTGAGCAATATCTCTGATTTCCTTCCTCGGAGGTTTAGCTGGTGCATGACTGTGTTGGTGCAGAAAGTCGCCATGCTTCCTTGGTCTAAAAATGCATAAACCTGCAT
This sequence comes from Epinephelus cyanopodus, assembly GCA_026686955.1. NCBI lineage: Eukaryota > Metazoa > Chordata > Actinopteri > Perciformes > Serranidae > Epinephelus > Epinephelus cyanopodus. The sequence goes on from CM048916.1 coordinate 46,015,589, forward strand.
TACTTTGTTACTGCTTTTGCACTTTATCTTCACTGGTACTATGGGGAGAATAGTTTCCTTGCTACCTGCCCCGGTGAGTCCTCTGTTTTCATGCTCTGCCTCTACAAAGGCACTTGTCACCTCACCAGTAGCTTCTGTGTTCTTATTTTCATCCCTCTCTTGCAGGGCTGGAGCATCCTTTGTGACGTGCAAGATGCTTGGGTGCTTTCCTGAACACTCGTTGCATTGCATCCTTTTGCGGCAACTCTTACTGAGATGACCTTGTGTGAGGCAGCCAAAGCAGAGTCCTTTTGTGGTCAGAAATCTGATCCTGTCTTTGGGAGACTGCTCTTTTATTTTCTCACAGACCTCTAATGCGTGGGTCTTTTTGCAGTAGATGCAGGGACTTTGAAAAGCGTCGGCTGGTTTGACTGGACCATGTTCCTTCTTTTGTGGCTGCTGAGCAACACTGTGTTCTCCGGCTGGAGAGACAGCTGTAGCAAAGCTACTTTTGAGGTTACTTCTCTTGTTGTTTAGTTTAGGCTTCCCCTTTTCTTCTATACTGAGATCCAAGATGTCTCCAAACAGTGGGTCGTTGGCAACCTCTGCTTGCCAGTTGATGAAATCCACTACATCAGAAAACCTGGCTCTTCTTCCTGATCTTGCTTGGATCTCATATGCTTGATTCCTCCACCGCTCTTTCAGTTTAAAGGGTAGCTTTGAGATGACAGTCTTCATATTACTAGGATTGTCCATCTCGACCATGAACTCCACGTCACACATTGTGTTTCTGCATCCTATTAGGAATAAGGCGTATGCATGTAGAGCTTTTCTGTCTTCTGATTTTATTTGTGGCCACTGAAGAGCCTTTTTCATGAAAGCCGTGGCTATTTTCATCTCGTCACCATAGTGCTGTTGGAGAAGCCTCCTTGCTTCCTTGTAACCGTCATCTGGTCTCATGTGTTCGCAGCTAAGAACAAGGTCACGAGGTTCTCCACTTGTGAACTGCTGCAGGTAAAGCAACCTGTCCTGTAGACTAGCAGTTTTACTCTCAATTGTCTGTTCAAATGCTCTTATGAATGAGTGATAGCTAAGTGGGTCACCGTAGAATGTTGGAACATCTCTTCTTGGGAGTTGTGACATGCGCTGTTGCCTCACGAGCATCTCTGTTATCTCATTTTGACGGTGCAGTATTTCACAGATGCCATTAGATGTGACTGCTTGCTGCAAATGACCTACAGGTGGTGCGGAACTGGCTGCTCCATGAGTTGTAGCCCTGACACGAACATTAGCAGTCCGAGCTGGTTGCTGTGTGACTGTAGGTGCATGTGCTGAAGCTGTACGATGAACATTAGCAGGATGAGATGACTGGTGTGCACCCATAGGTGTAGTGTAACTCACTCGTGTACGTGACTCCTCATACTCATCTTTGACTTGACAGGTGCCCTTTCGGCCTGCTTTGTGCTTGCGCTCTGCTTCGTAGTAGTCATTCATCCCGTCTTGGCCGTCTTCATAATCTGCATAAACTTTTATTTTTGCATCTGAAGCAGCAAGCTTGGTCTCTAAGTCCAGCTGTTCCTTGCGTGCCTTTAAACGTACCTCCTCCATTTCAATGTCTTGTTTTTTGTCCAAGAAGGCAGCCTGTGCTCGCAGTTCTTCACGTTCTGCCTCCAACTTTAGGCGAGCAGAACTTGTGGTGGAGACCTGTGATGAGCAACTTGCAACTGAACCACCCTTTCTCCCTTTGGATGAGCGACTGATTACCTCTGAGATGCTGTCGCTTGGCTGTACATCATCGTCATCATTGTTCTCTTCTTCTGGCTGACTCTTTATCCAATCAATCCAATCCTCTATGTCTTGAACAAAGTTCTCAATGTCCACACATTTGGGCCTGAACCAGTTCTCTTGGTCCTCTTTCTTATCTTCATCCTCAAGAAGAGGTAATAGCTCAGCATTAATGTCTTTAAATTGTCCATAGAACTTGCCAAGAATAAACAATGCTTCTTCTTTAATAACTTCAACATTAACTCTGTCTTTCTTTAGGATTTCAATATCCTTCCTTTTGCGAGTAATCTGGGATAACTTGCCTTTTCTCTCACTCTTGAGCCTGTTCAATTTTCCTTCTACAGCCTTTGCCGTGGGCTTTGGCGCCCTCTTCTGGCCGTCCGCCGCAACCTCCATTATTTGCGGTAGCACTCATTAACTTTCATGCACACAAACTGTCCTCTTGCTTCTCGACGACAGCTTCTAACTCTTCTACAATAGTTCCACGGAAAGTTCCAAGAGTTTTAACTTCATGTGCATTCTAAGAGATGACCACCGCAGCTTAACTGTATGACGGCTTTAGGCTCACCCGGACACTGGCTCCCGTTCGTTGCTGTAGCCAAAGTCCCAGTTACTCACATTGTTGCTTATCCGCATCCAAAACGTGCTCCTGGCTTGTTCCATCCATTTGCGTCGTTCTCTCAACGAGCGTAGTTTTTGACTAATGTTAGTGTGGCTCCGTGTCTTTTTACTTGTTAACACACACTACTATGGAGCTCGAGAATGTAGTTGACGCGTGTCTTCAGCCGTAAAAAACTTCACAGTTCTTCTTTCTCACGAGGGTTTATTGAACCTTTCTCAAAGTTACAACAAAAATAAACTGTGCAGTAATCCAAAATTTGGGCAGTAACAGCTAATGAGCACGGTCAAAAACTAGTGTGCTCTCCTCGCCTCCATAGTCATAACTGAACGTAAACACTCATACATCATCACGTTAAGCACGTCTCTACCAATAAGAAGAGAGCAGTTACTGATAACCAGCAAACATTCTCATGAGCTCAAATTTATATATCATAAATTCAACAAATCTAAATTATTTATCACATTATGTGCAATATACAAAATGGCTCTAACAAAGTGTGTTACCGGAGCACTGGCAAGCTGACCAGACAGTTCTGATAATAAACAAACTCCAAGAGTTGTTGAATCAATGGGGTAGTTGAAAAAACATGTCCCAGTCCGCAAACGTTCATATACCACATGTATTTCTCCAGTGGAATGCACAATGTTCCTCACAATTGAACTTCAAAAAACCGTGATGCATGGAAAAATCTCTCAGCATTGGTTCAGATGCATGGGGCTGTTTCAGTTGAATACCTTCAGGCATTTCTTTAGACGTGAGGTAATAATTGCCTTTCACTGACACACCTGATAATTTGTTGCACAGGACCCTGTGGTCTTCTCACCATTTTTTTTCAATTGTCCCAAATAATTCTCAAAGGGAAAGCACGATACTGAATCCAGAGGGCCGTATTTTTCAGCATCATCTGCCAGATGTATAAGATTGTGAGTATTGTTAACCAGAAATTTAGTCCCATATATCTTAGCAAAGTTTGTAGCAAAGCATCTTAACAATTTCCTGACATAACTGTACTCTCTACACAGAGGTGACAAAAGTATTCTCATAGCGCATGACAAAAGCAGGAAGTATTTGTAATGTTGATTGGGCAATCTTTGAAAAAGCACAACTGGCCCGGTTTATAATAAAAAATGCCTGAATTCTGTTGCCTTCCACTGGCTGTACTCAGTCAAAGATCTTGGCTTTCTGGAGAAGCTCCGAGGTAAGCTTTGTCTACACAGTTTCAAGTTATCAGAGATGGCGGATAGAACAGAGGATGGGACCTGACATTGCAATGGTCCCCTAACCAACCAAGAATGTGTGTAAGGCCTAATTTAGTCACAGGCCCCTGTTTGGGTGCCAGGTGCCCCCCCTGTAATTGTAATTTCAATTTCTTTGTGTATTCTTTGTGATTTCACTTCAGATGTCTAGACCTCTAAACCTCCCACCCAGATACAAAATTGCACTACACAGGAAAGGCCAAAGCAGACTCTACCTGCTGAGGCGGCTCAGGTCTTTTGGAGTGCAGTGGGTGCTCCTGAAGACCTTGTTTGACACTGTGGTGGCATCAGCCATCTTTTATGGAGTGGTCTGCTGGGGCAGCAGCGTCTCAGCTGCAGATAGGAAGAGACTGGACAAGCCGATCAAGAAGGCCAGCTCTGTCCTGGGATGCTCTCTGGACTCTGTGCAGGTGGTGGGAGAAAGAGGATGACAGCCAAGCTGTCATCTCTGCGGACTAATGACTCCCATCGTCTGCAGGAGGAGATAAAAGCTCTGGAGAGCTCCTTCAGCGATAGACTAATTCACCCAAAGTGTGTGAAGGAACGCTATCGCAGGTCCTTCCTGCCTGCTGCTGTCAGGCTTCATAAGCAGCACTGCTCACAGTAAACTGCACCATTGACACTTTACTGACACTATGGACACTTTATGGACACCACAGCTGTCTGCTGTTTTGCATACAATCACTTGCACTAGATGTGCTCCCTTTATCCACTGCTCATTTTCATTCACTGCTGCTCATTATTATTATTATTGTTATTGTTATTGTAATTGTTATTTATTGCCGTTACATATTTGTACTCATTTTGCATGCCTAGTTTTTTCAGTTTTAAGTTTTTAAGTTTAATTTTTGAAATCTTTAATCTGTCTCGTTCCCCTTGACTGCTGTAACACTGGAATTTCTCAATTATGGGATCTATAAAGGTGTATCTTATCTTATCTTATCTTATCTTAAAACTACGGTGGCCGAGACCCACCATCGCTGCAAATAAAAAAAACGCTGCAAATTAAACAGAAACGCCACGATGCAAATAAAAAAGCAACAATGCAAATAAAAAAAGCCACAATGGAAATTAATTACCGGGGACTATTATTGCCGATGCACGCAGAAGAGAGAAACGTAAGAAGAAGATGAAAAATAAAGAGAAAAACGAACGAAAAACTGTGTGCTATATATGGTTAGGCCATGTAGCCCCAGGTTTGATATGAAGCTGAACTGGAGGATGCTGGTGTTCCTCTATCTGTATACTATAGACGAATTCGGCGAGTGATTTGTGTATGCCGCCATCTTGCGGCAGCGCCATTGCTGTGGTCGTCAGCAATGGCAGCAATCGTTTGAGCGATAAGCAGGAAAGATTAGAGTAATAGGGAGACAATAGACTGTATCATTAAACACTGTGTAATATAACGTTAGCATACGTTACGTGTGCTGACGTTAGCAAGCTAGCAGCGTGACATTTAATCATTATGGACAGGGTACGTGACTAAAAACAACAACAACAACACGTGTTTGTGTTTTGTTTTAGGTATTCAAGAATATTTTATTGATCATGTGGCATCTGATGACCAGAAAAACGGCAATTACAGGTTTCTGATTGAGGGTCAAAATTACCTGAGCTCCGGATGGGTCAGGCAAATTTTACATCACCTTTTAGACGACCATCACATCATATTGAAGGCGATCAATATTGATCGCCTTCAATATGATGTGATGGTCACGTAGCCTCTTCATAATGATTAAATGTCACACTGCTAGCTTGCTAAAGTCTGCACATGTAACGTATGCTAACGTTTTATTACACAGTGTTTAATGATACAGTCTATTATCTCCCTATTACTCTAATCTTTCCTGCTTATCGCTCAAACAGATGATTAATTTCTAAATTAATATCGGAACTCATTTAAGATACCTTCATCAGTTACCGGAGGCCACTGTCTAACATCATCAACCCAGCTATTCATGATGCTGTCATTGCAGAGACCGCAGCAATGGCGCCGCCGCAAGATGGCGGCATACACAAATCGATCACCGAATTTGTCTATAGTATACAGATAGAGGAACACCAGCATCCTCCAGTTCAGTTTCATATCAAACCTGGGGCTACATGGCCTAACCATATATAACGCACTTAGTTTTTCGTTTGTTTTTCTTTTTCCTTTTCGTCTTCTTGTTACTTTTCTTTTTATTTGCAGCGATGGCGGGTCTCGGCCACCGTATAAAACCCTGCAGGATACACCACCTTAGGGGGTCGGTGCCAATACCTGCAGCAGACAAAAGAGTGTGAAAACACTGGGTAGGGGTGCCGGTCTTTGCAGCAGACAGAAGGGTGTGAAACACACCTTAAGAGGCGAGGGAGGACTGATCGCAGACGTCCTAGATCATTGCAGCTGGGATTCCATGAATGCAATTCAGCGAAATTCATCCGGTGAGCACTGAAATATTGACATTTCAATTAATTTTTTTTTTTCAAATTTGGGTTTTTAATTTGGCATAACATTTCCATTTCTCATATTATCCACAATTGATCTGCTTTTTATCACTTGTGGCATAACCAAAGTGATCCTTACAGAGACGTCTGTATTGTAATACAGATAGGGGGATCCCTCAGCTTAAAAAACATATTAATATTAGAAAAGAAACTGAAGGGAAAAGAACAAAAAATGAAAAGGAAAAAGGAAGTTTCTGTTAAAAAAATTAGAAATTATGGAAGGTCAAAAAGAATGTTTACAGATGTGGATCTCCTCTTCTTTGTTTCCACAGTTGACGACTTTGAAGCTGGATCCAGATCTTGACGGCAACCGACCGTTTCGTCCTTCAGCTCCACCACCATAGAACTCTGAAACACCCAACGAACCACAACAAAAAACAAGTTCAGAAGCAGCTCATCCTGAAGTGCCTGTTGCACCACAAAACTCTACAATCACCCCCTCTTCTCTAATTGCACATAGACTGCATCATCCCAACCAAAATGCAGCCTTCAACATGCCCATGGTCGAAGTATCTGGAGCAGAAAGTTGAACTTTAGTATTCCGTTCATGGACTTCTACTGACATCACAGCAGCCTCACAACATCTACCCAACCCCACAACATCAGGTAAAATGTTTGCTGAGCAATTCCTCACATTTTGCCAAGAATTTAAACCCACCGTAAATTAACTAAAAATACACCTAATTACCAAAATGAAACCCACAGACTGGCAAAAAATAGCTGGAAAACTCCCAGATGCTGACATCTGTTGGAAACACGTGAGTCTAACACCCATTATAGAGATGCTGTCCGTCATCTCTGTAATGCATTCACTCAAGCTTTCTCTGTAAAAGTTAACATGGAGAAAATCACTGCCTGCAGGAAAAAGGATGGTGAAAACCCTGACGAATGTCTCACTCGCCTGACAGAGGTATTTAACACCTACAGTGGCCTTCAACTACCTGATGAGTCAAGCAATTCTCCAGATGTGTGGGAAATTCATATCTCCAATTGTTTCTTAAACGGACTAAAACCGGACATTGCCTCAGCTGTTAAAAGTTCCTGCATTGGTTGGAATGATGCACGCCTGTCCGAACTTCGCAGACACACTGTACATGCTCATGACCACATACTCTCCAACATAAAGAAAAAAGAACTGGGAAAGAAAACCTCCAAGTGATGTCTGTTGCCTCGGCTGCAGTCTCTTCTGTAGTGTTTTTTTTTTTTTTCCTAAACAAAACCACGTTCTCATATCCATCTTTGGCTTTAACTGCTTTTTGGGCAATAAACACACTAACGCAATGGCAAAGTAAGTTTACCAAACTATTTAGCAAGCACGCTAGCTTAAATCACATACTATGGTGCGCCGTGAGGCCAAACCTAACACAATACGCAACAAACGGCGTTGTCCATGGTTCTGAAATTACCGCAGATAACAGGAGGTTATGGTGTTTCACTCTCCTCTAAAACACCATAACCCTGTGTTTAAAAAAAAATAAAAAAAAATACTGGTCGGCTCTAACCTCGTATTGCTCATTGATTGGCTCTACTGTTATTTTGATAACGTGTGATTGGTCCTCCCCAGCACCGCTCTCTCCACTGACTGGGGAGGGTGCGCGTCACTGTACGTCACCATAGCTCCACACGGGAGCGCCGAATGTGAACGGTGAGTCGGTTAGTTCCGTAAATAAGCTAAACAAACACCTGTTGATGTTAGGCTAACTGAATGGCGTTCCTTGGCAACTCTTTGCTAGATAATAAGATGCTTAGCAACTATTAGATCAATTTTATATGCCAGAGAACATGAAATTCCACTTCACATGCTCCATCAGCAATCATAGATGTCATGTAGTGATTACACAGTTCAAATTAATGTTTGTAGTAAGATGACATGATAGAAACAGTCTGAATAAATAAACTGTAAATACTATAGCTCCTTCAGTGACAGTCTTCAGCCTCCATGGTGTGTGAAGGAGAGACTTAGGAGAACAGAGATCCACTGCTCCCTGTAAAAACACCAAAACTGAGTCATATTTATGTAATAGATATTGGGTCTCATTCATGAAACATGAGCAGAAGGAATTTGTGTGTAAACTGTTCGCAGATGGAAATTTACATGCATGTCCGCATTCATCAATATTTTAGTAGCTCCGATCTTTTCGTAGCTACTAATAGAATCTACTCCTGCTCCTGACCACTCGTAGTGCTTGTGTAACTTTAGTAAAGCACATAAATATTGCTTGTCACTATTGGAAATTACAATTTTAATTCGTGTTGCGCTCTGTTATGTACACAATACACAGATGCCTTTGAAACACGTCATCTAAACATGACAAAATATTAAAAATATAACACATTTAGTTTGATTAGTTGTAAATTAGCAGATCTAAGATCCAGATTAGGTTCATGATTGTGAATTATCTACGTAAATCAGCTCAATAGATTACACGTTCTTTCTACATGTTGAATAATGATAATAAAAATATCCGCAATGACAGCCGGATCACAGCCTCTTCAGCCTCTGTGCCTGGGTTCAGCAGGGGCAGCAGGAGCAGCAGGAGCAGCTGAAAGAATTATTTGAGACAACGCGTTTTTTTGTTGTTTTTTTTTGTCGTTTTTTTTGTGGCTTTTTGATCATTTGAATGAATAAATCTGATTTGAAAATGATTAATTTACATTGTATAAAACAGAGCTTTAGGCTATTAATTCAAATAATTTGAAGACGATGCATACTGCTGTAGGCTATATATTATCCATATCATTTGTTAAAATAAATGTTAAATAGCTCTACATTCCGACAGCCATCACTGATTTAGAGTTTATCCATTACGCACAAAACATCTCTGGTTTCCCGTTTCCACTTCATTCAAAACCCCACAAATTAATCTTTTTGTTTTGTGACCACTACGCTATAAATGATGATTTTCAGAATGTATTATGATACAACACCTTACAGTCTGGGTTTGATGTTGACTCCAGTGGAGGCATGCCACTGTCTCTGTCAGGAATAATTCCATTGTTTTTTCATCAGGAATAATTCCTGACAGAGAGATCTCCCCAATTATGCCAGCGATGCGCTCGTCAGCAGATAGTTGTGACTGTGAGCCTCCTCCTCCTGTGACCGCTGTATTTTTGTGTGTGTGCTTATGCGTTTCTTTGCCTCCAGTTTCATATCAAAACCATTTACGCTTCACCTCTGACATGGTTCTTTGTACTACGGAGACAACATTACCAGCATCTGTTACCTCCCTCCAGGCCTTTGCTTTGCCTGTCCCTGTCACACCACTGCTAACTGAAGAAAATAAAATGTTTTTTCTTAAGTCCACTTAACCCAAAATTATTTCGATCTCCACTTCGGAAAAAATATTTTTTCTTTCTCTCTCTCTCTTTCTTTCTTTGTGTCATAACTGACAGGTCGACAGGACGTACCTACACCTCCTTATATGGTGGTCATTGGCTATTCATGGGTGGGGATTTATGCTAATTGCTGATTACAATTGCTGATTGGCATTCATGATCATACACATGTGTTTACGATCAAATCTGAGTTTCCTGCAGCGTTCCTGAATCCAGAGTAGGTTTTTGTAGAGTAGGCTTTTATGTGCAAATCTACACACAGATTTACTCACTTTTCATGAATGAGACCCATTGTGTGTAAGTGCAACATTTTGCACACAGTTATAATGATTCTGGAGCATTTACATTTTTGTTGATTTATTTTATTTATGTTTAACATGATGAAGCTGACTAACTTGTGTTGACATTATGGCTGTTATTTAGCCTATATACATTCAGATGTTGTTTAATGAATTACACAACTGTAAAACATACAGTGTTGTTGAATCTCAAATTGTCCCACTGTTCACAAATCTTGCATCAATATATATTTTTGTCAGATGACAAGTAGTAGAGAGACTTGGGGAGATGGAGGAGATGGAGGAGGAGAGGAAGGAAGAGAGACAGAAGAAAAAGGAAAAGAGACAGGGAGATAGAGGAGAGGCAGGAGCCTCACAGGTGAGACTGAATTGTGAAGGATATACAGTACAGGCCAAAAGTTTGGACACACCTTCTCATTCAGTGCGTTTTCTTTATTTTCATGACTATTTACATTGTAGATTCTCACTGAAGGCATCAAAACTATGAATGAACACGTGGAGTTATGTACTTAACAAAAAAAGGTGAAATACCTGAAAATATGTTTTATATTCTAGTTTCTTCAAAATAGCCACCCTTTGCTCTGATTACTGCTTTGCACACTCTTGGCATTCTCTCGATGAGCTTCAAGAGGTAGTCACCTGAAATGGTTTTCCAACAGTCTTGAAGGAGTTCCCAGAGTGTGCAAAGCAGTAATCAGCTTACCCCAAACCATCTCGATTGGGTTCAGGTCCGGTGACTGTGGAGGCCAGGTCATCTGCCGCAGCACTCCATCACTCTCCTTCATGGTCAAATAGCCCTTACACAGCCTGGAGGTGTGTTTGGGGTCATTGTCCTGTTGAAAAATAAATGAACGTCAAATGAAACGCAAACCGGATGGGATGGCATGTCGCTGCAGGATGCTGTGGTAGCCATGCTGGTTCAGTGTGCCTTCAATTTTGAATAAATCCCCAACAGTGTCACCAGCAAAACACCCCCACACCATCACACCTCCTCCTCCATGCTTCACAGTGGGAACCAGGCATGTGGAATTCATCCGTTCAGCACAGATTTCCACTGGTCTAATGTCCATTCCTTGTGTTTCTTGGCCCAAACAAATCTCTTCTGCTCTCCTTAGCAGTGGTTTCCTAGCAGCTATTTGACCATGAAGGCCTGATTCGCGCAGTCTCCTCTTAACAGTTGTTCTAGAGATGGGTCTGCTGCTAGAACTCTGTGTGGCATTCATCTGGTCTCTGATCTGAGCTGCTGTTAACTTGCGATTTCTGAGGCTGGTGACTCGGATGAACTTATCCTCAGAAGCAGAGGTGACACTTAGTCGTCCTTTCCTGGGTCAGTCCTCATGTGTGCCACTTTCGTTGTAGCGCTTGATGGTTTTTGCGACTCCACTTGGGGACACATTTAAAGTTTTTGCAATTTTCCGGACTGACTGACCTTCGTTTCTTAAAGTAATGATGGCCACTCGTTTTTCTTTAGTTTGCTGATTGGTTCTTGCCATAATATGAATTTTAACAGTTGTCCAATAGGGCTGTCGGCTGTGTATTAACCTGACTTCTGCACAACACAACTGATGGTCCCAACCCCATTGATAAAGCAAGGAATTCCACTAATTAACCCTGATAAGGCACACCTGTGAAGTGAAAACCATTTTAGGTGACTACCTCTTGAAGCTCATGGAGAGAATGCCAAGAGTGTGCAAAGCAGTAATCAGAGCAAAGGGTGGCTATTTTGAAGAAACTAGAATATAAAACATGTTCCGCCCTCCGTCTCAGTTCATGCTTTATGTAGAATGTTAAGTTTACATCGCTTGTATACTATTTTGCAGTCAAACCAATGATGTACTTTTATTTTGAAATGCTAAGAATACTAGACTCTTATTCTGAAACGTTAGCAGTGCATTGTGGGTAAAAGAAGCTCCACAACACAGCAGCCTCCGTTAGAGAACAAGCTAACAAGAGCATGGTGACAGTGTTTCTTGTATCTTTCAACCCTTTTTGCACCTTCGAAAGCAATGGCTGTAAGTTTGTACATGATTCACTTTCTGTACACAGTTTTGTTTGTTTTATGTGCTAATTCATATTGATAAGTGATGTTTATTAGAAATGATGAAGCTAATGACAACTCGTAAATCTGCTACTTTCTGAAACCAGCTTAGAATTGCATGTAGCTGTGTTTATGTTTCATATTACCACTTATTTGTCAGCTTGCATTTATTTAGTGATATTTCAATAAAAGCTAAGACGTTTTTTGTCTTTTTGTTTTTCTGTTAACTACAGTTTTACACGTGATTTTCACCTGTCACTGAAGAGTATAATTATTAAAGGAGCAAGGCGCTCGCTATCCTGGCTCGTGAAAACCGAGTTTGGCTGTCTGTTTAACTGCGTCAACATACTGGATGTATACAACACGTTTGTGGGAACAGAACAAAACATGTTTTCAGTTATTTCACCTTTTTTTGTTAAGTACATAACTCCACATGTGTTCATTCATAGTTTTGATGCCTTCAGTGAGAATCTACAATGTAAATAGTCATGAAAATAAAGAAAACGCATTGAATGAGAAGGTGTGTCCAAACTTTTGGCCTGTACTGTATGTTGATAGTGAGATTCAGCATTGTGACTAGGGGTAAGTAAAACTATTGATTCATGCATAATATATGTTTTTACCCGACATCAATATCAATTCGGATCACTGTTACCAACCCAACTGCAGACCGCAGGCTGGTACTGAAGTTAAGCCCCTTCGGAGTATACTGTTATTGTTATTATTATAGTTTACCTGGGAAGCACATACGGACAGATGTGGTGAAGTTATCAGTGTATATTCATGTAACTGATAACATTAGAGAATACATAAACCAAGACATTCTTGTATATAGTGTAGATGTCTAAATATGCATTATAAAGCAGTGACCAGTTTCACATGACATGAAATTGCATTAAAAAATCATCAACGTACAGGTCACTGCCATGGAACACTTTTATGTCCCTACCAATGTGAAAATCAAACCTATGCCCTTGGATTCAAGATTCAAAGTGTTTATTGTCATATGCACAGTAAGGCTGAATCCCATTTCACCCCTTGGCCCTCCCCCTTGGCCCTACCCCTCCGTTTTGCGCGTTCACGTGGAGGGGTAGGGGTGTCCCAATTCCCATTATGACGGAGGGGTAGGGGGAAGTGGTAGGGCTATGTACCCCTCCAAATGGAGATTTTTCCGAGGCACACTCCAAACGGAGGGGTACGACAGATTTCCCAGAATGCCTTGCAAGACCGGCAAGATGGCTGCTTCCACAACTAAAGAAGGCCACAAATGTAAGTATTTTCTCCATGAATAAAGTTTTAAAATGTACGAAAACCACTTTATCGTCTATTTTAACGTTGTTTCAATGTGTAGTGGTCATTTTCCTCGTAAAAAATCCCCCGAAAAAAATCGATAGTAGTCGAGGCTTCAGTTACGTGGTTACCGTTGCTAGGCTGAATGCCATTAGCAGTGCTCTGTGGGCAGCCCTGATGATAATCGGCAACCTCGCTGCTGGTATTCAGTTACATTGATAGCGTTATGGGATACAACATGCAGGAATGTCATACACAAATCGAATGTGACGGTAGCATTAGCCTGTAACTCCACTGAAGTTGTGTACGAATTGCGACAATCCGCGCTAACATGTTATATGGATGTTGTAACCCAAGTAACGTTAATATCACTGGTTTATATGAGATCAGAGCTCATGAGATCACAGTTATCCGTGTGTTATCTATGCAGGGACTCCAGAAGAGACCAGACGCCTCATAAAATTCAGGGCTGAAAATGAGCAGCGTTTTCTCAAATCCAAAGCTGCTGCCAAACAACTTTGGGAGTGAGTATTTTTTTTTAGCTTGCTTGACAGCATACATACTTATGTTGTTTTATTTTTTTTCTTGCTTTTCATTGTTTTTACATTACTCCTCATATGTGTTGTGATACAGGACGTTGATCAAAGAGCTTGGGCTTGAGGGTAAAGTCACCTGCCAACAAGCATCGAAAAAATGGGAAAATCTTAAAAAGAAATATAAGGTAAGCGAGAAGCACTTTAGTTGAAATTTAAGGCGATGTCTAAACTGTAATCTTTTAAAGTAATCTGTAATCTCTCAGTTAGCGCTGCAATGATGAACTTCATATTTATAAGTTATAACATTGTTTTGTTTTTTTTTGCAGGAGCTGAGAACTCCCAAGACGGGTTCAGGAACTGATGCCGGGGAAACCACAGCCTCTACCTGGCAGTTTTTTGAGGACATGCACGAGGTACTGGGAGCCAGGCCGTCTATGGACCCTCCCATTGTGGTTGCCTCATATGATGATCCTGTCACACTGCTTATGGTAAAGATACAGCCACATCATGTATTGTTATTGATTACTGATCTATATTGTTGATTATAACCCAGCATTTTAAGAAATATATTTTCAACGTAGTTATGTATTGTACATACATACATATGGCCATATGACCTACTTCAGGAATATAATACCTTCTCATCTGTTTTGTTCTTAGGAGATCGTCGAGCCCACTCCTTCCACCTCAGCCACAGCTTCTTCTGAGGCAGCCGCATCTGATGCCCCTACCACTGCCGCTGCTACTGTGGACATGCCCCCAACCCCTTCACCCAAAAAAAAGAAGAGGAAGCTAAACCACATCTTGGATTTTTTGGCACAGGAGAGTGAGAAGGAGCAGAAGAGACACGAGGAAAGTGAGAGGAAAACAGAGCATTTTTTAGGCCTGTTTGAGAAACTCATTGACAAAATTTAACAGTTTCTTTTGTGCAATACGGCCCCTTATCACACTAGTTCCTGTGTGTATGTTTGCACTGTTCGATGTTTACATCTGAAAAGTTGTTCTCAGGACCAATTTAAGAAATAATTTGCTGTGCTGTCCTGTGTGTGTATTCTAATGTCTACCTCAAAGGCACAGCTGGCTGTTGTTGTTTTTTGTTTTAATATAGTTCTTAAATGTTTTTAAGACAAGTGCATAAATGCATCTGAATGTGATGCCATTTACCAAATAAAGTGCAATATTGTTTTCTACTACAAGTTTGTGAGCATGAATATCACACCAGCTAAACATTAACAACACCTGAAACAGATATTAGCATTAAAATAGATTTATTCAGAAAAAAACATTGACACATGCCTGATGTATGATAACAAAAAAACTATATACATTGTCCATTTCTGGATCAGTCAGATTTATTTGAAAAAATAAAAAATAAAAAACTTGACACATCCCTGAGGTAAGATTACAAAAAAAACTATGTACATTGTCCATTTCTGGATCAGTCAGATTTATCTGGAAAAAAATAAATAAATAAAAAACTTGACATCCCTGAGGTAAGATTACAAAAAAACTATGTACATTGTCCATTTCTGGATCAGTCAGATATTCAAACACACATCCCTGAGGCAGCATAACAAAAAAACTATATACATTGTCCATTTCTGGATCAGTCAGCATCCTCATGGGGCCTGCACATTGCCTGAGATCAGAGCAGCCAGGTGGTCTCTTGTTGCATTGCCAGACCTCTCATTAGCAGCCAGGGGTTCCCGAGGAGGTTGGGGGTCTAGCATATCCTGTGCAGCATCTTCATCTGGCTCCAGCACATCCCCATTGTCCAGACACACATTGTGCAGAAAGGCACAGGACGCAATAACCTGAGGTGCAAATGTTGGTTTTACCTCCAAGGCTTTGAAAAGTGTACACCTCCACCTGGTCTTCATCATTCCAAAAGCCCTTTCGATTATGCTGCGGCCTTTGGAGTGATGATAATTGAAGCGCCCCTGTATTGGTCCATTAACTGGCTCCTTGTACGGTGTCATCAGGCAGACTGGTGTGTCCAAACACGGATAGCCACCATCTCCTAGAAGAATGTAGCCTGTGGGAGGGTACCGTCTTGCTCTGTAAAAGCTGCTGTTCTTCATTACATGCGTGTCATGAACTGACCCCGGGTAACCAACAAAAATGTCTAGGAATCTTCCACTGGAATCACATATTGCCTGCATGTTTACTGAATAGAATCCCTTGTAATTTAAATAGTCTATTCGGTACCGTGCTGGTGGCTTTATCCTAATGTGGCTTCCATCTATTGCACCCACAACATTGTAGAATGCAGGGGTCCCTGATAGGTGGGCAAATCCTTGTCCAACTGCATGAAGCTGTCCTATCTGGGGGAAAGAGATGAGACGCTTCAGGTTGATCCGTATATCATTTGCTATTTTGTGGATGATGCGGTGGACTGTGGATTTGGGCACATTAAAAACACGAGATACAATGCGATAAGACAGTCCATGAGTCAGCCAGAAAACATAGATGAGCACTTCGGGCTGACTTCCCCAGCCATGGTCCTGCTCACTCTGCAGTAGCCTCTGCAGACTGTTCATTGCTCTTCTGCTGAGGCGAAAGTCCTGCTTCAACTCTGCCTCCACATTAAACCACAACCGCAGGACGGGCACGTTGTGGTTCAGTTTGCAGTATGTTGTAGGGTGACCAGTCTGGAAACAGAAATATGTTCATATCATTAGTCTCAGTTAGAAGGATTTAACTACAGTTTTATATGGGGGACATTTGGCTTTTCCCCAGCCCAAAAATCTAACGCACAATGCAGTCATGCTACATATTATCAGATCTGCACACTGCTCAGTGAGCAAACGGTAGAATGCAAAGTAACAAATGCTATCGCTAGGTTACCAAGCTTTTGAGCACAACCTACTAACGTACGTTCCTACACACTGAGCAGTGTGTAGGAACACAGTTAATTTTATTGCACAAAAACGTTCTCCATTAAATTCTACATACCATAAAACGATCCACCAGCATTCCCAGGCATCGAAGGCGTCTCTTGTTTCTTTCATTCCTCCGACTAGCAGCAGACAACCGTAAAAAGATCCCAATAGCCCACGCAACAGAGACTACCACAGCGGTAGACGGAATGATTCCCCGAGATCTCCGGCAAATGCTTGTCGCATCTGCCTACGTAAGAGGCAGCGGCAACTACTGATGACGTACGCGATTGTCGAAGGGGTGTCCCAATTCGGAGGGGTTGACTTTCGGCCCTACCCCTTGGCACTCCGTTTCAAGGGGCAAGAGACAATGGGTAGGGCTAAGGGGTAGGGGTAGAAAAGAGAAATGGGATTCAACCTAAGGACACGCGTTTCCCTGCAGAATGAAATTTGTTCTTGTCTGTCACCAGTTAATGCTAAACAATATAAATCTGAAGTATAAAATAGATCAAAATATATACGGTGTGCACTGTTTTGATATCACCTTGCTTAGTATAATATTAATTTGCCTGACGCAGATGGATCTGTGAGCGTTTTGTCGCTAAGAACACTGTTAAGAGTTGGTCAGCTCGATCTTACAGCTCCTTCTTGGTAAAAGATCTTCTTAAGCTAAGTGCGAAACTGGGAAACACGTTTTTCTTTCACGGGAGGCTTAAGAGCGTTCTTAAGAAGCTCTTAGCACTAAGATCTTATTAATTGGATCTGGAAAATGCGGCCAAGGGCTGTGATACAGGCAATCATTTCAGTGAATGTCACTGATGGAGGTGCAAACTAGCTGAGTGCCATGAAAAGAAATGCATACTGTCATGAAACCATGGATATCCATAAAATTACCACAGATTTCTACATATTTGGACAATTTACCAGTTATTAGATGTTTGGTAGAAATGTTATTGCAGATCCAGTTTTTCTCTGGTCGATATTATAAGTTGCTAGTGCTGGCTGTGTAAAAGCAGCTGAGGTAACCAGAATGCATAAAAAGGCATCAAAATAGAGTTTGTTTATTAGAAAAAGTGCCAGGAGAGGATCCCCCATATCCCCTGACAGATGTCTAGGCTGAGCCTCACATATCCTGAAACCCTGGAAACGCCCTTGTCCTCATGTGTGGGGTTGCTGACTGGCCTCTGGCCTCCACATATTGGCTCCCGGGCAGTGCAAGGTGAGTATCCCTGCCTGAGTGAAAAATCCAAACTTTGCCATCCAAATAATATCATCTAAACTTAAACCCAAACAAAATCAAGAAAAACTGAGAAACAGCTGTGGCAACATGTCTGTGGTAAAAAAAAATATATAGGCCCAACACTTTCAATACTCCATAGTCTAAAAAAATGATTTTTCTACAATTTGTATAAAAGTTGCTGGCTGTTCTAACATGTTTCTCTTTATTCAGGCGTGCTCTGAGTGTTGTCCTTAGACTACAGCAGATTGATTTGTGTGAACAAGTTGTTTCTCTGTGTATCCAATGTTACTACTTGCTACTTGCATGTTTATCTTTCAGGTTTCAGGCATTTGGACCAATGCAGTTTAGCCCTGCCTCTACGGCCCAAATCAGTACAGGGCAGCTGTAGTATTAGCAGCTGCAGCATTATCAGCAACTGCCTTACAACTGAGTTGTGCAGGGACTAAGAGATGCCCTGCACTCTGCCATCACTGAGATAAAGTCTTTCAAGAAAGAGAATAAAGCTCTGAAGAGGGAGATTGGCCTGATGGGAACTGTTAAATGGAGGTGAAACCAGAGTTGCTCAAACAAAAAAAAATACAACTTCTCCTCAGAAGGGTAACCAAATAAGTGCACTGGAACTACAGCCTATGTGGAGATGGAGCTGAAGAGGAGCAGGAGTGGCCTACAGTGGAGGAGTGCATGTGTAGTTCAATACAGTAATGTTGAAAGGTATTACATCTATCTCCATGTCTTTCTTCTCTTCATTTTCTTCAGTGACTGGAAGTAGTTCCATGTGGTCAGGAAAAGAAGGATCCTGTTCCCAAGGGCCTTAAATTGATAGTTAAATATCAGAAATCTGTAGAGACAGAGTCAGATAAATATTTCATATCCATCATCCAAATTCTAAATGTATCACCCTGCAAGATCTTTTCACTCCTCTGATAAGGCCTACAGAATTCCTCATGTGCATGTGCACTCTCAAATATACTATCAATCTGCAGTATCTCCACACACACACACACACACACACTAACTCATAGCCATTCCCCATGCTAGCAGTCTCTCAGCTGTATGAAGATGCAAATGTGTCCTCAGCATCTTTCGGTGTTGCTGCTTGTGATGACAAGGGCAGCCTAATTGGCTGTTACGTGGAGGGTTACATAAAATGATCGGGGTGAGTCTCGGCAAATGATCTTAAAACTGACAATGGAACTCAGCGCCTAAGCTAGATCAGGTCTTTGAACATTGACTTCATTCCACATTAAAAACAAAGCTATTGATGTGGAAACCCTGGTAATAAGTGAAGGCAGATAGAAATGTGGAGCACACATTCATGTCTCTCAGGTTAAACTGTAATATCTTTGGTGAACCTGTAACTTTTTGCCAAGTGGATTCCATTCTAATTAGCAAATGACAGTATGCCTTAAACAGTGAACATAGCAAACAGTACACCTGCTAAACATCAACATTTATACTGCCTTAGCTCATAGCACCACTGTACATAGTGTTAGGAGTGATAGGGGGATTATAGTTCCTCTTTTCCTTTTCCTTGTCTTTCATTTAAGTTCTGGACTGGTTTCCACTGAGAAATAAAGGTATGGTTGAGCTGTGTGTTTGTTTACATCACATCACTGTGGTGCGCATGCACCCTCTGGAGTTAGTTAATGTGACAAGATTCAAGTGTGTGAGTGCGGCAGAGGAAAATTTCGCCCGTTTTGAAAGTGCCACTGAAGAGGACGACAGCCACACACACCCAACCAAGCCACAGACTCTTTGAGAGCAAAACCAGTTTGTTTGTTTTCAGATTCATTTTAACTACAAAAAACTGAACTATTGAGAAGAGTCAGGATGGAGCTCGCCGCTCCGTGGCCAGAGCTGGCAGCAGGGCTCTCAAGTTTTGAAGTGAGTTCAGAGTGAGATTTTACCAGCGGCAGCGAGGATTTGGTTGAGGTGGAGATGGATGTCTGACAAATGACGCATAAATTTATTCAAACAAATATATTTATTGATTTCAGCAATTTACTGCGTGTGTGTGTGTGTGTGTGTGTGTGTGTGTGTGTGTGTGTGTTATTTTAGTGCATGTGTTGTTTATTGTAAGTGTTTGTGGCTTGCTTTGAGGCCTTTGGGACGGGGGTTGGTGGCTCCCACTTGAAACACTGTGGTTCCAAACTACAGCCTCTTCTACAGCGTCCTCCACTACTGCCCTCTCCACAGTCTCCTTTTTTAGGGAGCTGCAAGAAGCAGGAAAGTATGCTTGATACGTACTTGATACGTGTATATTACCTGTGCAACCATCACCGTATACTTGTTTCGCGTGCATTGCACGTGCAATGCCTGTACACGCCTAGAAGTGTGGTTATTAGAAGTGCGTGAGTATACACGTGTGAGCGCAGGGGTCAAAAGTGTCAGCTTGTGAAGCAACAGCGCGTCGTGTTACCGACGTGTGACACGTAGCATCGCTATTGTGGGCCTATATATATATATATTTACTTATTTTTCGTCTCATTATTATTTTTCTCCTGCCAGAGCGCACACAGGGTCTTCATTAAACATAGATTCAAGATCCAATATGCACAGAAGGGACACACGTTTCCCTGCAGAATGAAATTTGTTCTTTTCTGTCGCCAATTAATGCCAAACAATATAAATCTGAAGTATAAAATAGATCAAAATATATACGGTGCGCACTGTTGTCCTTGCTGAGTGTAATACTCCGTCGTAATTTACAATATGTACACATTATAATAAAGATATGGGATATAGTCAAGATGGCACCACCCGAGTGGCAGCTGGTTACAGTAGTTCTGAACCCCCTTGGTGGATGTGTAGTATTTGGTTCTGAGCGAAGCAGTGGCCACAGTGACACCTATCCTGATCTCATAATTACGATTACGAGATAAGGATCTCGTAATTATATAGCCTACGAGAGAGGAGGCGGCTTCCGTGTGGCCGGCATTATGAAGGCCGAGCCCCTCGCTCAACCAATCCGGCTGCGATGACATCACGCTCGTTACCCAGCTGACTGTTGACACTGAAGGTCGAGCCCCTTGCTCAGCCAATCCAGCTGTAGCGACGTCACGATCGTTCAGCAGGCTAACAAATGATCTGTTGTAGAAGTGTTGAAAATAGTGCCTGAACAAGTAAAGAAAAAATATATATATACATATATATCCATATAATGTTTGTTAATGCAGAAACTGACAGGAAGTGCACAGGGACCAAAGCTGTTGCCCTAGCAACAGAGCATCAGTGAAACAGTCAGTATGTACATATATATGTATATATATATATATATATATATATATACACACACACACACACACACACGTCACACATCCGTGCGCTCACATGACATGTCTACGCACGCACGTCTGATTAGCATAGCAAGCTAGTTAGCATAGCGATGCTACGTGTCACACGTCAGTAACACGACACGCTGTTGCTTCACACTGACACTTTTGACCCCTGCGCTCACATGACATGTATACGCACGCATGTCTGATTACCATAGCAAGCTAGTTAGCATAGCGATGCTACGTGTCACACGTCGGTAACACGACGCACTGTTGCTTCACACTTTGACACTTTTGACCCCTGCACTCACATGACATGTCTACGCACGCACGTCTGATTAGCATAGCAAGCTAGTTAGCATAGCGATGCTACGTGTCACACGTCGGTAACACGACGCGCTGTTGCTTCACAGCTGACACTTTTGACCCCTGCGCTCACATGACGTCTACGCACGCACGTCTGATTAGCATAGCAAGCTAGTTAGCATAGCGATGCTACGTGTCACACGCTGGCAACACGACGCGTTGTTGCTTCACACTCTGACACTTTTGACCCCTGCACTCACATGACGTGTATACGCACGCACGTCTGATTAGCATAGCAAGCTAGTTAGCATAGCGATGCTACGTGTCACACGTCGGTAACACGACGCGCTGTTGCTTCACAGCTGACACTTTTGACCCCTGCGCTCACATGACATGTCTACGCACGCACGTCTGATTAGCATAGCAAGCTAGTTAGCATAGCGATGCTACGTGTCACACGTCGGCAACACAACACGCTATTGCTTCACAGCTGACACTTTTGACCCCTGCGCTCACATGACATGTCTACGCACGCACGTCTGATTAGCATAGCAAGCTAGTTAGCATAGCGATGCTACGTGTCACACGTTGGCAACACAACACGCTATTGCTTCACAGCTGACACTTTTGACCCCTGCGCTCACATGACATGTCTACGCATGCACGTCTGATTAGCATAGCAAGCTAGTTAGCATAGCGATGCTACGTGTTACACGTCGGTAACACGACGCGCTGTTGCTTCACGAGCTGACACTTTTGACCCCTGCGCTCACATGACGTGTAAACACACGCACGTCTGATTAGCATAGCAAGCTAGTTAGCATAGCGACGCACCCGTAAGTATAGTGTATGTGTAGCGTTTGTAACGCGCTGTGCACGCGTACTGATAAGCCGTGTGAGCGCGTCATGTGAGTGGAGCGAACAACGCCTACACGTCATGTAGCGGGTGTGTGTGTAACACTCGTGTCTCCATAGTAAACCTATGTAAAATGAAGGCGTGCGCTCACGCGGTTTGATCAGATCTGACGTGTCCTAAGTAGGCGCAAGTGACGCGTTGTAGTGTGGTTGGGTGAAACGTTTGACCCCTCATATCTCTCTCTCTCACACACACCACACACACACACACACACACACACCAGAGATGAAAATTAACTTTTTTTTGCTAATTTTAAAATCTATCTTCCACTACCAGCTTATTCAAGCATTGATGTGTAAATAACACCTAGAAAGATATTTTTTCTGTGCAAGTATCCCCGAATCAGTATTTCAGTAGACTAGTACTAAATAGATTTGTGGAAACCGCACGGTAGCCGATATTAATTGGTTCAGATCTGACTGGAATAACCCACAGTAACTGCTGATAACTGCTAACTTCGATCCCTGATGCACACAGGCGCACGCAACACACACACACACACACACACACACGCACACACATACACACATAACACTCGCTCCTCCTGCTGCCTGGACAGAATATTCATAGACAGAATAAAAGAGACCTTTCCACAGAGATTAGCCTACTTACTGTAATCATCGGGTCTTCTCCGTCCTTACGAAACCGGCTTTTCCGGCGAGTGTCCATCTTCTTCTGTAACTGCGCGAAATATCAAAATCTACCCGGATACAGCAATTCTACTTTTTGATTGGCTGTTCGGTAGATATGCTTTATGTGATTGGCTTGCGTGTGGCACGCAGCTTCTGAACTCTCGGGGGAGCTCGCTTGACTCCTACCTGTTCCACTCTCAAAGCGGAGCAACTTGGTGGACGTCACCGTGGTAATTTAAATGCGTGAGAAATACAACGTGTGGCGTGTGTGCGTGAGACTTGAGAGCCCTGTGGCAGTGCCTGGACTGACTGACCAGTCTCTGAATGCACCTAGCCTGTGGACCTTGTAAGCTGGCCTACCTGTATTGTTTCTTGTGCCTGGTAAACCAGTCCCCTGTTTTGTTCTTTCCTCCATTTGTTTCCTTCAGTGACACACTCCAGGTTAGGGCTATCATCTGAGCTGACATCTCTAGACTTGACTAGTGCGTAACAATAGGTACAACCTTACAGAGCTTCAATAGACTCCTTTGACTGCTAGACTCCTTTGTGATTTGCAGGGATAAAATAAAAGGGAATCCGAAGTTAAGATTTTATCTTCATGTCAGTGTTGTTTTTGGCAGTCATTTTGATTTAGTTTCAGTTTTAGTCTTTTGGACGAAATGCTTTTTAGTTTTAGTCACATTTTAATCATTTCTATCCTTGATAGTTTTAGTCTAGTTTTAGTCAACGAAAACTTAAAGGGTTTTAGTCCAGTTTTAGTCATTAATTTTTGAAATCATTAATTTTGAAATCATTAATTGAAGTCATTAATTTTTTTCTGAATAATAGCACCCTTTAAGCTATTTTTATCATGTACATGCTGACATAAAGGGTGACATCTTTTATTAAAGCGCTATCTATGTTTCTGTGTATTTTCATTCAGTTATGTCATTTCAACCTGTAAAAGTAACTTATGAAAACAGTCATGAGGAAAACACCATTATTAGAAAAACTGAAATAAATTAAATAAATTTCTGAGGTACATGAGGTTGTTAGGTTGCACGTACATGCTAGAATGGTATGAAACAAACATGACACTTGGAAGTCTTCAGAGATGAAATGACCAACCTAACTGAGTTTGATAGACTTTGCAAGTATTCCTTACCTCAACTTTCTCCATACAAATTAAAACAAAAGTGCATGATATCTGTAAAATAAGACAACCCCTGAATTTTGTAAACACTGTAAACAGTGTATTTGATACCTAAGGCAAAAATAAACAAAACAATCTAAACCAATCAGAGGGGGGCTCCTAGTGCAGTAAGTACAAACAAGCAGTCACAGTTGTATATCAGTGATAACAGCAGTAACAACTTGCTGTTAGCAGAATTAGCCTACCGGTTCAGTTTGAGGAAAACGCTTCTCACTAGGATTACTCTTGCTCTATTTCGACGGCCACGACTGAGGTCACCTGTAACGCTAAAGACTCGCTCAGCAAATGCTTGAGATGCTGGCATGGCCAGAAGATCTAAGGCTAAGATCTAAGACCCTCTTCTTTTATGAGCTGTGATAGCTGCTCCTTGAATTTCTGCATTTCCTGCCTGACACACAGCTTTGAGAGGCTAAGCCTGAATGGCTGGCCTTCTTGACAAGAATCTGAGCCACTTTCTCTGTGGTTCCTCTTTTTTTTCTTCTTTTCCCTCCATTGGCTCCTCATCTTCAGCCACCTCCTCCTGTATTACTCGTGGTACCTATTGAGCAATATAATCTTTTGCTTTGCTTTGAAGCTCCTGAATTTGTTCATTATCGTTTTCAAGGAGTGCTTCAGGGGCCACTGTTGGGTCAAGTAAGCATGCAGCAGCAGCGAGGGGTGAAAACTTGGAGTCAGTGTGATTGAGAAAGCAGCTGAACCGCTGTTCCATGTTTGCATTCATCTTCTTTGCCAGGGAGGCTGGGTCCTTGAAGCTCGAACCCTGGGCATGGGGGAAGTCAGGCAGGTGACCACGCAGGTCCAGGAGGGCCAGTACCACAAGGGATAAAGACTTTGTGTCGCTCTGGAGCATCTGGGTGTGCTCGGCAAAGGGGAGGAGCAAATCTCTTAGAGTAGTCAGCCTCTGCCACTCACTTGGCAGTAGATAGTCCCAGCTCATCCCATCAGCGAACTGAACTGCAGAGTCTTTGACTTGGAGAAGCCGAGTTATCATCAGGTATGTGCTGGACCATCTAGTGGGGCAGTCTGTGACCAGAGTAAGTTGACACAGCTGTTTGACAAGCACTCTAACTTTGTGAATCATGTTCACCACCAGTTGCAGTGTGTGTACAATGCAGGGGGTCCTACCTATGACTCCAAACCTAGATAGATAAGACAAAAACAGAAAAAGAAAGACTTAAAGCAACCTACACTTACTTTTCTGGAAATTTTAAACATTTCTTTGTTCAGGTTAAAATGCTATCAATTAGCTGATGGCACATTAAAATCTAAGAGAATTCCGCCAGGGAGGAGGGGAGCAGGACTGTGGAGGGAGGTGGAGATGTTGATGTTCAAATTTTTTTTAAGTGCTGCGAGAAATGCAAGAAACGTAAGTGTTGCTTTAATTACCATGAGCAACACCATGCAATACAATAAACAATGCATGCACATACACGCACATCTTAATTGCTAAAAGTGAATGTAACCAAGCCTAGCTCTAATCTGCTAAACTGTTTTTCATCATTGTAAAGCTTATCAATTAAGTTGTTGATTTTTGTTTGTTTGAAGCCTTTTGTCAAAGGCTTCAATCATGAGGATGAAATCTTCAACCGAAACCATGAAAACCATGAAAAATACATGCCGAGCAGTCACTGGTGCGCGGTCATAAAATCTAAAGGCCCGAACATACTCGTGCGGAACGTACACGGAGCGGACTCTGCGGAGGTCCGCACAGACTCAAAGCGGACGTCCACAAGCAAAGCTCAGATTTTACGACCGCGTGAAATCTGCTCCGCGCAACAGTGACTGCTTGGCATGTATTTTTTACATTGCAGGGATTTTTCACGGACATTTTTACAGGAAACTACAACGCAGAAGTGCGCTCGACTATGGCTGCAGACATTCCTCGCGGAGTCTGCTCCGCTTATAGTACGCCAGAGTATGTTCAGGCCTTGAGCTTTGCGCGCACAGGGCTTGTGGAAATTCGCTTTGAGTATGCGCGGACCTCCGCAGAGTCCGTTCCACGTACATTTCGCCCGAGTATGTTAGGGCCTTCACAGACACATCACATGTGTGGAGATACTTCACTTTCCTCAGTGTGTCAGTGTGATGATGTCATCAAATGACTTGTCGACTCGACTTCGACTTTATATGGAGTTAATTGTTTAACTTAGGTTCAGGAGCAGGACCACGCCTCAACCACTCCTCTAATCACCTGACTAACATATATATATATACCAGCTCAGCGCTACCACAGGCCTGTACGAGTCTGCGTTCGAGCCAGGTGATCCTCTCACCCTGCCGGTAGCCGAAACTCCCAGGGGAGCCGGCTGCGCTCCGTGGTCCACATCCCTCAGTCTCGCCGTGGTTCTCCGTCGAGCTCCATCAACGAGATCGCCCCGACGCCTAGTGGATCTCAGGCCTCCTCTCTTCTGTCCGCATGGGTGGGAAATCGACGCTGCGTCCACAACCGTGGGAGCCAGCGGCGGTCTTCTCCTCCTTCCCGAAGCGGTGCAGCGTCTGGTCGACCTCGCCGCTCCCACGGCGCTCCGTCACGCTCTACTCGGCCATCTCCACCATCTCCACATCCGCAACAAGAGCCCGACATCAGGGATTGGACCATCGCCCGGCTCCAGCGTTTCCTTCCACCGCAGCGACAACAAATCCAGGCTGTTCCAGCTCTACTCAGCCGCCATCCGGGCTCCCGAGGCCGCAGCTCCTTCTCCCAAGCCGGCCGCACTTCCGGGTTGCCCTCCGAGGCCTACTCCTGCCAGCGTCACCGTCGGTGACGTCACGGCGCCTCCACCACTCCAGCTGGAGCAGCCTCTCTCATTCATCCCCCCAGCCGGGGGTCAGGTCGTATCACCCCCTGTGCCTGCTCCCTCTGAAGCAGATATGTCACGTGCAATATCTGCCTTCTTCTCCTCCCTGTCTCGCAGGCCTCCACTCTCACCCCGTGTACACACATTCTCCATCCCCACATCCCTTTCCTCTACCCTTTCTTCCAACTGTCCTGTTCCGGCTGGCATCGCAGCCCAGGAGCCCCGTCCTGCAGCACAAGGGGCTCCTCCGGCGGGTGTTTCACTGCCTTCCTCTCTCTTTCCGACGTGTCTCTCCTTACCCCTCTCCCCCAGCTCATTCAGCCATCTTATTTCGACAGTAGTCAACCCAGGGAACTGCAGACTGTCCTCGGTCCAGTTCTATTAAAGCAGCCACTGCCAACCAGATCCAAAGACTTGATTCCTGTCGAGTTCGCGCTAGCTTTCTCCCTTTTTCGCGACGTCATCTGCTCCACCTTTCCTCACCGCCGACCAGAGCTGGACGACTATCTGTCCATCGTGTTGGACTTGGCTTTGCGTTTTGGGGGGACGGGATTTTACACCTACCATGTCCACTTTGCCACACAAGCAGCCGGCCGGTTGCAGCAGCTAAACCAGGGGACATACTGGAGGGCCCTTGATTCAGAAACATACTGCCGCATTTTCGCAGCTCGTTCCTCTCTTTCCTGCGACTTATGCGGCGCTCCTTCTCACCCAGCCTCCGCATGCACTATTACCGCTCCTCCACCGCACTCCCGCCCCACCACTTCGCACAATGCCCCAATCTTCGACCGTCTGTCTTCCACTGCACCCCCCCCTCCTGTCATCCCCAGAGCCAAGGACACACGTCCCACTGTCAACGTGCCGGTGCCAAAGGGTGTCGACAAGCGAGGACGGCCGATCCTCTATCAGGGCGGCAGGATGGTATGCAATAACTTCAATCAGTTGGGTTGCAACTCGTCCAGCTGCCGTCTCCTGCATGTATGCTCCTTCTGCGGGGGCACTCACGCCAGGACCACCTGCCCCCACAATCCCACCAACACAGCAGCATGACTAGAACATCATCTCGGCACGTCCATAAAGCCACGTGCACTCGCTGCTGCTCTCAGTGACCACCCTGATAAGCAGTTTGTCGATTTTCTCATCTCTGGCTTCACTCACGGTTTTCACCCTGGCATGGAGGTGCTTCCTGATTCTTCCCACACGTCACAATCTGTCGACACTGTTGACACGTTACTAGCAAAAGAGGTCACTGAGGGATTTATGATAGGCCCCTTCAATCATCCTCCTTTCCCGCATTCCGTATCAGTCCCATCGGTGTCGCCACACGCAAATACTCGGGGAAGAAGAGGCTAATTTTCGACCTGTCGTCCCCACACGGCTCAGTCATCCCGAGCATCAACAGCCTTATTCCTAGCCTGGATTTCTCCATGCAGTACGCCACCATTGACCATGCCATGGCACTGATTCGTCTGGCGGGACACGGAGCATGGCTGTCTAAGGCTGATATCACTAGCGCATTCAAGGTCTTGCCCATTCACCCTGACTTCTAGTGTTATTTCGGCGTCTGTTGGAAGGGGGCCTACTACTTCTCCGTGCGTCTCACTTTCAGCTGCAACAGCAGTCCCAAAATCTTCGACTCTTTATCTGAGGCTCTATGCTGGATCCTCTCCAACAATTACAGGCTCCCCTACGTCCTTCATCTCCTTGACGATTTTCTCGTTGTGACTCCTCCGTCCTCACCTCCTCGCCACGGTCTCACTACACTTACGTCCGCATTTTCCGACCTCAGTGTCCCTCTGTCAGAAGAAAAAACTTCAGGACCTGGCACATCCATCGAGTTTCTGGGCATCACTCTGGACTCAATGTCATTCCAGGCCTCACTGCCCTTGAAGAAAGTGCAGCGCATCTCGCTGCTCTTGTCTAATTATCTTCTGACAAATAGGTGCACCAAACGCCAGCTGCTCGCTCTCCTCGGGCACCTCAATTATGCCATCCGCATAATTCCACAGGCCAAATCTTTTCTTTCTCAACTGCTGACCAAAGCTGCATCCATTCCCTCTCTCCACGACCATGTGGTTCTGGACGACACTTGTAAAATGGAAATGTGCATGTGGCAGCAATTTCTGTCATCCTGGAACGGCATCTCATTCTTCTATGACGACTTCATCACCCATCCTGAGGACATTCAACTCTACATGGACGCGGCTCCCTCCGTAGGTTTCGGTGGTTATTATGGCGGGAGGTGGTTTGCTGCTGCTAGGCCTTCCGAGTTCAAGTCCCTCAATACAGAGTCACGCTCCCCCTCATTTGCTCTGTACGAGCTGTACCCTGTGGTCATCGCCACTCTAATTTGGGGGCACGAATGGTCAAAAAAATCAATATTTACTCTGACAACACAGCAGTAGTAGATATAATCAATAAAGGCCACTCCCGTTCCCCAGCCATCATGCCATTCACCCGCAGACTCACTCTCATCTCTGCTCAGCATCAATTCATCCTTTGCGCTTCTCACATTCCCGGTCACCACAATGCCATCGCTGACTCTCTCTCCCACTTCTCTTTCCAAAAATTCAGATGCTCGGCTCCAGACTCCGATGCTCATCCCACACCGATCCCATCGTTTTCAGCGACCATATTCAGCTAAATCCTCATCTGGCTAATCTAACCCGCTCCTCTCAAGAAAACATCCTTAACAGCTTAGCACCAAGCACGCTATCTGCCTACCTCACCGGCTGGAATTCTTCAAGAATTACCACGCCACTTATCATCTACCGTTTCCCTCTCTGGACGCCATGTCCCTGTGCAACTTCATCACTCACTGTCATACCGTAACTTACATCCACAATAACATCAATGATCTCCGTCTAGCACACGACAGACTAAGTCTCACTTAACCAGACTCTTTTGGGGGCTTCCTAACAGAACTCGAGACGGAACCCCCACACTGAGTCTCTCCGCCCACATCTACAACCCACCCAGTCCGACCCTCCGATGACGTCATTACCATCCTGTTCATTCACCTGCCAATCTGCACTCCCCCATTCATCACCACCCCATTCATAACTGTTTTCTGACAATCACATCCTCATTAAATCTTTAAACTGCATATCGTTGTGGTGTGGTCCTTGCTAGTGAATGACAGATAAGTTGACCTGAAAAAAATCAAAGTTGTTAATGCCCTACTGCAGAGATTGTTTAGTTGTGTGCAAGACTCTGTTTGTGAACAGTATTAGCAATTCAATTCAAATAAACACAAGAAGTTTGTGCACTAGAAAAGGATCAACACTCAGTGAATACTCTCCTAAACCCTATGATACGCTATTATGGCAAGGCTTAACTATACAGACCAATGAGCAGTGATAACTAACATGTCTTTGGGGTCATCGGGTGGGAATCTCCTTTCACCAGTGTTTCGTCTAGTTGGTCCCACGACACCTCCAGGAGGCTAGACAGTGATCTCTGGCGTCCCAGAGACACTCCCCTAATGCCAGGTCTCACTGCTCTCCACCCCAACACAACAACCTCCTTAACCTTACTTACACATGGCTTTCTCAGCCCAAACAGCACTGCCACCTTCAATCAAACCCAGGCTCCGTACAAGCAAGCTCCAGGTAGAGGCTGCGCTGATACTACCTTTCCTAGCACATTCACCATACTCTAACTTTAGCTTACACTGTAGTTATGTTATGTAGTGTGTGAATTAAAGGAGATAAATGAACTCACAGGATCAGCAAACACACTCACCCTGCCGCATGGCCTCAAAATGGCCACCAAATGGATTCAACTAGGCCACTCCCACACTTAAATAACCTTCCTCTTCCTCCTTACTAACACATGGCTTTCACAGCCCTAATTCACACTCTAATTCACACACTACATAACATAACTACACTATAAATTAAAGCTAGAGGAGATAAATGAACTCACAGGATCAGCAAACACACTCACCTTGCAGCATGGCCTCAAGCAAAAGGGATTCAAATAGGCCACTCCCACACTTAAATAGCCTTCCTCTTCCTGGATTTCCTCCTAAGAGGAAGTGGATCTCTCCACCAGATCTCAAGGAGTTATGTGCCCTGCTTAGTAGTTCCCCCTGCTGGCCCCCAACTAACATTATTCCTTCTGTAGTAAATGAACTTGCTGGTTCTCATGTCTTCATCTGACATTTCCTTCACTGTCTTCTTCAAACTCTGTCCCTGCACTCCAAGTTCCCCCAGGAGCGAGATAGCTGATCTTGCTATAAATCCCCTACACCCCACTTCCACTGGGCAAATCCTAGTCTTCCATCCTCGCTGCTCAGCTTCTGCTCCTAAATCTGCATATCTAAGCTTTTTTCTTTCATAGGCTTCTTCCACTGAGTCTTCGAAAGGAACTGTCAGTTCAATGAAATAAACTATCCGTTGACTCAATGACCACAACACTATGTCAGGCCTCTGCTTAGTACAAACTATTTCCTGGGGAACAACAAGCTTTCCCCCTAAATCTACCTGCATTTCCCAATCACAAGCACCTTCTAGGCAGTCACACCCCTGCCTCCTTACTAACTTATCCCTTCTGTATTTCTCTCCCTCACGGACAAACTGAATTGCTAAATTCCTATCTTTATAACCTTCTGAATTGACCTCTCTTCGTTTCCCTTTGATTCCTGCAGCTAAACATTTCAACACCTGGTTATGTCGCCATGTATATCGGCCTTGTGACAAACTAACCTTACAGCCTGACAAAATATGCTTTAAGGTTGCCGTACCTGAACACAATGGGCATGATGGGTCCCCATTTACCCACAGTTTTAGGTTCTGGGGAGTTGGTAGCACATCATATGTAGCCCCTACCAGGAATCTAATACTATTCTCCTCCATACTCCACAGGTCCCTCCAACTAAGCCTCCTCTTCTCTACACTTTCCCAATTCAACCACTGTCCCTGTTTAGCCTGGGCCACTACCTTTGCACCCCTTAATATCTCCTCCTGCTTACGTACCTGTTCCACAACCAGCTTTCTTTTATCTTTGGGACCTGCTGTATTCCAAACCGGTTTGCCTGAGCCAAGCCCCAGGCCTCCCCGGCCAAACTGAACATTACCTACGATCTCTGCATGCCTAAGAGCTGCCTCTGCCTGCTGAACTGCCGTTCTTGGGTTCCACTTCCTCCCCTTGGTTGGATTTGGAACCACACTCCTAACTACTACGTCCTTACTCCCCGACAACAAAAGCTCTGTCCTGACCTTAATACATTTAAATTCCTCTGTCAAACTAGATACTGGCAGTTGAAGTATCCCTTTTCCATACAATGCAACACTACTTAGGCACCTAGGAACGCCCAACCACTTCCTAATATAGGAGCTAACCAACCTTTCAATTCTCTCCACAACAGATATTGGAATTTCATAAACTGACAATGACCACATTAACTTAGGATATAGTCCAAATTGTAAACACCAAAACTTCCATTTTCCTGGAAGCTCTGATTTATCTATTCTAGCCAATCCTTCAGCCACCTCTTTTCTAAATTTCACCACCTGTTCCTTATCATTCAACTATACATTGTACCACCTACCTAAACTCTTCACTGACTTTTCCCTAATTGTTGGGATGTCCTCATCATCTATGACAAACTTCCTATCACTTAACTTCCCTCTACATATCGAGATGCTTCTAGATTTACTAGGCTTGATCTTCATGCTGGCCCACTTCAGGTTCTTATTTACCTTCTCTAGTAGCCTCTTTGTACATGGCATTGTTGTGGTCACCAGTGTCATATCATCCATGTAAGCCCTAACTGGTGGAAGATGCAACCCGTTCTGCCGTCTCTCCCCACCTACCACCCACTTAGAAGCCCTGATGATTACTTCCATCGCCATAGTAAATGCTAATGGAGAAATTGTACACCCTGCCATGATACCTATTTCTAGCCTCTGCCAACCTGTTGTGAAATCTGCCGTACTTAGACACAACCTAATATCCTGAAAGTATGCTTTCACTAAGTTAACAACTACCTGTGGCACTCTGAAGTAATCAAACGCACTCCAAATTAGGCTGTGGGGTACTGAACCAAACGCATTTGCAAGATCTAAGAATACTACATGTAGGTCCCTTTTGTTAAGCAAACTAAACACTTAGCTTTGGCGAAGCCAACTAATCAATGACCTAACTGCCAGAAATCACAACAATAACTCAGTAAACAGCATCAAATCATGTACAACACGTTAAACACTCTTGCTTAGCTTGTAAAGCTGTTATAAGCTATGCCCAGTTGTTACATTACCGATCCTTGAATGGATGGTGGTGTACTGCTTTGTTAGCCGGCAGAAGAAGGCTGGGAAGATGGTTCCAGCTGCAGTCTTTGTTGGGTCCTTTTTTCCAAAGGTTCTGATCCGAAGAAGCTGGTCACTTGGGGTCCTTGCAGAGTTAGACGCTGGTTGCTAACTCACTTAGTTCCTTGTTGCTGGAAAGCTGGTTGCAAACCTTGTGTTTGAAACACAGTCCATGATCAATTGTCCTCACTTTAGTGGTTTGGACTATGGAGCAGGGGTTTAGGCCTCTGGACTGTTCCAGGCCCAACCCGGAGAGCGGTGTGAGCTGTTGAAGCTCCAGGAGCAAGAAGAGGAAGCTCTGTGGAAGGGAGCAGATCTTACAGATGTACAGATGTCTATGACATCACGGAGTCACATGCCACTGTAAAAGGTCTTGTCCAATCAAGTTTTGGGACTTGAGTCTCACTGAGGTGTGAGGTGAGGCCTCCTGTGGAGATGGGTGCCACTTAGCTCTCTTTGTTTGAAGACAAAGAGCATGCAGAGGAAAAAGCCTTTAAATTGTCCAGTGATGATTTTACCAAATGATAAATCATCTGTGGTCCTGTGAGTCCCAATACTGTCATACCCTTGTGGCTTTAGCCCAGCAGCAGACTCAAAGTATAATAACAAAGCACATAACTCGACCCGTTTAACATGTCGCAACGTGCTGATAGAGCACAAACATACCATGATGAATACACAACTAGAAGATGACCACACTTTCCATTAATGTAAATATGCTGGTGTAAGTTTCAGTGGTAGGATAAGTTAAAAGAGTGAAAGTGAGAAAGGAGGGAGTTGTTTTTGTAGGTGGGAACAATTTGGAGGACGGACCGGAAAAAAGAGGAGGAGAGGGGAATAAGTAAAGCGGGGGTCAATGTTGTGGTTATGACGTAACTGTTGAAGAATACAATTGATGTTCAAAAAGAAATACGCCTGGTTCTTTCCTTAACACCACTGGCTAAACATGCTGCTAATATCAGAGTAGCCAGGTGTGCTGCTGTTCATTTACATATATTAAAGTTATAGTTGGTAATCCTGTTCAGAAACACTTTTTGTTATACTGGGTAAAAGGGTCCTTCCATCCTGAGAGTAAACAATACATAATGTTTTCAGAAAAAGGAATGAAAAAAATCTGACCTCTGTGGCAGCTGCAGGCCTGTAAAAACTCTGACCAATCCCTGCCATTCGGTACGAATGGAAAGAACCAATCAGATGCCTTCATGTCTTGTATTGCCTGAGCCCCCCTCTGTCCCTCCCTCCCTCCTTCTTGCGTGCACTCATCACATGTCACCGTTGCTGGAAATATGCAGCACTCCTCAGTAGGGCTAACCTTCGAATCCATATTTGGACATTCGAAGCTTCGGAGCTCAGATCGAATATAATTCGAAGCATTACACGACGGGGGGGGACGTGGTGACTCTGCGGAGGTCCGCAGATTTTACGACCGTGCGGACTCCGCTCCGCGCACCAATATCACCCAAAAGACTGCTCGACATGTATTTTTCACATCGCCATGACAGAAACATGCAAGAATTGGAGGTAATGTAGTGTTTCACGTACATTTTTATTGGAAACTACAACGTGGAAGTGCGCTCAACGCTCCACTTATAGTGCGCCCGAGTCTGTGAGCACCTTAAATTAAAACTCTCGGCACACACTGCAAAAACAACCAAACAGCAGATGCGCAACTCAGAGGATCAGAAGTGTCTCTGACACCAGACTCAGAGTGGCTCTGAGTGCGCTCGTGGCTCGTTGACGGTGTTAGTATTGCGTTTAAGGCCTCCCCCAAAAAAAAACGAATAAAAAAAAGCGTCAAAGTTTCGAATTTTTTTTTTTCACAATCGAATCCCGTGCCATCGAACAAAGCTTAGAAGCTTTGAATTTTTTGGGTCAGCCCTACTCCTCAGTAGAAATACCGAGTTAGCAGGAGTTTGCTGCACAGTGGCAGAGAAAATGCAGCCAAAAGTATCACTTCCAGTGTTACTTGTAATGGCTCGCCCCACTAAACAGGCTGAGAAAAGAAAGTCAGAGGCAGAAAAGGCTTTGGATAAAGTGAGAGGACAAACCCGACAACAGCAGTCCAGCTTTTGAACGGTGGAGACAACTGAGGGAGCTGAAGGGCCTGAAAAGTGATGCAGAGGTTGCTGTCTTTCTGTTGGACAGGTAATTATTTGTTTGCTCTGGGGGGGATTTGTTACTTTACTCGGCTCTCCTCGGCTCTGCTCACTGCAGGCTGCGTGTTCAGGCTTGCCTGGGCTCGTGGCTTTGGACGGAGCACTGACGGGAGGGGGATCAGGGGGTGGAGCTTAGAGGAGGTGCCGCTTTCAAATCTTGCTAGCTCTCCAACATTACCAACTATAACTTTAAGGAACAAGAACAGGTCTGAAAAGCTACATTTCCCCCCTTATGTTTCACAGTAACTCAAATATGGGCCAATACATGACGAAGCATTCAGTTGCTGTCTGGCCAAAAATACCTCTAGGACAAGTTTAACACATAACACACTAATTGCATTTAAGTGAAGAAAACTTAGGAAATTCATCACAGACCAATTGCTGAGTGACCTTAACCAAAGCTAGCAAATGTATATATGATTTGTTAACAGGACTTCTTGTAACATTAACTTACCTTAGTAGTGTAAGCCTTCAAATGCCTCTTGAGGTTGGTTGTATTCTTGCCACGTAGTTTGTAGCCACAACGTGTGTACCTTTGTCCCCCAGTACAACGCATTCTGTTGTGTTTTCTGCTGGATTATGTGTGAAATATGTCCAAAAATCATTACATCTTTACCGTCCACCAAGTCCTTGTGCAGAAGTTGCTGCCATGGTGTGTGTGTGACTGCCCTGATTCACGCTGTGCATGCCCGCCGAGTACGCCCGCTGAACATGCCTGGTTGTGGGCGTGACCAGACAAGGACAGAATGCAGGCGCTTATATTTTGAGCATTTGGCAAACAGATTGCTCGCACAATTTTGATACATTTTGATAGTCAACCCACTAACATTTTCGTCTCATCAGCGAAAATAACACATACATCTCGTCATATTTTCATCATCAAAGAGCTATATTTAGCTCTTTTTTTAGTCTTGTTTTAGTCATGAAAAAAAGTGCATTAACGAAATCATTATGTCGTCGTTAATGCAACTTTCTGCAATCAGCACATAAATGTATTTCTATATGGACTGTCCCGTCACATCTGATGTCAGATCAAAGGGCACGTAAACCCTTAAGACACCGAACATAACTTACAATTTGTTGACAGGGTTTCTCACGTGTGCGAGCTCTCTCTTTCTTTCTCACACTCTCACTGTTTCTTTTCTTTTGACTTTTCTAAGATGACAAATGCTGAATATATACTCCCTATCTGATGCTGTGGTTGGCTAAGAGGGATGTGAACTCATTAGTTTGCAGCTGTGATCATCAAATCAGGTTGGGTTTCCATTACGTGTGCCAAATGGTGCCAATCCCCCTTGATCTGACATCAGATGTGACAGGACAGTTGATATAGAGATACCTTTATGTGCTGATTGCAGATAGTTGCATTGAATAGTGGTTTTTGTCCCCCTCAATGTATATGGTGACTGCTGCCCTGTCAGCATGCTTAATTAGACCTCAGTTGTCTGGGTGCGCAAAGGTGAAGTGGCTGGTCTTGTCATACAAAGTTTGATGGAGTGTCAACTGGACAATATGGAGATATTTGCATCTTGAAAGCGGGACTACAAATGTGGATAGACAGGGAGAAACACAGGCAAGCCTAAGACGTGGTAAGATACGATATTCCTCACTATATGAAGCGACTGATAACAAGATCTGTATGGGTTGTAAAGAAATTTGTCAGGTTTTTATTTTGTAGACAATTGATCTGTATTTATAGCATGATGGGATGACAGCACAATGACGTGTGGTATCCTTGGAAAGCTCTGCTCCTGCACTTTCATGTGAAATGCGTGATATTTCTATGCGATGCTGCATTTGCGAGTAATCCATCCAAGAGTAATGTGTGTGCAAAGCTGTATGAAAGCTGTCTTATACATAATTTAAATTAGTGTAACTTTATCATTTTTTTTC
Source organism: Epinephelus cyanopodus (assembly GCA_026686955.1). NCBI lineage: Eukaryota > Metazoa > Chordata > Actinopteri > Perciformes > Serranidae > Epinephelus > Epinephelus cyanopodus. The sequence continues at coordinate 46,052,815 of CM048916.1, forward strand.
ACTGTGAAAACATTGCACTAGTGCTTGGTCTTGTTGAAATCCACAGAGAAGAACAGGTGTGAATTTGGATGCACTATGCGTCCTTCAGGCCCATAGGGTTAAAGGTTTTAAAGTCCGAATTATCGGAAAAAAAAAAAAAGCTTTCACACTGCAAAAGTCCAAAACACGATTTCGTTTGGTCCGGACCGAGACCACCTATTTTGGTTGGACCAAATTTCAGGTCTTTGCCAAGTCACACTTGTAACTATGGTAACTCTCATATATGAATGGGTTATGAATGTGTTATTTACACAAATCAAATTTTAGGAACTTACATATTTGCTTTTTAGATAACATCTGATGTCTAAATTTGACAGTGATACCTATGGTTGCAGTATGATACATAACTTATTTAAACAAACAAAAGTACGTGTTTAAATAAAGCATTATTGGGAGCAGATCATTTGCAGTTTACAGTAATTGTCTGTTGTTTAGCAATTTAAAGAGTAACTAAACGCTAAAACCATTTTTTTAAGCTGATAATCAATGTTTCTGGTAGTGAAGTAGTGTTATTGACTGATCCTGCTCAAAATCTTGACAGTTTAGTGCAAATCTACATCTACTGTTGAAAATCTACATTTTATTTTAAAAATGTGGTGTGGAGTGCCCTCTACAGCTTGAAACCTGGTTACTACCTTTGAATTTACATTACATTACATTGGAGGCGAATGATTCTTTTTCGAGGCGAACGACGTCACTAACCGTCCACGCTAAAGCCTGCCCTCCTCCCTTTACTCCTCCCCTTACTATAAAACCATTCTGTCTGCAGTTATCAAACTGATAGCGAGTAGGCTGAATCAGAGCAGAGAGAGTAGTAAAGCAGAGAGAATAGCTAGTAATTTGTCGAATTGTATTGTTAGCATAGTGTATTTTAGTGTGGGTTTACAGTTAGTAGTGTGTTTATAGTATTTAGGTTAGTTGGTCAGGGAGAGGCACCAATGCTTGGGAGCATATATGCGGGGCGGTGAGGGAGGGATGTGGAGGGCCGCTGCGCTGTGACAGAGAGCCAAGCCTCAGGGGTATATGTGCGGGGCGTGAGGGAGGGAGGGGTGGATGGATGCAGTGGGCTGCTGCGCAGTGAGCCCCAGGCTCCCAGAGAGGGATAAAATAAGTCAGTGTGGAGATGGGGACCACCTGAGCCCCGGCCCCCGGCCCCCTTCCCTTCTGCCCGTGTGACACAGTAAGGGGGGGGTTTCCAAGCCACCATCGGTACAATGAAAGCCCTCTCTCCTCTCTCCCTGCAGTGAGGGGGTTTAGTTCCCCTTTAAGGAAGACATAAGTGGAGAGTGACTAAGAATGGCAAGCAATAATAGGGGAAAAAAGAACCAGAGATGAAGGTGTGCAATTACTACACAATATGAAGTCGGCCAGGAAAGAAGTTATTTCACACCCAGAGAGATAGGTTTTTGAAGTGACTGAGACAGAGGGTGCAGGAAAGTGGATGTGTGTGTGCATCTGCTTATAGTTATAGATAGTGTGATGTGTGTGGTTGTGCTGCTGCAGTGGTCCTACCAGATGCCTCCTGCTGCTGCCATCATTAGTCATTAGTCATACTTCTACTGTTATTATACACATATGATTATTATCATACATGTATACTGCCAGATACTAATATATACTTTCAACATATTGTACCACAGTAGCCAGAACTATAACGACAATATTGTTACTTTCATGAATGTTGTTGTAAGCTACTGTCATTACAGAGGATGTCATACAGATTACTGTATTGTGTCATACAGATTACTGTTAATTTGTTATGCTGATCTGTTCTGTACGACATCTATTGCACGTCTGTCCGTCCTGGAAGAGGGATCCCTCCTCAGTTGCTCTTCCTGAGGTTTCTACCATTTTTTTTCCCCGGTAAAGGGTTTTTTTTGGGGGAGTTTTTCCTTATCCGCTGTGAGGGTCTAAAGGACAGAGGGATGTCGTATGCTGTAAAGCCCTGTGAGGCAAATTGTATTTGTGATATTGGGCTTTATAAATAAAATTGATTAGATAAGATTGATTGATCTGAGTGTGTGTTTGTGTATCCACTGTAGTGTGTACAAGAAAGTGCCATCCCAACTTCCTCCATCACCAGTCTCAGACCCCCCTCTCTACACCGACTCCGCTGACTCCACATCTCCCTGAAATGGCTCTCCCAGCGTTTTTACTATTATTAAAAGTGGCAAGAAGATGACTGCCAGAAAATGTAGGCTATAGTCCCACTAACACATGGAAACACTTTTTCAGATCACAGTTTTATGAAAGTCAAATAGTTGAACATATACACCTGGTTGACCAAGGCTGCATTGATGGTAAGTTGCTATGGGCTCAGTGAAGACAGCACTACCTGAGAATAGATTGTGATTTCGACACAGAATACAGTACCATACCATACCATACCAACTTTATTTATAAAGCATTTTAAAAACCCAGTGGACCAAAGTGCTGTACACAATTAAACATAAAGTGTACAATAGGCATAAGACATGAAATATACATAAAACAAAGCAGAATAAAAACAATAAAGATAAAAACATACATTGCAATAAAATAACACAATATAAAAACAATAAAGATAAAAACATACATTGCAATAAAATAACACAATATAAAACCAATACAACATTTTAAGGCACAGCGCATAAGTAAAATTAGTCAATAAAATGAGTAATAGCAAATTAAAAAACATCAATTTATGTGGGATCAAAGGCCATGGAGAACAGGTGGGTTTTAATGTGCTTTTTAAAAACATGCAGTGATGGAACTCGTCTGATGTCGAGAGGCAGGTCATTCCATAGTTTCGGTGCTACAACTGAGAAAGCGCGGTCCCCTCTGAGCCTGCTGAGCCTGTCGTTTTGGGAACTTTCAGGAGCAGCTGGTCAGCTGACCTGAGAGGGTGTGTAGGAGTGTATGGCTCTAGCAGCTCAGAGAGGTATAGTGGGGCGAGGCCATTAAGAGACTTAAAAACAAATAAAAGAATTTTAAAATGGATCCTAAAACGTATGGGCAGCCAGTGTAACGCGGTTAAAATAGGGGAAATGTGCTCACGTTTGTTTGTGCCACTTAAAAGGTGTGCAGCGGCATTTTGCGCCATCTGGAGGCGGGTGTCAGTGGATGCACTAACCCCTATATATAAGGCATTGCAATAGTCTAGCCGACTAGTTACAAAGGAGTGGATTATCATTTCTAAGTGTTGCCTTGAGAGAAGAGGTTTTATTTTTGTTAGCGGCCTCAGTTGAAAGAAACTCAACTTCACAACTGCCCTAATCTGACTGTCGAGATTAAGCCCAGGATTATTACCCCAAGGTTTTTGATGGTTGGTTTAGTATATTGAGCCAAAGAACCCAAATCAATGGGTGGGGTCCTAACAGTACCATTAAAGACCATCACTTCTGTTTTGTTTTCATTAAAGTTTAAAAAGTTTATTGCCATCCAGGCCTTTAAGTCATTAAGACACTTAAAAAGTGGTCCCAAGGAAGGTGCATTTTTCTTTTTAAGGGGCAAGTAGCCTAAATCTGGCAGTCATCTGCATAGCAGTGGAAAAATATACCATGTTTGCGTAAAATGGACCCCAGTGGGAGCAAATATAGTGAGAACAGAAGAGGGCCTAAGACCGGTCTGCTACGTAGGATCGAAACCACTCCAGTGCTGAACCCCTAATACCCACCCAGTGTTCTTGACGAGATATTAAAATTTTGTGGTCCACTGTATCAAACACAGTCGTTAAATCTAAAAGCACAAGAATGACATTGTCACCAGAGTCAGTAGCTAAAAATATGTCGTTAAAAACTATCAGTAGGGCTGATTCAGTGCTGTGGAGATTTTTAAAACCAGATTAGAAGGTTTCAAGAATATTGTGCTTTTCCAGAAATGCCATTAATTGACTATAAACTATTTTCTCATGGACTTTTGAGAGAAATGGCAGTTTCGAGATAGGCCTGAAGTTTGCAGGGATTGTGGGGTCCAGGGCTGGTTTCTTAATCAGAGGCTGGACCACTGCATGTTTAAACATTCTTGGAAAGACTGCAGAGTGCAGACTGCTGTTTATAACCGCAAGGACAGACGGACCTACTGAGGGCAAGACCTCTTTAAAGAGTCGAGGATGCACTTGGGGACCCACAAGGTTTCAGGTGGCCAACAATCTCCTGTAGGAGGGACATAGTAACAGACTCAAACTCATCAAAAATAGCAGAGCAGGGGACCAAGATGGAGGGGTCATAGGCAGGAAATGTGATCGAAGCTCTGGATGAGGAAACTTTTTCAATGAAGAAATTTAAAAAGGTTTCACAAATAGCAGGAGATGGTTCAATGCTGCTCAGCCGCTGCAGGGATCGGAGTTCCGATTTTAGCTCCACAAGCTCCGCTGCTGGGGCCATCTGGAGAGCTGAAAACAGGAGGAAAACAAAGATGGACTAGCAATGGGCAAGCAGAAGGGAGCCACACTGCACTGACTATCAGGGAAAGCAGCTCTGAGACTATATTGAACTTACACGCCAGGGCTCCGTGAGGAGCCCGCAGCGGTGAGATGTCGGAAGTCTGTTGTACAATCTGTGAGAGCCGGCTGGAAACTTACCACTAAGGGCCCTAGTGGGGCCCGCTGTGATTGGATCAGCACTGGTAAATTTGTTTCAGTCTTTGTTGGTGTATAGGGATGGTCACTGGTAATCTGACAGCAGTACAATATGTGTGTATAAATGTACATTTTAAGCCCCATCTCCAGTGCACAAAACCCACTGTCACCTGCTAACATCTGGCTTTGTAATGTAATGGGAAATATTACAATCAGCATTCACACCCCAGTCAAATGACTTCAGTAGTCATTTATCGTCTCTGATCTGCACTGATGGAAATGCAACACTTGGGTGAATGTGTTAATTTCAGCCTCTTATTTCGTGGGAAGCAATGATGTGCCACCACAAAATTCCATTCATCTCTGCCCAAGCAGTGCTCAAACATTGATCCAAACTAGTCTGTGACACAACTCTGTCAAGATCCTGAGGTTATGTTGAGTTTTTTGTATTTCAGTATGTCACTTTATGTTTTATTTTGGTTACTTAACTGTGTTTCCTTTGTCCTCAGATCCAGTCAGTCCCCAGTGTTTCCAGCTTGACATCTTTCCCCACTCCCCGTGTCAGAGCTGTGTCTTGTTTCCCCTCGATTATCTGTGTATATATCCCCAGTCTGTCTTCTTGTTGCCAATTCCTTGTGTGTTCCCTCTTGTCACCTTCGTTCTAGCATTGCTTCTTCTGTTTTTCTTGTGATTTTTTGACATCAGCCTGTTTTTTGACTCTGTTTTTACCTGCTCCCTTTTAGACTGTTTGCCTGATTTATCTGTGTACTGATCTAGACTGTAATAACGACTTGTTTTTACTCAGCTGCCCTGGTGAGAGCCTTTTTTTTTTTTTTTTTTTTTAATACTTTTTTAAAAAAAAAAATTTCCAGGAACGAAGTTACAAAGTTACCAACTGACAAGACAAAATCAAATCAAGCAAAAAGTCAATATCCAGAAGATGGCAAAGTAAAAATGAAATGGACACTTTCACATACCCTCTGCCAAAACTCCTGCAGTTAAGAACACTGCCAGGTAGAATGAAGGAATGTTCCTTCCTCCATGCCACATCTAAAACAAAGAGGTGATATATTGGAGTTGTATTTGTGTCATTTATGTGGGGTAATATATAGCTGATGCAGAAAGTTGAATGGTATCAGCCTATACTTAGCGTTTAAAGTGGTGACCCCATCTCTGCACAAGATCCTCCATAACTGCTCCTCAATACTTAGTCCCAGATCCTCCTCCCATTTAAGCCTTGATCTATCCATATCTGGTATTGATAAAGTCGACGTAAGAGCTGTATACACCCTTGAGATAGTTCTAAATAATGGTTGGCCAGCATTACACAGATACTCAACTAGAGACGTGGGAGGTAAATTCCAAACTCCGTTTTGATTGGCTCTAATAAAGTCACGTAACTGGAGATAACTAAGGAATTCTTTATTTGTTAAACTGTACTTTTCTTTTAACTGTTCTGGAGACATAAATACTCCGTCTTGATAGCAGTGTTCTAGGCGACAAATACCTTTCCCCTGCCAAGATCTGAAGTTGCCACTCTGAAGGATCATTGGTAGCAATCTATTTCCCCATAACAGAGTTTTAGGAGACAGAAATCCTTCTATCTTAAAAAGTTTACAGAGTTTATACCAAACTTGGATTGAATGGATGATTAAATTATTATCACTTGCAGTTTTTATTGTTTTTTATCCCATTTATACAGTAAATTTGTTGGTGTCTCCTCTTTCATCTCTATCCTTTCAATATTGAGCCATGAAGGAGGAGGGCCGTGTCATACATCTGTGCTAAGAATCTGGATTGAGCAGCATCGTAGTACAACTGAAAATTAGGGAGTTTCAGACTTCCATCCTCATAATCCAGAGTTGATTTATCCATGCTGACTCTCAGCGTCTTACCATGCCAAATAAACTGCCTGATTAATTTGGATTTAATTTTTAAAGGGAGGAAAAGAATGCCATTGGGACATGAATTGGAAGTGACTGAAACATATATAGGAATCCAGGCAGGATATTCATCTTTATAACATTGATTCTACCAAGTAATGTAAGAGGCAAGTCCATCCATTTTTTCAAATCTTCTCCCACCTTCTGAAGCAAACTAGCTAAAGTGAGCTTGTAGAGATTTTTAAGGTTACTGTCAACAAACACACCTAGATATTTTAAAATCCATAGGAAACCATTTAAAAGGAAACTTATGCATAACTCTATTGAAATCAAATACAGACAGCGGCAAAATTTCACTTTTGTCAAGATTAACCTCGTACCCAGAAAACGAACTGTATGTACCCAGTAGTTCCTGCAGGTAGGAAAGAGAGTGTTCAGGGTTAAAATAAAATTATGTCATCAGTAAAATGCAAAATCTTGTGTGTATCAGTGCCAATATCAAAGCTGCATATGTTAGGATTGCTTCTAATGGCCTCCGCCAGGGGCTCAATGGCGAGCACAAAGAGGGCGGGGCTAGCTGGGTCCCCCTGTCTGTTTCCTCTATAACGCCAGAATGTGTCAGAAGTGATCTAGTTTGAAATAACCCTGGCCTGGGGGGATCTGTAAAGAGATTTTATCAAATCAATAAACCCAGCACCAAAACCAAATTTCTTCAGAACACAAAATAGATATGACCATTCAACCATATCAAAAGCCTTTTCGGCATCAAGTGAGACCGCCATACGTGGTATCTTATATTTGTTAGCAAGATGTATTATGTTAAACAAACGCTTAAATACAACTTAAATTAGTGGACAGTCTATTTGTAATAAACCTTGTTTGATCCAGGTTGACAAGCAGGAAAAGACACATTTCTAATCTCTTAGCTATCATTTTAGTAAATAATTTATAATCTGTGTTGAGGACTGAGAGTGGTCTATGGAAGGAACACTTTAGTGGATCTTTCCCTTTTTTGTGAATAATTGTAATAACAGCTTGAGAGAAAGAGTCCGGAAAGCACCGTCCCTCCTGCTGTGCTCGAGCACCTCCATCAACGGTGGAATAAGAAGTGAACTGTCCTTTTACACTGCTCTCCAGATGCAGGAAGACCGCATCACTTGCAGCAAGACCCAGCTCCATGTCATTTTGTTTCCTCCCTCTGGTCCTGTCACCTCGCTGGCTCCTCTGCTGCATCTAGCTAAACCAGAATGGTTTTTTGGAGACTCTGAGAAGTGTCAACCCTTCCTGGTGCAATGTGGGCTCCATTTTGAACTGCTAGCTGCTTCATTTCCTTCTGAACCGGCTAAAGTGGCATTTACCATCTCCCACCTGGCTGGAAGGGCTGACTCATGGGCAACGGCTGAATGGTCTCGCAACTCCCCCATGTGTCAGTCATCGGCTCTGTTTATGGAGGCCCGCTCCAAGATCTTCATTCACTCCAACCCAGGTCAGGAGGCAGCTCAGAGCCTTATCACCATGAAGCCAGGTAAAAGAACTGTTGGGGATAATGTTACTGAGTTTTGGACTGTTCCTGCCTGATAGTGGCTGGAATGAGGCTGCTCTGCTTGATGCCAAGCCACATCACAGTGCCACCTACCATCCAGGAAAAACAAATGCAGGTAGGCCAAGTTAAATTATCTCCAGAGCAGCAGCACTGTTTGAAGGAGGGCAGATGTATTTACTATGGTAAATTGGGACATTTTTTGACGACCTGTCAAGCAAAAGACAGGGCTCATCAGTGAAAGGGAGGATTCTGGTGTGCTGATCAGCTGTTATGAAATATTCCTCTTGACCTCTCACGCCTGTTCAAATTTCTATGCACTCTCAGTGGCCACCCAAAGGTTGTTTCTATTCCCTGTCTCCACCTTAACAACTTGCCATCAAGAGAAACATCGATGAGTCATTGGCTGCTGGGATAATCCATTCCTCTGCATCTCCAGCAGCAGCGGGGTTCTTTGTCAAGAAGAAGGACAAGATTCTTTGACCTTGCATTGACTTCAGAGGACTCATCGGCATCACTATCAAGAACATGTACCCCCTTACTTCCATGTCCTATGCATCTGACTTGTTGAAGGATACCACGACTTTTACAAAGGTAGAACTCAGGAATGCTTAACATCTTGTGAGAATAAGGGAGGGGGATGAATGGAAGACTGGATTTAACACCCCTAGTGGACACTATGAGTACCTTGTCATGCTCTTTTGGACTAATCAGTGTTCCTTCTGTGTTTCAGTCTCTGGTTAACAATGTTCTCAGAGACATGTTAAACAGATTTGTAATTGTTTATTTAGATGACACTCTGATCTTCTCACCTGATGAGCAGTGGCAGTTCTGGCCTAAATGGCACCCTGGGCGACACCCCCTATGGAGGTGGAGGTGGACAGAGCTGATGTGGGTGTGGGGCCGTCCTGTCTCAGCGCTCCCCTGTTGATAACAAGCTCCACCCTTGCACCTTCCTCTCCAGAAAACTGGTGGTCAAGGTGGCAATGGAGGAGTGGAGGCATTGGCTGGAGGGGGCGGAGCATCCCTTTGTGGTTTGGACCTATCACAAGAACTTGAAGTGCATCCGCACTGCTAAGTGACTCAACACACAGCAAGCCTGTTGGACCATGTTGTTCAACCACTTTAATTTCCCCTTGTCCTATTGCCCTGCTGCCAAGAATGCCAAACCTGATGCTCTCTCCAAGTAGTTTGACCTTGCCCCTACGGCTGCAGACCCTATTCTGCCAGCATTCTGTTTCCCCTATTCTGTTTCGTGGGTGCCATTACCTGGGGCATAGAAAAGATGACCTAAAGCCATCAAGGAGTAGGCTATGTTGCTGCCTGCCCCATCTTTGCCTGCAGTAAGATATCCATACTACCAGCTCCTGGCCTCCTCAACCCATTCCCTGTGCCTTCACACCCCTGGTCAGATATCTCACTGGACTTTGTCACTGGTCTGCCTCTCTCTGAAGGTAACACCACATTCCTCACTGTGGTTGACAGATTTTCCAAAATGGTTCACTTCATTCCTATGCCCAGACTCCCCTCCACCAAGAAGACAGCGGAGGTCATGGATTTCCTTGAGACATAGGGCCCTATTTAGATGGTCTAAAGCAGATGGCGGAGGGCGCATAATCCATGTCGCAAGTGTCATTGCTATTTAGATACAGATGCAGTTCTCATTTTCACGCCCTGCACCCTCTTCGTCTAACTAGCAAATGAACTTGCGCTCCTCTGGGTGTGTTGGTCTAAAAATGAGGAGTGGTCAGGTGCAATCATGGCGCATTGCTAGTTAGATGATGTAAAAAGCAAATGCACCAGTGACTAACAAAAAGCTGGTCTAAAGTAGGATACCAAGCAGTATTTCACTGTTAAACAAGTTAGTAATATGCGTCTCTTGGCGGGTGCACAACGTGCGTGCACTCTGCTCAGACACACACGGATAACAAATAAAAATATGATTACAATGTGAAAGGTTATTATTGTGCACATTAAAATATTTATCAGAAACACGTCTTAATGGTCAGTTATTAATGAGAATGATCTAATTGCAGTAATAATGATCATCATAATCCGGGAGGTCTGCTCGCAGTGTCCGAATATACAGAACTGCAAGCGGACCTCCACGGGCTGATGATGCATAGCATGTAAAATGAACTTGTCTTTCCCAATTGAATTGTGATCATTTTGGGATGTAAATCACAAAATCAAAAATGTGAAAACGCTTGATAAACTTTATTATGACATAAACACAACAATGACCAGCTTCTGTGAAGTAAAAACGTAAACTTATAGTCCTACAAATACAAATGTGTATGTGGAAAAAAAGCTTTTAGAACGTAAAACTGAAGATCATCTTGTCAGGAGGAGGAGGAGGAGGAGGAGGATGACCCCAGCTCCCCAGCCAGCGTGCAGCCAGACCAGACAGGCCCAGGTGCAGCCATGGGACCGGCCCTTCCTGCACCTTCAGGCTGGGGGGTTCAGGATGCTGGAGAGGGAACTGGAACTCTAACCTCCCGGGTTAAAATAAAATAAATTGAATAATTTACAATTTGTTGACAGTGTTTCTCTTGTGCGCATGCGGTCTCTTTTTCTCTCTCGCAGTCTCACTCTGTTTCTTTTCTTTTGACTTTTCTAAGATGACAGATGCTGAATATATACTCCCTATCTGATGCTGTGGCTGTTTGTGGCTGGCCGAGAGGGATGTGTGGGATTAGTTTGCAGCTGTGTTAATCAAATCAGGTTGGGTTTCCATTATGTGTGCCAAATGGTGTCAATCCCCTTTGATCTGACATCAGATGTGATGGGACAGTCGATACAGAGATACATTTATCGTCTCCTCAGCTGTAAAACGCTCACTCTTTCCAGTTGGTAGGTCCACCATCTCTCCGCCGTGCGCTCCAATCACACCTGTTCTAAAGGGAATGAGAGGTGACACTCTGATTGGCTTATTGAATGATATGCCTAAAACACACCCATGACTAATTCACAGAGTAAGTCCAACCCTTTTAGACTCTCCGCCATGGCGCACAGTCTGAAAACGCGCTGTCTGACTAGCAAGTGACTGGGACACGCCCATGCGCTGCACGCCTGGTGCTTTGCATTTTAGACCATCTAAATAAGGCCCTTAGTGTCTGACCGGGGCCTTCAGTTTGTTTCCAAGTTTGTAAGGAGTTTTGCACACTTCTGGGAGCTTCAGTGTGTCATCAGGTCACCACCCTGAGTCCACCAGGCATCCTAACTTCCATGTCTCTCAGGAGCCTGTGCAAGAGAGTTACCTCACCCCTGATCCAAGCCTCCGCCTCCTCTGCACCTCCTTGATGGTGGCCCTGTCTACATCGTTCAGAAGTTGCTGTAAGCTCGGCGTTGGGGTTGTGCTTAACAGTACCTGGTGGACTGAGAGGGCTATGGTCCCGAGGGGCATTCCTGGGTTTCGGCCAGCAACATCTGTGACCCTAATCTCATCAGTGAATTTCATGCCCACCCCCCTGATCAGCCTTGTCCGTCTGGAGCCGCCCCTTGGAGGAAAGGTACTGACATGACTCCATCAAGCTCCTGAGGTTATATTCATTTTTTTTTAAATTTCCGTATGTCACTTCTTGTTTTTTTGGTTACTAACCTGTGTAGGAAATAACAACCTTGAAGTTTTCACAGGCCTCCATACTGTTGACTAACCTGTTTTCCAGCCTGTCCGTGACATTGAACATTGAACAGGCAAAAACGTCTGCTGCAGAGCCATGTACACAGCCTTGCTCTATTGTTAATGGAATAGGAGTCTATCGCCTATTTTTAGCAAGTTTTCCCATGTTTACAGAACTTTGATACACACGCTAATTTTGGTGGAAAAGGGGTAAAACACTTGTATTGACACAGAATGTAATGTAGTGTAATAAAGCCGTTTATGACCACGTGTAGACACACTGTATAGGCTCTTACTACCAAATACACAAAAATAACCATCTTTAGTTTACAGTTTATTTAACTTTTCTATGTTCAGTTAAACAAGGTCTGTAAAGGCAGCAACAATCAAATTACTAACCTATCTCCTGTAAAACCTGATTTACTTGTTTGACAATCTTATCTTACTATATAATTATGAAAACTCTGTCTGTGGGTGTGTCTGTGTGACTGTTAGACGTTTTTTTCCTGACTGAGTTGGTCAATCCATATGAAATTTGGCATAATGGTAGAGGGTAATGGGAGGATGCAAATGAAGCAATATTACATCAGTTAGCCAAAGGGGGGGGGGGGCTATAGCAACCAACTGAAATGGCAAACTTTGAATTGGCATATCTCATGCCCCATATGTCATAGAGGCATGAAACTTTGCACAGAGATGCCTCTCCTCGTGAGGAACAAATCTGCTTCAAGAACCTATAACTTCCAGTTATACAGATTTTCCGCCATTTTGAATTTTTTGAAAAACACTTAAAATCAAATTCTTCCTACGAAGTTTGACCGATCTGCATGAAATTAGGTGAACATAATCTAGGGACCAATAGGAAAACTTACTAAAACCGAGCTTCTATAAGGTAATGAATATTGCAGAGGGCGTAGCTCATCACATAAAGTTGTATAACATCTCAAGGGTTTCACCGATCACCATGCAATTTTGTAGGCATACTGTATGACCACACATAATCTGAGGGGACCCCTCCATTATTGACCCGATCAAACAAAATGGGGGCTCTAGAGAGCTAATTTCTTGTCTAGGCCTAACTGCCATATTGATTTTTACTAAACAAGGTGACTAGAGAAATTTAACTCTAATTGGCAACTGGGTGGCACTATAACAACAGAAAAATGCTTAAAAATGGCTAAAGTACGACCAATCGCTGTGGCTCCCCCTGTGGCCAAATGTTGTTGTTTTTTTCTAATTTTTCGTATGACTAGGTCATGGTATGGTATGGTATGCTGTACATAATCACGGAAAATGTCAGTGTGTCATTCTGTCAGTCAGTCATTCGGCCTGTCCCATGTTTTTCTACTCACTGACATGGTCCCATGTGAACTACCAGTGCACCTCACTTTTAAGTCAATACAACATATAAACACTTTAACTATCTGCCTTTTGTTACGACCGGCTCTCAAGCCGCAACAAAAAGAAGGAGATGCGCACGCACTGATCAAAGTTTAACAAAAGTATTTATTTAATAAAGGCTGAAGAAGGAATGGGGTGTGAGTATCAGTAGTGTGTGTAAGGGTGTGGGTGCTGTGAACAATGTATGGTGTGTGTTGTATGTGCGACAACATAAGCAAACAAAGGCAAAAAGGGGAACAAAGGTCTGCTGTGGTGGAAAGTCAGAGAGAGACTGGCGCCCAGGTAGGTGGGTCCATTTATCCTGCAGGTGCACCAGCCAGGTGCACTTGGTTGGCAGTCAGGCACCAATTAGTCCTTCAACAGAGAGCACAACCAGTATATAGGAAATAACAGGGCCACGAGGCCACAAGGCCGTAACACTCAACATGCTACCTCAACTACTAATGTACAGTTTTAGCCCACTAACTATCACACTATTGGCAATGGTACTACTGTACTTTGTCTGAATACTTTGCTCTTCTTAATGGGTTCAGTTGACTATTTAATCTGCAATTTCCTATGACCTGTATCCCAAAGACACACCATGTGAAACTGTACGTGGGCAACTGTGCACTCAATGGGTATGGACTAGCACAAATAAATTCACCCTTGCACTGTAGAAATATTGAAATGTAAAATGATGTGGGGGAAAAAAAGAGGTTAAAGGCTTTTACATTACCTGAATATTACATGGTACAATGTGGAGGGAGAGTGAATCTACATTTGCTTCATAATGAAGCCCTATTCATGACCATGCATTAATTATGATGTAAAGCGTGACCTGCTGCTGATATGGGCCTGCTCGGTGTAAATCAAGAGATATTATTCGCCTGCAGCTTGTCTGACTGACTTCTTAAATGTAGCTAATTAAAAATTTAAAAGTCAGACTGGGATTTTTAATATTGCAGGGTATGAAAGAATTTTCATATTTCCTCCCTAGATATTAGAGATTCTGCTCCACTGGACTGCCATTTGTGTTTTGTGCTTTGCTCTCCATAAAGACACCACAAAGGTGAGCTCATTCTACCAACCCAGTTAGAGGTCTGTCAGATGTTATTTCATGTCCAAAAGTTTGAGTATCATTAAATGGTACCCTAAGCAAAATAATTTCAGAAGTGTAGTAGATAGGGTAAGAGGCTTCTACACCCATCACGAGAAGGCTAGTCTATTTAAAAAGCATAAGGGAACTGCAGTAACCTAAAGCACCATGCAATTAATAGTGCATACATAGAAAATTGAATCTTTTGGTGCAGCTTTGGTTTCAGAGGTGCAAAAGGACACAATCAATCAATTTAGAACAATATTGGCTGGAAATAAAAATATAGATGAACCACAGCCATAGTTTTACCTTTTTTTCAGCCTTGAGTTGTGTCATATTTCTTTCATGCTGCGCATGGCCCCAACAACCTTCATCTTTACATAGCCTAACATGCACATGAGATGATGCAGCTGATGTAGATGTAGCCTTCCTTCATCTAGACTACAGTCCCAGGACAGTGAGAAAAGGTTGATAACATAGCCTAGGCGCAGATGCTTCCAGCAGCATCTCTATCAGCTTTGCTAAATTTGTGCTAAGTGTGGGCTCATGTCTTTTTTGCATGTCTTGCTGGTGGCATGTGACTGTGAGTCACTCATCTGGATGAGGAAATCATCTCACCTGTCTGTAAACTCTCCTTCTGCTACTTCTGCTAGCTAGCCAGGTCAAGGTTTTTCAAATGTAAATATCAGTAAACATCAAGGAAGGATGGAGAAGAATGAGCATAAGCCAATAGCATCCTGCTAACCATTGTACAGGTACTGGAAATGAGCTGGATGACCTTTGTACTGCATCAGTTTCCAGTGGGATACCAGGGACTTTAATATCCTTTGATTCACCAAAACTTGGCTAAATCCTGGACAGCTTTTTTTATATGCTGATCTGACAAGGCAGAGGACTCTAGCAAGAGGGGGAGAGGAGTGAATGTCAATGATAAGTCCAACCAATAACGCCATCAAATGATACCCATCAATGCAGACCTCTATCCGTGTTACACTAAAGAATTGTTTGAAAAATATTCAGTGCTTTATTCTTGGATAGATTATGTGATGTTTAAGTAAAATTTCAAAGGTTTTCAATTCAATAAAAGTCTGTCAACCCAGTACAATATCTATTGCCAAATGAGGTAACACAATGGTGATTGAGCCTATGGTCCACTGATGGAAGCCCAGCCTGTCTGAACAGCCCAGTTGGTTAACATGGGCACCAAAAGGAAGTGGACAGCACTTCCCAGCTCCAGAGGACCAGCTGAAAACTAAAGAGGGCAAAGGGCCCCAAGGATCTGAAACATTCTGCCCAAGAAAATCAGGTCATCCGAGTCAGTGATCTCTTTTAAGTCCTTTCTTAAATCAACTCTCAGAGGTAGATTGGGTCATACACCAATCGGAAGATCAGTGGTTCAATCCTCGGCTCCTCAAGTCTGCATGTCAAAGAATCCTTGAGCAAGATACTGAACCCCAAATTGCTCCCGATTGCTGTTCCGTCAGTGTGTGAGTGTGTTAAAACTGAGTAGCAGGTGGCATCTTGTATGGTAGCTTTGGCCACCAGTGTATGAATGTGTGTGTGATTGTGACTTGCAGTGTGTAAAAAGTGCTTAGTGTGGTCAGATGACTAGAAGAGTGCTATACAAATGCAGGTCCATTTACCAAACATTTTTTAACATTTACATGATCATTCATCATGTCCACACACTTGAAACAGGTAACTGGCTTATCTGATTCAACACTAGGAAAAAATGAAAACTTTAGACTTATGAGCAATTGTTTTTAGTAATTTCTCTAAACTATCATAAAGTGAACTGTCACAAGCAGGATTAAAAACAACATGATCTGAAAGTGCATTTGAGGTGAAACGAACATTTAGGCAGAGATATTCAATTTGCACATCCTAATCCAACATAGTTTCTGTACATTTAATCAAGTGTCTAATGTAAAATGCAACTCCCACTCCTTTACCAGTTTTTCTGTATTTTCTAAAGCATTTATACCCAGGAACATCAATTACAATTGTTTGAATCCCACTGTGGAGCCAGATTTCTCTGAGTGTAGATTTGAATCTATTAACAGTGTTTTTCATTTCATCATGTTTAGGGAGTAAACTGCGAACATTAAGATGCCCACCAAATATGTCCTTAGGCTTAGTATCTCTGTTCTATATGATTTTTGCAAGATTTACTGTTCATATGATTTAATTAATTAAAATTCAGTGTAAATTTGGTCATCAGCTGCTCCTGGGGCGGTAGGTGATAGAGAGTTACCGAGCTGTGGGTCTTTATCAGGGGCGATTGCTCTGAGACAACAAGGGAGGCTGAACTTCCCCAAAAATTTAATAGAAGAAATGGTAAATTATGCACTATTGAATTTACATTACAATAAGAATTGACATTGCATTAAATGTGCGCTAGGATGCGCATGTTTGACTATGATGTTCAAACGTCAGCTGTTTACCATCAGTTTTCAAAGGTGACCTCCCTGTCATGCATTCTCGTGTCAGCACGCTGGACGTGGAGTTCCTATGAGACAGCACTGAGCAGTTTTTTTCATGCAGTGAAGTGAGACGGTCATTGGATAAATGCGACAAAATCATCACTTACAAGGAGGCTCAGCTTCCCTGGGACCTAATGGTGCAGTTGGCGGGAGAGGATGCTCAGTGTACAGTTGAACTCTAAATTATTAGCCCCCCTTAAATTTTGGAACATTTCCCCCAAATATCCTCCAAATGTTGAAAGCATTGATAAAAATTGATATACACAAACAATCACCAGTGCTATTCAGATGTTTTTGATGCATTTTGGAATATGAAATTAGTTTTAGGCTGTATTTATATGAAATATGGTAAAAATGAGTTGGTCAAAAAATATTAGCCCCCATGTGGATTCTTGCTTTTAAAACACAGTTAATTAACCAATCAGCTTTTAAACAACACCTGTGCAATCAATTGGCTTCCCAGCAACACCTGCAGTCAATTGGCTCCATTCAACAGTTTAAAAGGACTCCAAGGAACAGGGCATTTGAATGCATGAGGAGGATTACTATTTGTCACAATGCCGAAGACTAAAGAAATCAGTCTTGAACTCCGGCAGAAGATTGTGGAGGCTCATGACAACGGCCAAGGCTACACTGCCATTTCGAAGAGGTTCACAGTCTCCAGAACTGCAGTTCGGTGCATCATTGCAAAGTACAAAGAGACAAATTCGGTCAAGAACAAACCTGGTCGTGGACGCAAGTGTAAGATCTCAAGAACTTTTGAAAGAAAAATTGTCAGAGATGTCCGTAAAGAGCCCCGTACATCTGCAAAGGTAATTGTTGCTGACCTGGCCTCTTCTGGAGTTTGTGTGTCAAGGCACACTGTTGTGAGGGCTCTCCATCGGGGTGGGCTTCGGGGCTGTCGTCCCAGAAGAACCCCCTTACTAAAACATTGTCACATCAGAGCCCGACTAAAGTTTGTCCGTGAGTACTTGAAGAAGAAAGATGACTTTTGGAAGTCTGTGCTTTGGTCAGATGAGATGAAATTGGAGCTGTTTGGGCATATGGACATTGCCTATGTATGGCAAAGAAAGGGAAAGGCCTTCAACCCTATGAACACAGTTCCCACAGTTAAACATGGTGGTGGCAGCATCATGCTGTGGGGCTGTTTTGCCGCCTCAGGTACAGGCAGTCTGGTTCGGGTGCATGGCACCATGAAAAAGGAAGATTACCTAAAAATTCTGAAGGAAAACATGCAGAAGTCTGCTCGCACTTTGCGCTTAGGTCGTCGCTGGGTCTTTCAGCAAGATAACGACCCAAAGCACACATCTAAAATAGTCCAGCAATACTTCAAGGATACCAAGACCAACGTTATAGAGTGGCCTGCACAGAGCCCAGATCTCAATCCAATAGAAAACCTGTGGCAAGTGCTGAAAAAAAACGTCCATGCACGAAAACCATGCAATTTGGGCCAGTTGGAACAGTTTGCAATGGAGGAATGGGCCAAAATTCCTCAGGAGATCTGTGCCAACCTAGTGAAAAACTATTCAAAGAGGTTGTTGTCAGTTGTGGGTCAAAAAGGGTACACAATTGACTACTAATGGTCAGGGGGCTAATAATTTTGAACGTCTCACTTTTGCTATTTTTGGTTGAAATTCAGTGTGATAATAAAATATCCTAATGAAACTTGTTGGACAATGTCGTCATAGTGCATTTATTTCAAGAATAAAAAACATTTGTTGTCAATGGTCATTTTCATGGAGAAATCAAGAATTATGTTCAATTTCACAAGGGGGGCTAATAATTTTGAGTTCAACTATATGCATGATGATTGCAGGAATTGTCTAAAAGGCTGAACCCCTTTGTGATTCCAGGGCTACTGAAGTCCATTCCTCCATCAATAACACATCTGGTTGTCCATGTGGGCTGCAATGAGACAGCACAACGCCGGTCTGAACAAACTAAAAGAGACTTTAACATCCTCTTCAGGCTACTGGCAGGCTGAGGTCTGTCGGTCTGGACCAGTGGTGTCCGGCCTGTGCTATCTCACAGCGCTGAACGCTTCAGCAGCTTGTGACTCTGAACTCCTGGCTTCACCTCAACTGCAGTCAAACCAACTTCTGCTTGTTGACCATTTCAACTTATTCTGGAACCGCCGGTCTTTTTTCTGGTCAGACGGAGTCCACCCTAACAAGCTGGGCAGCTCGATGTTAGCAGCTAATATACAGTATGCTATCCAAATTGCTCCACGTTGACTCGTGTTTACGCCACACACCCCCTCTCTTCTTCTACGCCCCCTCACCACAATGAAGACCTGACTACCGCCCCCAACAGGCCACTACCTACACTGCACACTACCTCATCTTCTTCCATGTCCTTTCACTCTAATATTTCTTGCATACCTGTCACTATTCATAATGTCATTCATGTTAGAATTACCACCAGTGTAAATCAGGTTTCTAATAAGAATAAGAGTAAGAATAAGCGATCTCATCTCCTCTGTTGTTCTTAGTTATGATCATATTTTATTGGCTGGCGATTTAAACATTCATGTTGACCATCCTGACAACCGTTTTACATCAGAATTTTTTATCAACTTGTGAATCTTTTAATCTAAGACAGCATGTATCATCTCCTACACATGAACAGGGCCACATTCTTGATTTAGTTTTTACCTTGGGTTTAGACGTGAACTCCCTGCTCCTTAGGGACTCTATTTCAGACCACAAAATGGTTATGTTTGATATAAACTGCAAGTCTTTGGCCTAAGCAAACAGTATACACTAGTGTTTTAAATAACAACTCAGCTGCAGACTTTGCTACTATCTTCAGTGCTCAGGATTGTCTTTTTCAGTGCAATAATGTAAATGACGTGGTTAATAAATTTAATACCATGTGCCTGAGAACTCTGGACCAAATAGCCCCCATGAAACCGAGGTCATGTCGCCCCTCCAACCCTAGGCCCTGGATAAATGATAATATTAGAAAACTAAAAAGAGAATGTAGATGAACAGAATGTAAATGGAGAAAAACAGAACTTCAAGTTCATCGACTCCAAATGAAGGAGTTATTAGTTTCATTTAGCTCACTGGTAGAAAATGAGAGACTCTCTTATTTTTCCAACCTAGTTGCCACCAAAAAACATAACCCGAGATTTCTCTTCAGCACCATAAACAGTCTAATAAGCCCCACCCCAGCTACTGTCTGTGCCACCTCTGCAGAGGACTGTGAAAAGTTTGTTGAAAAGATAGAAAACATCAAAACATCAATTATTCCTGCTGGCTCACCTCCAGCTTCATCAGAGCCCTTACTCGCCACTTCACTGCTAGATAAATTTACTCCCATTACTCATAGGGATCTGGTTGGGATTGCGACCAACACTAACCTCACCTCCTGTAAGTCTGATATTTTTCCCTCCAGGTTTTTCAAAGAGGTTTTGGGAGTCATTGCCCCTGTCCTCTCAGTATTGTAAATGAGTGTCTTCTATCTGGCTTGGTCCCAGGCTACTTTAAGCAGGCTTGTATTCAGCCTCTCCTCAAGGTATCTGGTCTTGATCCATCACTTCTCCATAACTATCGTCCCATTTCCAAATTACCTCTGATGTCAAAAAGCGATTGCTAAGCAGCTGTTGGAAAAATGGAGGGAAACAATATATTCAACAAATTCCAGACTGGTTTTAGAAAGAATCATAGCACGGAAACAGCCCTACTAAGAGTAACAAATGACATCCTGATTAGTGCAGATTCTGGAAACTTCACCATTCTCATCTTACTGGACTTGAGTGCAGCGTTTGATATGGTGGATCACAAAATTCTTCTCAACAGACTCATAAACTGGGTTGGCATAGATGGGATGGCGCTAAACTAGTTTTCATCCAACCTATCAGACAGGGTATTCAAAGTGACTGTGGACAACTTTAGCTCTTCAACAGCTCCAATGTCATGTGGGGTCCCGCAGGGCTCTGTCCTTGGCCCTATACTGTTCAGGTTGTATATGTTGCCCCTTGGACATATTATTCACCATTTCACCCCTGTGTCGTATCATTGTTACGCTGATGATTCCCAGTTGTATGTGTCACTTAAACCGGAAAATCATAGCAATTTGGACTCTCTACACTGCTGCCTCACTGCCATTAAGGACTGGATGGCTTCCAATTTCCTACAACTCAACACAGATAAGACTGAAGTTTTCTTACAGTATTTTTAACAGCATTGCCCCTCACCTTGGACCATTAACAATTAACACAACACAGTCAGCTTGAAACTTGGGAGTTGTTTTCTACCATCAACTCAGCTTCAATCAGCACATTAAAAACCTTGTTCAGTCCTGCTATATACAAATTAGAAATAAGTCAAACCAATGCTCCCCAGAAACATAATTGAAGAGCTCATCCACGCCCTTGTTTTCTCCTGTCTACTGTAATTCATTATTCACCTGCATAAATGATACAGCAGTTGCCCGGTTACAGGTAATACAGAATGCAGCAGCAAGACTACTCACAAACACTCATCGTAGGGAACACATCACTCCAATCCTCGCAGAATTACATTGGCTCCCCATCCATTTCAGAATCCAGTTTAAAATTCTTTTAGTCACCTATAAGTCTCTTCATGGTCTTGCTCCACTTTATATTTCAGAGCTCCTAACGCCCTATTCTGCACATAAGTCCCTCATTATTATTATTATTACTATTATTATTATTATTATTATTACATTATTATTGACAGCGCTTTTGAAGTACACACTGGCATCGTCACATTTCGAGCTCAGTCCCATGCGGATATTTACGAGAGGAGTCCTCTGATAGAGTGCCGCCCTGAGTTCTTTATTTCCACACACACATACAACACACACTGTAAATAAAGACAGACTGTAAACATTGCGTTATTGAGCTTACCATTTTCTGCCAAAGAAGCAGAGGGCAGAATTCATATATAAATAAATGCATGTTTCAGTAATATATGAGAATGTTCAGAGAATGTTGCTATATAGCACTGTTTGTTACCCGTGCCAGTGTTAAGGTGCTACTCCTTTCAGGGAAACTTATTTTGAGAGAAAATCAGTTCTGGTGGTGTAGACGCAGTTCAAGTGTTTAAACTCATCTGAAAATCTTTGAGGAGTGTTTTGCGGTGGTTCTATGGCATGAGTGTGGTTGAAAAACAGCTTCAATTAAATGTTCCTTTTATAAGTTACTGCCTCGCTACAATATGACAAATTTTATGATGTAAACCTAAAGTGGGCTTCCCCTGTTTGAAAGGGCAGCAGCCACCACTGGTCCTTATGAACCAGGAGGGAGGCTCTACCTGGCTCGTCCTGGCCAGGTGATGCTCATCCGTGCTGCAGGTGCGCACTGAAGTTTACAGGTGACCAGAATCTGGGTTTTATTCTGGGAGATGGAAGAGGCTCCTGGTCCCCAGCCAGTGGAGGGAATTCCTGTAAATCAAGGACCTCATCTCGACTTACTGACTGGATGTCCTGGATTACAGAAGCATGAAGAGATAGGCAGGAGAGTCTGCCCTCTTGTTCTGGTCACCGACGACAACCCAGGGCTGAGGATGTGGCCCTGGTTGTGAAGGAGTAGAGCTGACCAGGGCTTTGGGTTTAGCCCTGAGCTGGAGCAGGGTGTTCTGGGGAATGGTGACTGAGGTAGAGACAGAAGCAGTGGCTGGAGCCATAGCAGCAGCCAGTGTAGCAGCATCAGGCAGATATGGAGCTGTGGCAGCCAGATCTTCAGCAGTGGTGGTGGGGGCTTGTGCAGGACTGAAGATGATAGCGTCCAACTGCCTTTCTGCGTCTTCAATTTTGTACAATGTGGAAACTCTTTGCTCCAATTCAGCGATCTTCTTGCTGAGACTGACACAGCTCTTGCATGCTGGTGGTAAGGTGAGTGGTAGAGATGGGATTTATGGCTCTTTGAGGGGAGCCGGATCTTGGTGAGCCGTTCCTTTCAAAGAGCCGTTCAAAAAAACTGGCTCATTTGACTGATTTTTATATTTATTAAGTTTTAAGAAGCCAGCCTGGTGGTAACTCATTTTATCTTGGAAATAATCACTGGGAGGTATGATGGGGTGAGATTTGGAACAAAATAATACAAAATTAGATATCCCACCAATATCTGAGTTTGAATTATTCTGAAATATCGATTATAACCTCGTTTGACTAGATTTTAAAGTCTGATCTGGATTCATTGTAAATATTCCACAAGGTTGCGCCATGTCACTCTGCTTTGACAGTACATCACTATTTTGGATTTACCCTTTGTACAAATTGTTTGTATGTGTGTAAAGCTACCATGACTTGTTATTCATGCAACACCGTGACCTTACCTAGGAGCAAAGGAGGAGCACACAGTGATATTAAAATAAAAAAAAAAAAAAAAATTAAAAAAAAGAACGGTTCCCAGCTGCGACTCGGTTCCCATCGTTCATGTTAACGAGCCGTTCAATAGAATCGGTTCGTTCGTGAACGTCACAACACTAGTGAGTGGAGCCATGGTTTCTTGAACCTGTGCTCAGCTTGTTTCTTTGGTAACTTAAAATCCAATCATCCAGTGGTTAGAATACGTAATACAGTTGAAAGATACTGTGAACACCACCAGGGTCTAAGACACTGATACATGTGCAGTAACCGAAAAATGGATGAATGTCACTCATTGGTTTGTGAACACCGTTACTGTTCACTTTCACCCATCTAATCAGTGCTGAGTGCTCTGATAAATTGACTGTGTGATTCCCTTCCAGCTCCCAGTCACTATAGTTAGTGACAAGCTGGTGAATGTAGTGGAACATTTAACAGCTAAAGAGCTGAGTAGTTTCCTCAGAGTTTTACATGGGGAGACCAAAATAGAGCTAAAATGAGAGTGAGTTTTGGATTTGCATTTATCAGGAGGAAGCAAACATGATTCGGAAAAAACAAAACAAAAAAAAACATGTTGCTCTGTGTCTGCTGTATGTTGGAATAGACAGATTTGTTTTAAGTCTACAGCTGACATATTAGCAAACAACTAAGTGACCAAAAATCAGTATAGGCAGATTTATGATTGGTTGATGGAAAGTCTGGAGGAACCATGCTGACATGGTTTGTTTCACAGTGAGGCAACTCATGAAGTAACATGCCCGTTTGAGGCCTTGTCCACAGCTCCACAACCAGGGATGTGGGGACACTAGAGGAAAGATGACAGAGAGCTCTAGGCCATGGACACAGACCCCGCCGCCCTCTCTGGTTATCTGGCCAAGGAGAAGAGCATAGCCTGAGTCAGCTGGAGGTTGCCTAAGGACTGTGGGATAGGGCCAGGCAGGTGAGACTCAAGCCAGGACCTGTGGAGCATGCTGGAGGCTTTACTGGGAATGGAGAGGCAGCCATAGATGGCGAGAGGACAGCCAGGGCTTGCAGACCATGTTGGAGAAGGATTAGGGAAGCAGGACAAGAATAAGATCTGTTAACGGTTTGTGTAAAATAAATTACATTGTGCATAGTAACACCTGGGCCCTAGAGAGTGGAGACCATAAACTGTATAAAATAATGGACGTAGTCACCGTGATGTCACTTGTCTGTTTCTGAAGAGTGGATTTGAAGCTCAAAATACTCCGCTCTGGACGTCGCCATCTTGGCAGTGCCTGACTCTGCCCAACTCCCGGACAATCAAAAATGGGCAAAGTGGCGGGCCGAAGGAAGCCTGGTTGCTTAAACACGCCCACCTCGCTCTGCGCTGCTAAGTTAGCTAAGGCTAACAAGCTAGGCCAACAAGATGCGAAGCTAAGAAGCTACGATACTTTTGCTAGCCCTGTGGCAGCTCCCTCACGAAACTTGAAGTAAGTTGAGTTTAGCTTAAACTAACGTTATACCACAAACCTTGAAACAATGATTCAGCTGTTATCTTAAAAAACAAAACAAAAAAAAAAAATGTTTCAACTTTTTTTTTAAAAAAATATATTCTGATTGCTGATTATTTATTATACTCATTTTACTTTCATATGCAGTGTGGAGCACTGGTGACAGCTATGTCTGGCGTGGTGTCCAGAGAGCTGCAGAGACCCTGAGAAGCACCCTCAGCATGCCGGGCGTCTATGTCTGCTGGTTTGGCTGGGGTGGACTGCAGAGAGGCCTTTTCTCCTTCTTTCCCCACTCCCTGCAAGGAAGAGCAGCACCAGATGTCCTCTTCATCCACTGTGGCGGCAATGACATGGGGAAGGTCAGCAGTGTCAAGCTGGTCAGCATGATGAAGGAGGACCTGCACGAGCTTCACCTCCAGCATCTTGGCATTAAGATAATATTTTCTTCATTGGCCCAAAGGTGCAGGTGGGAGGCTGGTGGCAATCCAGCAAAGATTGATAAGGCCAGGAAATTTGTTAATAGTTTATGGCTACATTTGTTCATAGTTTGAATGGTGCCATAATTGAGCACCCTCACATCAGACACATTCATATCACACCTAGGAGAAATTATATGTTTTTAAGTAAATTAGTTAATTGTCTTAAAGACCACTTCCAAATGCAGTGAACTGCTTACAGTTGGCAGTGTCACTGCTTTTGAATTTGGCCTTTAGACAACATTTTGTTAGGCCTGAACATAGCCCAGGCTGTCAATCAATCAATCAATTTCAATCAATTTTATTTATAAAGCCCAATATCACAAATACAATTTGCCTCACAGGGCTTTACAGCATGCGACATCCCTCTGTCCTTAAGACCCTCACAGCACATAAGGAAAAACTCCCCAAAAAAAAAACCCTTTACCGGGAAAAAAAAAATGGTAGAAACCTCAGGAAGAGCAACTGAGGAGGGATCCCTCTTCCAGGACGGACAGACGTGCAATAGATGTCGTACAGAACAGATCAGCATAACAAATTAACAGTAATCTGTATGACACAATACAGTAATCTGTATGACATCTTCGGTAATGACAGTAGCTTACAACAACATTCATGAAAGTAATAATATTGTCGTTATAGTTCTGGCTACTGTGGTACAATATGTTGAAAGTATATATTAGTATCTGGCAGTATACATGTATGATAATAATCATATGTGTATAATAACAGTAGAAGTATGACTAATGACTAATGATGGCAGCAGCAGCAGCAGCAGCAGGAGGCATCTGGCAGGACCACGGCAGCAGCACAACCACACACGTCACACTATCCAGGCACCGCTGCAATACGAGTTAACCTGAGAGACAGTGGAGCACAAAGGCTCCGGAGAAGAAGCCGAGTTAGTGACATCCAGAATGGCCGAGTAAACAAGATACAGTAATAGGATACGAGAGAGAGAGAGAGAGAGAGAGAGAGAGAGAGAGAGAGAAGGTGCCCGGTGCATTATAGGTGGTCCTCCGGCAGACTAGGCCTAAGTCAGCCTAACTAGGGGCTGGTACAGGGCAAGCCTGAGCCAGCCTTAACTATAAGCTTTATCAAAGAGGAAAGTCTTAAGTCTAGCCTTAAATGTGGAGACGGTGTCTGCCTCCCGGACCGTAACAGGAAGATGATTCCACAGGAGAGGAGCCTGATAGCTGAAGGCTCTGGCTCCTGATCTACTTTTGGAGACTTTAGGGACCACGAGTAACCCTGCGTTCTCAGAGCGCAGAGTTCTGGTGGGACAATATGGCACAATGAGCTCTCTAAGATATGGCGGACCTTGACCATTTAGAGCTTTATAAGTTAACAGTAGGATTTTAAATTCAATTCTGGATTTTACAGGGAGCCAGTGCAGAGAAGCTAAAACAGGAGAAATATGATCTCGTTTCTTAGTTCCTGTTAGTACTCATGCTGCTGCATTCTGAATTAGCTGGAGAGTTTTTAATGATTTACTAGAGCTACCTGATAATAGAGAGTTACAGTAATCCAGCCTTGAGGTAACAAAAGCATGGACCAATTTTTCTGCATCTTTTTGGGTCAGGATAGGCCTAATTTTTGCAATATTACACAGATGAAAAAATGCAGTCCGTGAGGTTTGTTTTCAATGAGAATTAAAAGACAAATCTTGATCAAATGTTACTCCGAGGTTTCTTACAGTAGTGCTAGAGGCCAGAGCAATGCCATCGAGAGAAACTATGTCATCAGATAAAGAGTCTCTGAGTTGTTTGGGGCCAAGAACAATAACTTCAGTTTTGTCTGAATTTAACATCAGGAAATTGGTGCTCATCCAGGTTTTTATGGCTTTAAGACAATTATGAAGTTTAGTTAATTGATCACTTTCTTCTGGCTTCATCGATAAATACAGCTGTGTATCATCCGCATAACAATGGAAATTTATAGAGTGATTTCTGATGATGTTGCCTAAAGGAAGCATATATAGAATAAATAGGATTGGTCCAAGCACAGAACCTTGCGGAACTCCAAAACAAACTTTAGTACGTACGGATGATTCATTATGAACGTCAACAAATTGAAAACGATCAGATAAATAAGATTTAAACCAGCTTAGTGCAGAACCTTTTAGGCCAATTAAGTGTTCCAGTCTCTGTAGCAGAATTTCATGGTCAACAGTGTCAAACGCTGCACTAAGATCGAATAAAACAAGTACAGAGACGAGTCCTTTGTCTGAAGCAATCAGAAGGTCATTTGTAATTTTAACTAGTGCTGTCTCAGTGCTATGATGCACTCTAAATCCTGACTATAATTCCTCAAATAAATTATTATCATGGAGAAAATCACACAGCTGGTCTGCGACTACTTTCTCAAGGATCTTTGACATAAAGGGAAGATTAGATATTGGTCTATAGTTGGCTAACACCTCTGGATCCAGGGTGAGCTTTTTTAGTACAGGTTTAATTACAGCTACCTTAAAAGACTGTGGTACATAGCCTGTTAATAAGGATATATTGATCATATCTAATATATGGGTGTTAACTAAAGGTAAGACCTCCTTGAGTAGCCTAGTTGGGATGGGGTCTAAGAGACACGTTGATGATTTAGATGAAGAAATCACTGCGGTCAATTCTTGAAGAGAAATTGGGGAGAAGCAATCTAAATAAATATTAGGTGTTACAGCTGTGTTTGAGGTTAGATGGGTACTATCTGAGGACAGGAGGTCATGAATTTTGCCTCTAATAGTTAGAATTTTGTCATTAAAGAAGTTCATAAAATCATTACTGCTAAGGGCTAAAGGAATGCAAGGCTCAATAGAGCTTTGACTCAGCCTGGCTACAGCGCTGAAAAGAAACCTGGGGTTATTTTTGTTTTCTTCTATTAAAGCTGAGTAATACTTTGCTCTGGCATTGCGGAGGCCCCTCTTATAAGTTTTGAGACTGTCTGCCCAGATTAAACGAGATTCTTCCAGTTTGGTTAATCGCCAATTCCTTTCAAACTTTCGCGATATTTGTTTTAATTTACGGGTTTGAGAGTTATACCAAGGAGCGAACTTTCTTTGTTTTGTTAACTTCTTTTTAAGAGGAGCTACAGAGTCGAATGTTGTTCGCAGCGAGCTTACTGCGCTATCAAGAAATTGATCAATTCAGGAGAGGTTAAAGTCGGTATGGTAAACCTCTGTTACTAAAGGACTTGGTATTGAATTTAACGACAGAGTAATCATTTCTTTAAATTTTGCGACAGCACTATCTGATAAACATCTGGTATAGTAACTGTTGCTGAGTGGTGTGTAATCGAGTAAAAAGAAATCAAAAGTAATCAAATAATCATCCGATAACGAGGGATTCTGTGGAAAGACTGTTAGGTTATCAGTTTCAATTCCATACGTCAGAACTAGATCGAGGGTATGGTTAAAACAGTGAGTGGGTTCATGTACACCCTGACTGAAGCCAATGGAGTCTAATAATGAGATAAACGCGGTAGCCAGGGAGCTACCATGGCCAATGTTGAGTTTTTATATTCATCTATAACTTGTTTAAAATTTCAATAAATTCTATTTATATTTGCACTCCTTTTGTCTTTGTTTCTGACTGAATGTTGTATTTCACAATCAAATCTGACTGTCAATTGAACAAATCATACACTACAGATAAAACATAAAGCATTAATGTTTAACATTGTCACTGACAAAAAATTAGGTAGTCCATTTCTGTGTGGGCCTGATTATTTTAACTTTGTACTTGAAAATAACTAAACACCTTACACCTAGCAGCAGAGCCTGAGAAGATTCTGGAGAGTAACCTTGTTTGTCGCTCTATTAGAAGTCTAGTTTTAACACAGAAGAATGTGACTGGATAAAAGGGCTCAAAATGAAAAACAAAGAATTAGCTGGACACAATAGTTTTGAAGTCCCCAAGGAGGTATCACTTGTTCGCTATGTTGCCAACTCTGAGAGGGTCTTCTTCAGGCAAAGGTATCGTGACATTTTTATCGTGAGGCAAACAAAGATAATCAACCCAGAGAGCACACATACGTCTGGCCGACGTCGGCCTTAGGACGACACATCGGCCCTGAATTTATAACGTCTGACAAGCGTCGGCCGCTGGGCGGATATCTTTAAATTTAATACTCTTTTGTCCCAGCTCTTCAAACGTCTCTGTTACGTCGGCTTTGGGTTGGCCCAGTGCCGTAGAATGTCTGCCCACATACAGAAGTCACCACAGAGGCGGAATTTCATCTCTGCGGTGTTTGTTTGGAGCTGAGCTCGCAGGACACGGCATCTCATCACAGTTGGTTTCAGGTAAGCTAACTGGAATAAATTGGCAGAAATTAGCTATGCTGTTTCTTCTGTGACCCTTAAAAGAGGTTCCTGCTGAGTGGTGACTGGGTGTATAACGTTAGCACAGATCCCCACCAGCTAACGTTATCTAGCTGATAGCTAGTTTAGCTGATGTTAGCTAACAGGCTACAGCTGTGGTGTTTTCATTTTATTTTCCCTAGTTGACGTTATGTGCTCATCTGGTTATCGTGAGCACTCGTTTTGGGTTAAAGTGGAAGTGCCTGGAGCTGCCACCCATGGTCCCGCGGCCCCCCAGCCTGACCTCCGGGGCCCTGGACGTGTGCTCAAGTGTCTGGGAGAGGAGCGCAGAGGTAAGGCGGGGCGGGCCGACACTGTGTATCCCAGAACGGGTGCTCAAGTGTTGTTGAGACCAGCGGAGAGGAGCGGGAGGTAAGGCGGGGCGGGCCGACACTGTGTATCCCAGAACGGGTGCTCAAGTGTCGGTGAGACCAGCGGAGAGGAGCGTGGAGGTGAAATGGTGAAGTTTAAGGATGCCTTCGGTATTTTGTTAATGTGATTTTATGGGCAATTTATCAGTCGAGGTCTCCTCAAGCAAACCGCCCCGGTGGCTACAGGTAATAGCGCAGTTTCGAGATGAAGGACTGATTGAGCTGCTGTTAACAGTTAACTAAGTTAACGCCGGATCCCGTTATTTAACAGTTTAAACATTAAATTAAGCAGAGTGACGGACCCAAAGCCATCAGTCTGGCTAAAAGACAGCTGAAATGCGAAAAAAATACAGTGGTGAATTTGGGATTTGTTTCTTGAAGTCATGTGCTCATCATCTTTTCTGTGTCTTGCAGGCTGCCAGGAGAAGCAGACTGGCCATCAGATATTGTTTGAGGAAATTGGAAAATAAAGTTTGTCAAATTGACTTTTGTCTCTTCATTTGGCACACTTAAACATGAACAGTCAGTTATTTTTCATTGTTAGCAATGATTTCTCACATTGAATGGTGAAATATTTGTAGTTTGAAAGGTCCAACCTAAATGAATAAAGGTCGTAGTTAACGAAGCATATGAATATTAATATAGAAGAAGCGCCCACTGAGTGCAGCTTCTTTTATTGATCGTTTGAACGTCGCATGGTGGTCATTTTCGATTAAAGGCCGACATCTCAGCGACGTCTTGCCAATGAGCAAACGCTCTCCCTGCTACGTCTTAATGATGTAAACTTGATACATCGGGTCGACGTCGGCCAGATGTATGTATGCTATCTGGGAACCAATGATGCGTTGTTGTTTTTTTAGCCTCACTATATAAGCCTCAATACCAAGCAATACCCACAGATCTTTCTCATATGTCACAAATAAATAATACCTCCTACGGGACTTAAAATTATTGAGTGTGCAAATATTTCCTTGTTTTTCACAAAAGCAGAATAGCTTCTCAGTGAATTTTATTCATTTGTCTTAAAGAAATGTTCAAATAAAACCAGCACATAACATCAGCTTTTCATTTTTTTTTTTTTTACATTCTGCTAAGATAAATGCAAACTTGGGTAAATGTTAAGACATAAATGAAAACATTAAGATGCCATTAATAACGATTATATTTTGTTAAAGGTTTAAATCACCACTATATTTCCAATCATCACAGGAAACTGATGAATGACAGCTTTCAAAAAATTTGCTTTTACTCTAAAGTAAATTTTGTCTTTATATCACAAAACTTCTAACCATTACACAAACAGTTTAACAAAATTAAGTCAAAGCTTGCATTCATGAAATCATCACTATTAAAAGGTTACAAAAAGTACACATGAAATAAATGAAAAGATTTGTAACAGTAATTATAAAAACTGTGAATTAGGACCCAGTGTCATAATTTGCAAAATCTTAATTTCTTGTGAAACAACCTCTTTACTGTGGAGTAAATATCACATTGGTTGAGGCGTTAGAACTTTCCTCAAGTGTCCTACAAGAGAGAAAGATGACAGGTTAAAAACACAGGTAGAAAACATTGATTACAGCCTGTCTTAGTTAAAAGCCCACTCACCACCAATATGATCATATTGCTGAGTAAGTGGCTGTCATTCATAAAATAGTTATGTGTTTAAATTCTGTAGATATGTATGTAGCTGTGCCCTAATTGAGTACTTAGTAATGTATGACAATTAGTAATATATGTAATGCATTTAATTGTATTATGGACAATAATTTATCATTTTAAACTCATAAGTTTCTTGACTCTTTGTGAGGTACTGTATGAAAAAAGGTGTCTTTATCCTGGAGTCAGTGCTGAAGTGATGACTCTCAAAGTGTTCACTGCACAGACGGGAAGTCTTGTTTGGAGTCCAGTTCTGTCTTTTGGTGTTGAGTGTCCACTGGTCCAGTCTGCCTGGGTCACCTAGAGGAAAACTTACAGAGAAACACAGAAATGTGTTAGCTACCTACTTTGCAGACACTTTTACATGCAAACAATACAATGTAAATTACTTCAGTGTTCAACAGATCATAATCAATTTAATTTAGCAAAACAAAAAGGTGGTGGCCATCACAGTCCTCATATTCTGTCTGTGTATTATCTATTGTTGTGTAACTATATCATACACTAATCTTCTTAATATTTTATATGTGACAGTCAAATGTCACATTAGCTTTTTTTTAATTACATTTCACACCTTATTGTTATTTCACACAGATCGCCACTTTTTAATTTACATACACAAGTATAGCCTTAATGTTACGTTAACGTTACACTGCTCATATGACAACGTTAACATTGCATCACGTTAGCTAACTAATGTGGTGGACCTTTATTTTCAAACCTCACACAGCCTCAGCCTTTTGTTCAAAATATCCTCTCCCTAAATGCCTAACGTTAACCCTCTGGGGTCTAGGGGGTAATTGGCCGTTTTTGACTACTTTTCATTTTACCTTTAAATTTCACCTTAAAAAACTGTTTACCTTGCCTTGTTTGGTATCATTCTTTTCAGCACAACCTCAGCTGTGTAACTTTACAGTTATTTTTTTTCATTTTGACATACTGTATTAACACACTGGACCTAAAATCACAAAGAAAACGAGTAGGAAAAAGTTTGATTTTTTACTGTGAAAACCACAAACATGTCTAACGAACCATTTTTGTAACTTAGAATAAAAATATAAATTGTAAACTTCAAAAACATATGTCCTAATTTAGCAAACAACAATGTTATACATAACTATTTACATTAAAATGCAAGCAATGCCTCAGGCGTTTTTGAACAACTAGCCTACTTACAAAACAATCAGATGCCACAAAAATAATTTCTCAAAGGGAAAAATGCCAGCACTCACAAATGTCCTTTTGGTAAATTTAATAAACCAACTTGGGTGGCAGTACCAGAAACACAGACGTTTCAACAGAATGTATTCTTCTGTCGAAACGTCTGTGTTTGTCACTGTTTTTGGTCGTGCACCTTTCTAGGGGATTTATTTTGAGAGTGCTTGCTTTTGTCCTACGTGATTTTACACAAATTATTTGTACCACTCTGAAAAACAGTTCCTGTCCACCACAACACACTACAGGAGGAGGACACAGCAGGAGAACAACAGGAGGAGTGACACACACTGTGTGGCTCTGCTGCCTGGGCAAACGGAGATCCGGACCTGGTGGGCGTGCCCTGCCACACCGTCCGCTCCTTTGTGCGGACCTCCGAGTACCGCTCAATGCGGTCGTCGGAGGCTCATTTTCCTCTCTCCTCTTCCAAAACACACTACACCACACACTGACTATACACTCCAAACACGCTAAACATCACAAATCCCAACTCTATCTGTGATCGCGATCGCTGTCTCTCTCGCTGCCGTCACTCCCACAACTTCCCCCTCTCCCCCAGCAACAAATGATGTGTGTTGCCATACAATTTTGTGATTGGTTGACTGGTGCATTTTTCAACCAATAGGAAAAGGGATGTCATTTTGTTTTTTGTTTTTTGCTGTTGCCTTCAGTACTTTCGTCAGGCCGAGCGGCCCGTTTTTACCGTTTCCTCCTGCATCAAACACGGATCAAACAATATTCAATATTCAGGAAAATTATGGCGTTTATTATTTATCATAAGTCCGGTTTTATATGGCCTATCAAGATGATTTAAAAAGTGGTACAAAGTTTGAAGTTTGCACTTTCCACACAAAATGAAACAGAGACTCAGCGAGGCTGCGTCTTGCTGCTACGTCGTCTCAAATCGGTCACGTGATTTTGACGCGCCAGCGCGGTTCTGGAC
Source organism: Epinephelus cyanopodus (assembly GCA_026686955.1). Lineage (NCBI taxonomy): Eukaryota > Metazoa > Chordata > Actinopteri > Perciformes > Serranidae > Epinephelus > Epinephelus cyanopodus. Next base: position 46,086,245 of record CM048916.1, read on the forward strand.
CGCAGAGGGTTAAATCCTAACACTTCTCTGTCAGGCTCTGACTTCGATACTTCCCCGGACTGGCGTCTTGCTCGAAGGCTAAATGTTAGCTGGCTGGTTAGCTAGTTAACGAGCTAAGCTTGTGTTGTATCGTATTGTCTGTGGCTCTGTAACTTGATGTGGATGTTGCTGCTGTGATACAGGTCGCACTTGAAAATGAGACCTCCGGTATCAACGTTATTTTAGATGTATTAAATAAAGGCTTAATAATATAAGCTGACAGCTAGGTGGTGACCGCAGACACCGATACATGCTGCTGACAAGCTAGGTGGTGACTGTAGTGACTGCAGACACCGACACCCGCTAATTAGTGCTAAGATATGTAGGGGAAATACATATGTTTTAGAATAATATGCACTCGTAATCATAAATTCAGGGGCACCACTCACTTTTAATACAAGAAATTTGGCCAATAAAATTAATAACTCCGTATATTACTTATTAATTTGTCAGCACACTTATCAGTAATGAATCAATCTCAATATCTGCGTTATGATTTCTCTAGATAGTGATCTTTGTTCCTTTACACAAGACATACATCACAGACGACTTTAGCGATAAATGAAGATTTATTTAACTAAATGGATAACACTGGGGAAATGAAGATCAAATGGTGATTATATAACACAACACAGATTATGAAAATATATATGAATGGAATGAAAAGTAACACTTGTTTGAGTTCAGTTTGGCTATAGTGGGAGAATAATACTGAGATGGCCTATGATAAACGGAACAACAGTAAGGCACAAACCGTTCAATTAGACCTAATGCAATTTATTCTATCGGGATAATCAACCAAGCCTCCTGTCGAATCTCTCTTTTCTCCACATAGTGATTAGCTCAGATTATGGAAGTTTTGGGCCTATTTTTCTGCAGTTCGTGGTCCCAGTGGATCTCTCAGTCGGGGGCCCCTGGACTGTCGCGAACTGCTCCGCGATGTCGCGGTGTTGCGGTGTCTGGCGGGTACGGCCCGGTAGTTGGTCCACGCTGCAGGAGGCCTTTGGGCTGGATGGCGAACCACTATGGCAAGTGATAGACACCCGGTTCCGAAGAATCTGGAGCGGAGATTGGTCGACAGAGGCCGATCTGCTTCTTCTGATTACTCGTTTATCGTAATGTGTAATCAATATCGCCAGCTGTTCGATATTGATGTCAAATCTACTATAGACATAAAAAGGTTGAAAACACTGAAGCTGGAAAAACTGGATCAATAAAATTTCAAAGTTCAAAATAACTTTGCTTGTGAGCATAAACATGTCAAAACGTAATAAAACAATAACGTAAGGATGAAGTTGAGAGTATGTAGCTTAAGAGAAATAAACGCAAGAAAAAAAACAAGAGAATAAGAACTAAGGAGCGCCAAAGTTAGAAAAAGTGTAGCAAACAGACGTAAGAGAAGACAAAAAGCACAGTGACAAAAAGCGGAAGAGGACTAAAGCGTAAGCGAGCCGTGAGCGCCGGCTCTCCAGTATTTCACTGGATCAGAAATGTGGGTGTAAAAGGAGGCGAGCCTGATCCAAGAAGGAGGAGATTTTCCTCTTCCTTTCTTTAGGATTTAATCAGAGGAAAATTTTAATTCTGTCCTGATACAAGGTTGTATACTTTAATATATTACGCGCAAGCGACGTATACTCTTCCCACTATAGCTTACATTATTTCTTAATCGTCCCATTAAACACACAGATTAATGTTAAATCAAAATACACTTAGTATACCATAATATCAGCTAGCCTACGTCAAATACACACACTTTCATTAATTCAATGACATCGTACAATAACAAAGAAGATAATCAAATAAAATCATGCGACAAGTTGACTTCTTCACGGTGACTCTTCCTAACTTCGCCACGAGGTGGCAATATGGCTACATGTTAGGGAGTTGAGACTACATTCCGTTATGCCCAGGCCGGACATTGGTCTTAACAAAGAACTCATTCATATCAAAGACTTAACCATGTCATGTGAAGTCACAGCAATTACCGGCAATACAGAGACGCGCACATACATTTTCAGTTTATCACAATAAAGCCCTTGACTCCCCCCGAGGTCACATGGAGGCGACGGGATGCGGTCGCCAAAAGGGTACATTGTCAGTTAGCAATAAACTTAGCGCCTCAGGGTAATGGGGGAAGTACGCTAACGTCCGATTTAAATAGCCTTTCATGTGATGTCTTTTTTGAGACAGACTGAGTGTCTCTCTCTTTCTTGACCGGGGTCAATTAGGGAACAGAGCGAATCTGGGTCCATCGATATGCCTCCACACATATAAACATAATTAAAATAATACTAGAATTTCCGAATTTCACTTACCGAAAAACCTGGAGCACGGACTTTTTGGAAAGTCTGTTGGTATAATTAATCTAACAGCAAGCCATATTACTCCAATATTTGCCTGAAAAAATATCCAGAAGGCACAGACCCGGCTGAGAGGACAGATTCAATGCCTTGAACATGGGCACGAATTGGCTGAGATGACGCCTAGCAGACGGCCGAGAGCCAGCAGCTAGTTAGCATGCTAGTTAGCCACCCGTGATGGTGCCTCCTGTCACTCAAAGTGACAACGCCCTTAATTAAAAAATTCACCCCCACTCCCAGAGTTGTCATGAAAGGAGAAATTAACCAAAACCATTTTTTGTACCAGGCTGTAAACATTGTTATTTCTGCTCTAAAGTTGGGCATTTTAACATGGGGGTCTATGGGAATTGACTCACTTCCAGAGCCAGCCTCAAGTGGACAGTTGGTGAACTGCAGTTTTTGGCACTTCCGCATTGGCCTCACTCGTCTCCCCCAGAGGTTGGGGCTTGGTGGAGACAAGGTCAACCTTGAACTGTAGTCATTATATTCTCCTCAAAGGTTCTATATGTGACATTCAGAGCTATAATACAGCAGCACACCACTAGTAGCTGTGTAAAGATGTAGTGGAACAACGGTTTCCCAAGGAGATAATTAAGTCCAGCTACCTCTGTGTGTGTTGTAATCTAAGTCAGTCCAGCCATGCATGCTCATTGCCACTGCTTTGCACTTCACTCATACAATACTTAGTGCTAATTTATGGACAGTGGTGCTGCAAAAGCATTTCCTCTCTGGTTAACACTGCTAGCTCTGTTGGCACTGTTGTGTGTTGCTGATGTTTGGCAGTGTTTATCAATCAATCAATCAATCAAATCAGTCAGTCAATCAGTTTTATTTATAAAGCCCAATATTACAAATAACAGTTTGCCTCAGGGGGCTTTACAGCACATAACATCCCTCTGTCCTTGGACCCTCACAGTGGATAAGGAAAAACTTCCAAACTTCCCAAAAAAAAAACTTTAATGGGGAAAAAAAATGGTAGAAACCTCAAGAAGAACAACTGAAGAGGGATCCCTCTTCCAGGACTGACAGACATGCAATAGATGTCATACAGAACAGATCAACATGATAAATTAACAGTAATTCGTATACAAAATAATACATAAAGAGAGACAGAGAGAGAGAGAGGGAGGCTCACACGCTGTCATCTCTGTAGACAAACTCTACGTGAATGGGCAGCTCTAATGCGACCAGACCACCACTCCCTGGCTCTACTGACCTCAGGTGATATGTATAAAAATTGCTCCTAATCTTTTCTGCTTTTCCTTTTTGTTTTTTTTCTGTTTTTCCCCTTTAATTTCACCCCAACCTGCTGCATTTTTTCTTTATTTCATGATATTAATGATTATTAATTACACGGCACCTATATTGACTTACATGGCGCACACACACACACACACACACCACACACACACACACACACGCACCCATCAGCGCACACTTACAGTACATGTACACATACATAGATATAGAAACATCCAACATACACTTATACACATGCACACACACACACACACACACACACACACACACATACACACACACAGACCTACATCCAACACTCACTCCCACAGACTCACCATGAGCACACTGAGGTTCGTGACATGGAATGTGCATGGAGCTGGTTCCAGGGAGAAGAGATTAAAACTTCTTAATCAACTAAAAAAAGATACATCAAAATACATCCCATCACTATCAGTGATCATGCACCATTTTCTTTCACTCTGGTGAATAAGAGATTCACACCACCATCTAGAAACTGGAGATATAATACATCATTACTTAAAGACCCTGATTTTATTAATTTCTTTAAAATGGAATGGGATATATATTTACAGAATAATGACCTACCAGGAACATCAGCAAGTGTTCTTTGGGAAGCAAGAAAAGCAGTAATGTGAGGCAAAATAATCTCCTTTTCATCACATAAGAAAAAGAAAGAGAATTCAAAAATAACAGAATTAGAACTTGCAATTAAATCATTAGAGGATCCCTATTATGCCTCTCCAGATGATCACACCTTAAGCACACTGTAAACCCGAACAAGTTCAGAATACTCAAAAAAAATTTCATAACTGATTACATAAGAACTTTAAAGTTATGCTAATAAATTTTTTCGAGTTACATTATACTTAAAATGTATGTGTTCAGTTGACATAATCTATATTTTAATTTCAATATAATTTTTTTAAAATTTCTCTTAACTTAATATTTTAATTTTCTTAATACTTAAGAGATTTGATTGAATGATGCTTATTGAAATTAAATTACACACTCAAAAAGATTAAATGTACACAAGTTATTACATCAATAGTATCTAATAAAAATATTACACTTTAGTGAACTCAAATACTCAGAAAATCAGTCAAAATATTTACCACTTGCCAACTTAAAATGTACAAGACTCCCTGTTTTCAATTTGTAATGCTCAAAACCAAAACAACTGCTATGGACCAGGGGTCCAGCTGCTCGCCACTCAAGAGAGGTGCCCCCCTCCCCAAAGCCATGCAAACAAATGTAATGGTGCAAATTCAGTTGTGCAGATATAGTTCTGTACATGTAGCTGTAGTCTGTAATCATGTATGAATGATTGTGCAAGAGAAACATCATTCATGCAATAAAAGTTTCTTGACTTTGTTCCAATCAGTATTCAAGTTTTTTTTTAAATTAAAGTATGAAACAGCATACCTTTTAAAAAGGCATTAACAATTGTTTTTCTGTCTTTCTTTGAAGAACAATATATCGGGCTTAATAAAAGCATGAAATGTCACGTAACATAAAAGTGCAACACCTGGAGTCAAACTCTGAACAGTTCTTTTAAATACATTTTAGCAGCCTGAATTTTGAATCCTTGGGGATGAACAAACTTTCCTTTCTCTGCACTGTTTTAAAAAAAAATGCCCACGCATATCTTATAAAAGTAGCAACAAAAATATCTAGAATATACCAAATAAAACAGAATGCAATAAAATAAATACATAAAGAAAATACAATGAAAAGTAAATAAATAAATACAAATTCAATTGCAATTAGCCATCAGGGCATACTGATGAGTGAGGTAGATGAGGCAGTAAGACAAAATAAAGTGAACAAAAAATATACCTCTCATTTCAAGCTTATAAAAAGCCAACTGGGCATATGCGTGGACAGAAATGCTTTTAACATTTGAACAGACATTGTCTGTGTCTTAACAACATCCTACAATACACCATGGTTGTGAAAGTACCTGTGCTTGTTAAGGAAACAATGCTGGATATGGATCACATTTATGGGTGCCTGCACTCAAATTTCTCAGCTTTCAACAAGTCATTTTTTAGGGTCAGTAGGCACGGTTTCAGTGGTTTGTTATCATCGAGACACATGAGCAGTTTCTGAATAAATGTGAATGTGTGAGTGAGTTTCTTTGGGTAATCCAAATGCAATGCATAGATTAAACCAAACAACAGTACAAATGCATCAGCCAACCTGGGAAGCTCACTCACAACAACTTCATCCTCAATCACAATAGAAATGCTCTCAGGGCTGAAGTGGATGGCACCAGTAGTGTCAGGAACCACAGACAGGAGCACCAAAGGAGTGTCAGCAGTGTCCAGCTCATCTTCACCCTGCAAAACACACACACACACACACACACACACACACACACACACATAAAATCAATTATAAGGACAAATCCAGAAAGATGTGACACAATCCTTGTTTGTAAAGCCAAAATATATTATTTATTTTTACTATGAATGCTTAGAATGTATTGCAAACCCAGAAAACAACAAAACAAAATAGTAATGTAAAAATGAAACATCAAATTTGAGCACTGTATTGAGATACAATGAAAATTAAACTAAATACAAACAATGGCAGGGTTCTCTGTTCATTTTTGTAAATATATTTGACTGAGTGGCACCACTGTACAAAATATTCACACTTACATTACAGGTTTTGAAGAACTCAATGTCATCCTCACAGAGATAGACTGGAAGGGCACGAAGGGCCAGGGTGCATCTCATGTTGACATCACGTTGTTCCTAGATTGAAAATAAAATATATAATGATCATTATAGAAATATTTTGCCACACCCAGTCTGTGTCTCTGGCATAATATAGCTATCTAGGCATCACAAAACTATTACAAACTTACTTCCAAGTCATAGATTCTCAGGATCTCTCTCAGCGCCTCTGCTGTCTTCCCCGCCCATGAGGCCTTCTGCCAATACAATGCAACTAGTTTTGATGTGTATCGGTCAAGCTCACAGTAAAACTGGTTGCGTGGATTCACATTTGTGATGCGATGGAACTCAGCAAACACCTGCACACATACAAATACTTAGGTGTAAAAAATAACGTGGAGTTGTCAAATAATTTTTTACATGAAATGTTAAATATCAATATTTTTTTTTTTACTATTATTAATTAAAGTAAAACTATTTATTTACCTGTGACTGCATTCGTAAGGCTGGCCAGTTCTCCAAGAATTCCCTCACCTGTGGACTCCCTTCAACAATGTGTTGGCGGCGAAGGGCAAAGGTTGTGTGCATTAGCTTTTCTATCAGTATCTTTAGTCTTTTCAGTCTCTTGTATGATTTGTACTCTCATTTCCTCCAACGTTGCCTGATTCTCTCCCCTTGGGAAGTTGGGAAGGTAATTCACCTCAGCTTTTCTGGCTCTTTTGATGTTGGAATGGGGAGAATTATTCTCAGGGTTGGTTTGACTCCTCTTGCCTGCATTGATGGAGACCTCCACACAACCAGATCTGGCCAACTTAGTTCGATAATTCCCCATCTTGAACTTTAAGGCAACCTTCCATCGATACCATCCACTCTTACTTCCATGTTCTCTGAGGCATGGATGAGCTGTTATTAGAGCTTCAGCAGCCATACCCACTTCCTTGTCATGTGGATATGGCTTGAAGTTGTACATTGTTTCAGCCATGTTTTCCAGGATACTGTGTTTTTGGGCTCTTGTTAATTTCAGTGTCGTCCCTGAACTTTCAAAGGCAGCATTTCCCTGTGCAAGTACATGCTCCACTTCATACGAGAAAGTTGGCACAGGGAAACAATCTGGGCAGTTCTTCTGACGCTGTCTTAAATTTTCATGTGGGAGTATGTCTGTATCAGAGCTTCCAGTGGAGGATGCATCACTTTCAGATCTCACCACTTTCAATGTGCCTTTCTCAGGGAGCTCCTGAATATCCATAAGAACACTGAGCTGTCCATTGAAGTCAGGATCCTCATACTGAAGGGTAAAGTCACAGTCCAGCCTTGGTTTAAACTTCTCTTTCATTATATTCTTGAGGTCTTCTACTGACTGTGGTCGCTCAGTTAGAATGAGCTTCATGGCAACATCTGTTGCAACACATACACAGAGCACAAATTTCTGGGGAGTAGTCATATCTTGATATGTGTTGATGTACTGTAATAAAAACAAACACGGTAAATGGAATTAGTTTGATTGTGATTAAGAATCATCTTAGAACAAAGTTATTAGCTGTTCCCCTTAGATGAGCTGAAATTTCAGTGTAGTAATATGAACCGTTTTGGTGTTAAGAGCAGTCTTCCATCTGTTTTGCATGCAGAGAGAGGCAATGTGTCATTGAGCTCTGTTAAAGTGTGGACATTCAAGTTCCCTGGTGAAAGTTCATAAGATCGCAGATGTTCAATGTAATATGATGTGTCACTTTGCAAAGAAAGACAATCTGGTTATCGACAAGGAGAATCTGTTCAATTTTGCAAAACTGAGGCAATCCTCTCTCCTGTCCCACAGACACAAACATCTCCACACCATAATCAGTTCCATCAACATTGACACCTGATGTGTGGTAAATCATGCTGCTGTCTGTCATGTGTTCAACATATGCCTTTGCAACATCAGGAAGCCCCGATACCATCACAGATGAGACACTTGATGTCTGCTGGTGAGGTTTGAAGAAGGATGGGGCACTGAGATGGTATGCCAGCATGTGTTGGTGTCTTTTCGCAAGTGTTTTTAAACATTCTTGAAGTTTTGTGTGTCATGTACCACACGTTTGAAAAAGCGGTGTTTTCCCTCAAATCTCATCGCCCACAAGTGGACAAGAGGTCCAAAACAACGTATGAGGTCAGGGTAATGCTCAGTGTAGTGATGCTTTGGTCTGAGTATGACATCAGGAAAAACTTCCTGCAGCATGTGTCTATGGTCCTGTATCTTCATCTGCAAATACTGGATGGATTCGTCTGTAAACACTGGGCAAAGCATCAGCTCTACTACCTCTTTCAAATCCATGAGTACTGTCCATGCTCTATCCTGCTCTGGAACTTTACTACCAATAATCAGTGGCAGTAGTCTGAGCAAAGTAGCATTTTCATGGCCATTGCCACCAATCATTTTCTTCACAGTGAAGGTCTTTGGGATAGGCTGAGGTCTGTCAACCTTGTCTTTGTGCTTGTATGGGAATGACATGATTTTTCTGTTCAAACACTCCAGGGTGAAGTATTTATGATGGATCATTTTCCCAATACACAGAGCAAGCTCTACAGGCACAATGCCCTCAAGAAGATCATGCAGGACATCTGGTGGGAAACCTGTGACTGTATGAAAATACTGTAGACCCTGACTCAGAACACAGTCTCCCTGAACACCACTCTGACCCTGACTATCCCTATGCAGTACAGCATCAACATCAACATCATGACTGGCTGTTGTCCTCAGACTGAATTCTCCACCCCCAACATCATGAGCCTGAATTTGGTCTTTGGTAGCTGTGCAGAATCTGCAAAAATATTGAGCTCTGAAACACTTTGTAAATCCTGCTAATGTATGAGCTGCAAGATTATCAGCCATGACATACAAGACTATGCCTTTTACTGCTTTACCAATGGACTCAATAAATACACCGTCTTGCTCCAGAGTTTGGATATCTCGTAACAGAGGACCAAACAATCTTTCATAGCCAACCCTCTGAATGTCAGACACCTTACATAAGGCTGCTAACTGAAGCACATGCAATGATGATCTATATTTACTAGGCAGATCAGCAAATACCCAGTAGACTGAACATAGTTTATGGACTTTCCGTGATGTTCCAAGTGGGTTTGTTATTTCAAGATCATCAATGTACAAAAGGAGTGATAGCTTTAGATCATCTGAGGTAGAGAATAATTCATTCTCCTTGTGGTAGGAGCCATCTTGGTGGCTCATAAAATGACCTTTCTGTGACATCTTTGTTTCTAGAATTTTGTCCAGAATGTCTGTATGTTTGAACATTTTCTGAATCATGTCAAGAATAGGAACATGGACTGCTGTGTGTCCTGGCTCTAGCACATACTCTACAGGCTTCACCACAGGGTAGTTTTTCTCTACAAATGTTTTCCTTCTTTTGATTGAAGATAACTCTCTACCTTTAGCTGTGGCGTTTACAAGAATGTTGCTTTCCAGAACAGCAATAACTACCTCATCTAGAGTATTTTCACTAGCAGAGATGTCATGATGTTCTAAGACTTCTCTAATAGATTGGTTGAGAAGAGGCTGGGACAAAGAAAATATTTGTGTAAGATGCTCCACTATATCCTGAGTTGCCAGGTCAGACACATGAAGAATTGTTTTCATCTTTAAGAATAGTGATGCTAAATTTTGGTGCAGCTGTGCTCTTAAAGTGTCAAAGGTGTCTGTGCTCTCACACTGAGCAGGACCCTCCCCAACATTTTCACCAGCAGGTGTGACTGGCATACCATTATTTTCTGAACATATAATATTCATGTCAAAATCTGAACTGCCTGCATGGTTTCTGCTTTTGTGTGCATTGAAAGAAGAGTACCCATTTGTGCTGTAACTGCAGTTACTGTATGGGCATACTACCACCTCGCGATTTCTTAAATGAGTCCTAAAATGAGAAAATAGTGATTCCTCAGAAAATGGCTGCCGAAAGCCACACAAGGGACATGTAAAAAATACACTTCCTGAACGCGATCCTTCAGTCACATTTACTCTGCCTGTCAGGGCTGACTATTGAGTAGTGGCTATGGTGCAATCGATAATGCCTAAATAACTTTGCACGAGTATCCAAGGATACAGAGCACAACTTGCACTTCCAATCCATTTACTCATACTCCCTATAATTGAAACTTTTTTTGTAAACAAACATTCAGGCAATATCAACATAGACAACTACAATCCAACTTGAGATGGATTTGCAGTTAGTCAGGATAATTTTACTTATTCTTGATCTATTGTTATATTTTGTCAATAGTTCATAATTTCACTTCTTATACAGAGATCTGCAGATTTAAAACATATCTTGAACTGCTGTAGAAGAGGTCACACAAATCCTTCAGGGACAGATTAAACAAATGTCATTTCCAAATCATGATGAATGCCATAATCAAATGGTGTTTTTAGTACACAATTACTTTACCCACCAACACTGTTGCTCCTTACTAGGGAGAATCACAAACTGGTGATATCAGGAGATACTGGTGTTTCGTGCTATGGGACTATAACACATAACAGAGAGCAAAAACAATGTAAAGTTGCTTAAACACGTAAATGATTATAGTACATGTGTTATTTTGTCAGTTCCTTATCAGCAAGGGCAACTCCCTTAGACTCACTCACCACATATATTTTTTTGCAATGATGATTAGAAATTCGATTAGAAAATAAACTTTCAAATATGCAGCAACTGTATTTATGAAAGCATTTCACTAAGATTTATGAGATATGTCCTCGGCAGATTTTTAATCGCACAGAACGGCGCTTTCCGTGGCGCTTAGCCTGAATTAACATTAACAACAACGAAGTAGCAACATAGTAATGTAACGACACTAAAGAAAACTGCTAAGTTAGCTTTAGTTTAAACGAGCTATAAATGTGTGTAATATCGTAACATGTAACTTCGGCATACATATTCACAATGCCTGACAAAGGATAGCTGACATAACTTTGGAACTTTTGTACTTACCGGTTTGCACGGCAAACTTTCAAATCCTGAAGTCCGGGTCCCAGAATGTAAAATATAGACGATAACACGATTTTTGCAACAGCACGGTGAAAAAATGTGCGTTGTTAACAGGTTTTTCGATTAATTTGAATGTTTTTCCCCCTTCGTTCATTCCGTTGCATCACTCACTATGGTCCAGCCATCTTGAATTTTCCTGATACGTGCCCTGAACAGTGAGGCATAGTGACGTCAGACGTCACGTCCCCTCATATACGTCTGTTAACTTAGATGTTACAAGTTAAATGATGGTGTTCACTCAGACATACTGACCTCTGTGAGATTGTAGTATATGATTTGCCACATTGCTTGATGTTCAGAGACTGTAAAAGTGCTCAGTTAGGGGCCCTGGTCAAGATTATGTCACAGCCTAGGTCAAGGACTGATAAGACAGGCTGAAGGGTTGGATTCCTTCTAGATTTTTCTCTGTCACCTGTTTCGTGTTGTTTCAAAGTTCATCAGAACAACCAACCTATATAAGCAGAATATTTGGGACTGTGATTCAGAGGAGTTCATATTGGCTTAGGACTCTCTCTCAGTCAATCCTAGGTGCTTGATTTGATGCTGTACTTCTTGTAATAAACCTTTCTATATACAAGCAAGACGGTGTCAGCGGAGTCTCCTTCATCACCTTCACATCATCGCTACCTCATAAACAACAAGATCAAAACGACATAATTTGTTAAAAATATAGAAGAATACTTAATGTTTCAGTGTTGGGTGAACTTTTTACCGACTTTGATTTAATTGCCCGCAATACTTATGAGTTTGTAGTACTGTCCGGGTTTACAGTGCAGGATAAGGAAAGCTAAGCTAGAGTTAAATAAAATAATTGATAAAAAAAACACAATTCCTAGTGCAGAGACTTCATTTGGAGAGCTTTGAACATGGCAACAGATCTGGGAGATACCTAGCCAATCAATTAAAAATAAACAAAGAAAAAACAACTATAATATCAATTAAGGACCCATCAGGTAATACCACCCATGATCCCCGCACAATAAACTCAGTTGTCAGGGATTTTTACCAAAAATTATACTCATCACAAATTGATCCAGCAGACAACACCATTGACCAGTTTCTCAGAAAAGTAGCGTCCCAAAATTACATCATGAAGAGGCTATGACTTTAGACTCACCTTAAGACAACTCCATGAAGCCCTCCAACAAATGCTCAGTAAAAAGCCCCACATCCAGATGGCTTTCCAGTGGAATTCTTCAAAGAATTTTGGTCTATATTAGCACCAACATTTCATAAAATGATATTAGACATTAAGGAGAATGACAGATTACCCCCAAACATGAACATCAGCCTACTGTTAAAACCACACAAAGACCCCACGCTCCCATCCAGCTATCGCCCAATATCACTTATAAATGTAGATCTCAAAATAATCTGCAAAGCCCTTGCTAAACGATTAAAAAAACATAACCCCTTTCATTATGAATTCGTACCAAACATGTTTTATAAAGGGTAGACAATCTTCCACTAACACATGCAGACTAATTAATATTATGGACTACTACTATTATGGACTACTATGGACTTATACTATTAATAATTTGGGAACCACAGTTATATTGTAGCATATATGAATAAATGATGACTGTGCTAGCTTGAATGACAGCTCAACTGATATGCTAACTTTGATTAATTAATTAGGCTAGTTAATAGAAGAGGCTGGTTCAGCTCTGGGAGGAAGTGGACAGTCTTGAATCACACACACAGAGGCAGTAATGTTATTTGGTATGGTACCATGTATTGAAATGATAAACAGACAAAAACAAAACAAAAAAAAAAAAACAATATTCAGCATAAATGCTTTCCTTGAATGACCATTCAGAAATGTTCAAAAATGAATACTTGCAGTTGAAATTCAATTCACTTCATATTCAACCCCAAGCCATAAACAATAAGCAGCATAAAACAACCCATATATGTCCCCCTTCCAGGTTATGAGAATCACTAGTGCCAAAATGAATATATCAACGGAGTCCATATGAGCAGAGTGTTGATGGGTGTAGGGGCAGTATGGGCAATGTTCTTTATTGTCTATTATGGCTGCCAGGAGCTTCCTACCAGGACCGGCAGTGAGGTAGCTTGGCTGAGGTAACTTGGCTGTAATTCCGGGCAGTCTAGCACGTCCTGTAGCTCGCCATCGAACCTGGCCAGTTCGCTTTCTAGTAACAACCTCGGGCACACAAGACGGAACACAGCAGTAGCGCTGTGATGTAGTAAGCAGCTCCTGCAGCAACCGTCAAGGGCTTTACATATTCCTTCCACTTGGACTTTTGTTTCTGTTCCAATGTCTCCAACATTCTCAGGAGAGTCCAGTTGAAACGTTCCACGGGGTTACCACGAGGATGATACGGCGCAGTATGGGTCTTCTTGATGCCAGTTAATTCACACAGTTCCTTGATCAGCTGGGATTCAAAGGCGAATTTGGTAAAATGATCGGTGAGGACCAGAATGTCCTTGGTGTTACTGGTGTCTGGCTCAAGTGAAAGAAAGTCCATACAGAGTAGTTCCAGAGGACGAGTGGTTCGGATGTTGACCAAGGGGGCAGCTCTTTCAGGCAAGGCTTTTCTGTGGACACAACGGTCACAGGTCTTGATCTTTGTTTCTGCATCAACGGCCATTTGAGGCCAGAAGCGCAGCTCTTTTGGCAGGACCAGTTGGAAGGAGGTCTGCTCATCACTTTGTCTGCGCCGATATAAGACACCATCACGCAGTTCAAGGCGATTCCACTCTCTCAAAAGAAGTCTGTGAAGTCTAGCATTCAAGCTAGCACAGTCATCATTTATTCATATATGCTACATATTTTATGGTGAGCTAGCCAGGAGCCTCCTACCAGGACCGGCCATCGAACCTGGTCAGTTCGCTTTCTAGTGACAACCTCGGGCACACAAGACGGAACACAGCGGTAGTGCGGTGACGTGGTAAGGAGCTCCTGCAGCAACCATCTGTCACAACCGCGGCTCGGCAGCACGGAGGCTATTTCCTGATACAACTTTATGCTGCACTGATTGGCGGCAATCAGCCACGTGACAGTTTGACCTACTCTTTTGGAGGCAACAGGCTGCATTTTGCGTCCGGGTTACAATATCTCAAGATGCAGAAAAAGCTTTTGATTGGGTAAATTGGAAATTTTTGTCGGCAACTCTGCATAAATTTAGATTTGGATCATCATTCATTGACTGGATAAAGATATTATATCGCTCCCCCAAGGCATGTGTGAGAACAAATGATCAAACTTCTCAAAGCTTCAACCTGCAGAGAGGTACTAGGCAGGGTTGTCCACTTTCCACCTCACTTTTTGCTATATTTATTGAACCTTCAGCAGCTGCTCTAGGGCAAAATAAGAATATTAAAGGCATCAAGTGCAAAAATTTAGAGCACAAGATAAGTCTCTATGCTGATGATCTATTACTCTTTCTCCAGAACTCACAATCTTCACTTTCACAGATAATCACATTCACTGAAAAATTTTCATCAATATCTGACTATTCTATCAACTGCTCTAAATCCGCAGTTCTATCCATTAACTGTAAATTCCAGAATACACCAACTACTACATTACAATCAGGAAACATCAAATATTTAGGCATAAACATCTCCCCTAGGCTGTCAGAGGTAACAAAACTAAACTACGTTCAGCTTTTAAAGATGATAGAGGCTGGACCTCTACCCATTTCACTCATGGGGAGAGTTGCCACCATTAAAATGGTGGTCTTACCCAAAATAAATTACCTTTCTCAATGATACCCATCAAACCATCCCCTGCATGGTTTAAATCACTTGATTCATAAATATCTACATTTCTTTGGAAAAATAAACCACTACGCATTAGCTTAAAAACCTTACAGAAAACTAGAGATAGTGGAGGATTAGACTTACCCAACTTCCATTACTATTTAGTCAATAGGTTACAGTATATCATAAAATAGTGCAAATCTCACCCATTAGATAAACCGTGGTTAGATTCAGAACAAGCATTTTGCGATGATCTGGAAACCTCAAACTTACCATTTATTAGTCAAAATATCAAACATCATAGTTGCAAAAGCATCAACATTGAGAGGGACCCAGCTGCAGACATGATGGCGGACATGGGCGCCGCCATATATCCAATCCATACTGGAAGTGTGTGTATTATTCGCCAAAGAAGAAGAGAAGAATGCAATACACGCACGACTAAAAGAAATAGTGGTAAGGGAACGAGTCTTTTAATTATTAGAATTAGACAACTTTATTGTCATTGTACATTGTACAACAAAATTTTGTTCGGCACTTAGCACTACCAGTACTAGCTAGTAGCTAGCACTAGCATAGTGTACCAAGCCGCTGCGTTTATACGCGCCGTCATCTTCAATATATTTTAACACGTGTTATGTTCTCTAAGATGCAATTCTACATAATGTATTGAATCATTAGGGGGACGTCTATGTGGGGAATCTCGGCATGCACAAATTAATACCACCAGATGGTGGGTTTAGCTACATTTGTTGTGTAAAAACGAGGGCATGATTGGTATTAACTTAACGTTTTCTGCTCAAGGTGTGTTGTGCTCCCTTTCATCAATGTCTGTGTAAACAGTGTTAATGTTGGTCAGAGACTATAACTGCCCTCGCTTGATGTGTTGGTTAATTTAGATGTGTAGTTTGCAGCGGGGTTAATATGTGTTCCTCTGCATTTTGGTGTGTTGTGGTGTAAAACATCTGTGCACACACTCACTGCACACAAGCCATTTTTTCCCCAATTTTTGGTTCGCCTGGTCTCCTTGGGTATTAATGCTTGTATAACCTCAACCCTGTACTGCTCAATCAAGTTATATACATCTTTTTTTTTTCCGGAGATATTCTAAAAATCGTAACGAGAGTCGTCTCATGAGTGACCCCCGAGGGTTAACCGGGTCAGACAAATAACGTATACATAGTCCCGGGTGTCTGCAAAAAATACATTTGTATTATGTTTTAGTAATACAGAGCACTAATACACATACACATGTGGATACATAAATAGCTGTAGTGCCTCCCCCACCATCAATCAATTTTATTTATAAAGCCCAATATCACAAATCACAATTTGCCTCACAGGGCTTTACAGCATACGACATCCCTCTGTCCTTTGGACCCTCACAGCAGATAAGGAAAAGTCCCTTAGATCGGTAAAATATGGTTGATGTTCAGTATGTTTTCCAGCCATCAATGTTGATTGACTTCTCCTTTTTTCAGATGCACCCCTCTATTTTGAGTGACGAAGCCAGTCTGGGGCACACAACCCTTTCACCATCCAAGTTTGGGTGTTCTCTTTGCCCCAAATTTAAAATAAAAAATGAGAGCACGATCCAGAGGCACCTGAAAAACCATACGGAAAATGCAATTCATTTCCATGGTATGTTGATGAGAAATGTCTGTTTGAGATCATATACTTCTACATGTAACAGTAATGTTTAATGATATTTGTTTGGGATAAAACAAGACATTTTAGGCTGCATCTTGGGATCTTGGGATTTGTGGAACAGTGGTTGACATTTTATACCATTTTCTTACATTTTATAGACCAAACAAATAAATTATTTGACTGTTTTTCCATTTTTTTCTTTGTTTTTTTTTTTCTACTTTTGAGATTGATATGGATAATAAATAAAAACTCGTTCACAAAAAACAGAACTCCAAGTCTCCTTCTTTATGTTGCCAGTACAATAGTGTAATATTGTGTTTACATGTGTTCCTGAAATATAATAGAATACATCTGACAATATGACAGTCTAATTATTACGTTCATTTAATAGTTAAACAGTTACAATTAACCATACTAATGTAAGAGTAAGTATGACATTTGTTGTCCATGGTTTTCAGCTGTTTTCAATTGTTGGTTGCTAAATAATAAATAAATAATAAAAGACTTCTGGGGGAAAAAACTACAAAAAACTGACTTCCGGCATGGACTTCGGTATGTATGAAACTTCCGGTATGGACCAACAATTATAAATATATATGTATATTGTGTCAACATTAGTTCCTCTCTGACAGCCTGGTGGGAATTTCTTAAAATAACCAAGGCTTCACTTTTCCCATGTAATCGTACACCCATCTGGAACAAACCTGACATCCTGCAAAACAAAAAGATGCTGAACTTTACTCAGTGGAGCAACCAAGGAATAAAGTATTTAGAACATATAATCATAAATGGAAATTTTATCTCATTTGACATACCCACTGTACAATATGGGCTCCAACAGATTTTTGGAATATCAACAACTCAAGTCTATAATAACTAAAAAATATATACTCAACCAACTAGACTTACAATTTCCCAATAAAGTGGCAGAATATATTAACCTCAACATCCCAAAATTACTATCAAAAATATACAGATTAATGTCCAAAATGGATAACTCGCTCTCTTTTCCAACTTCAGAATGGGAGACAGACTTGTCCTTTAACCATAGTCAAAACTTCTGGTCAGAAATATGTTCAAATACCTTTAATATGACTAAAAATCCAAATTTGCAACTTATACAATACAAAATTCTCTACAGAACACATTATACAGGACAAAGGATGTTCTGGATGGGTCTCAGACAATCAAATATCTGCTCACAGTGTACATGTAACACACCTGATGACTACATGCATGCTCTGTGGTTTTGTGCACCTGTACAAAAATTTTGGCTCGAGGTATGTGAAGACTTATCTACATGTCTCAAGTGTAGAAGTCCTGCATGCCCTGCATTATGTATACTAGGTCACCTGGGTGACATCAGCATGGATATTAACTTGGCACATATGGTTCTCACTGCCTTATGCATCACAAAGCAAACCATTCTCATGAACTGGAAACAAAATAACAATCTCTGTATTAATCAGTTCAGAAATCTTCTGTCAGACCATATCAGTATGGCAGCATGTCTCATGTCTCTGTTTAGTGTTTGTCCTTACTAGTACTTTTGTTTGATTTTTACTGGTTTTTATTGCATTTTTGGGCCTTCTGGCAGTGTTTTGTTCTTTTGCCGACTTTTTGCTCTGAGGACTGTGGCCAGTTACTCCTGTTTTTGGGAGCCATGTGCTTGCTGTGGGCTGCTGCTTTATCTCTGTGTTTTCAGCTGTGGCTGGTTTGGTCATCCAGCTTCTTTGTAGTGGGGCTTGCCTTCAGCCCAGATCTGCTGCAGCATCCTGGAAACTGAACTGGATTTTTAGTGGCCTTGGCTTTCTCCATTTACCCGAGGTGTGTTTGCTCAGCATTGTTGTTCCCTGTGGCCTAGCCATCCAGCTCTGAGGCCTACTGCTGCACCCTGGGCCCTGTCCATCCAGCTCTGACCCCCAATTTCCACCAGATGCGTGTTGGTTGCATCTGCGGTCCGGCATGGCAGCGGAGCCCATTAGATTCAATTCTAGTCAATCTGTGTGTTTCCGGCTGTGCTGTGTTCCGGCTCCGTCTCAGCTCCGGCAGTCCGGAGGCCTCCGCAACAGATACGTAGGACTTCTATTTTTGCCGGATGCCAGAGCACAACGCAGCAATTCGGCACAGAACAGATCATGCGAGGCAGGAAGTTGTGCAGAGAAACAAAATAAAACATCCGGTTAATTTTCAAAATAAAATACACAGTGTTCACGGCGGATCATATTTCCCTGCACTACACCTTGAAAACTACATAACGGGCAGAGGAAGGCCTGAAGTCAACAGGTCAGAGATTTTCAGACGTCATTTCACCCCATTGACACCGTGGACGAGGAGATATTCATCAAGGCAGTGCACCGAGATGTCTTCCGGCGGAGCTGCACCGCTCTGCACAGCAAACGCAGCCAGTGGGTATTGATGGACGGCGGAGCACGCAGCAGATAACCACACTGAAAAAAGGGGAAAAGGGGGATTGTTCAATTTACAAATATATAGTTTGTATATATGACACAAATCATTTATGTTCCTTTTCTGAACATATGTCAGTCTTGTAGAAGTCTTGTAATCTAGAGGGATGTAAAATCAACAAGTCAAAGTCATGTTAAGAAAGAAAGAAGTTGTTTTGTCTGGAAACTCCGCCTCCTGGGAACACGTTCCATGGGAGGGGAAACTTTACCAGTGAAGCAGTTAGCCACGTTTTCGGTGTTGGAAGAAGAAATGAATGAAATGAAGAAATGAATTTGGACAGCTCTCAACAAGGTAAGGATAAATGAAACCTTGTAAAATGTCGGTCAGAATTAGAGGTAATCACTTTGCACATTGTTTTTAATGAGCCAAGGTTTTTATATGCCAGTAATATCGAGCAACATAAACAAGTAAATGTCAATGCTAAGGTTTTAGCTTACTATTACGCACTGGCGTTAGCTACGCGAATGCCCGCGTATATCATTTTGTGTGAGGTAATATTTGTCGAATTGTATGCACAGCATGTGTTTTTGTTGTGTGAAAATGTACAGCACATAACGCTAAATCTGCTAGTCTCCACTGTCCAGAGAGTTATTCAGAACAATGAAGTTAACAGTTAGCGGTTAGCTTAATTCAGTGGGGGGAAGGGGGATCTGACAACCAGCACAATGGCTTGCCGTGGCATGTCCGCCAGAGTCCTGCACCGGGTCCGCAAAAAAACTATGCAACAGGTGGGCACGTATAAAAACTTTGAATGCCAACCCCAGAGTCTTTGGTATTCAGAAGTAATCAGAAACTGAAATGATGTGCAGTATTTAAACATCTAGGTTGCTATTATTACTAAGCCTAAATAGGCGCAATTATTTAATTTTGTTTTATTGTGAAAGTCAACACAGCCTTTTACCCCTTGACGTCTGGCCAAAACGTCACAGACACGACAGCAATGTAGGCTAGCTGCTAGCCAGGAGCGACGTTACATGAAAAGACATAAAAAGTAAAATAGCCAGTGGAGAATACCAAATTGTGGACGACACGTCGTCCAGGGCCAAGTTGGACGTCTGGGAGAAGTTTGGTGTGATTAAAGACTGTGAGAACAGCGTTGTCAGTGGCTTTGCTGCCTGTAAAAAGTGCCAAAAAATATTAGCTTTTGATAGCCGCAAGCTAGGCACGTCTTCGCTAAGGAAACACAGCGACAGCTGCAGCAGGGGCACAGGTGCCCTTTTAGGTGAGTGATAGCCTCCGTTTTTAATCACAGGTGCGGATACGGGCACAGGTCCTATATTAACAGGTCGGGGCAGGTGTGGTACAGACTTTGAGATAATTATGGGTAACGGGGCAGTTCTGGTGCTGAGCGTCACGGGGCACGGGCCCTGTGCAGGACTTTGATGTCCGCTGCCACACAAGGTGGAAACTTAATGTCGTCTAACGTGACATTAGACGCGATATCTAATTGCATCATTCTTGAAATCTACATTAAATGTCTAAGTATAAGCTTAAATCAAGCACATACTAATGCTTAATTAGGTCATGTTAAGTTACTACCCTAGTCATGACAAAAGTTTAGCGCAGCTTTTTTCAGCGGAGTTGCCCGGCTCGACTGAAGTCTATTCATGTTAACAAAAGAAAAAAAAAGACGCCACCATGAAATATACTGTCAGCCTAGGAGAAAATAAAAGTAGTGCTGTATTGCACAGCAAAAGCCATACATTTCGTGAGTGAGATAACTGTTTAGACCACCCTGTTAACTGAATTGATAATGAGATAATGAGATTAAGGCTCTGTCTGATTCAGCAGACTGACAGTGATTGATCGATCACATAATACGTTTGCTCTGTTTTTATAGATTTAGAGAATGAGAGGCATACTGGTCATTCAGGTAGCTAAATTGATAGATAGCTACATAGTGGTTGTGAGTATTATTCATGTTACCACTTGTATGTGCTGTCTGACATTTACATGAGCATGCACTAAAATGTTTGCTGTAAAGCATCATCAGAGCAGGTGATAAAATAAAATGCATCTAAAATTAAGTTTAATTTTGTGAAGGCAAAATATTGTGTGTGAGACATTTATCATATATAATTTATTTTGTTTTTTTCTTCTTCTGGATATGTATTTGGTGTTCCTGTAGTTGAGAGACCGGTGACCTCCACTTTTGAGCACTGTTAGAAAGGCTCCATTAGGCACCATTAGAAATGGTGAGTATTATTCAAATGATTTTGTTCATTTACTTGATGATGAACTAGATTTTTAGAGACTTTAAAAATTTCTGGGTGTGACAATGTTGCTATCAATTTCTAAAATATTCATCTAAACATTATGCATACAGTGCGCTACAATTGCAAGAATATACAGATTTTCAAATGTACTGGGTCCACATTCCTAGCTAAAACTAATACAGTCTAATACAACAGTCCTGCAGTGAACCCTACCATCATGAAGCTCATAGTGTTCAGTGTTTGTAATGTATAATAATTTTTTCTGGATAAGTATTTGGTGTTCCTCGAGTTGAGAGACTGGTGGCTTCCACTTTGCTTTGAGCACTGTTCCAAAGGCTCTGTAGTAAATGGTGAGTATTATTCAAATGATTTTGTTCATTTACTGGACGTGTTTAAACTAGATTTTTAGAGACTTTCAAAATTCCTGGGTGTGACAATGTTGCTATCAATTTCTAAAATATTCATCTAAACATTCTGCATACAGTGCGCTACAATTGCAAGAATATACATATTTTCAAATGTATTGGGTCCACATTCCTGGCTAAAACTAATACAGTCTAATACAACAGTCCTGCAGTGAATCCTACCATCATGAAGCTCAGTGTTCAGTGTTTGTAATGTATAATAATTTCTTCTGGATAGGTATTTGGTGTTCCTCGAGTTGAGAGACTGGTGACTTCCACTTTGCTTTGAGCACTGTTCCAAAGGCTCTGTAGTAAATGGTGAGTATTATTCAAATGATTTTGTTCATTTACTGGACATGTTTAAACTAGATTTTTAGAGACTTTCAAAATTCCTGGGTGTGACAATATTGCTATCAATTTCTAAAATATTCATCTAAACATTTTGCATACAATGTGCTAAAATTGCAAGAATATACATATTTTCAAATATACTGGGTCCACATTCCTAGCTAAAACTAATACAGTCTAATACACCAGTCCTGCAATGAATTCTACCATCGTGAAGCTTATAGTGTTCAGTGTTTTTAGAAACAGTTTTAAAGAGGTGTGTCTAATATTTAGTGTAGCCCGGCTGTTCTAAATGGGGTGTACATAATGTTAGAAATTCTTCTCAAAAAACAATTCAACTGCACCACAAACTACAGCCTTCAAAATGACTTGATGAATCAACACCTCTATAAAAAACTGTTTCAACAAACACTGAACATTATAACCTTTATGAAGGTAGGATTTATTGCAGGACTGTTGTATTTTACTGCATTAGTTTTAGCTAGATGCACATAATAAACTGGCAAGTGATTTTATGCATTTGAGTGACAGTACAGAGTAACTGAAGCAGTGTTAGATCTATTCTGTGAGAAAAGCTCTGTTGAATGTGTGTTGGGTTGGCTTGCCTGTAATTTGTCTCCCTCTCTCCTCCCCAGTGAATGTGGCAGTGTAAGGGGTGTTCAGTAGTTGTTGGAAGTAGGTCAGAACTACTTAACCATTACAAACTCAAACATCCACATTTTGGACGCACCATCCACTATCCATGTACATATTCGAAATGTCCATGCACATTTAAGACATGGAATGCTTTAATCGTGCATCAAAGTAGAGTTCATCCCTCACAAGTTAGTCAGATTCAAAAGCAGTTGTCTACTTTTAGTCTAATTACTTGCAGCAAACTACTTATGTGCATGCAAGAATTTAGCTAATGAAAGGGAGTACTTTGTTCATATCAACACACATCTGAGGAGAAATGAAAATGTCTGTTGTATGTTTGTTGGCTGTAGTTTTCAAACCAATATTTATGGAACCTTTAAGTCTCATAAGAGCCGCAGACACACACCTCACACCCTAATTGATTTTATACCAGGTATTGTGAAAACGACTACATTAGCATCGCCATCATTATATGATTCATTTTCTGATTGCCAGGAGGAGGAGTGTGTGGAAGAGGAAGTTTCTGATACATCCCTAGATTGGAAAGGTCCACACAAGGCGCTCCCAGGTGTAATTGAGCAGCAGCTTGCAGCAGCCTTGTTAAAGTTGGAGTATTTAGTGCATGTGCCAGGTACAGCTATTGATGAATTCTTACAAGAACTTTACTTGATAAGCTCCGCGTCCATTCCATTATCTAGACGTGTTGTAAGTGATATCCTTGAGCGGCACAACCTTCAAGTTGATGACTCTGTAGTTACAGAAATCACCACAGCAGTTTGCTCAGCTAACCAGTTCAAGGAGCAATTGAAAAAGGTGGCCCTCTTAGTACTTCATATCAACGTAAACAGTATTACAAGGAAAAATTCAGTGTTGTGGAACCAATTACATACATACTTGATCATAAAAAGAAACACACCTTTCAGTATGTCCCACTGTTAAAATCCTTGCAGCAAATATTAAATTGCAGAGTCATTCTTGATAAGATTATTGAAAATCATAGAGGACAGCAGGACATTGAACGTGACCCTTCTTATGAATTCAGGTCTCCTGAAGATGGTTTGCATTTTAAAGAAAACAGCTTTTTGAATGCAGAGGAATTACGAATATCACTGCGTCTATACGTGGATGATTTTGAGACCTGCAATCCCTTAGGCACCTCTCGTAAGAAACACAAGCTTTGTGGTGTTTACTGGGTACTAGGTAACCTGCCACCTGGCTCACACTCATCTTTATCATCTATTTATCTTGCAGTACTTTGCAAAAGTGTTGATGTAAAAATATATGGTTATGACAAAGTGTTGGAACCTCTTCTGCAAGATCTTAAAACTCTGGAGGACCATGGTGTGTATGTCCCTTTATTAGGTACGTCTCTTAAAGGTACAGTGCATAGTGTTGTGGCTGATAACTTGGGAGCGCACAGTATTGCAGGCTTCACTGAAAGTTTTTCAGGTGATTTCTTTTGCCGGTTTTGCACAGCAAAAAGTTGTGATATTAAATCTGACTGTGTTGCATCTGGTGTTTTCAGCCGGAGAACTAAAGAAGTGCATGCAGGTCATGTAAAAGCAGCACTTGAGAATAACGCCCATTGCTTTGGGGTTAAACGGGAGTGTGTTTTAACCAGCAATCTGTGTCATTTTCACGTTGTCTCTGGTTTTCCTCCTGACATTGCCCATGATGCATTTGAGGGTATTGTGCCAGTCGAGCTGGCTTACTGCTTGGCATCAATGATATCAAAGACGTTATTTACATTACATGACCTAAATAAAGCCATATTGGCTTTCCCCTATAAATGGTCGGACAAAACAAATAAGCCACATGTTGTACCACAAAGTTTATTGGGTCGGAAAACTATTGAGGCAATGCCCATGAAAATTGGAGTTTACTGAGGTTTCTCCTATTTTTGATTGGATCTCTGGTGCTAGAAAATGAGCCAGCATGGCTAGTGTTAATGGATTTAAAAGATATTGTTGAGTTGATTGTTGCTCCTGTGCATACTGATGAATCCATCTCATACCTTGAAAGCAAAATAGTTGAGCACAGACAGAGGTACCAGGAGCTGTTCCCTGGTGTCAGACTTCTACCCAAGCACCACTATCTTGAGCACTATCCTCAGATGATAAGGTGTTTTGGCCCGCTTGTCGCACTCTGGACGATGCGATTTGAAGCCAAACATAGCTTCTTTAAGCAGATCGTGAAGCACACAAGTTGCTATAAGAATGTACCTCTGACTTTGGCTTCAAAACATCAGCTGATGATCGCATTCCACATAAACTCACCATCCTATGGTAAATCTAGCCTCCATCTACCGAATGTGTCCACAGTTCCAGTTGATGTACTGAAAGAGGAAGTGGCTCAGGCTATTAAGTCAAAATACCCCAACACATCTGAAGTACATCTTGCCAAGAGTGCATCAAGTAGTGGCATAGCCTACAGCAAAGGTATGATAGTTGCCCATGGATCAGTAAGTGGATTACCAGAGTTTGCTGAGATCATGCAGATGTGTGTTATAAATGAGGAGTTGTTCCTCATTGTGGAAGTGCTGTGTGGGTGGTACAGTGAACACTGCAGAGCCTTTGAACTAAGCTTGTCACCGTCAAGAGAAACAACGCTTGTGGCACTCAATGACAACTGTCCATTGGCCGATTACTTGGTTGGATCAAGTCGTATGGTGACCTTAAAAAGGCATATCTGCATAAAAGGTTGGTTAACCATCTGAGTGGTAATTAACACACTATGCAGGATTTGCCAGCTGCTGTTTATAAACAAACCATTCAAAGGTGCATCAAGCGATTCTGGAGAGAGACAGTTGATTTTTCGGCAATCAACTGTCTTTCAACTGTCAACTGTCTTTCCCACCTGGGAGTGAAACTCAACAATCAACTGTCTTTCTCCGGAATCGCTAACACCCAGAGCCATCCCGAACACAGCAAAATAAGAAGAAAAATACAGGCAGAGGGCAGGGTCTCTCCAGTTTTTTTAAATAGGAAAATCCTGTATAATATACCTTTTTAAAGATAGAATGGGTAGGATTTTCTTAGAAAAACCAAAATAAAAACAATGTATAGAGTCCCTTTCAGTCATCACTTAAGACCCACTAGAAGTGTGTGGCAGCATCTCTGCAGAGACCCCACCTTCTGCCTGTATTTTTTTCTTATTTTGCTGCACTCAGGACGATTCTGGGCGTCAGCCTTTGGGCAGTGATGTCGGTCAATTTTAAGCTATTCATTGTGTAACATAAATTTAACTATTCTTAACAACGTGGTATATTAAGTATAAAACAACTTAAATTATCACAGAGGCACTTGTATAATGTACAAGAACATGGTTGAGTTTGCTGATAACAATTTAACAAGATTCTTTTTAAATAGAATTTTTCAAATCTGCCTATGTTGAAATTAATTTTAACATAAGAAAAAATGTGTTAACATAAAACAATATGCAACAACTTTTTAATTTAAAGTTCAATCTTTTTCATCCTCTTCACAGACTAAGACAGAAGGATGGATCCCCCTACCATTCTCAAAGTCATCCTGGGCGACAACAGCAGCCAAAGATTGACTTTCAAAAATGGACTTCCTGGATCAGTCAGTGAGCTTGTTAGTGAGGTACAAAGACAATGTGGCCTTGACTGTAACTTCAGACTTCAGTTTATGGATGCATTATTTGGAAATGAATTTATGAATCTCACTTCAATGGACGAAATACAAAATAGAAGCACAATCAGAGTAATTCCCATGACAGAAGCCTCAGCTCCCCAGTGTTCCACCTCCGCTGCTGCTCTGGGTCGTCATGTTTTTGAAGAATCCTTGTCCCTGTCTAGTGGGTGTGTTGACACCAACATACTCTCTTCACCAGAATCATCAGAGTCATCCAGCTCCAGGTCATCTTGGCCCAGCATTTTCCATGTTCCTCAGTTTTGCTATGATGCAGAGCTCAAACTTGAGCGGGGCAATACAGCATACAGGGAAAAGGGGACATTACTTACTCCAGATCCTAAGCTGAAGTCAAACATTCTTGAGGGACTGGTGCAAGAAATAGTCCGGTACAAAGTTTATGTCACTGATAAACAGTTTGACATGGTCGGAGAGGCCCTCATCTCTAAGCATCCCTGCCTGACTGAGAAGGGCTCCATGACTGGATATGCAGGGTGGAAAGCTAGCTTAAAGAATAAACTGACAATTTATCGCACTCACTTGAGAAAACTGGGATGTCCTGAGGTGATGGTAAACTCTCTCAAGCACAAACCAGAGGGCAAATCAAGTGCTGCTTTTGGCATCAAAAAACCAAGGCGGTCTGAAGTGAACTATTGCCCTCCCTACTCTACTGGAGAAACTGATGCGAGCCTTGAGAATGTGAGAGTGGAACTTCTTTCAGATGTTAAAAAGAGGAACAATAGGGAAATGGTGAAGATGAAAATGGAAAAGACATTTGCCTATAGGAGATATGAAGTGGTTCGTGACACACCATTCAAGACTTTCAGGCAAGATGGCCCACGCTCTTCAAAACAAGTGAGGTATGTGGTTATAAAATTTGCTCTGAATATAATTTTGGGTTTGGGGTTTCAATCAGTATACACATACACTGACTAAAAATCAACTTGTAGCAGCAAAACAATATATTGAGTGGGGTAAATGATTTTATAAACAAATACAATCATAAGATTACTCAGATGCTGTATAAATCTTTCAATTTAACTTCAGCTCACTAGTCTTTGTAGTTACTTAGTATTAAACGTTTTAAATGCATGCCTTTCCAAATAATTCAAAGTATTTTTGTGTCTGTGATTATTCTTGTTTTCAGATAAATGCAGAATTTAAGCGCATTACCACCATACTCCTACAATCCAGATTTCTCTCACAGCTGGATGTGCTATCTGACAAACTTCTGAAGCTATTTGAAAAGAGAGGAGGACAGACTGGCAAGCAACTACAGAGCATTATGGCACACATGACTGAAGTAAGAATGCATTTTGGGAAAAGTAAATACTGCTTTGACGGTGTACACATTTGATTGAGGAAAAAGGATTCGAACCAAATGACTTGTTCTGCTTATCCCCCTTGACTTAGGATGATGACATAGATGTAGGGCGGAAATGCATTATCAAGGGGTTATGTATGTACCTAAATGAGGACCCGGCAAATCTAGTGAGTGAGTATGTGGTGAGTATGATTATTAGGGTTCAGTATTTTCAGATTTTATCATAAACTTTTTGTTCTAAAACATCTAATTATTGAAACGATATAGAACAGGCTGTGAGTCTGTGTATGAACCAGCATTTTATGCTTCTTTATACTTCTTCTCATTTATATTTTTTTATATTTAGAGAGAAATACTTTTTACTCAGCTACATGATCTGACAGATAGTAGTTACACAACTAGAAAATTTCACACGAAATTTTGATTGTGCCTGATGCCGTGCAAGTACCATCCTAAACCATATTGCCACTACTATTTGTGTGTGTGAGTCTGTATGAGAGTGTATATGGCCACGCGCTGTTGCACGTGTGTATCTGTGTATATGTATCTATATAAGTGTGTGTCTTTTGGTGGAATAATCCTTTAAAACTCTAAGTAGGTTTAGACAGAAAGTAGTATTTGGGTGGAATTAGCCTTTAAAAGTACAAGTAGTTTGAAACAGAAAATAGTATGGAGGATTATAGTTAGTGTTGCCTTTGTGCTTTGCACACCAGGCACACTGAATGACTGATAAATTTTCAGATTTAGATTTTAGATAAAAAAAAAAATAAATACATGATAAGTTTATGAAATATATAACATCCTTAAAGATTAAACCAGTGGTTCCCAACCTTTTTGCCTTGTGACTCTTGTCGCATTTCAGATGTCTATAAGTTGTCGTCGTTGATCTAATTTGGTTCCTTTTCTGACTGTGCACTCTGCAGGCAGGAGATGAAGCCCTCCAGGGATCCATTGAGGACACCACGGTAGGAATATATGTCATCAAATCAAGAGATGCCACCAGCAAACCAGAGGACATTCGGGTTGTCCTGGAAGGCCAGATGGTACTGCGTGATCTGGATAACGTTGTATTTAGTGCTGCAATGTTGTTTGGCCTAATGTATGCCTTGAACCTGAACTACCCTCCTGAACTGAAGTACACTTTCGAAGTGCTCCATAAAGTTGTGATGGAGCTTGACAGCAACACTCTCTCTAAGAAAGCCCAGGTTCTCAAAAACAGACTCCATCAGTGAGCTGTTGCCATGTTATGGCAAGGCAGACACAACACAGTTTACCATGTTTGCCTTATGGAACACAGACCATTGTTGCTCTTTCATCACACTGATACTGGACTTTAAGCACTTATGCACCTCACTTGCACTGCCTTAATATATGCTACCTCATATTCTGTTAAAATATGGGGAGCCTTGAATGGAGTGATGCTTTGCTTCAAGACCTCTGAACCGTAGTCTCCCATGTTTGTCCCTTGGAATACGGACCATTCATTGCATTGGTACTGGATTTATGCAACTCACATGCACTGCCGTCATGTATGTTCTTGGCAGTATTTATCTATAGCATGTGTGTCTACAAATTGCAAGTCAGAACTATTTGCATTACTCTGACTTTTAACCATTGTGTTTGTGCTATTCACTGTTGGTAGCATGGTTAACAAGTGTTGTCCTTGTGAAGGGAAAGGGTATTTTGTTCTAACAAGTGAGATGTGTTTATATGCATACATACACAGATACAGTATACACACACATGTACACATTAATACCATTGTGGAACATTCTTACTGTTTTTTTTTTGTCATTAGGAAGCTGTTTTAAGTAGAGAAAGTGATGCATTAGTTTGTAGCAGTTACAGATGTTTACTGTGCACTCTTGATTACGTTGTCAACAAGTGCTGTCCTTGAGAAAGAAAAGGGTACTTTGTTCTAACTAAGGGTACTTTGTTCAAATGAGTGAGATGTGTTTATGTATACACACATACATATAATTGCGGAACATACTTTATTGATGTTTTGTTGTCATAAGGAAGTTGTGATGCATTTTGTAGCAGTTTTGGATGTTTACTATGCACTCTTCATAACCTGTTCAACAAGTGTTGTCCTTGTGAAAGAAAAGGGTCTGTTCTAACAAGTGAGATGTGTTAAAACTGGATTTATAGTCCAGTGTTAAAGTTGACTTATTTTTTGACAAAATACAGCTGTTGTAAAAGAAATGTTTTTCTTCATGCCTCATGTTTTTGAAAATTTTATGGTAGTAAATGCTGTAGTTCAGGCTGTAGATTAGGCTGGATTAATTTATTTAGATAACAGAAATCAACATACAGAAATAGCAAAGCATGCAGAAGCTTTATAAATTAATAGTGTGAGACCTACTTGAACAGATTAGGTTGATAACATAAAAAACACTGTGTATATTTTATTTAAAAAAAGCATGTTGCTTTAACAGATGATGACTAAATACACTAAACATAAAAAAGTCATGTTGGTTTAACATAGGGTCATGTTATTTGAGCAAATACAAATTCAGTATATTGAGCATGACTAAATCATTTTTAGTAAACATAACTTTAATATGTCCAACTGATGTGCATATTTTTTTCATGTAAATTGAACATACTTTTTTTTTTTCAGTGCAGCGCTGCCGTTTTACAACGGACACGCATCCAGTGGAAATCCGGCGTGAGGCCCTCTGTTGCTGCTGCACCCTGGGACCTGTCCATCCAGCTCTGAGGCCTACTGTTGCTGCTGCTGCACCCTGGGGGTCTAGCTATCCAGCTTTGAGACCTACTGCTGCTGCACCCTGGGGGCCTAACCATCCAGCCCTAAGGCCTACTGCTGCTGGTGCTTCCTGGGGCCTAGCCATCCAGCCCAGGGGCCCACTGCTGCTGCTGAACACTGGGCCTGTTCTTCTCCACATAGAGAATTAGTTAATCAATTAATTAATTAATTGATTAAGTCCTGTTCTTTCGATATCCCTCTGCAAATTGTTTGCACAAGATGTACTGTATTTGGCCCTCACAATTGTCTACAATTGTCTCCCTTCCCATCATGGCTTCTCCAAATGGTCTGTGGGTATTGGCTACACTGCTCATGGTAATGAGTAGCTGCCCCACTCTTAACCAAACCTGCCTTGAATGTAGTCAGTTTAATAATGTTTTGCATTTGTCATGTACTGTGTCTCTCACTGAATTGGAGGATAAACCTGTGAATTGTGGTCTTATGTATGGAACATTACAAGTAGAATCGACTGATTTTACTATGTTACAAATGATCAGTGCCTCTCTTGATCCCTCCCATGCATACTCCCTGTTTGGTGTATTGAGGAATACGTTATGTGTGCTGGTTATCCTGGTCCCTTGACTTGCTCTAACCTACTTACTCCTGCTGACTTTAAAGTCAGAAATGGTCTTGGTTTTATGTATATGAATGTCAGAAGTTTGGTACCTAAAATTGATTTAGTTAGTGCCTGGGTCTTAACTTCAGATCCTGCTGTTCTGGTTTTATCTGAAACATGGCTAAAAAAATCAGTCTCTGACACTTCTCAGTATAGTCGATTACAATCTGTTTCGTGTTGATCGTTCAAGTAGGGGAGGCGGAGTCATGATTTATGTTAAATCCAAATTCAGTGTTAATGTGATTAAATCCTTCTCAAATCCTAAACTTTTTGAATTTCTGGCACTCCGTCTCTCCCCATCTAATGACTGTAAAATCACAGTTATAGGTTCTTACAAAGCTCCCGCTGCTCCTAAAGATTCAGTGTCTTTTATCTCAAATGTGCTGGCTGACTTTAACAATTCTGAACTGGTATTGTTGGGGGATTTGAACTGGGATTGGCTCACCTCTGCCTCAGATGGTCTAAAAGGGATTTGTAATGAGTTGTCCCAGCTTGTGAATTTTCCTACCTGCCCCACCTCTAAACTTACAAGTAAATCTACTCTCTTGGACTTAATTCTTACAAACAATCCTCATAAATTTTCTTCTGTTGGAGTTTTTGTTAACAATCTCAGTGACCACTGTGTGGGGGCTTGTGTTCAAGATACAAGGCTCCCTAAAACATGCCCTCGAACGGTATTAAAAAGAAAGTATAAAAGGTTTTCTGAACAGGTGTTTCTGCATGACTTACATTGTGGTGACTTGGATCGAATTAATCTGATCCCTTATGTGGATATGGCATGGAATTATTTTCATTCTGTCTTCCTTTCCACCACAAATAAACATGCACCTCTTATCAAATTCAGAATAAAAGGAAGAGATAACCCTTGGTTTTCCTCTGAGCTCACTGATTTAATTCATGTTCGTAACCAAGCATGGGCCAAAGCCAGAGAATCAAACTCTTCTTCTGTCTGGTCCAGATTTCGGTGTCTCCGGAATAAATGTACTGCTTCCATCAAGAAATTCAAATCTGTATATTATTTCAACTTGACGTCTGAAAACTTAAATAACCCTTCTAAATTTTGGAAAACGATTCAGTCGCTTAACCCTACTGCCCCTGCTTCGCTCCCCCAACAAATTATTCATTGTTCTCAGCCAATAATGGATAAGCAATCTGTTATTGATCTTTTTAATGAACACTTTGTTTCTGCTGGATATTTGTTTGATCGCTTGTTTCCCGATTTGAAATCTGGTGTCTTGTCCAGCCCTCCCACTGCTGAAGAGACTCCAGGTTCTTATGGTTTTGCTTTTGAACATGCTTCTACTGCTTCTGTCCTTAAGGTTTTAAAAGCAATTGACCCTAAGAAGTCTCCAGGCCCAGGTGGCCTGGATCCCTATTTATTAAGACTCTCAGCAGAACTTATAGCTGGACCCCTGGCTAATATTTTCAACTTATCCCTGTCCACTAATTCTATCCCTAAATCTTGGAAGGAGGCATATGTTTTGCCCATTTTTAAAGGGGGGGGGGGGGTCCCTCTGACCTGAACAACTATCGGCCTATTTCAAAACCCTCAGTGGTTGCTAAAATTATGGAATCCCTGGTGAATGACCAGCTAAAGGAGTTTTTATTAGAAAGCAGTCAGCTTAGCTCTGTTCAGTCTGGTTTTAGATCAGGTCATAGCACTATAACTGCTGCCTCCAAGGTGTTGAACGACATAATTTAGAGTCTTGATAATCATAAACACTGCACAGCGTTTGACACTGTGGACCACACCATCTTAATCAATAGGCTCCATAAACAACATTAGCACAGATATACAAAATTCTGATTCACCTAACTTTCATCTGTATGCAGATGATACAGTTGTTTATTCTTGTGCCTCCTCCCTGTCTCCAAAAACTGTTTAGTGAAAGCGACTATTTACTATATATGTACAAGTGACTCAGTTGGCCCTAAGGCGCTGGTCTCAACATGAGCTACGAGGATTAGTAAAGCAAGCTAAACACGAGCATACACTTTACTATAATCACACACACGAAATCACTATCACAAAACCAGAGAGGAGAAACGATGCGCTCCTGCCATCAACAAGTGTCCCTGCTTCCGCTGTGGCTGGGAGCACTCACAGACTGGCCCATCTGTTTAGTCTGTCGATTTCCAGATGGCCTGGCTCCTTATTGGCCTGTATGGCTGCCATCCGGACAAATAAGAAGCCAGGGCTGGCAGGCCATGTGCTAGCAATAAATACAATGCAGCCAATGGCCCGCTGTTGCCAGGCAGACAACACTTCTTCTAGTACACGCCCCCTCACTCGCTACTGCACGGAGACGTACGTGCTGTGAAACTGTGAAACAGAGGGTTATTAGGATTGGTCGAAAATGACAGTTTTTTTAGAAGAATAATGTCGTGATTGGTTAGTTGATTTATGGCCCGCCTCTACACAACGAAAACACAGGAAGGAGAATGCACATGGTTAAGGGCCGTCCACACCAAGAAAGATAACTGTAACGTTAACTATAACGATAACAATGGCAGCATCCACACCAATGAACGATATCGTCGTGTTGCTAGGTTACGCCAAACACACACTGCTCGGTGCGGTCGGCAGGGGAGCATGGTGACGGATAAAATGGATATTGATGACCTGTTATTGCTGTATGTTGCGACACATAAAAAGAAAACCAATTTGCCGCTTGCTCCACTTGTCTGTCTGTCTGTCAGCTCCATCTGTCATGAGACAAACATGAATGAAGACGTGCAGTTTATTGTGTTTCACCAGCGACGAGCTGTCATTACGCGCGACAATTACGCACGGCTGCGCGCTCTTTATAACTCACTGTGTGAACCTATGTTGCATAATAAAGATTTGCCCCCTCAGTAACTTCATCCTGGCTCCTGAATTTTATGAATGGAGGGGAAAAGAGGAGATGCATTCCCCTGCAAAATGTATTTTATTGCACACTGGATCGTATGTGAGAGAGCGAGAGAGAGAGAGAGAGAGAGAGAGAGAGAGAGAGAGAAAGACTGATGGGTCATCCGAAGAGAGGAGGAAAAAGGAAAGGTGGACATGAAAGAGAGATGGAGAGCAAAAGGAAGGCACAAAGGAAGTTTTAGCTGTGATTGTGTGTGAACTTTTATTATTTGAAATATTACTGAAGTTTGTGTGATTTAGACCCACCTTGTCTGTTTCATTTGTTCATTATTACAGTATGTTTGAAGACTGACAAATAAAATACCATTGATGACCATGAACACCTTTAATCAGGGTGGATTCTAATGACAAAACAGCTGGCAACAAAGCAATGCCTCTTGCATTTTTTAAAAGGACACGCCCTACCGGAAAAGTGTGCTCCCCCTTTTCTCGTCTCAAGGAAACAAACACACAGAGAGCTTGAAAATGGATGCCGAGACATTTAACTCTGCTTTATCAAACGTGTGCTCAGTCCACAAGATTGTGGAAACACAGTCGGACTATGTTTACGAGCACAAGAGTTCAGCAAGCCACCCAAGGACCGCCCTGCAGATTTACTATTCGTTCTGCAAAGTAGGGAGTTTTTTTTAACTGAAATTGTATCCGCCCATCTAAACACAAAATCAGGGAGAAAGACATCAGTCTTTATTTAAGCAAAGCATCTAAAGACTGACTTGTGAATCTATATACATATACACATACGCACACACATAATAAATACACAGCTTACAAACGGCTGGGGGATATAACACGGCGTGCCCCAGTGACCAACTTCCACTGGTCAAACCGTCTACTTCCAGTTCAGTGCTCCACTAACTTGACTTGGGAAAAAATAATTTAATTTTGTCGCTCTTTTGGACTTTCTAAATGTTATCAGACTGAATGTAATAAGTCTTGAGAATGGGGTGAGCATTGTCCATTTTTATTTACAGCCTATGCTTGAGAACTTTGTCAACTTATATGATCTGAATTTTGCATAAATACGGCTGTTTTAAAAGCATCTTTGGTAATAAGTCCAACTCAGGTACAGTATATGTGTAGTGGTTCATATTTTGATCCCGATCTGTTTGAGTATATGCATGCAAATTTCAGTGTGCTGGCAATCAGAGTCCTGTTAGAGGGAAAAGCCTGCGTGAGGGGAGGTGAGAGAGCGTGAGGGG
This sequence comes from Epinephelus cyanopodus, assembly GCA_026686955.1. Lineage (NCBI taxonomy): Eukaryota > Metazoa > Chordata > Actinopteri > Perciformes > Serranidae > Epinephelus > Epinephelus cyanopodus. The sequence goes on from CM048916.1 coordinate 46,121,558, forward strand.
AGAGAGCGTGAGGGGAGGTGAGAGAGCGTGAGGGGAGGTGAGGGAGCGTGAGGGGAGGTGAGATGACAGCGTGAGACCGCGAGACCACTGTGAGATTTTGAGATTCAACATGGCGGCGCCAAGCTGCTAGATCCGATATCAATAAACTAGCCAAACAAATATAATTACCTAACGGGTGACAACTCCAGCCTGCACCATCAGCCAGAGTGGAGGACCTAGAAGACTTTATCGATCATTACTACTACGAGTGCGTCATGGAGGGCCCTGCCGACAACCCCAATAAGAGGAAGAAGACCGACTCAGCCACCGATACGCAGGACTTATTATCCTCCGAATTTAGCGTCTTGGAATCAATCAACAAGAAGCTAGAAGTGCTCGGCCTGCTTCACCAGGAGATAAAAGACCTGAAGGTAAGCTTGGAGTTCACTTACCAGCAGATTAGCGACCTGCAGCAAAACAACGCTGAACTCCGCTCCACCTTAGCGGCGGTCACGTCAGATGTAGATCTCCTCAAAAAGGAAAATAAACTCCTGAAGGAAACTGTCATCGACGTACAGTCCAGAAGTATGAGAGACAATTTAATCATTTCTGGCATCCCGGAGAGCACACCAGACAATCCAGAAGTCCATCTAAAAAAGTTTATGGTGACGGCCCTCAAGATCCCGACGGAGACTGTCAACAACATCACCTTTCACCGCGTCCACAGGCTCGGACCCCGAGCAGGTCAGCGTCCTCGTCCCATCATCGCCAAATTCGAACATTATCAGCAGAAAATGCTCGTTAAAAGTAAAGGACGAGAGCTGAAAGGCACTTCGTTCGGTATGAACGATCAGTTCCCCAGGGAAATCAACGAGAGGCGGAAAGTGTTATATCCTATATCAAAAGAGCACAGGCAGAAGGGAAATAGGACCTCTCTTGTGGTAGACAAATTATACATAGATGGTCAACTGTTCCGCAACTCTACCACCACCCCATGGCTCTTCTAAGTGAGATAAGTGCCCCTAAAACCACAAAACAAAGTAGAACCATAGCTTAGTTATATTATCCAAGGAATATAAAAAAAGATCCAAAGATGTGTGTATGCATGTATATATATTGGGGCTGCACTATTCTTGAAACAAATAAATAAATATAGGCATGTATATTTCATTCAAAATGGTATTATTACACATTTCTCCTGCAAGAGATAATTAAGCATTCCTGTGATTGCAATGCAATTAATTGTGCGGCCCGGGTATATATATGTATATGTATATATATATATATGTGTGTGTGTATATGTATGTATATATCTATGTGTATGTATGTATATATGCAGTTGTATATGTATGTACATATGGATGTATGGTTATATATGTGTACATAATGAACATAACACTGACTTAGTAAAAAGAAAGAAAAGAAAAAAAAAAAAAAAAATCTCACAGGGTGTGAATGTACACTCCACACACCCCACCCAGTATTCTCCCTCTCCTTCTCAATTTTTTTTTTCCCTCCTTCATGTCCCACCCCACCCCTCTCACTCAATCCCCCTCCCTCACCTCACACACAAATACACTCCATGTAACCCCTTTGTTTTTCAGGTTTGTGAATACCTCAACACGCAGGCACTTCTGGTTGTTAAACGTGCATATATTCTGATGCTCTGCTCCATAACTCTGCGATGCTTCACCATGACACATCGGTTGACTGTAATACATACACTTAACAATTACATCTACTCATGCAAAATCTACGCAGATAGAAACTCACATAGAAATACACACAGATTATTTTCCATACCCTCACACAGTATGATGAAACCCCCACTTTGTCAATGTCACACCTAAACTTGGTTTCCTGGAATGTACATGGCATCCGCTCACAGGCTAAGAAAATTAAAGTGATGGACTTTGTCACAAAATTGAAAACAGATATTTTCCTCCTACAAGAAACCCACTTGCTAAAGTCAGAAGAAAAATCTCTTAAAGATCCAAATTTTAATCAAATTTTTTCATCCTGCTATAACAACAGACAAAGAGGTGTCTCTATCATGGTCCACAAGAGACTACCATTCACTTTAAACAGCACGGTAACAGACCCAGAAGGCCGCTACATCATTATTCAGGCAACAATCTTTAACAAATTATATACAATCGTTAATCTGTATGCCCCTAATAATGATGATCCAGCTTCTTTCACACAGTCTTCTCTCTACTATCTAACCTATCAGGCAGCTCGACAACTATAATTGGAGGAGACTTTAACACAGTCCTAAATGCTTCATTAGACCGATCTAGTAACTCAGTACACACAAAGCAATCACAATCGGCTAAGGTAATACAGGAATATATGGATGATTTTGGGCTTGGTGATGGCTGGAGACTCAAATACCCATCGAAGAGGGAATATACTTTCTTCTCTCCTGTGCATCGCTCATTTTCAAGAATTGACCTTTTTCTCTTAAATAACTCCATCTCACAAAAAATTACCACAAAAATACACCCGATCATTATCAGCGACCATGCACCAATATCACTCAATTTGCAAATAGAAACCATCCATAGACGGTCCCCAACATGGCGCTTTAATATCTCTTTACTTAAAGACCCAGACTTTGATAAGATGGTGAGACGGGAGTGGGCAAACTTTCTTGAAGATAATGACTCTCCCAAATTTATCTCCATCTTTAATATGGGAGGCTGGAAAGGCAGTAATCAGAGGAAAAATTATATCATACTCCTCCTACAAAAAGAAACAGGAATTGCAAGCGGAGAAAAACATTGAGGAAAAAATTAAACAACTAACACAGGAATATGCGAACAATCCAAGTGATCAGGTATGGACCCAATTACAGTGTACAAAATCACAATTGGACAATATTCTATCAAAGAAAACTGAATTTATTATACAGCAACTAAGATATAATAACTTTGAACACAGTAACAAATCAGGAAAATTTTTGGCAAATCAGCTCCAACGTAATAAAGAAAAATCTCTGATAACAACAATCCAGGAGCCGTCCGGAAATTACACACAATCCCCTCAGGAGATCAATCAGATTTTCTATTCTTTCTACCATAACCTATATTCAACAGTAAACAATCCAAATCCAGAAGATATTCAGGCTTTTCTCAACAACCTAAACTTACCTCAATTATCCACGGAACACAGAAATATTTTAGATGCCCCCCTGACTGTTAATGACCTGCAGAGCGCATTAGACAAAATGCCAACAGGTAAGGCCCCAGGTCCAGACGGCTTTCCTGCTGAATTTATAAAACATTTCTGGACAATATTAGCACCACTTTTCATCAGGACAGTGACAGAGATCAAAAAGACCGGAAGTATAAGACCTCACATGAATACAGCAGCAATCAAATTATTACTAAAGCCAGACAAAGACCCCACACTTCCTTCTAGCTACCGTCCTCTTTCACTAATTAACAGTGATATCAAAATTATCTCAAAGGCACTTGCTTCTAGACTGGAGAAAATAATTGCAACAATAATTCATAATGATCAAACGGGCTTCATTAATGGCAGACACTCAAGTAATAACGTCAGAAGAGTTCTTAATTTGATAAGTAAAGCACAACGTGTTAATACAAAAGCAATTGTTCTGTCACTTGATGCAGAAAAAGCCTTTGACAAGGTCAACTGGTCCTTCCTATTTGCCACCCTAAGTGGATTTGGCTTTGGAGAGTCATTTGTCCAGTGGGTATCAGCCTTATATATTCCCCTAAGGCCACAGTCACCACCAATGGGATCACATCTAAAAGCTTCACTTTGCAGAGAGGTACCAGACAGGGGTGCCCACTCTCGCCTCTACTGTTTGCAATATTCATCGAACCATTGGCTATGGCAATTCGTCAGAACAGCAAGATCATAGGTATCCATTCCGCCAATTCAGAGCATAAAATTAATCTATATGCCGACGACATTTTACTTTACCTACAAGAACCGAAATCGTCTTTACATGAAGTATTTAATCTCATAACAAATTTTTCTAAACTTTCGGACTACTCCATCAACTGGTCCAAATCGACAATACTGCCAATAACGGAGAACTCTTGGAATCCTGCAGACCAAAAATGTTCTCTCCCTGTGGGCAACATAAGATATCTTGGCATAAATATTTCATCCAAACTATCAGACTTGGTCCACCTGAACTTTAGCCCGCTGCTAGATAAGATCTGTGGTGACCTGAAGCGCTGGAATAATCTTCCCATCTCCCTCCTGGTCGAATAGCCACAGTTAAAATGAAAATTCTACCCCAAATTAACTATCTTTTTTCCATGATTCCATTCACTCCCACATCGAAATGGTTCCTGTCATTAGACTCTGCTATTATAAAATTTTACTCGAAGAACAAAACAGCAAAAATTAGCCTAAGCACCCTTCAGAAAAACAAACTGGAAGGGGGTTTGGACGCTCCTAACTTTAAACATTACTATTTGGCTAACCAGCTACAATACCTATTGAAATGGTTATACCCTAACGAAGACTACAACTCCTGGCTCGAACTAGAACAGGCGGACTGCAACAATATAAAACTCTCTGACCTCCCGTTTATCACCACTACACTCAAACGTCATAACGGTTTTAAGAACCCAATGATTGCTTCCACCTTGTCAGCCTGGTGGAAAACACTAGAAATCACAAACTCTCAGATAGAACCTTGCTTGCTCTCTCCAATCTGGCACAACCCGGATTTTGAAATCAACAAAAGACCTCTCCATTTTAGCACAAGGGAGTAACTCATCTCCATCACCTTTTCCAAGACAATATACTTATGACATACACAAACTTATTCCAAACTTTTGAAATAAGAAATGGAAATTTTCTACAATATTTACAACTGATAAAAACAATCAAGAAGAGAATTCCAGCGCCTCAGGACACTTTGCAGCCACCAGAATTTGCCAAACATATTACAAAGCTTTCTCCGAGTAATAAGAAGAACCTTTCCAAGATTTATAAATTACTGTCAAAGACCAGCTCTATTCATTTACCAATTTTAAAATGGGAAAAGGAGCTGGGTATTTCACCGGATCCTGACTTCTGGACTCAGATATGCAAAAATACATTTAAGACACACTAACACACACACTAATATACAACTTATCCAATTTAAAGTACTCCACAGAACACACATCACCCAACAAAAGATGAATAGAATGGGCTTTAGTCAATCTGACACATGCACTCAGTGTACTCAGAACACTGCAGACACCTACTTTCATGCACTCTGGTTATGTTCACCCGTCCAGCACTTCTGGTCAACAGTCACTCAAAAACTCTCCTCCATTTTGGACTGCAGGATCCCATTATCTCCCAGCCTGTGCTTAATTGGTGACCTGATGACAATCGACCTCCCGAACAGCCACTGCAACTCTCTTCTTGTAGCTCTCGCCATCGCCAAGAAAACAATTCTAGTCAATTGGAAAGATAAACAGACCCTCAACATCAACCATTGGCTGAATCTCCTTGTAGAACATATTTCGCTGGAGAAAATTTCTGCCGGCCACAGAAATCAATTAACATACTTTACAGAAAATGGTCACCATTTATTCTCTCACTAAACATGTCTGTATAGTGCCACTCAGCCTGTGAGCATATGCCACCTGTACATATAAATATTACAAGTCTAGAAAGACTGTTGTGTCATTTGTAACCTGTTTCTGTTTCTGTTAATGATGTAACCCCTATTCCCTCTATCTCTCACACCACAATATACCACAGCGGTTCATCAGATTTCAAGGTCTTAAGCATGTGTTAGGTGCTCCTTCTCCCCCTTGAATCCGGGCCTGCGCCCTGGCTCTGTGTGGGGTCGCGGGGCCGGGCGGTTTTCCCTGGGGGCGGGTGCGTCTGGACTGCTCGCCCTGTGTGCCCAGAGGCGGCGGGGTCTCCTCGTGCTCCCTGGGCCGGGGGCGGCGTGGCCGGTCCCCCTTGGGGGGCTGTTTCCGCCCCGGGTGGTGCGGGGTGGAAGCCCTCCGGCCTTCGGGCCGGGCCCACACTGGCCTGGCCTCCTAAACCACATTTTGTTCACTCTCCACACACACATTCCACAGTTTTTAACGCACCACATACACTCACTCTTGGAGGCGCAGATCACGGATGGACTGGGGAGCTTCATGATGGAGCACGCTTTGGGACAGTGGTGTCCGGTAGCCCTCCATGCTGCCCCCCAGCCCATCCTTTTCTGTCCTCTAATTTTAAAGCACCACATACACCTACATCTTGAGGGACAGATGGGGACAGGTTCCAGGTGCCTTATGGCTGCATGGGCTGCAGGACAGCAGTGTGCTGTAGCCATCAGCCTTGGCCACACCTGTCTCCTATGTCCCTCAATTTTAATGCATCTCATCACACTTATGGGCACTCACATGCACATTCACGGTGTAGGGTTAATGTTTCTCCGTCAGGGATCGGAGAATCATAGTAAGAGGGGGGGTGGTGGGTTAACATACACTGTTGATACGCATGGCGTGGCTCGTGGGCCCGGCCCTCCTGGGTTGGGGTTGGAGCCAGGGAGCCCATCTACATCATGTTGGTGTTGCTGGGTTCCCGGTGTCTGGGGGGTCCCGTGGCCCTGTGGCGGGTGGGATGGGTGGCGCCTGGGGGCTCTGTGGGTTCCTGCCGGGGTTCTGCCTCCTGACCGGCTGTGGTTTTTGGGCCCTCTGCCGGGGGGTCCCGATGGGGGATTCACTGCTCGTGGTGGGCTGCTCTCTCCTGTGTGTTGGTGGTGGCTCGTCCTGGGGGGTTCGGGCGGGTGGCCCCTCTTGGTCTCCGGGTTTCCCGGTGCGCGGGGGACATATGCCTTTCGGCATCACTGCCTCTTTGCCTCCCTCACTCGCCTGGGCCTGGTTGGGCTCTCACTACCGTCTGGTCCGGCGTCCGCTGGTGGCCGGCGCCTGGGGCGGCCTGTTCAGTGTGGTGCTGGTTCTCTCCCCGGGGGCGGTGCCGGGCCCCCGCGCCTGGCGCCTTGGGTCGGGGGTGGTCCCTGGGTGCGTCTTTGGGTGGTGGGCGGGTGGTCGGGGTGGGTGGTGGTTGGTGGGGGGTTGGAGGCGGGCCGCGTCGGGCGGTGGGTGGGTGGGCCCTCCTGTCCCGCCTGTCTGGGGTGTCTCTGGCTCTCTGGGGGGGCGGCCGTTGCCGCCCCGGGTCCTGGGGCCTGGGGGGTGTCCTGCCGCCTCTGTGGCTCCCTGGTCGTGGGGTCTGGGCGCTCCTGTGGTCTTGGGGTGACGGGCCGCTCCCCTTCCCCCGCAGGGCCGGCCCTGGACCCTGGTGTTGGTTTTCATAAACACATTGGGAGGGTTCAAAATCACGCATGCATGTTCGTTACTTCAGCCCCGTGACGCATCGCAAAGAACCGATGGGATCACTTCAAAGGGGCCCACTTGCTTCTGAAACCACAAAGCACTCTCTCTTCTCTACAGTCGGGCTTTCCCCCTCCACCAAGACTCTCACATTTTTGGTGTTCAGTATAGACTTCTCTTTTGTTTTTGTTTTTCAGTACAGTATAGTAGACACGTGTATGTTTATTTCTGATAATCTGCATGGAGCACAACCACCTCAAGACCACAATACATCAGCTACACTGCCTGTTTATCCCTTTGTTTGTTTGTTTGTTTATTTGTTTGTTTGTTTATTTGTTTGTTGGTTTTCCCTCCTTCTTCTCCACATGCACTGTCACTATATAACTCAGGACTTAAGCACCTGCCCCCTCCCCCTTGCTTGTTCCTTACTTTCCCCTTGACACACCTGGGTTCACGGCCCTCTCTGGCTCATATTAGGAAGCTTTTCCAATAAAGGCTGATAGGCTAGTCTCCAGGGAGGGTGGGTGACGGTCACAACCACGCATTATGGGTATAAAATACTTGACTGCAAGATCAACAGTGCATCAATCTTCACAAGAAGCTTGCACCCCTTTTGTGGCGCTAAGCTATGAAGACCAATGCAGACAAGTAGGAGAAAAAAAAGAAAAAAGAAAAAAAAAAAAAAAAAAAAGAGGGAAAAGCCTGTGTAACACAGAGTTTATATTACAGAACATTTTTGTTAATTCGCCTATGTACAAAGATCACAGATAAAATATAAATGCCGTTATCTGCTAAGGCAAACCCATCTTTGTCAGTGTCATTTTATTCTTTTGTGAAATTTGAAGTAGCAATCTATAATAAAATTATGTTTTGTCTTTTTTACATAAACTATATAAACTATTTTAAAAAAAATCCATTATGATTGGTAATATGTATGTTGATCTTGTCCAACGTGAAGTTGGTATTAGATAATGTGATGATACTATAAAATATACAGCAGCTGTTTCGATGCAAAATCTGGCACTAGGGCCCATCATAATAGCATGCACTGGGGCCCATCTTAAGAACCATACATCACTGATTATACTACCACACTACTTCATACGCATACAGGAATTTGTGAACAAACGAACCATTTCAAGGGATACTTTGATGATTTTCAACCAGTTTTGTATCAAATCATGTGGGCAGTATGTGTAAATGCATGGTGGTATACTTCCCTCCATCTAAACGGTGCCTAGATCTCCCTACATCCTGGCGAAACTCAGATGACACAAAACAAATCATCCAGCTAAGTTTGCTTGAACACTTGTGGCCATGGGCGGACTGGGACTAAAAAACAGCCCTGGACTTTGACTTGGCCCAGCCCACAACAACCAGTGTGCGGAAACTCATCAGCCCCAGACAGGGGTGTCAAAATACTTAAATCTTAACACATGATACCATACCTTCCAAATTACAGCAATAGCACCGATGTTGACTGTTGTGTTAAGAGCATAGTGTAGAATACTCACTGAGAAATAAATGACACAGTCCAGATGTCTCTCTGCTGAACAATACAATGCAGGTGATCTTAAACACACAACAAGCCGGCCGGCTCATAGATATCTATGGGCCGGCTGGCATTCAATTTAAAGGCTGCCACCTAGCGGACTGGACGTGGAACAGTAAATTCTCCATAGATTCTCCAGAATCTCCAGATGGCCAGTCCGCCCCTGCTTGTGGCTGTTGCTCAAACTATAGGCTGTACTTCCACATTTTCGTATTACCGCCACCCATGCCACCATTGTGGACAAAAAAGAGCATAGGAGTGGATCAAAAGACAGACCTGCCCAACTCTCTCAAACCGAAATCCAATCAAACAGTAAATATAAATATAAATCAAGATTATCTTACTGTGTTGCCTATTTTTTTACCTAAATGTTTCAAATGTCTCAAAATGAATCAGCATAAAAAAACAAAACACAAAAGAAACTGAGATCAAACAGTAAAACTAGCAGCGCTGATCAAGTATAAACAAAGATTAATTTATTGAGTTGCATACGTGTGATCGAGAATGTTTTCAGAAACATGTAGCTTATCTCTTAAAGCAAAAATAAATGTGTAATGACCTTTTCACCTCCCAGAAAAAAATGTGTTAATACGCACCCAGCCAAATTTGAATGATTAAAAAAGTCACCAACTGTATGAAATTAGATTTCAAAATCATGAAAAAATATGTAGTATCTTCTACACTGACATGTCACAGACTGATATTTATGACAGAAGGGAAAGATATCTGTGGGCTGTGATTGGTTGTTCCCCATCTCAGGGTACAGCTGTTGCACCCTGAAAGACAGGTGATCAGGAACATGTGCGTGTTGCTCTGGCGTCGCTCTTGCATTTGAGCGCACCTGCCACATATTTACAGTGAAAACAATGGATCAGAGGGCACTTAAAACTCTGCATTTGCACAACCTCTGGTAACACTACGTAATACGGCCCGCGACTTAGAGCGTACCTACCGCTCACTTAGAGCGTACCTACCACTCACTTTGCACCTAATTTAACAGAAGTACTGAGTAACTCTCGCTCACTCCCCCGCCCTATTTCCCCCGTGTTTTACAGTATAACTAGGCTGCTTCTTAGCGCGTAACTCCCGTTGACTTATGTCCTACTTTACACCAACTTCCACAGAAGTACAGAGTAACTCTTTCTCACTTCCCCCACTATTTCCCCCGTGTTTTACAGTATAACTAGGCTGCGTCTGAGAGCGTAACTCCCGTACAATTACGTCCTACTTTACACCAACTTAGAGTAACTCTTGCTCACTTTCCCCCGCTACTTTCCCTGTGTTTTACAGTATAAATAGGCTGCGTCTTAGAGCGTAACTCCCGTACAATTATGTCCTACTTTGCCTGGACTTACAGTGTAACTCCTCCTGGTCTTTTTTTCCCCACCAATCATTTTAAGTACCAGGTATATTAAATTAAATAGTCTGCTGTACAATATGAGCAACGTGTCAGCAGGCAAATTTCACCCCTATTCCAGAGATGTACTATTCATTATGGTTTGGAAAAATAATATATTGGGAAATGGGTACACAGTTTGGAAATTGGCTAATAACAGGCTGGCTGGTAGCAAACTTACCTCTCTAAAATGCACATCTATGGAAGTCTCATACTGTCATCCAAGGGCAAAACACAAACTATACAGTAATAAATCCACAATAATGAGTCATTCAGAGTTATAAAATGTTTTTATTATGTGATTACACAGAAAACACATGACAGGCACTATTCCTCTCATCCATACTCCGTAAATACAGTAATTTTTATTAATCTTATTTATCCTTTATTTAACCAGGTGAGTCCCATTGAGATTGACATCTTTTTTACAGGGAGCCCTGGCCAAGAAGGCAGCAAACCAAAATTACAACAATAAAACATCATAAAACATAAACAGTACATAGATAGGTACATGAAGTACATACAGTACACATCAAACAGTAATCAGTGTCTTAAGTAGATCTTAATTTCCCTGTAACTAGTGTCTAGGTATAGCCTACCTCTCCTGTGAGTACTGCCAAACTACGGGAAAGCGGGCTGTATTATGAAGTCTGCACTGTTATCCCCTCCTTAGTGTGTAAGTACACTCTAGCTCTCCTGGAGGTACACGCTAACTACGGGAAAGCGGGCTGTATTATGAAGTTTGCACTGTTATCCTGTCCTTAGTGTGTAAGTACACTCTAGCTCTCTTGGAGGTACACACTAACTACAGGAAAGCGGGCTGAATTATGAAGTTTGCACTGTTATCCTGTCCTTAGCGTGTAAGTACATTCTACTACCACTGTAACTAATGTGTAATTAGAGCCAGTGAGTTAGAACAGTTACTTCAATGTTTCACAAGATAACATCATCTGAAAACAATCCAAAGATGAAACTAAGTGTCCCTAGCAACATAAAATAACACATTTCTACTGGTTTTTGTTATTTAGGTTCAGTTTTGTTCCTTCTGTTATAAACTGTTCAATTTAGTCTTGATCCTTTATTGTGATCCGTTTGGTTTTTCTAAGTCAAAAATAGTCAGTCAAGTCAGTTTCAGTTGACAAATGTACTTTCTAAGTCAAAAGTCAAGTGGAAAAGATCATTGTGGTGCTACTATCATACTGGAGTGTGACACCCAGTGATGGAGATGGAAGAATGTATGAGCTCCTCTGGACAAAAGGTGATCTTGATCCAACTCCTTGGGTCAAGGCAGAGATCGGGGTCATGGGTGGCTAGCCATCTCCCTCGTCAGGTTGAATGTCAAATCCATATGTAATTTTCCACAGAATCTCTAAAAAAAACATCACTTGTGCAGAAAGAGAGATATTACTATGTTGCATCATCAACTTCAATTTCTTTTTGTGGTCCTTATCATTATTACGTAAATAAATCACAGTAACACAAAGTGAGCAAACTTTTAACTGTAAAGTTTTGCTCTGCATGGAATACTTTATCCTGTCTTTACATTTCACATCATGAATCATTAGCCTTTTAAACCATAACAAGTGGATTACATTTCCCTTTGAACTACAAAGTTTGTGTTTTTAAACATTCTTAACTGTTTTCCACTTAAAAGCTTGTGCCTTTCTTTTGTCCAAAAACTACTACTTAAAAATAATTGTAAATAATTTTTAATTCTTATCAAATTAAAGTGAATAACATATATAATTAATTAGGATAATTTAATATAAATCATTTTAAAGAAGCTATAGTCTTAAAATAACTATTTATACTTTATTGCTTTTCAATAAATATGGGAATGTACCGGTGTCAGTGATAATGTTATTTGTTGATGCCTTGGACTGTTGACCTGGGTTTGTGTGCTGAAATATCTACTGCCTGTGTTGACACACTCCTAGAAGTTGTGAACCAGGTGGAAAATATCAAAGTTGGGGGGAGGGCTGGGATGTGCTTCTGGTGTGAAGAAGCTTACCCAGGCACAGCTGCTACCAGTGGACTCTCTACTCCTCTGCTCCTGCCAGGCCGTTCTTTCAGTTCCTCATAATCAACAGGATCATCAATCTGCTGGATTAGACTGTCTCTAAATTGTCTCCTCACTATATGGATTATGAACCTTTTCGTATTGATCGTTCTGTGTCTCACTGTCACGAGTGCATCACTCCCACTGCGGTACACTGCAAAGGCAACTGCTGCATCTCCGGTCCTACTCCAGTACCCCTTTAGATTTACTTGTCCATCGTGACATTCTCAGGCGACCAAGATTTGTCCATCGTGGAGCTGGTCGGAATTTTCATTACACACAACACACCAACAAAAGCAATATTCCCTCTTTCTGGTCCACTCAGCCCCACCCCCCTCGCACCTGTACCCACACAGTCAATCACAGTATGTTGTTATCCCAAGGCAGCCACCTATGTGCCACTCATCTGTTTCAAACTGCCTCCCTTCAAGATATGATCTCTCATTAGAAAGGCCTTGCTGGTTTCAGAACTCACCTTGGACAAAAAGCTGGACTTCTTATACCTCACTGAGACCTGGCAACAGCCAAACGACTTCTCCCAGCTTAATGCTATATCGTGAGAGCATAAAAGTCACTGCTGTTACTGTCCCCAATGTCAGCTCGATCCCCTCACCACTACTGTCCTCAAAGCTTGCCTGCTGTCCGTGTCCCCTATGATCACTGCAATAATCAACTCCTCCCTCACCTCTGGAACTGTACGCCCAACTCTTAAACTGGCTGCAATTACACCCACCCTCAAATAATCTGGTGCTGACCCATCTGATCTTAATTACTATGGCTAATCTTTAACTCACTTAATCACTCTCAATTTCAATTCAATTTTATTTATAAAGCCCAATATCACAAATCACAATTTGCCTCACAGGGCTTTACAGCATACGACATCCCTCTGTCCTTTGGACCCTCATAGCGGATAAGGAAAAACTCCCCCCAAAAAAACCCTTTAACGGGGATTCACTAGCTTACTCGGTTGTATGCTCAGGAACAAAAAACACACACCAAGAAGAGGGTTGAGAGGACACTGGCATGTATGTCACCGCTTTTCAATCTGAATCTTTGTCGGTTTTTTTTGTTGTTTCTTGTGCCTTTTTGTGCCCTTTACTATCACTCTGCTGAGCTACTGTGTGAAGACTACAAAGTTTTTACCAACTCACTCGCCAATTTGCTGTGGCTGTTATGGCTTATCGATCTGCCCCTCCACTGACAGCTCCCGACTTGCCACTGTGGCCACAGCTCCTGACTCACCACTGTGGTGGCTATCTTCACACTCTTGCTGGCTGGGCCAGGGCCCCTGATGCAGCTTTCAATACCACTGTGTGGCTCCAAGCACTATCCCCTCCATCTGGTCTGTCGCACCTGTGATGCGTCATCTGAGAGCTTTTGCACCAGGAGTATGTACACAGAACACTTCAAGATCTCCGCACCTCAGCAAAGGAAACACTGCAAGATCTCCACATACCCAGCAGGCCAGAAGACACGGACCGGATTACAGAGTGCGAAAAGTTGATTTCTCCCTATTACGACCTGTACAGAGATTAACCTCCTATGGTTAAACTGGAACTTCTAAATGTACAGTCCATAAACAATAAAGCATCTTTCATTCAAGATCACATCATGGATAAGGGTCTACACTTGATGTGCCTTACACAGACCTGGCACCAGCCAGAGGTGTACTTCTACCTAAATGAAGCCTGCCCTCCTGGATGTAACTTCTTAGAGAAAGATCGCAGCTCTGGTCGAGATGGCGGCCTGGAATACCGGAGTACCGGCAGGAGTTAGACCCCCCCCCCCCCCGGCCTACACTGTCCTCGGCTGAATGCCTTGCATTCAAATGCAAGATCCCCTTCTCCATTACCATACTCCTCATCTACTGGCCCCCTAAGCCCAACCCAGCCTTCATCCCTGAGATGTACGATCTCCTCACCACACTCTGCATAACCTCTGCCAGTACTTTAATATTAGGGATTAGGGCTGCAACTAACGATTATTTTGATAGTCGATTAATCTGTCAACTATTTTAATAACTAATCGATTAATCGGATAAACGAAGAAACTTTTTTTTTTGCTTATTCCAAAAATATTTTTATTTTCAAAACACCTGAGCTTACTTCTGGTGCTTCCCCTGAACAGCAGCACGACACAACAATATAAAATAAATAAAAATTAAATAAATCAAACCGCACACTGATTCCAACAGGTACGGGAGGAACTAGTGCAAAATAAACAGCAGATCAGCAGCACAAGATAAAATAAAGATCTATGCCTTGAGCTTGTAGATTATGGAATTATGAACATGTGTGCAAATCTACCAATATATATTCTTTCACATGAATGTTAACAAATCTTTGCAACATTATTAGCCAACGTTAATCTATTCCAACCACTCGGATGCAACAATACTGTCTACCACCTCCGGTTTTAGGCCGGCTATCAAGCTGTGTATTATTCCCACAATTTCCAGCCAACAATATATTTTTTTAAAGTATTATATTCTTATACATGATCACTCCGGTAACATAGCGGCCGCGAGAGGGTTAAACTAAGATGGCGGCGCCCAGTCACCCATCCACTACCACGATAACTTGTTTATTTCTCGCCTCTTTACTAACTACGGCAGTTTTTAAATATATCGGCATGACTTAAGGGCCGTCCACACCAAGAAAGATAACTGTAACGTTAACTATAACGATAACAATGGCAGCATCCACACCAATGAACGATATCGTCGTGTTGCTAGGTTACGCCAAACACACACTGCTCGGTGCGGTCGGCAGGGGAGCATGGTGATGGATAAAATGGATATTGATGACCTGTTATTGCTGTATGTTGCGAGACAGAAAAAGAAAACCAATTTACCGCTTGCTCCACTTGTCTGTCTGTCTGTCAGCTACATCTGTCATGAGACAAACATGAATGAAGACGTGCAGTTTATTGTGTTTCACCGGCGACGAGCTGTCATTACGCGCGACAATTACGCACGGCTGCGCGCTCTTTATAACTCACTGTGTGAACCTATGTTGCATAATAAAGATTTGCCCCCCTCAGTAACTTCATCCTGGCTCCTGAATTTTATGAATGGAGGGGAAAAGAGGAGACGCATTCCCCTGCAAAATGTATTTTATTGCAGTTATTTACCCGGTATTTGCAAAACAAAATCACTGAAGTTAAGGTTCTGTCACAAAACTATATTGTTACGGATCTTTGCACATGTTTAAGTGGGTGTATGGAAATCCTGGAGCTTTCTTAGTGGGTATACGTGATGTGATGAACGTCTCGACCTGTCATTTCGGATGGATTTTGATTGGCTGTCAGTGTTCTATCGTTCATCAAATCGCTCTGAAAGTGATCCAAACGATATCGTCCACCAGTTATATTTATAGTTATAGTTCTTGGTGTGGACGGCCCTTTACCCTGTGTCTGCTGAAGTGCCACTGCCTTCATCCAGGCTAACAAACTCTTCAGATGCTCACGCATCATCGATGTACTCCCGTGCCATGTAAAACGAGTGTTGCAAATGTTGCATTGAACGCCCTCCTTTTCAGTCTTGGTGAAGTTTTCCCACACCACTGATGTTTTAGGTCGGGATTTGGGTTGGGTTGTGTCCATGTTTTTCTCCACCGCTGCCTCGGCCATGGCTGTTTCTTTTCTGTGCGTCCTGCTGATGTTTACACGGCGGTATCCACGGACATATATAAAGACCCGACGAATCGATCACAGAATTAGTTGGCAACGATTTTTTTCGTCACGACGAATCGACATAATCGATTCGTTGTTGCAGCCTTATTAGGGATTTTAGATTAGATTTCAATATTCACGTAGACACCCCCTCCCTCCGGTCTTCAGCTGATTTCCTTTAACTACTGGACTGTCTCAACCTCCAACAGCACATCGATCATCACAAACTCTGCTCCCATGAGCAACTTGCAGGTGTATGATCTGGGTGTATCAGACCACAAGACCATCTCACTGGAGCTGTCTTTCCCCTCCCCATACACCATGCCCAAGCGGGAGATCCATTTCAGGAACCTGAAAAGGACTGACCGTGCATAAATAAGCCTATAAAGAACACCAAAAGACCTATGTTAAATCTCTCAGGGATGCAATGTCACAGTTTTACTCAAACATAATCAGTAATAGCCCAGGTAACTCCAAGAAATTGTTCACCATAAACCATCTCCTCAAACCACAAGCACTCCCCTTTTCTGAAGCCTCAAAGGAGCAGTGCAACAGCTTTGTCACTTTTTTCAGGAAAAAAGTTGACTCCATCAGGTGTCTCCTACCGACCCGCCTGCCCAGACGGCCTACCTACAGTCTGGGACCACCCAACCTCTCTGCTGTTTCTCAGACACCACACAGCAGGAAGTTGAGAACATCATTACATCAATGAAACCATCCACCTGTGCCCTGGACCCCCTCCCCACAGCCCTGGTGAAAGCCAACCTCTCCGCCATTAGCCCCCTTGTCACCAAGGTCATATATCACTCCCTTCAGGCCAGTCACATTCCGTCTGCCCTGAAAACTGCTGTCATTAAACCTCTTCTTAAAAAACCCACCCTTGACCCTGATGTTTTCTCCAACTACAGACCCATCTCCAACCTTCAATTTATATCCAAGGTATTGGAAAAAGCAGTTGATGCACAACGTCAGGACCATCTTAAGCAAAATGATCTGTATGAAAAAATTCAGTCTAGTTTATGTCCTGGCCACAGCACTGAAACAGCTCTGGTCAGGGTCACAAATGACCTCCTGATGACAGTGGACATCGGCTCCCCTTCCCTCTTCATACTTCCGGATCTTACAGCTGCATTTGACACTGTGATCCACAACATCCTCCTTCACCGCCTGTATTCCACCATCAGCCTCACTGATACCATCCATAAGTGGTTCACATCCTACCTCACTGGGCGAACTGAGTATATTGCATTTGGAGAGGCAAAATCACAAGTTCACCATGTCACCTATGGTGTCCCTCAAGGCTCGGTGCTGAGTCCTACCCTCTTCACACTCTATATGCTCCCCCTCAGCCATGTTATCCGCAGGCATGGAATATCATTCCATTGTTATACTGACGACACACAACTCCTCCAGACATACTGCTACCCCCTCTGCACTCCTGCCATCTGCCTCACTCACTACCTGCCTGGAGCAGATAAAGGCATGGATGAAGCTAAATTTCTTACAACTTAACAGCTCCAAGACTGAAGCCATCCTTGTTGGCACCCCACACCAGGTCAGATCATCCACCCTCACCAGCATATCTTTCCCCCGTTGAGAACATCCCCCTGTCTACTTCAGTCACCAACCTCAGCGTTAAAATGGACCCCCACCTCACATTCGAGACCCAGATCAAACACCTGTGCAAGACTTCCTTTTACCACCTCGGGAACATTGCAAAACTTCATCACTCAACCTGGCAGATGCTAAAAAGCTCATCCATGCCTTTGTCTCCTCCAGGCTGGACTACTGTAATGCACTACTCATCGGGATCCCTAGTAAAAGCATACAGAGGCCTCAATACCTCCAGAACAGCGCTGCTAGGATCCTGATTAGGGTGCACAAGCACGACCATATCACACCCATCCTCAAATCACTCCACTGGCTGCCCGTTGAACTCAGAATTCAATACAAGGTCTCCCTCCTCACACATCAGTGCATTCATGGACATGCTCTGCTGGACCTTAAAGAACTCACTCCTCAGACTTCCTCACTCAACTGCCGCACTGCCAACCTCCTCAACCCCCACCAGGACCAGACTCAGCACCATGGGAGACCGGGCCTTCTGCTCGGCCGCTCCCAGACTGTGGAATGCTCTCCCTGACCACCTAAGAGCACCGCAGACTGTGAACACTTTAAAACGCAACCAAAAGACTAACCTTTTTACTAAAGCCTATTAATGTATTTTATCATGTCTGTTTTTAATTCTTAGCATAGCATATCTACACTGCCTTCTGTAGCACTTTGAGATTTGTTTTCATGTAAAGTTTACACATAAAATGTATTATTATTATTATTATTATTATTTTATTATTATTATTACTACTCACTCACTCACTCACTTGCTCACTCACATTGTAGAATCAGTTGTGAAGTTTATTTTAACACTTTTGGTTTCTCCCAGGTCAGATAACCTGACTGAACCTTAACGTCCAAGTTTTTTACAGCTAGATTCACCTTTGTCTTGTTGTTGTAGAGGGAAGGAGTGATGGAATGCAATTTCATACTCTTTCTCCAGAAGTTTTCCTTGTTTGTTTTATACAAAGGTCACAGATGTTTGGATGCCTGCTGTGGTGCCCGGCACACTTAATGGAACCTTTACAGTTTTCGCCCCCACAGAACTAACTCTGCTTCTGCTGGCCATAACAAGCCCTGAAAGACTGTCAAGCTGACTGAAAACAAGGATGTTCAGACGTATCCACGCTCAAACACAAACAAACATGCACGTGCACACATTCTTTATAGTATTACACCTCCACATCAACAGCTGGATTCCCACTGAAACGCCTTCTGTTCAACAGACAGATTCTACATGTTTACAGCTAATGGATATCAACTGCCATATATTCACATCCCTGAGGGCTGAAACTAAACTCACTGTTTCTGTGTGTATCTCTGTGTGTGGCTTATGTGTACATTTTTATCTATTCTTTTCTCCCGGGTGAGACATATTGAGCTTGTGTGCCAATTCCAGCACATCCATTAACAGAGCATCCAACATAGAACTCTGATGGCCTCCCATGGAGGAAAGCTATTAGCTGCATGCTAAATGGTCCAAGTGAAGATGCTAACATTAGCTTGATCTCTCACTGCAGTCATCTCAATGAGCAGTGCCATTATTTACATACAGAGTGATGCACCAAGATGTTGGAAGAATTAATAATTTTTTTATGAACATCTATGATAGAGTACAGGTGCAAACGCTCCTGAAAGTGATGTGATTTCTGGGGCTTCCGTGCTTTTACAAACAAACTTAACAATGCAGCCATGCATGGATATAGGCTACCAGCATGCTGCTAATCGTGTGTGTTTACATTTCCATTTAATGCACCCAAAAATGAAAATTCAGCTATTATCTACTCATCCATATGCTGAGGGAGGCTCAGGTGAAGTTTTAGAGTCCTCATATCCCTTGTGGAGATCCCGGGGGAGAGTGGGTAGCAGCACAACTCCACCTAATGCAGGCTGATGGCGCCCCAGATTAAAACGACGTTTTTCCAAACAACTTTGGAAAACTCCTCAAAAAAATCTTTAACGGGAGAAAAAAAATGGTAGAAACCAAAGGAAGAGCAACTGAGGAGGGATCCCTCTTACAGGACGGAAATAATGAATTAACAGTAATCTGTATACAAAATGATACACGAAGAGAGACAGACAGATATCACCTAACTTGTTCTGGGCATCTTATATTACAGTAGATGCTTAAGGGTGCCTTTTGTGTCTGTATGAGACACTGAAGGACATGACAAAGCATTTGCTTTAAATCACCTGGGAATGAGAAAACTCTGCACATTGACAGTGTGGTGTTGAGAGGCAGCAGCTCAATTCTATTCCGTTTCCATCTGCATATCCGGGACTGGGTCACAGGGACAGCAGGCTGAGCAAGGTATTCCAGACGTCTCTCTGCCCTGCGATACTTTCCAGCTCCTCTCGGGGATCCCGAAGTGGATCCCCTGGCTAAATGAGATATATTATCCCTGAGACTTGATCTGGGTCTACCCTGGGGGCAACACCGAGAAAACTTTTAATGGGAGGCGGCCAGGAGGCATCTTCATCCCCGATGCCTGAACCACCTCAACTGGCCCCTGTCAATGGGAAGGAGCTGTTCTTCACCAGATTTCATCCTTTTGATCTTTTTTTTATCTTCAGTTTTAGAGTGCTCATTATTTATAATCAGATTCTCAAGTCTTTGTATGTGCGCTGTCCGTGGTGCTGAAATCCCCGCAGACCGGGGGAGAAAATAAAGACATTTCTTTGCTCTGTGCTTTCAGAAAAGGGTTAGGGTAAGAAAGAAAGACCAACTGTCTGTACAACAGTCCCACTGTGTTTGCAGGGCATATCAGGCTGTGTGATTATGCACAAAGATTGGTTAACGCATTGGAGCAATTTCATACAATTTCAGACATTTAACATGATAAACTAATTTCACTTCAACATGGTAATTTGCTTACAGGATTCAGCTGAAGCATAATGAGTGTCATATGCCATTATGATGAAGTATTTGCTTGTTTTGTGGTTAATTATGCACATGATCCGTTTGACATGAATGGGATTTTTATTCGTTCCTGCAGACAGAGGCAACAGGATCAATGCGCAGCCTCCATTTCCTTTGTGTCCATCTCGTTCATTCAAACTTTGTAAACACGGTTGGGATTTGTAGAGGACATGTGTTTGCTGCTCACTAGAAAATGTGTTTACTAACATGTGTTTACTAGCCTCATTTCTATTCAAAACAAATCTCTTTACACTTAAAAAAATACTTGTTTCAAGCAAATTTTCACTTGAAATAAGTATGAAAATCTGCCCATGGAGCAAGTTTGTTTTTGCTTGCAATAAGAAAAAAAACTTGCTCCATGGCTTGCTCAACACTGCACACACACACACACACACACACACACACAATGAATATTTGGTATGGATAACCTGAGTAGGAGTTGGTTAAAATATTTAAGCAGAAAAAAGTAAAAAAAAAATAATAATATTTAATATTTTTATGGTTGTTTTTCAACAAGGACAAAAAACGTCTTGAAGGGGACAGGTGTGATTTTTTTAAGGGGGACCGAAGGGTTAACAGGGGGGCGATCTGCTACGGGACTCGAGCTGCAGACGTGTCGGCTGACGTGCCCTGTGGAGCCCGGAAGTGAGTCGCGCAAATGGCGGTTTAGGCCTCACAATCATTGCATCTGTGGTTCCAGGTAATCGAGGGGGGAAGATTCTGATCTTCAATGGGTACCGTTACCAGAAAATTAAAGAAAAGTGTGGTAAAATATACTGGCACTGTTGGCGTAAAACATGTAATGTGTCTTTGCAAACTGCCCCGTTTGACCTTGGCGAGGACAATGCGAATATACAGGTCTTAAACGAGCCACAGCAGCACAATCACGCAGACGACACGGATGTCATCACATCCAGTTCGCTGAAACAAAAGATGATGGAAAAGATCCAGGCTGACCCCTCAAAACCGGTTAAACGGGTCTATGATGAGGTAGTCAGAGACGTGGATGAGGAAGACCACGTCCCTGAGTTTCATAATGTAAGGTCGAAGCTCAACAGGAGACGTGCCGCCCTCCTACCTCCAATCCCCCATGATGTGGAGGAGGAGGTGATAGCAAATGAGTGGGCAGAAACCTGGGAGGCTGTTTCTGTCGCACCAAGATAATGACTGGGGGATCCTCATCTTTGCCACTCATTGAAACTTCGCCAAACTCCGCAGGTGCTTATCTTATATTTTGTCTTGATTTTATGCTCATTTTCTGTCATGTGTTCCCGTTATTCAGAATTTCTAAGGCACAAATAATAATACACACCCTCAACTAACACTAACCCTCTAGCACAAACCCTCCAAAGTTCTTTATACAGCCATGATATACATAGGCTTTATATGAATGCATTTAATAACTTCATTCTGGACAATAAACTGTAGTCTTTAGGCTATTTCTCTGCCTATATCCTCAATAGCCTACTGTTAAATAGCCCAGGCTACTCTGCTGGAATAACATCTAACTAACAAGTAACATTTTACATTGTTTTTAAATTATTTGCTTTTTTTTTTTTTTTTTTTTTTTTGCACTGATTGTTCTATTGTGTATTAATTGTTTTTATTGTTAAGCACTTTGTAACTCCGTTTGAAAGGTGCTATAGAAATAAAGTTATTATTATTATTATAATTATTATTATTACATTGTAATAGCATGACAAACATTGAGTGTTATTTGATATGTAATGTGTGATTAGTAATAATCTTGACTGACTTGACAGGTGCCAAGAGGTCTTCATGGATGGCACTTTTAAAAGCTGCCCCAGTCCTTACCGGCAGTTTGTGACTATCCATGGCAGGTCAGTAAAACCGAACATTTGAACACATAATAAAACATGTATAGATTATAATAGTATTTTTTCCTTTATTGTGATAATACAGGACAAACAAAATATACACACACAGAACACAGAACAACATATAGTGGACATACAACATGTAGTGAACATACATACATACATACATACACTGAACAAAAATATAAACGCAACACTTTTGTTTTTGCTCCCATTTTTCATGAGCTGAACTCAAAGATCTAAAACATTTTCTATACACACAAAAGACCATTTCTCACAAATATTGTTCACAAATCTGTCTAAATCTGTGTTAGTGAGCACTTCTCCTTTGCCAAGATAGTACATACAGTTTTGCTGTATTGGGGGTGAAATGTGCAGTTTTGCTTTATTGAGGGGGGTCAGAAAACCAGTCAGTATCTAGTGTGACCACCATTTACCTCACGCAGTGCAACACATCTCCTTCGCATAGAGTTGATCAGGTTGTTGATTGTGGCCTGTGGAATGTTGGTCCACTCCTCTTCAATGGCTGTGCGAAGTTGCTGGATATTGGCAGGAACTGGAACTGCTGTCATATACGCCGATCCAGAGCATCCCAAACATGCTCAATGGGAGACATGTCCGGTGAGTATGCTGGCCATGCAAGAACTGGGATGTTTTCAGCTTCCAGGAATTGTGTACAGATCCTTGCAACATGGGGCCGTGCATTATCATGCTACAACATGAGGTGATGGTCGTGGATGAATGGCACAACAATGGGCCTCAGGATCTCGTCACGGTATCTCTGTGCATTCAAAATGCCATCAATAAAATGCACCTGTGTTCATTGTCCATAACATACGCCTGCCCATACCATAACCCCACCGCCACCATGGGCCACTCGATCCACAACGCTGACATCAGCAAACCGTTCACCCACATGAAGCCACACACGCTGTCTGCCATCTGCCCTGAACAGTGAAAACCGGGAATTATCCGTGAAGAGAACACCTCTCCAACATGCCAGAAGCCATCGAATGTGAGCATTTGCCCACTCAAGTCGGTTATGATGACGAACTGCAGTCAGGTCGAGACCCCGATGAGGACGACGAGCATGCAGATGAGCTTCCCTGAGACGGTTTCTGACAGTTTGTACAGAAATTCTTTGGTTATGCAAACCGACTGTTGCAGCAGCTGTCCGGGTTGCTGGTCTCAGACAATCTTGGAGGTGAACATGCTGGATGTGGAGGTCCTGGGCTGGTGTGGTTACACATGGTCTGCGGTTGTGAGGCCGGTTGGATGTACTGCCAAATTGTCTGAAATGCCTTCGGAGATGGCTTATGGTAGAGAAATGAACATTCAATTCACAGGCAACAGCTGTGGTGGACATTCCTGCAGTCAGCATGCCAATTGCACGCTCCCTCAAAACTTGCCACATCTGTGGCATTGTGCTGTGTGATAAAACTGAACATTTTAGAGTGGCCTTTTATTGTGGCCAGCCTAAGGCACACCTGTGCAATAACCATGCTGTCTAATCAGCATCTCGATATGCCACACCTGTGAGGTGGGATGGATTATCTCGGCAAAGGAGAAGTGCTCACTAACACAGATTTAGACAGATTCGTGAACAATATTTGTAATAATAGTAACAGTAACTAGAAAAAGCAATTTCTGAAGAAACTGAGTGTGAATGCTTGAAGGGCTGACGCAAAACTGAAATGCTGAGTTTGAATGAGCAAGGAAGAATGGAAGAAGGAGGGAGGGAAGGAAGGAAGGAAAGGAGGAAGGAAAAAAGAATGAGGAAAGGAAAGAGGGATGAAAAAAGAGAGAAGGAAGGAAGGAAGGAAGGAGTGAGTTCTGTGAAGTATCTTATATTGTATAAGTTGTAGATTGGCATTTTTAGTCATGAGATAGATATTCTTACAGATTTGGTTCCAGATGTTAGCATCAGGAGTAATTATTAATTATAACTACTTTTTCTCCGATAAGTTACAGGCGATTTCTCAGAGCAGGAGGCTCGTTGATATGGAGTTAGATCAGTCTCAATATTCACAAATGCACACAGAAGGATTCACAAATACATGTTAAGATTTATATATAAATGACTCTCTCCACACAAATATTTTCAATGCATACACATATATTTAGCATTTTATATAAATGTAAAAAAAATCCACAAATAACCAAAAACGTTTCACAAATGTATTTCTGATGCACACACAAATATTTATTGTTTTAAATATATGCAATAAAAATCCACAAATATATGTATTTAAAAAGTATTTGCAATTTTCATCAAAACATATGTGGATGTTGATACATTCATTTACAAATGCTTTTATTTTGTGAACCTCCGCGCATTTGTGTGTGAATCTTTTTGAGACTCTCCTGACGTGACCCGATCCACAAATGCATTTTTTCTACCAAGGGGATATAGGTAGCCAATCAGATGTCTCCTTCCTCTTCAGCCAATCACATGAGCGTCCCGCCACCACCCACACGTGGGGTATGTTTTAACGTCGTAGCGTCAGAAGGTGGCAGTAATGCACCACTACATTGTTTGCGACCGCCACATTAATACGGAAGAGAAGAAGAAGAAGGTCAAGAGCGTAGAGAGCTCAAGTACTGCTCTATTTCCAGCGCGGCCGGCACTGCGAGAAAAGCCTTTATGTCCGTCCTGGAGCAGCAGGCTGGGCTGGGAAATAGTGTCGAAGGTGCCGCTGCCGATGTGTGTTGGGGGGCGGCACCTGACGGACAACGCACCGCGCCGGCGGCGGTGTGCGTTGCACGGTGTACATTAGCGTCAGTTACACGGTGCAATTATACCAACTAAGCAAGTTTCAGATAATTTGCTAACTAACTGGGCTACCACACACTTTAGCAAAACCAATCACAAATAATTCAACAAAGAGTCATGATTTACAACAAGTGGATACACTTACAGGCAACAGTATCCAGCTGCAGCCCCGGAGCAGAAGCACAAGCCTCTGGCTTTTTTTTTCTAACAACTTTTTTAAGTAAAATTGCATAACATAGCGTCTATGAATTGATGAATTGTCCATTTATTTTACCTTTATTTAATCATACAAGTCAACTTTGTTTTTTGTTTGTTTTTGACCACATCGCCACGTTCAACCATGAATAAAAGAAGCTGCGCTCAGTGGGCGCTCCTTCTATATTAATATTCATATGCTTCCTTAACTAGGCTACCTGTTTTCATTTAGGTCGGACCTTTCAAACTACAAATATTTCACCATTCAATGTTAGAAATCAGTGCTAACATTCAAAAATAGCTGACTGTTACCCTATTTCGTGTGTAAGTGAACACAATGAAGAGACAAAAGTCAATTTGACAAACTTTATTTTCAAGTTTCCACAAACAATATCTGATGGCCAGTCCGCTTCTCCTGGCAGCCTGCAAGAGACAGAAAAGATAATGAGCACATAACTTCAAGAAACAAATCCCAACTTCACCACTGTATTTTTTTTGTTTCGCATATAGCCAGATTGAAGGCTTCGGGTCCGTCACTCTGCTTAATTTAGCGTTGTAACGGCCGGACTACACGGTGTCGGCCAGCCGGCATGACCTCCGCGCTCCTCTCCGCTCCTCTCACCCACACTTGAGCATCTGTCCAGGCCGCGGAGGTCAGGCCGGAGGGCTGCGGTCGTCAGGCCCGGGCGGGACCATAGGTGAAGGGATCCCAAGTCTCGAGCCCTGCCCTCGCCACTCACCAGGATCCTCTTCTAACGGTCACAGAATAAACAACATAGCTATTTTTCTGCCAATTTATTCCAGTTAGCTTACCTGAAACCTGCTGCGTTGAGATGCTGTGTCCTGCGAGCTCAGTTCCACACAAAGACCGCGACAATAATATCCAGCATCACTTCCGTCACGTCAGGGGCTTGTGCTCCGGGGCTGCAGCTGGATGCTACTCCTTACAGGTGCACGATCGTTGGCCGCCATGCTGCAAACTAGACCTCTTGACCATGTCTACGCTCTTGACCTTCTTCTTCTTCTCTTCCGTATTAATGTGGCGGTCGCAAACAATGTAGTGGTGCATTACTGCCACCTTCTGACGCTACGACGTTAAAACATACCCCACGTGTGGGTGGTGGCGGGACGCTCATGTGATTGGCTGAAGAGGAAGGAGACATCTGATTGGCTACCTATATCCCCTTGGTAGAAAAAATGCATTTGTGGATCGGGTCACGTCAGGAGAGTCTCAAAAAGATTCACACACAAATGCTGGAGGTTCACACACAAATGCGCGGAGGTTCACAAAATAAAAGCATTTGTAAATGAATGTATCAACATCCACATATGTTTTGATGAAAATTGCAAATACTTTTTAAATACATATATTTGTGGATTTTTATTGCATATATTTAAAACAATAAATATTTGTGTGTGCATCAGAAATACATTTGTGAAACTTTTTTGGTTATTTGTGGATTTTTTTTACATTTATATAAAATGCTAAATATATGTGTGTGCATTGAAAATATTTGTGTGGAGAGAGTCATTTATATATAAATCTTAACATGTATTTGTGAATCCTTCTGTGTGCATTTGTGAATATTGAGACTGATCTAACTCCATACGTTGACAGTAGTGACACCATCACATCAGAGCTACAGATGGTCAGTGTTTCACACAACTTCATGTCCAAAAACCTGAACTATCACTTTAATTTCATAAAGCGCCTTTCTACTGACAAATTTAACTTAATGCCTCTCATTTATTCATTCACATACGCACTAATATACTTGGGAAACAGTCAGACACCACAAACAGTTTTGTTTGTTCACCCCCAAAATTTTTTGGTTTTGGTGCCTAACTGTTTCCGAAGTATATTAGTGTGTATGTGAATGAATAAATGAGATGCATTAAGTTAAATTTGTCAGTAGAAAGGTGCTTTATGAAATTAAGTTTGTTTACTTGTATTAGTTTACAGCACAGCCGTGCCACATCCAATATGGCGGCAACATTGACATATCGCAGCAGCGAGCAAACCCACTCGATGTGGTGTCTATATATATGTCTACGGTGCTTACTACTACAAAAGTAGATGTCACAACGGGCCTAGGGCCTATGATGTCATACCACTTGAGGCCATCAGAATCAAAACGACCCAGGTATTTTCCCTTCCCACGCTACATGTCTGTGGCTGTGGCTCGGGAAACGGTGACTGGCACAGGCTCTTTTAGGCAGACCCCCTGGGTCTGACAAATATCTTCATAGGCACAGGATATAGAAGTAATATGAAAACAGCCTGAGTTAAAGGAATAGTTCACCGAATAATGAAAATTCAGTCATTATCTACTCACCCCCATGCTGGAAAGTTGTTGGGAACAGTTTTGTGCAGCTCAGTGCATTGCTGGAGTCCCACGGGGACTCAGTAATGTACACCGCGGCTTCCAGACATATCGAACACGGCTCAGAAGAGGTTTGGAGCACTTTGAAGGATTTTTGCAGATACTTTTATTCGGTTTTGCCAGAGGTCCCCATAGATGTCCGTGGTTTGGAACGATACAGAAAGTGGAACGATACAGAAAGCTGGCTCCCCGTCAGAACTCAGAACTAATTACTGCTTTAGCATTAAAATATATCATATTAAAATAGCTTATATATTATTATTATTATTACTGTCCCCTTACTGTACAAACTGTAAATAAATCTTTATTCCTGACTATGTGACGTTGCGTTTAATGTATTTCTAGTTAAAATATTGATTTTATATATATATATATATATTTCTTTTTTGGTAGATTGGCTTATGGGGTGATTTTGAAGGAGTAATTAAATTAATCTTCTCATAAGTGGATGTAATATGTAGAGATGCCATCTAGGCTGTTTTTCTTCGTTTTGTTTTTTTTAAAGTCTATATTTTGCTTTACAAAACGTGAAAAAGCAGCTGAGACCAAGCTATCATGAGGTGAGTAGCATTGTAAGCATAATTAATAGCGATATACTTCAGTTTGTCTGTGTGTTTTTGTATGCAAGCGGGTCTGCTGTGATCTGCTGACAGTCAAAAATAGCGGTGGTAGGACGAAACCATGGGTGAGTCTGTTGCTATGGGGCGTTTTGAAAAATTAAGATTAAACATTTTATCATAGGTAGGCAGGGAAATTTGTAGTAATAGTTGTAAAATAAATGTAAAATAAATAAATAGAATACAAAATTAAATAAAAACACCACACATAATTTAAAACAACTGTAGGTATCCTACATTTTCATACATGAAAAAGCCTAAATGTGGTATAAATATAACATTTATTTTCAACATAATATGAATAAAAACAATTAGATGATTGAAACCAAATGAATTTTTCAAATATAATTGTCTGTGTTTTGAATGTCTGGGGTCCCCAGAGTTTTGAGACGTCAAAATGGGGTCCCGAGCCAAAAAAGGTTGGGAACCATTGCCTTAGACAGTGACACAATGTGCCAAGGCTATAAGTGTTTATCTTTGATCATTGCATGTTTGCTTTTGTGTCACCCAGAGTTTCACCTTTTCATTAAATGTAATCAGCTCAGTTTGTGTTTTGATTTTGATTTCTTGTGTCACCCAGAGTTTCACCTTTTCATTAAATGTAATCAGCTCAGTTTGTGTTTTGATTTCTATTGGGCATTCAAGAGAAGATTTCCTTTCATTGAGAGGATGACTGTCTGAAAGTATTATTAGTCATTATCAATGTTTTTATTTCTGTTTTAGCTTTTCACCGCAGGTGGAACAATACCCTCCACAGGCTTCATCCAAGCCTGTGGATTTTTTTGAGGCACCTCAAAGATGAGCAGCGTCTTGTGGAGGTTGTCATCAAAGCTGCCCAACAAGGACAAGTTCCTCCAGCACAAAGGAGAAAGTGGTGACGGTTGGAGGAAAAAATGGTGCGTCTCAAGAGACTACAATCAAGGCATCAGAAATATCCACGAGTACTGGGATGCAGTGTTGCACTCCCTCCACAATTTTGTATGAGTGGGGTTGGAGGTAGGAGAGAGAGGATAAGAGATGAGAGAGGAGGAGGAGGGAGGCAGGAGGGAAGGGAGAGAGAGAGGGGGGAAGTTTGGAGGAGGGAGAGAGGGGCAGGGTGGAGAGGAGGGAGGAAAGAGAGGAGGAGGGAGGAGAGAGAGGAGGAGGGAGGGGGGGTGGCGGGTGGAGGAAGTTCAAAGTTCAAAGTTCATGTTTCAATTGCTGCAATATTTTGTCATGTGATCATTTGAAATGCTGTCTCCAATCGCATCTTGGCCAGGGACTAAACATTATTTTTGATTATTGCATATTCTTTCTACTGCTGTCAATTGATTTTCTGTAATTAATCAACCAAATGAACTGCTTTTGTCAGAAAAGGCCCTCAGATTAAGATATAGGCAGTGTTGGGCAAGCTACTTGGAAAGTGTAGTGAGCTAAGCTACTAGTTACTCTAATATTAAATGAAGCTTCACCACATCAAAACTATCACCCTCAGAAATGTATCAAGCTAAGCTACAGCAAAATGAAAGTAACTAGTGCAACTACATCCAAGCTTTTTACTAAATTGAACCAACTTCATGCCAAGTCAGTGTTATCTTACTGATCAATCAAACTGTCACTCAAACAGATAGGCAGGTAAAAAAGTTATGTTCAATTGTTTATTGAACAGTGAGCTGCACTAACTCCCAACACGACTCAAACCACAACAGCAAGAATGAAGACCTGCTTCAAACAGTCACAACATGGTCAAAAACGGACATGTGTGTGTGGTTGTGTATGTACACTGCAAAAACTCAAAATCTTACCAAGAATATTTATTTCTAGTCAAAACAAATCCCATTACAATTGAAATAAGTCTCATCACCTAAAAAGTAACTTGTTTTTAGACAATTTTGACTTTTAGGAAAATTTTCACTTGAAAAAAGTAGAAAAAAAATCTGTCCATGGAGCAAGTTTTTTTTCTTACTGCAAGCAAAAACAAACTTGTTCCATGGGCAGATTTTCATATTTATTTCAAGTGAAAATTTGCTTGAAACAAGTATCTTTTAAGTGTAAAGAGATTTGTTTTGAATAGAAATGAGGCTAGTAAACACATTTTAGTAAACACATTTTCTAGTGAGCAGCAAACACATGTCCTCTACAAATCCCAACCGTGTTTACAAAGTTTGAATGAACGAGACGGACACAAAAGAAATGGAGGCTGCGCATTGATCCTGTTGCCTCTGTCTGCAGGAACGAATAAAAATCCCATTCATGTCAAACGGATCATGTGCATAATTAACC
Organism: Epinephelus cyanopodus; assembly: GCA_026686955.1. Taxonomy (NCBI): domain Eukaryota; kingdom Metazoa; phylum Chordata; class Actinopteri; order Perciformes; family Serranidae; genus Epinephelus; species Epinephelus cyanopodus. The sequence goes on from CM048916.1 coordinate 46,152,141, forward strand.
ACAAAACAAGCAAATACTTCATCATAATGGCATATGACACTCATTATGCTTCAGCTGAATCCTGTAAGCAAATTACCATGTTGAAGTGAAATTAGTTTATCATGTTAAATGTCTGAAATTGTATGAAATTGCTCCAATGCGTTAACCAATCTTTGTGCATAATCACACAGCCTGATATGCCCTGCAAACACAGTGGGACTGTTGTACAGACAGTTGGTCTTTCTTTCTTACCCTAACCCTTTTCTGAAAGCACAGAGCAAAGAAATGTCTTTATTTTCTCCCCCGGTCTGCTGTCAGCAGCAGCAGGGATTTCAGCACCAGAGACAGCGCGCGTACAAAGACTTGACAAGCGTCTCCTTAAAATGTGTTTGCTGCTAGTGAAATTATATATAATAAATGAAGACAGTGACATATTTTCAATAAAAAACAATGAGTTGAATGTTCATTTCAAGCTTTTGTGGTACAACGAATTTCAGAATTGTGCGAGTGTGGCCGGAGAGCAGGCAGCAGTGTTTGATGCAGGAAACTGATATGGACTTGAAAATCAATTTCGGAGTTGGGGTGGTTCAGAACGGCAGTGTTTGGGAATGGAGGGCTGTCCCCCGTCAGCTTCATGCGGAAGTGACTCTGTGTGGTAGTGGTGACAGTTTTATTTCAGTCCATAACAGAAATCCCCGCCTCGTTTGAGACATTTTGGAAATGTAACTCGTGTGGACACTACCGCGTTAAGTGATCAATAAAAGAGCTTAACTACTGAGAAGTTACTTGATTCAGAAAACAGTGACGCTACCACCAAGCTACTGAGAAATGTAGTTAAACTAACAAATATGTGCTGCATTTACCCTCTGCAACATATTTTATGCAATATCTGTATGTACATTTCTTTAATATTAACAGTGTTACTACAGTCAAAACTAAACTGTTGATGGTTGTAGTGTGCGATGTGACATGATCTGGCTCCTGTGTGGCTCTCTCTGCCTGAATATGGTGATATTCTGGGCAAGGTCTGACTAGTCATGATCTGACTTGATGGCTCCTATCGGGTTCTCTCAAGAGTGTGTAGCGCTGTCCTTGGTGCTGAACAGAAAATCAGTGCAGTAGAAAACAGAAGAAGCCTGGAGAGGGTGTGCAGGCGAAGACAGGTCGAACTAACGGGACCTCCCATTGGTGCAACTTCCTATTGGTCCGACCTAGTCGAATCAATGGGAGGTCGAACCAATGGGAGGTCGAACCAATGGGTAGTTCCCCTGCTTGCAGCCTTGCATTTGCGGTACCGTCAGCTGGACGCAGCAGAAATTTTGAGGAAAGTTTACAGAGTGCTGTTGTAAATCATGGTTTACACATGTATTGTAAAAGATTGTGGTAACAAGCCAAATACATGGAGCAGAGTGACGTTTCACGTAGTACCAACCAAAAATACGGACAGGATGAAACAATGGCAATTTGTGCTGGACATTGACCCCAACATGCCTGTGGAAACGGTGCGGAAAATGTTTGTTTGCTTTTCTTGAAAGATACTGCCATACCATCTGTCCGCATCACAAAACGAGCAGACGTGGTAAGTGATCGTTGTGTATTTTGCTCAGCAGTCTCTCTGCTGTAACATTACCTCCATGTTGAGTAACATTAGCCTATAACCCAAGCATGGTAAATAATGCTAAAATGCAAATGTTGTTGTGGTTATGTTATGGATAAGTGCTTGAGAGCATATAGTGAAGTGACTGGCATTACTTCTCATTGTTGGGAATAAACAGACTGCTAGGGAACATTTTATGTTGTTCTCTCAGGAGTTGTGGTGATTTATGAGTGTGGAGTTAGCATGTTCTCCCTGTGTTCAGGTGATTATTTTGAGGCGTACTCTCGTCCCATCCCACCATCAACATATGTTATGTATGTAACATACAGTCACTGGCCACTTTGTTAGGTACATGTCTGTGTAATCTAATGCAATCCAGTAGAACGGCTATACCATAATTTTTTCCCCGAAGCTTATAAATTTTCCATTATTGTTGACATTGTCTAGAAAGTGATGGTTCTACTTTGTTTATTATTGAGGTCATAGTGAATGGTGATGGTGTACTGGGGTGGCCTCCTAATTTTTTCTAATTGAGGGGGACAAAATATTAGGAACACTTTTCAGTATATTGCACTCCAGTACACCAACACCACCCACTATGACCTCATTAATAAAGAAGAATAATCACCTTTCTGACAATGTCAACAAAAACTGAAAATGTAAAATAGTAAATGTAAACGTAGAATGTGTGGCAGAGCTGTTGTATTGGATTGTATTAGATTGCACAGGTGTACCTAATAAAGTGCCCAGTAAGCCCCACATTTACACCACCAATCCATGCCGGCTCTGGGTCTCCCTGCAGCCCCTGGTTGCTTGGCAGCCTCAGCCTCTCTTGCGCTCTCTTCTTCCAAAACCTGTAACTCTTCCTCTGTATATTCTGGCTTCTTCTCAACAAACTTGTTGTTTTTATGACGGGAGTAACTGCACTAAACATACGGTCTTTGAAATCACTCCACCCAGCAAGTACTGTATGTCTGGAATGTAGTTCTGGCTGTTTTGGCTTCAAAACCCAACGTGTCATATTTGTTTGTTTTTTATTGGAAAAACTTCCTAATATGAGCCAGAGAGGGCTGTGATACACCATAGTATGTCAAGGGGAAAGTAAGGAACAAGCAGGGGGGATTGAGGGACAGGTGCTTAAATAGCGACAGTGCATGTGGAGAAGAAGGAAGAAAAAAAAAAAAAAAAAAAAAGGCAGTGTAGCTGATGTATTGTGGCCTTGAGGTTGTTGTGCTCCATACAGATTACCAAAAATAAACAAATAAATGTATAATAACGAAAAAAAAAACAAAAAAAAAAACAAAAGAGAAGTCTATACTGAACACCAGAAATGTGAAAGTCCTGGTGGTGGAGGAAAGGCCGATTGTGGAGAAGACTTGCCAGTGCAGTGTGGTAGGTTTGAGAAGCAACTGAGCCCCTTTTGAATGATCCCATCAGTTCTACAATGTGTGTTGAGCCATTTTTTTGTAAAGCCATTACAAAAAAAAGCATGGATAGAAGCCACCTTGAATATTCATCCCTGATCAAGCCTGGTTCTAGGCAGGCATAGGGGGTAGTCATAAATGTGAAGGGGACATCATGCTCCAGCAAGTTTTTGCCATAGGTAGAGCTGACTCACTTACTCACTCACTCACTCACTCACGCGTGGGATGTGGGGATGCTGTGTGAGTGCCCTATAGAGGGTGTCAAAGCACCGTGGTCTCAAAGGTGCTTGCCGCTTGTTTTATTGTTTAACAGTGTTTTCTACATGGAATTGGGTTGTTGTTAGCTGTGTGTCCAACCCCCAACCTAAAGAAATGGATTGCACTTTGTCAGGCCTCCACCTAAGACCTGTCCAACTTTGGTGTCCCACCTGAAGATTAAGCTCCTGCTGGTACAGCTCTGAGGGTCACTGAGGCACGCAAAACCCCTGACCACAATCAATCAATCAATCAATTTTTTTTTATAAAGCCCAATATCACAAATCACAATTTGCCTCACAGGGCTTTACAGCATACGACATCCCTCTGTCCTTTGGACCCTCACAGCGGATAAGGAAAAACTCCCCATAAAAACCCCTTTAACGGGGAAAAAATGGTATAAACCTCAAGAAGATCAACTGAGGAGGGATCCCTCTTCCAGGACGGACAGACGTGCAATAGATGTCATACAGAACAGATCAGCACAATAAATTAAGAGTAATCCGTATGACACAATGAGACGAGAGAGAGAGAGACAGAGAGAGAGACAGAGAGAGATGCAGGACAGACAGTAATGACAGTAGCTTACACCAACATCAATGAAAGTAACAATATTATAATTAATAATAATATATTAATATCTGATAGTGTACATGCGTGACTAATGATGCAGCAGCAGCAGGAGGCATCTGGCAGGACCACGGCAGCAGCACAACCACACACATCGCACCATCCAGGCACCGCTGCAATACGAGTTAACCTGAGAGACAGTGGAGCACAAAGGCTCTGGAGAAGAAACCGAGTTAGTGACATCCAGTCAGCCTAACTAGGGGCTGGTACAGGGCAAGCCTGAGCCAGCCCTAACTATAAGCTTTATCAAAGAGGAAAGTCTTAAGTCTAGTCTTAAATGTGGAGATGGTCTCTGCCTCCCGGACCGCAACAGGAAGATGATTCCACAGGAGAGGAGCCTGATAGCTGAAGGCTCTGGCTCCTGATCTACTTTTGGAGACTTTACGGACCACGAGTAACCCTGCGTTCTCAGAGCGCAGAGTTCTGGTGGGATAATAAGGCACTATGAGCTCTCTAAGATATGACAGAGCCTGACCATTTAGAGCTTTATAAGTTAACAATAGGATTTTAAATTCAATTCTGGATTTTACAGGGAGCCAGTGCAGAGAAGCTAAAACAGGAGAAATATGTTCTCGTTTCTTAGTTCCTGTTAGTACACGTGCTGCTGCATTCTGAATTAGCTGGAGAGTTTTTCAGGACTTACTAGAGCTACCTGATAATAGAGAGTTACAGTAATCCAGCCTTGAGGTAACAAAAGCGTGGACCAATTTTTCTGCATCTTTTCGGGTCAGGATAGGCCTAATTTTCGCAATATTACGCAGATGAAAGAATGCAGACCGTGGGGTTTGTTTCATAGACTGTATAAAATAATGGACGTAGTCACCGTGACGTCACTCGTCCGTTTCTGAAAAGTGGATTTGAAGCTCAAAATACTCCGCTCTGGACGTCGCCATCTTGGCAGTGCCTGACTCCGCCCAACTCCCGGACAATCAAAAATGGGCAAAGAGGCGGGTTGAAGGCAGCCTGGTTGCTTAAACACGCCCACCTCACGCGCTGCTAACAAACTAGGCTAACAAGCTAGGGCTAACAACAAGCTAGGCTACCCGTCCCTCTCATGCTCCCGCTTGGTTGCCAGCCGCCAACCGCCAGCTCCCCTGCAGCTCCCTCACGAAACTTGAGGTAAATTGAGTTTACCTACAGCAAAACTTGAAACAATGATTCAGCTGTTATTGAGATAACACAATATTAAAAATGCTTCAGCGTTTTTAAATATATAACGTTAATTTTGGTACGTTAATTTGCAACACTTGATTTTGTCAAGACTTTAAGTAATTTGGCCATTTTTACAGTGAATCAGCATTACGTTAATTTAATACGTATATAACGAATAATTTGAAGCAAATCAATTGATCTGACTTTAGATTTTCACATTACTTTGTAGGTACGAGTTGTTTATTTGGATGTCACTTGATTATACTTTGAGTAAGATGTTAATAACTAACGTTAGGTCACATGTGATGTTAGCCATTTAATGGTAATGTTCTTTCTTACCAAGAATGTTTTATTGATACTGTTACTATTATCAGCAGCGCAGTGCGAGATAATCATCTAGAATATGATGAAGAAATGTAGAAATGTAGGCAGTTGTACTTGATACAAGATGTTAATTTCTTTCAGTCCATCAAGGCAGTTGAGGTCATGGCCATGTGTGATGCCTCCACCACGCCTGCTACACACAGCAGAAACTGTAAGTACCAGTTTTGGCTATATGGGTTTATACAGCTTATATTACATTGTCTTCCAAGGACAAAAAGAAAGCAATTAAAAGACTGTCATCTATATTTTGAAGTGTTGCTCCGTTTTATTTTATCCTACAGATGTGACATAATAGCATTGTCAACAAAAAGAAGTGATTAAACCTTTATAGTTAACTTTCTGTTTTTCATTACCTGAAGCATTAATTACACTCATTTTACTTTCATAGGCACGGTGTGGATAATTGGTGACAGCTATGTCCGGCGTGGTGCCCAGAGAGCTGCAGAGACCATGGGAAGGAACCTCAGCTTGCCTGGCGTCCATGTCTCCTGGTTTGGCTGGGGTGGACTGCAGTGGAAAGGCCTTCTCCCCTTCTTTTTCGAATCCCTGTGAGGAAGAGCAGCACCAAATGTCCTTATCATCCACTGTGGCGGCAGTGACCTGGGGAAGGTCAGCGGTGTCAAGCTGGTCAACTTGATGAAGGAGGACCTGCACCAGCTTCATCACCTGCATCCTGCCATGAAGATATTATTATCTTCAATAACCCAAAGGTGCATGTAGAGGGCTTGTGCTAAACCTGCCAAGATTGATAAGGCCAGGAAATTTGTTAATAGTTTATGGCTACATTTGTTCAGAGTTTGAATGGTGACATAATTGAGCACTCTCACATCAGACATGGCAGTCCTGGGCTATTTTTGAAAGATGGAGTTCATTTCACACCTAGGGAAAATGAAATGTTTTTAAGTAAATTAGTTAATTGTCTTAAAGACCACCTCCAAATGCAGTGAATTGCTTACAGTTGGCAGTGTCACTGCTTTTGAATTTGGCCTTTAGGACACATTTTGTTAGGCCTAAACATGTCCCCAGGCTGTCATGGCTAATGTTGAGTTTTTTATATTCTGTGTTTGTTTAAAAAAAAAAAAAAAAAACATCTGTAGCCATAACACTGTTAACACCTCTGCTCTTCCTCATCTCCATAATCCAAACCTTTATCCCCTTTTCTCCTACCACCCCAGGTTCTCTGCAGCTCTCTGGGCCCATGCTGGGCATGGCTGTTACATTCAAAGGCCAAGTCTGTCTGTTTTTTTTTTTTTTGTTTTTTTTGTTTTTTTTTTTAAACATATTACTTCAATTTTAATAAATTCCATTTCTATTTGCACTCCTTTTGTCTTTGTTACTGACTGAATGTTGTATTTCACAATCAAATCTGACTGTAAACTGAAAGGGCAAACAAATCATACACTACAGATAAAACATGAAGCATGTTTATCATTGTCACTGACAAAAAAATAAGCAGTCCATTTCTGTGTGGGCCTGATTATTTTAACTTTGTACTTGAAGGTAACTAAGCACCTTACACCCAGCAGCAGAGCCTGAGAAGATTTTGGAGAGTAACCTTTATTTGTTGCTCTATTAGAAGTCTAGTTTTAACACAGAATAATGTGACTGGATAAAAGGGCTCAAAGTGAAAAACAAAGAATTAGCTGGACACAATAGTTTTGAAGCCCCCAAAGAGGCATCACTTGTTCGCTATGTTGCCAACTCTGAAAGGGTCTTCCTCAGGCAAAGGTATCGTGACGTTTTTATAGTGAGGCAAACAGAAACATAATCGGCCAATTGTGTGTTATGTTTTTTTTTAGCTTCACTATATAAGCCTTAATACCAAACAGTACCCACAGAACCTTCTCATATGTCACAATGTCACAAACAAATGATACCTCCTACGGGATGTAAAAGTATTCAGTGTGCAGATATTTCCTTGTTTTTCACAAGAGTTTCTCAGTAAATCTTCTTCATTTGTCTTAACGAAATGTTCAAATAAAACCAGCACATAACATCAGCTTTTCATTTTTTACATTCTGCTAAGATAAATGCAAACTTGGGTAAATGTTAAAACAGAAATGAAAACATTAAGATGCCATTAATAACTATTATATTTCGTTAATGGTTTAAATCACCACTATATTTCCAAATCATCACAGGAAACTGATGAATGACAGCTTTCAAAAAATTTGCTTTTACTCGAAAGTACATTTTGTCTGATCCATTTTATATAACTAAAACTATAACCATTACACAGACAACACTTTAACAAGATAAAGTCAAAGCATTCATGAAAACATCCACAATAAAAGGTTACAAAAAATACACATGAAATAAATTAATAGATTTGTAGCAGTAATTTAAAACCTATGAATTAGAACCCAGTGTCATTATTTGCAAAATCTAAAATTCTTGTTAAACAACCTCTTTACTGTGGAGTAAATATCACATTGGCCAAGGCGTTGCAACTTTCCTCAAGTGTCCTACATGAGAGAAAAATGACAGGTAGAAAAAAACACAGGTAGAAAACACTGAGTACGGCCTGTCTTGGTTAAAAGCCCACTCATCACGACAAGGTCCAGGCCAAGAGTGGGAACATATAACACGGGACAAACATACAAGAAACTAAAAAGCACGGGCACAAGACAAAAGGAGAAAAAAAGAGAAAACAATACATATACAACACTGGAGAACATATATACAATAACAATACAGATACAATATACAACTCAATTATTTATAACATAACCTTTCCCTCATTGGTTTTTAGAAGCTGCTGGAAGCATCTTTCAGTAACTTGGCAAACTGTGGTGATGCCAGGTGATGGTTTCTGTAGGCCACCTCTGTCCTTCAAAGTCAGGAATCGATGCACCAAGTCACGAGATGTCAGTGCTTGTGAACAAGGCATGCAAGTAAGCTACTGTTTCATCTTTTTTACAATGAAGCCTGTAATGTATGAGATTGCTGCCTCCTTGTCCTCAGACAGATTGTCCACATCTGGAAGGTCAGAGACAGTGTCATCGTCAGGCACAAGCACTTCGACAGGCTCCACATCCACCCTGCGTGCGATGTTCACAGTCGCAGGTGTTGAGTCCAGGATGGTTGTGTTGTCACGAAGGAGACAGTTGCCTGAGCCCTTTTTCACATGGTGTCTTACAAGGAGGTGCTTGTATGCTCCTCGAAACTGCCTTACATTGGGGTTGTTGTTGTAACCTCCACGAGCTCTAATTGCAGAGAAGAACAGCTCCAAGTGGTCCTGACTGAGTTTGTAGGTCAGAAGGTATCGGCATGGGGCAGCTGGCTGCTCTACCAGGTCTTCATAGATGCCCATCACACTCCTGCAACAAGCTATGAAACCATAGATGGGTGTCTTCTTCTGTGTGGAGTGCACATGTACAAGTCTATTGTCTCTCCCCTTCATTTTGAGCCCACGGAGAAGTGCCTCTGTTTCTTCTAAAATACCCCTAGCACGGAGTTTAGTTGCTGGCTTGATGGGTGCTTTGTGTCCTTTACCAAGTGGGTTGCGGCTGTTTAGGACATCAAAGGCTGCATCAATTGTGCGCAGGTACTGAACTGTGGCTGCAGATCCACTAAACTGGGGGTACTTTAGCTCCTGATCACAATACTCAATGGCAGCAGCCACACTGCTGCTGAAGAGCTGGGCTGCAAGACGGACCTTCATTTTCTGATTTCACCACTGAATGTGCGCCATTCTTAGTTTGTTGCCGAGACGCAGGCCTTCCTTCTCCTGAAGCTTGTGGAGCTCCTCAATATACTGCCACCTTATCTGCTGACCATCTTCTCTTACGAGAACTTCAACTGTTGAGTATACATTCCGAAGAAGCTTGAGCATGTGACATGGATCCAAGAGCACATGGACTTTTTGTGTGTGATCCTCAGGATGGAGGAAGTAAGATCTCATGTCCATGATGTCCAGGTTGGCACTGAGCTCTTTGATCATTGCAAAGTTTTGGGAGGGTCCATCACACGTCAAGGAGACAACCCTTACTCCGATTGCATGAGGCCTAACAAGGCTCTCTCGGATGATGTTTGCTCTCTCTACTCCCGTCATGCTGTTGATAAGATAGTAGGCAATGGGGATCTTCCAAGACTCATTGACTGCAACAACCATGAGGACCAATGCTTGTGTTGCCACAACATTTTCCATTTCACCAGCACCAATGTCAACATAGCCATGAATTTGGTCCCCACCAAACTCAGTCTGCTTATGAATGTACATTTCATCCATCATCAATGAGCAAACTGTGTCTTTTCCTTCTTTCTTCTGTTCAGCAACATGACTTTTTAAAGCTGTGAATGAAGCAACAGTAAATCCAGGATCTGCAGAGATGCTACTGTACCATTTTTTCGTATGGTCTGAGGATGAGGTAAAGCCAAGTGAAATTTCTCTCTGACGTACTCATAGGCTTTTGGAGAGTAGAAGTGTAGTGTGGTAGCGAATTGCTTCAGTTTTTCAGAAAACACTGACTTTTTCTTCTGTTGGATTCTCTGAAAGATGTCTCCTGGAACATCATCAAGACTATCAAGAAGAGAGGCACACTCAGTTGAAATTAGAAGTTTCTTCTGAAGCACTTTTATCAGACCTTTCAAGGAAGAAACTCTTGCCTTCAGTCTCCTTGTCCGCTGGCTTTGCAACCTCAACCTTTTGCGAGCTGCACATAGCTTTTCCCGTACTGCAGAGGCTTTCCTTTTGAGTGTTCTTGGAGACTCTGAAACAATATAGCTGTGATTACTTACAGAGCATCTTGGCTGCTGTGTTGACATACTGTAAGAGTGATCTGATGCTGAGTCTGCCTGTTTTCCACTCCGATTGTCTCGCTGAAAGCTGCTACCCAAACCAACATCGTCACACACATTCACTGTCAGAGCAATGTCATTGTGCGAGACATCATGAGCAACAAAGGCCCATTCAGGTGTTTCTTCCATCATAATGACATTGCTTTGATCGGCAGCAAGATTGTTGGTACTACTCCCATTGTCTTCATCTGCAACCTCCTCGGTGATGTTTACAGCAGAAACAGGGCTGTCACTTACCGCCTCACTTACCAAGCGTTTTCGTCCTGGCTGATCCTCTTTGCCATTGGGAAAAGAGAAAATGGTAGGCACGGCAGTGTCTTTAAGGCATGTCCTTTCCTAATAAACATGACATGAAACATGAAAAATGATCTTATTGCTGAGTAAGTGGTTGTCAATCATAAAATAGTTTTGTGTTTAAGTTCTGTAGATATTCGACTTCATATTTCAATGTGATTTTACATTTAACAGTGTACTACCAAGACAAATATAAAATATAAAATAGTTCTTCACAGACTGTGTGTGGGGAAAGAAGTAGCAATTCCCACTATGATAAAGGGTCTCTGCATAAAAGGCACTAAAATATTAAAGTCGGTAAATACATGTCATGTTCCTTGATCTATAAAATCTTCATCTGGCCTCACTGGGGGAGTTGTGGGTGCGTGTATGTGTCCGTGCGGAGGTGTGTTTGTGCCTGCGTCACTGGGCAGGGTGAAACAACAGTATTATCACCTACACCTGCTTGTCATTCAGGTTTTGTTTGTCAGAGAGAGGGAGTAGGAGGTGACCTGACAATTTCTGTTGACTGCAATATAATTTAATCCAACCACTTAATGGAAATATCCATAGACATATATACATAGACACCGTATTGACTGCTGCTGCCTATTGGAGCCAACGTCCTAGCCGGCCGCCATCTTGGATGGGTCTTGCTTCGCCTCCACAGTGCATTCACTTCTATTGAGGAAGGAGCTGTATATGCACAAGTAAAATAGAATAATGTGTGTGTGTGTGTGTGTGTGTATAAATATATATATATTTATACACCCATACATAAAACATATATATAGCATCAGAGGCTAATTGTTCTTCTCAGATAGTCGCATTACAATTAGTAATATATGTAATGCATTTAAAAGTATTATGGCCAATAATTCATCATTTTAAACTAACAAGTTTCTGTATGAATAAAGGTGTCTTTATCCTGGAGTCAGTGCTGAAGTAATGACTCTCAAAGTGTTCACTGCACAGACGGGAAGTGGAGTTTGGAGTCCAGTTCTGTCTCCTCGTGCTGAGTGTCCACTGGTCCAGTCTGTCTGGATTACCTAGAGGAAAACTTTACACAGAGAAATAGATATTAAAAGTGATATATGTGTTAGGTTACCTAAGGTACTTCACAGACTCCTTTACATGCAAACTCCTCCATAACTCCTCCGAGAACCGTCACCTTTTCGGGTGGATTGCCCTCTCCGGGTCGGGGGGAGGTCCTTCCTCAGGTGGAGGAGTTTGAGTGCCCTAATGACCCTAGGAGCTATGCTGTTGGGGGCATTTTGCTCCTGGTAGGGTTTCCCAAGGCAGATTGGTTCTGGGCGAAGGGTCAGACGAAAAACGGTTCCCGGCCCGGAGGGTTACCGGGGCCCCGCCCTGGAGCCCAGCCGGTCCAGCCGGGCCCAGAGAGGGATCCAGAAGGGTTCGGTGCAGTGTGGATTGGGCAGCAGACCAAGGCGGGGGCCTTCTCAATCCCACCAGCACGTATTCCGGTGAGGAAACAGAGACTGGGGTATCGGGGGCGGGTCGTCCAATTTCTGGGGCAGAAGAAATTGGACGAATCTCATCGGGAGTGGATGAGATTCGTCCTAGATATCTCAAGGCTCTGGATGTTGTAGGGCTGTCCTGGCTGACACGCCTCTGCAACATTGCGTGGACATTGGGGGCAGTGCCTCTGGAGTGGCAGACCGGGGTGGTGGTCCCCATTTTCAAGATCGGGGACCAGAGGGTGTGTTCCAACTACAGGGGAATCACACTCCTCATCCTACCTGGTAAGGTCTACTTCAGAGTGCTAGAGAAGAGGGTCCGGTCGATAGTTGAACCTCGGATTGAGGAGGAGCAATGTGGTTTTCATCCCGGACGCAGAACCGTGGACCAGCTCTTTACCCTCGCCAGGGTGCTGGAGGGGGCATGGAAGTTTGCCCAACCGGTCCACATGTGTTTTGTGGATTTGGAGAAGGCTTACGGCCGTGTCCCCAGGGGCATCCTGTGAGGGGTGCTCCGGGAGTATGGGGTTGGTGGCCCCATCCAGTCCCTGTACCGAAGGAGCACGAGTGTGGTTCGCGTGGCCGGCAATAAGTCGGACCTGTTCCCGGTGAGAGTTGGACCCCGCCAGGGCTGCCCTTTTATTGACAGAATTTCTAGGCACAGTCCAGTGGTGGAGGGTGTCAGGTTCGGTGACGGGAGGGTCTCGTCCCTGCTTTTTGCGGATGACGTGGTCCTCCTAGCTCGATCGAACAGTGATCTCCAGCTCTTGCTGGGACGGTTCACAGCCGAGTGTGAAGCGGCTGGGATGAGAATCAGCACTTCCAAGTCTGAGGCCATGGTTCTCAGCCGGAAAAGGGTGGATTGCCCTCTTTGGGTCGGGGGGGGGGGGGGGGGGGGGGGGGGGTCCTTCCTCAGGTGGAGGAGTTTAAGTATCTCGGGGTCTTGTTCACGAGTGAGGGTAGAATGAAATGAGAGATTGACAGGTGGATTGGGGCGGCATCAGCAGTGATGCGGGCGCTTAACCGGTCCGTTGTGGTGAAGAGGGAGCTTAGCCAAAAAGCGAAGCTCTCGATTTATTTTGTTTGTTTGTTTACTAATTTACTGGTCGATCTATGTTCCAATCCTCACCTATGGTCACGAGCTCTGGGTAGTGACTGATAGAATGAGATCGTGAGTGCAAGCGGCCGAAATGAGTTTCCTCCGCAGGGTGGCTGGGCTCAGCCTTAGAGATAGGGTGAGAAGCTCGGACATCCGTGAGGGACTTAGAGTAGAGCCGCTGCTCCTCCACATCGAGAGGAGCCAGTTGAGGTGGTTCAGGCATCTAGTAAGGATGCCACCCGGACGCCTCCCTTGGGAGGTGTTTCGGGCGTGTCCAACCGGGACGAGACCTCAGGGCCGCCCCAGGACACGCTGGAGAGACTACATCACCCGGCTGGCCTGGGAACGTCTTGGGGTTCCCTCGGAAGAGCTGATGGAAGTGGCTGGGGAGAGGGCTGTCTGGGCTTCTTTGCTGAGGCTGCTGCCCCCATGACCCGGACCCGGATAAGCAGAAGAAGACGAGACGAGACTTTACATGCAAATAATACAACTTAAATTACTTAATTGTTCAACAGATCATAATCAATTTATTTTAACCAAAAACAAAAGGTGGTGGGTTAGTCAGTCCTCATATTCTGTCTGTGCATTATCTATTGTTGTGTGGCTACAGGCCTATATCCTACACTAATTTTGCTAATATATTTAATGTGCTAGTCAAATGCATAATTTTTTCATGCCATAATAACTTCTGTGACACTTTTAAATTTCGGAAGTTCTGTAAGTGTTGTAATATACTGGCTATCAAGCTACCACTGCTCGCTCTCCTAATCCACTTTATAGCTCACTGTACCACTGCTTCTCTCGCTCTCTCTCTCTCTCTCTGTCATCTTTTCTATAAATCAGTCGGGAAGCCGTCAGCAAAGCCTAACTTTACTTTTAACGTTATCAAACGAAAATAAATGTCATCTCCTCTTCCTAGCAATGTTTTTGTCTTCCCTCGTGGCAGGGTTTGGTTGTACAGCGTTAGACCTACATGTTGCGTTTCTCCATAAGTTGATTCTGGTTCAACTTTATCTTTGCTGCCTGGGCATAGGGCTTAGACTGACCTGAGGCTGGTGACGCGTGCACATTCAGATCATGACAGGAAAAGGAAAAAACAAAAACACGCCAACGACATGTAGCAGCGAAACACAAGCATTTAAACAGCTGTTCTGTATTTTGAAACAGCCATTACAATTCAGTGAACAGTGAAACTGCCCATTTCATTATTTTATATTCTTCTAATGAATATATTAAATGTCAATTAACGTTAATGTTAAGCTACTTTGCACAATTCCTCCTGAAATGCAGGCGTAACGTTATACGATGACGTTTCAGCCCAAAGCCGATCACAATCAGTTGGTTTCTAAAGTGTAATCACCTTAGAATGCATGTTGTCGTGATAACATAATTTAAAATAATAAAGGTCGGGTTCGTCTCCCGTTTATGTTACCATACAGCCTCAACAACCAACTCCAGCACAACATATTTCAATATCTACGTTAACATTATTTGTAGAACATCGCTCAAAGGTAACATTATTTTTTTTTAATTACACACCTTATTGTAACGTTATTTTCACACAGTTCGCCATTTCTTAATTTACGTACACAAGTACAGCCTTAATGTTAGTTAACTTACCGTAACATTGCATTCAAGTAACATTGCATAACGTTAGCTAAGTGGACCTTTATTTTCAAACAGACGACTTTTGTTCAAAATATTATCTCCCTAAATGCCTAAATCATAAACTTCTCTGTTAGGTTCTGACTTCGATGCATCCCGGATTAAGTTAGTAATTGTGGCGTCCTGCTCGAAGGCTAACGTTAACTGTTGGCTGTCACAGTGACTACATCCATATATCTATGGAGCTAACGTTAGGCTAATAATCTAGGTCTGGGGACTGCATAGGTCTGGGGACTGCAGACACCGATACCCGCAAATTAACGTTAGTGCCAACATATAAATCAAATAATACTATAATTCCCAAATTTCACTTGCCAAAAAAACTGGATCCCAGACTTCTTGGACGGTCTGTTAGTGCATTTAAACGAAGAGCAAGCCATATTACTCCAATATTAGCATGAGAATATAACCGAAAGGCACAAACACGCTGCGAGGTCAGGTTCAATGACTTGCAAATTAGCTGCGACAGCCAGCGGCTAGTTAGCATGCTAGTTAGCCACCCGTGATGGTGCGACCTGTCACTCAAAGTGACCACGCCCTTAATTATGCGCAATTTCAAACCTTAATAACATTTAAACGGAGGAGTTAGAAAAAAATTCACCCACGCCCAGAGTTGTCATGAAAGGGGAAATTAACTATAGAAACCAAAATCATTTTTTTGTACCAGGCTGTACACATGTTTATTTCTGCTCTAAACTTGGGCATTTTAACATGGGGGTCTATGGGAATTTACTCACTTCCTGAGCCAGCCTCAAGTGGACAGTCAGTGAACTGCAGTTTTTGGCACTTCCGCATTGGACTCACTCGTCTCCACCGGAGGTTGGGGCTTGGTTTGTTTTAAATGAGAATTGAAAGACAGATCTTGATCAAATGTTACTCTGAGGTTTCTTACGGTAGTGCTAGAGGCCAGAGCAATGCCATCTAAAAAAAATGTGTCATCAGATAAAGAGTCTCTGAGTTGTTTGGGGCCAAGAACAGTTTTGTCTGAATTTAACAAAGTACAAACTTTAGTACTTAAGGATGATTCATTATGAACGTGAACAAACTGAAAACGATCAGATAAATAAGATTTAAACCAGCTTAGTGCAGAACCTTTTAGGCCAATTAAGTGTTCCAGTCTCTGTAGCAGAATTTGATGGTCAATTGTGTCAAACACCACACTAAGATCTAACAAAACAAGTACAGAGACGAGTCCTTTGTCTGAAGCAATCAGAAGGTCATTTGTAATTTTAACTAGTGCTGTCTCAGTGCTATGATGCGCTCTAAATCCTGACTGTAATTCCTCAAATAAATTATTATCATGGAGAAAATCACACAGCTGGTCTGCGACTACTTTCTCAAGGATCTTTGACATAAAGGGAAGATTAGATATTGGTCTATAGTTGGCTAACACCTCTGGATCCAGGGTGGGCGTTTTAGGAGAGGTTTAATTACAGCTACCTTAAAAGACTGTGGTACATAGCCTGTTAATAAGGATATATTGATCATGTCTAACAAATGAGTGTTCACCAAAGGTAAAACCTCCTCAAGTAGCCTAGTTGGGATGGGGTCTAAGAGACACGTTGATGATTTAGATGAAGACATCACTGCAGCCAGTTCTTGAAGAGAAATTGCGGAGAAGCAATCTAAATATACATTCAGTCTTACAGCTGTGTTTGAGGTTAGATAGGTACTATCTGAGGACAGGAGGTCATGAATTTTGCCTCAAATAATTACAATTTTGTCATTAAAAAAGCTCATAAAATCATTACTGCTAAGGACTAAAGGAATACAAGGCTCAATAGAGCTGTGACTCTCAGTCAGCCTGGGTACTTAATGCTGAGTAATAGTTTGCTCTGGCATTGTGGAGGCCCCTCTTATACGTTTTGAGACTGTTTGCCCAGATTAAATGAGATTCTTCCAGTTTGGTTAATTGCCAATTCCTTTAAAATTTTGTTTTAACTTGCGGGTTTGAGAGTTATACCAAGGAGCGAACTTTCTTTGCTTTGTTAACTTCTTTGTAAGAGGTGCTACAGAGTTGAGTGTCGTTCGGAGCAAGCCTACGGTGCTATCGACAAAACGATCATAAATATAATAAATAAAATAAAAATATCCTTTATACAGGCACAACCAACATCTTAACATTTATCTTATTGGATGGCCATTAGGCATCTGGACATATGAAATAAATTTGAACCTAATAATTACAATAACCTCACTATAGCCAGTATTTACCAAGCCCCAACCTCCGGGGGAGACGAGTGAGGCCAATGTTGAAGTGCCAAAAACTGCAGTTCACTGACTGTCCACTTGAGGCTGGCTCCGGAAGTGAGTCAATTCCCATAGACCCCCATGTTAAAACTTTAGAGCAGAAATAAACATGTTTACAGCCTGGTACAAAAAATGGTTTTGGTCTCTACAGTTAATTTCCCCTTTCATGACAACTGTGGGGGGGGTTTAAATGTTATTCAGGTTTGAAATTGCGCATAATTAAGGGCGTGGTCACCTTGAGTGACAGGTCGCACCATCACGGGTGGCTAACTAGCATGCTAACTAGCCGCTGGCTCTGCTGTGCGGAGCTGAGCTCAGACTCGGCCGTCTGCTTGGCATCAGCTCAGCCAATTCGTGCCCATGTTCAAGGCATTGAACCTGTCCTCTCAGCCGTGTTTGTGCCTTCTGGGTATTTTTTCAGACAAATATTGCAGTAATATGGCTTGCTGTTCGATTAATTGTAATAGTGTGTTTTGGTATTCCAGTAAGTTGATACGTTCCAATTGCTGACAGTGAGACGACACTCAATGATAATGTTAGGTCAATCATAACCTTGTTGTGAGACTGTTTCCAGTATTAACAAAGGAGTAATATTTTATGTACCTTTATTTTCATGAGAACATGTTGAATATTTTGGTCAGTGAACACTCCTTGCTGCGCTGTGGCACATGCGCATAAGAAGTTCTCTCTCAGTCTGCATTTGGAGCTGAGAGAGACAGGTATGTTGACGGAGCAAATTAGCTTCTAAAAGTTGTCCTAGTGTTTAAAACACAGCATTGTAATGATATTTCGAAGAGCTATGTAAGACAGTTGTAATGCATAAAGCACAAGTCTGTACTGTAAAGCGTTTTGATGTTACCTCGGAAGTTAGCGTTGCATTGTTTTCAACCGTGTTCCTTTGAAGTGCCGCTGCTCGCATCAAGTTTCACTTGGCGATGCAAGGCATTATGGGAAATGTAGTTTTCTCTGGGATTTGTATAAAATGAATGTAAAGTGTATTTTTACTTGTCTAATGTTGAGTATGTGTGTGTGTAAGTGCACACAAGGTCAATGTGCTTACTCTGTGATGAATTAGACATGTGAGACAGGGCATCTTTATTTTTGTCATTTGTTCTACTTCGTTATTTTATGCATCCTTTACAGTATTCTGAGAGGAGAGAAGGATGTGAACTGATGCAGTCCCTGTCACATGTTGTATCATTACAGGTATGATTGGAAAAATATATATGACCACTATACGATCATTTCAATTCATGCTTGATCATGTTGATCATGCTGTTCATTTTATTTATGTTCTATAGAAATTGTATAAATGTTTTGTTGTGCTCAGTCTGCATTTGGAGCTGAGAGAGACAGTATTCTGAGAGGAGAGAAGGATGTGAACTGATGCAGTCCCTGTCACATGTTGTATCATTACAGACTCATTCAGTAAAAGAGAGCCGTGGTGTCGTGGTGATTTTGTGGTGTGTTCTAAACGTGCTACATAATTATACCAACAGACCGTCCAAGAAGTCCGTGCTCCAGGTTTTTTGGTAAGTGAAATTCGGAAATTCTAGTATTATTTTAATTGTGTTTATATGTTAGCACTAATTTGCAGGTATTGGTGTCTGCGGTCACTACGGTCACCACGTAGCTTGTCAGCAGCGTGTATCGGTGTCTGCGGTCACCACCTAGCTGTCAGCTTATTATTATATTATTAAGCCTTTATTTAATACATGTAAAATCACGTTGATACCGGAGGTCTCATTTTCAAGTGCAACCTGTATCATAGCAGCAACATCCACATCAAGTTACAGAGCCACAGACAATATGATACAACAGAAGCTTAGCTCGTTAACTAGCTAACCAGCCAGCTAACATTTAGCCTTCGAGCAAGACGCCAGTCCGGGGATGTATCGAAGTCAGAGCCTGACAGAGAAGTGTTAGGATTTAACGTTAGGCATTTAGGGAGAGAATATTTTGAACAAAAGCCTGAGGCTGTGTGAGGTTTGAAAATAAAGGTCCACCATGTTAGTTAGCTAACGTGATGCAATGTTAACGTTGTCATATGAGCAGTGTAACAGTAACGTAACATTAAGGCTATACTTGTGTATGTAAATTAAAAAGTGGCGAATTGTGTGAAATTACAATAAGGTGTGTAACGTAATTAAAAAAAAGCTAATGTGATATTTGACTGTCACACAAAATATTAAGAAGATTAACTTAGTGTATGATATAGGCCTGTAGCTACACAACAATAGATAATGCACAGACAGAATATGGGGACTGTGATGGTCACCACCTTTTTGTTTTGCTAAATTAAATTGATTATGATCTGTTGAACATTGAAGTAATTTAAATTGTATTGTTTGCATGTAAAAGTGTCTGCAAAGTAGGTAGCTAACACATATATTACTTTTAATATCTATTTGTCTGTGTAAAGTTTTCCTCTAGGTGACCCAGACAGACTGGACCAGTGGACACTCAACACCAGAAGACAGAACTGGACTCCAAACAAGACTTCCCGTCTGTGCAGTGAACACTTTGAGTCATCAGCACTGACTCCAGGATAAAGACACCTTTTTTCATACAGTACTTCACAAAGAGTCAAGAAACTTATTAGTTTAAAATGATGAATTATTATGAATTCCTCGCAGGGAGTGGGAAAAGAAGGAGAAAGGGCCTCTCTACTGCAGTCCACCAAAGCCAAGCCAGCAGACATGGATGCTTGGCATGCTGAGGGTGCTTCCCAAAGTCTCTGCAGCTCTCTGGACACCACGCCAGACATAGCTGTCACCAATGCTCCACACTGTGCGTATGAAAGTTAAATGAGTGTAATAAATAATTAGCATTATATATTTTAGTAGTTTTTTTTAAGATAACAGCTGAATCATTGTTTCAAGGTTTGTTGTATAACGTTAGTTTAAGCTAAACTCAATTTACCTCAAGTTTCGTGAGGGAGCTGCCACAGGGCTAGCCAAAGTAGCGTAGCTTCTTAGCCTCGTAGCTTGTTAGCCTAGCTTGTTAGCCTTAGCTAACTTAGCAGCGCCGAGCAAGGTGGGCGTGTTTAAGCAACCAGGCTTCTTTTGGCCCGCCTCTTTGCCCATTTTTGATTGTCCAGGAGTTGGGCAGAGTCTGGCACTGCCAAGATGGCAACGTCCAGAGCGGAGTATTTTGAGCTTCAAATCCACTCTTCAGAAACAGACGAGTGATGTCATGGTGACTACGTCCATTATTTTATACAGTCTATGGTATTTACCAAAGCTAGTCTTATTAAAAAAAAGTTGTCAAACTAACAGAACTAACAAACACAACAGATATAGGCTAGAGCAGAACATTATATATTTTTTGTTTTGGGGTTTTTTGTCATTTTTTTGTTGTTTTTTGTTTTCTTTGTTAGCAATTTAACAGATTTCTCTTCACCCCACTCTTTAAGCTGCTGAAAGCTGCAGGAGTGAAAAGTTAATAAAAGTTTTGGAAAAATCGCTGTGATTATCAAAAAACAGCATGCAGAACTAGAGGTTGGGCAGGGCTTTATGTAGGGGTCTGGCACACACAGGGCATTTGTCCTCAGGATGTGACATGCAGCAGGCACTCATCTCTCACTGTGTTTGTGTGATTGAAGAAACGTTCGCACTGACTATGGCAAGCCGTTTTAACATTTAATTGCTAGACGGGATATTCATTACTGATATCTGCAACATAATTTTGCCTCGTCAAAATTCTTATTCAAGATATCTGTAATTAGATGTTGACTAGTTAAAACTCTAATTACAGATATCTGTAATTCAGTTTTGACAAGTAAGATTCAAACTATTTGTGACATTCATGTGTATGGGGTTTGTCATTATCAATATCTCCAATGTAGTTGCGGATATCTACAATTGTTATTGTGGATATCTGCAACTGAATTGTAGATATCTGTAATTCCAGTTTGAGATATCTACAATTTGATTTTGACTAGTCATAATTCAAGTTCAAGATATCTTTAATTATCATCAATTGAAGATATTTACATGGTCCTTTCTAGATATCTTGAATTGAGTTTCAGATAATCAGAATGACGTTGTAGTTATCTTTAATTCGAATTATGACTAGTCAAAATCAAATTGTAGATATCTCAAACTGGAATTATAGATAGTCATAATGTAATTGTAGATATCTATAATGACAAACCCCATACACATGAATGGCAAAAATAGTTTGAATCTTACTAGTCAAAACTGAATTACAGATATCTGTAACTGTAGTTTTGACTAGTCAGAATGACGTTATAGATATCTTCAATTAAGATTCATACCAGTCACAATAACATTACTACTAGTCAAAATGATGTTGTTGATATCTATCATGGTAATTCCGGATAGTCAAACAATTAAATGTTAAAATGGCTTGCCATACACTGAAGGCTCACACTCTATGCTCACACTGCTATATTCACTTTAGTTTTTTCTCATTAACTATATATTAAAGCAGCTGTGTGGAACTTTTCGTTTTTGTTGATTATAGCGCCCTTGGTCGAAGTGGTATGACACCCACAGCCTGGTGTCATAAAATTCCGACTGCAGCCGGCAATTACAGCATGCATTTGTTTTGGAGAGCGAGGGGATTAACTAACGTCAGGTCAGTCCAAGTAATTAGTGGAAACAGCAAAATTACTCAGTAAATTCTCCTGTCGTGTTTCTGTTCTGATCTAATCTAATCTGTTGTGTATTTTGAGCTACTAAGGCTACCTTAGTAGTGTCAGCCTCAAGTTATTCTGGGTAATGTAGTAACCGTTGTTGTGCTACTGGAAACAATGAGAAGCAGCTGTATATGTTCGGTGTAAGGAGGAATAAACAGTTAACAAGTCATCTGCTGAGTCCGCGTTATTATGTGAAAAGAATACTCCGACGATTTGGGAGTTAGGCCCTTTCTCTATCATTTTCATATTGAGACATATTGTTAGCATGGCACTGTCAGTACATCTTGCGCGCAGGGATACACTGGTAAGCAACAGCTGCAGCTGGCCCTGTGACAGGTACGCCAGGTCACTCGGTAAAAGCAAACAAAGAGATGACACGGACGATATTACTCACCCGACTGAAAGCTGTCCATCAGCTCCTGCAGGCCTGGGGCGTTCTTTCCAGTTCATCTTAGGAACATGAAAAAAAGTTTCAATCATGCCAGGATTAGTGATTGCCGCAAAGTTTTCACTCCTTGTGATGCACTCTCTGCGGCAGTTTTCCTCCTGATGATATATCTCCCCATCGATGGCAGCACCAAATCCCACTATGTGCAGGAAAATAGTAACGGACGATTCAGCCTCTCTCATCTCTGCTCAGCATTCAACACATGGAGTTCCTCATCTGTGTACTCCGGCTCAAACAGGTATGGCTCTGGATCTGTGTCTGCTACAAGAAACTCTTCAAAATCGCGTTCAAAGTCGTCCATTGCAGCTGCTAAAATCCAGAGATATCGCTAGGCTAAATAAACAGCTGAGTTTTGTTTACAAGCTACGTCTGTGCCTGCTCACCGGTGTATCCCTCCGCGGATCACAGCACAGGACATACTGACCCTCTATAAGCGCAATGCTAAACGCTGAGACCCAGCCACTGGACGTACAGACACAAAAAAGATATCGATCATGTTGTCTCAATATGAAAATGATAGAGAAAGGGCATAACTCCCAAATCGTCAGAGTATTCTTTTATGTGAAGATACACAGTGAAGACATAACATGATCCTAACACAGCAAAGCTGTTACCTGCAGCCTTCACTTGCAAACCTAACACTACTAACGTTAGGTCAGTCCAACTAATTAGTGGAAACATGCTAACATGCTAACGTTACACACAAGTTAGTAGTAAAGTAAGACCTGTTCATAAATGTTCTGGTGTAGCTCTGAATTTCTTATCAACTGAGGACAACTGCCTGCTGTATATTTGTGTTCATGGTCACAGTCACAGATAATTTTGCATGATGCTCCTTCGTTATCCACCATGACATCAAAAGTACAACCAAGTCCTCATAGATACATCTCTGGTAAAACTGTTAGGTGTTATGTGTTCAGCAATACCCGTTGCGTACTGCTTATTTGAAGAACACTGTAAACACGGCTCCTTCTTCTTCTGTGGTTTAATCACTGCGGGCCGCTGCGGGTGAGCAGAATCACTTCCGCCTCAAATGCCATATTCTGGTTTTCTGACTTCCGCTGTCTGTCCAACCCAAGCTAGGCTACGCTAAATAGCCATATAGAGAAAGGCTTTTTTGTCGCTGTTGGGTTCAAATAAATATGCGGATCTTCAAGGGGGGGTGATACGAACTAGGGACAGTTTTATTAATGGTAAAAAGTTCCGCACAGGTGCTTTAAGTATCTCACGACACAAAACGCTTCAACGAGTTTAACGGACCTTCACTTTACTGCTGCATTCTGCCTCACTGAGACTGAGAAACCTGACGCCGATGCATCTTGGCTCATTTGCATACTAAATAGTGATTGGGTGTTTACCTGGGGGAGGGTCTCTGCCGACTGTAGATCACACAGCCGGCACACAGCACGGAGTGGAGTGGACACAATTGAGAAAACTTTTCTGTTTTTTGCTTTTTTCGGCAGATTTGATTTGATGGGGCAAGACATTTGTTTAAGGGGGCATTGCTCATTGGTGTCTCTCCCTCTCTTTCTCTCTTTCTCTCTCTCTCTCTCTCTCTCTCACTCTCTGAGTGCATGCTGAGAGTGACTGGGTGAGTGTTTTTCAACCCTTTTTGCTCGTTTTTCTTCCACTGGGTGTTGTTCTATAAGTTTATGCATCACTTCTCTGTCAGCAGAGTTGTGTTTGTTGTTTATTTGTTGAGTTTTTGTTGATTGTTTGGTGGCAGCTGCCACCGCAGCCACGCAGTCGGGCATGACGGTGCGTGACCTCTCCGTGCTGGAGAGGCTGACTCACCGACATGCAGTCAAACTTTCTCCACTGTCGGTATGTCGGTGGAGTGCAGCTTAGTTGTGGGTGCAGTTTTGGGTTATGGCAGCGTTAAATCTGCCTCCAGGATGAACAGTGCTGTGGTTATTTTTCTGGACTGCACCGATAAAGTGAAAGTGATGTGCCTCCGTTTCTGAGAAATGAGATGTTGGAGAAGGACTTGGCCCCACACGGACAGCTGGTGTCTCTGATTAAAATGATCCCTCTCGGCTGTAAATCTCAAACATGTCATGTCCTTCAGAAGACAGGTGTTCATGATCCTCAAGAAAAACTAGGAACTGAACTTTGCTCTCAGTTTCCGCAATGATGATTTTGGTTATACTATTCATGGGAATTCTGACACCTTGAAATATTTTGAATGTGGGGCTGAGGGGCACTTGATCCGCTTGTGTCCAGAGAGAGCGACTGACTGTCAGGCTGCCGCCGGTCAGGCCACAGCACACAGAGACACACACAGCGATACACAGGACAACACACAGAACACACAACATGACACACAGGGGGCTGAGAACAGAGCCGACAGTGACCACACTGATTCAGATGGTGTTCAGCTGGATAATGAGGAGAGTGATCAGGATGTGCTCAGTGTTCAGGCTGAGTTAAAGGAGCAGACGGGACACACTGCAACCAGAGTGGCTGAGTCTGTTAGTCAAGGGAAGTGTGATGGACGATGAGTTAATGAGGCTGCCTGTGAAAAGGACAGGACAGGCCCACAGTGTTCCTCCTCTCAGTCAGAGGAGAACACACCGAACACACACACTGACACACAGAACACACAGAACTCACAGGTTAATGACTGTGAGGCCGACAACATGCAGGTTGAAATGCAGAGTGGTTATTCTTTCCTGAAAGTCAGAACTTTTCGAAAAGAAACAAAGGGGCTGAGGGCTGTGAAGGTCGAAGATTATTTCCCCAACTTGCAACTCTTTCATGACTCAGTCCGGTTCTTCATGGAGAACACAGGAAGCCTGGGGCAGCCATCTTTCACCGACCCAGAGATTTTCTGGTTAAAGAAACTGTTGCTGAAGGTTCGAGCCAAAATAGCCAGTGATGAATAAGTGTGCTGTGTTTTTCTTTCATTTGTTTGCTTCGTCTTGGTTATGATGCAGCTTTATATTAAGTATGTGTGACATAAAGCTGGATTCTTTAAACATTAATGGTGCTTGAGAGGATGTTAAGAGGTCTTCTCTGTTTAATCTGATCAAGAACAAGGAACTGAAAGTAACTTTCCTTCAGGAAACTCACAACACTGCTGACAATGAATCTGAATGGAGAAGGGAGTGGAGTGGGGGGGCTTTTTTCAGTCACAAGAGCAGTAACAGTGGGGGGGGGGGTTCTTATGTTTTTCTTGCACAGTCAATGAAATTGTTCCAGGTCGGCTGTTGAAACTGTGTGCTGAAAAAGTAAAAATGTTTTTTATAAATGTATATGCTCCAGCTGTGGCTTCAGAAAGACTGCTGTTTTTGGATGTGTTAAAAAATGTCCTTAGTGACTAGGGATGGGAATTGATAAGATTTTTACGATTCCGATTCCATTATAAAGCCTAGATGATGTGTTAACTGTGGCAATATGTAACAGTCAAATGTTACAGACATTCATTCTGTATTTGCACAAACAGATTTTTCCTAATAGAAATAAAAAAAAATCTCCTTTTTAAAAGGATATATGAGCTCACTAAGCACTCAAAAATAATAATAAAGAAAGATAAATACTATCAAATACAACGGAACAGTGCATAGTGCAAATCTGCAAATACTATGAAGAATTAACAATTCTTTTGCAGAAAAATAAGCATGTCTGCTTTTTCAGGAAGGATACGTGATCTTTCTGGACTTATAGTGTCTCCAGCAGTGGAGAACACCCTCTCAGACGGGGTGGAGGAAGCCTGCACACACAGAAAGCGTTCAGAAAGTCCAGACAGCAGGGGCAGAGTATCTCTCTTGTTCCACCACCACAGTGTGGCACTATCCTTGCAGGGGATGGAGGGCAAGCTTCTGTACAGCTGGATCTCCTGATCCACTCTCTGGGCCAGGGAAAGAAGGGGCTGCGATTTTTTAAATGACTGCAGCTCGTTGTCCTCCTCTTCAAAGAGTTCCTCCAAGGCTGTCTTTTTCTGCTTTACTGGTGGTGGCAGTGCCTGAAATTAAATGAACATGAAGCAAATATATATATATATTTATATCACTCAATAATCCATGACATAACATCATTATCCAGTGGTCATCACAAATAAATTAGTTAACCTTACATAGTCTTCCTCTACTTCTTCCTCCTCTCCATCTTCACAGCCTTCCCTCTGTGCCTCTCCTTGCTCTGGGAGCTTGAGAATTGACATAAACACATAATTAACTTTTAACACAGAGCCACAGATGAAAGGTCTCACTCTCACAATGTAATCAAATGCAATCAAAAAACATAGAGAAATTCAAATACATCATCTGTTGCTGCCACTGTGTTTGCAGTGATTGCTGCTTCCCTGATCCTGTCCCAGACTTCATCATTATTCACTTTGGATTTAAATCGGGGGTCCAAGCTGGTGGCCTCCTCCAGGAATCTCTGGATATCAGTTCCCTTAAATTTCAAAAAGGAGGACATGAGAAAGGAGGACAGGATGACATTAGACTATCCTGAATTATTTACTGCTCTTATTTCATTTAAGAGAAATAATGTACCTGGTAGCGTTTGGAAAGATCATTCCAGATGTTCTCCTTGATGCTCCTTGTGAAGGCAGAGTCACCTTCATGCACAGTGTAGTGTTGCTCCAGCTTCTGCAAGATAGGCAAGATCTCACCACAGGTCGGACTTTTGTCGCTGGAGACTGCCAGTGTGGAGGTGTAATGCTTCCGCATGAGCAGCACAAAGTCCTCTGCTTTTCTTAAGTCCTCATTGCCTATTTTGGCCAGCCTGCATTATAAACAAAACAGCAAAAGATGTATGTAGCATAAATAAACAAAAACAAAACTAGTCCAACTTTAAAACAAAGCACATTGTCATTTAAAAAAATATCTATTACCTTTCCTTTTCCATGGGCTTTCTTATCTGTGGGTCTATGGCTGCAGCCTGGATAGCAGGAAACTGCTCACAGAATCTCTCCATCATCAAATACAGAGAATTTCATCTGGTCCTTACATCTAGGAGGAGCATGTGCTTGGGCAGCTCTGAGGGTTAACACGTACACAATGTAAATATTTGTTATATTCTGAATTTAATTTCATCATGATCTAATAATTTACATGTACACATACCTATATATCTATATTTTCATGTACATATATATTGCTTGCAATGCAATGACAGTATCTTACTGAGTAAGTCTTGTTTCTCTTTAAGTACAACTTTTGCCATGTGGGACCTCTTCATCCAAACAATGACTACGCGAACTCACGCTGCCCAGTTGGAAATCACAGTGCAATTGTACAGCTTCTGCGCTCCCAGGTTGAGCGTATGAGCAAAACATGGAAATTTCACAATTTGCAGCTTTTTGATAGCTACATCCATGTTTGATGCATTGTCGACAGTAGCTGCCACAACCTTTTCCCTGACACCATATTCCTCAAGGATGTCATCAATCTCCTCCGCTACAGCTGAGCCTGTCTGAGCTTGGTACACGGCTTTGGTTTTAAGCACCTTTTCCTTAGCCTGGCCATTTCTTACATAGTGCATAGTAACTGTGAGATAATGATCTTGACTAAAACTTGTCCATCCATCAGCAGTGATGGCTGCCTTCGACACTTGTTTCAGCTCAGAGATCAGATTTCCCTTTTCAACAGCATACCAAGCAGGGATCAAGTGGTTAGTTAAGCTCTCTCTGTTTGGGGCTTTGTACTTTGGGTTGAGAATCTTGGTCATCTCCCTAGAACATATATAATGAAAATGAATGAGTGAAACATCTTGTTTAACGTGGAGGTCCTCTAATTGTGCCAAGTCATATTGTCTAAATTGAATATTTCCTCCACAATTGAGTACATTCACCTACCGAAATTCAGGGGCATCTACTGTAGCAAATGGGTGCAAGCCCTTCACAACAAACTTAGTGACTGCTCGGTGACATTCGTCTACCCTGGCCTGGGGCATTTTACTTTTGCCTGCCTCGATGAAAGGAGAAGCTAGAGCAGGTAGTGAGCAGGAGCGAGTGCTGCCAGCCTCTGAGCCAGCCAGACTCTCTCTCTCGTCACGGTCATCTTCTAAATGTAATGCAGAAGGCATTCGTTTAATAGCATAGCGTTAATGTTATAGCATGTTTTACAAAGAAGCACATAGGCAGTGGGATAGCTACTTACCAGAGTTGTCTTCCGTAGTAACCGCAGAGGTGATCATAGCTTGGCTACTGCCGCTGCTGCTGGGTTGAGATCCATCAGTCCGAAGCGCGTCAAAAACACGACACTCGTTTAACATTATTGCATGTTGTGTGCGCAAATGTTTGTGCATATTAGTCGTGTTCCCTCCCGACGCTGTTATCTCCACTTTGCAATGACTGCAAGTCGCCTTGTTGCCATCTTTCTTCGTGAAGTGAAGCCAAACTTTGGAGCGTTTGAACCTGGTGGATGCCATTGTTGTTTGCGACTGCAATGCACGTGCTAAACCGGCGTAACTTAATCATGTGCTTTCTGGAATCGAGTGTGCGTAACTTGCGTAAGTTACGTGAGATTTGTGCTGGTTGGAATCGATAAGAGAATCGCTAGATAAACTGCCAAACGATTCCATGGAATTGAAACACACGGACCCGGTTCTCTACAGGAACCGGTTCTCGATTCCCATCCCTATTAGTGACTGTAACAGTGAGGAGTATCTGTTTGTGAGCGGGGACTTTAACTGCACAGAAAACCCTGTATTGGACAAGAACCATCAGGAACCTCACGCTGCCTCTAGAAGGTGTCTCGTTCAGCTTGTGGAAACTTTTGAACTGTGTGATGTTTAGAGACAATTCCATAAAAGTAAGCAGCAGTACACCTGGGTTCACCCCAGAGATAAGTCATTATCCCAGGCCAGACGTGACCGTTGTTTTGAACATCACATTAATGTATTAAGTTGTGCTATAAGTCCAGTTGGTATTTCTGATCATTCCCTTGTACAGTGCTCGATTTTTAGAAAGGATGTAAAATTTAACGTCTCTGTTGTCTGACAGTTTTTTTTTTTTTCAGAAATGTATTCAAGTCTTTTTGGCTGAACTACAGACAAACTAAATCTGAGTTTGTCTCCTTACAGCAGTGGTGGGATGTAGGTAAAGTCAAAATTAAGCAGCTTTGCCTGCAGTACACTCTAAGTGTCACAAAGGACATGGCCAGATCTATGAGAGCTCTGAAGAGAGAAGTGGTGGAGCTGCAGGTTTTTGCAGACTCCACAGGAGAACGAGAACACACTGAAGTTTTCAAAAGCAAAAAATCAGCTCTGTCTGACCTGCTGGGTATTTCTGCTCAGGGTGCTTTGGTTAGATCACGTTTTCAGAATGTTGTTAAAATGGACGCTCCCTCTCACATTTTCTTTGGTCTTGAACGTAAAAATGGCTAGGAGGAGGCTGATACACTCTCTGCGGTCTGACACTGGGCAGCTGCTGCAGGAGTCGGCTGATATTCGGCGGTGTGCTTTTGGTTTTTATCAGCAGCTCTACAGGACGGAGTTCCAGAACAAACCAGAGGTGGCGCTGTCCTTCTAGGAGGATAACGTGGAGCTGGAGGCACTGCTCTCTGCTCAGGAGCTGCAGGAGGCCCTGCTGAGCATGCAGAGTGGGAAGGCTCCTGGGATCAACGGTCTTCCTGCAGACTTTTACTAGACTTTCTGGCCCATCATAGGCGAAGATTTGTTGGTTGTTCTCAGAGACAGTCTGAGGAAGGGGAGGTTGCCTCTTAGTGACAGGAGAGCTGTCCTCACCCTCCTCCCGAAGAAAGGAGACCTGCAGGACATTAAGAATTGGTGTCCTGTGTCTTTACTCTGCACTGACTATAAACTGCTGTCCAAAGTGTTGGCAACAAGACTGAGAAAAGTGATGGAGCAGGTCATTCATGTGGACCAAACATATGTTTGGTTCATTGGGCTGTGAGCTTGGTCTAATTTCTCTAGATCGAGAAAAGGCTTTTGACGGAGTTGAACACCAGTACCTGTGGCAGACGCTGCAGGCTTTCAGGTTTCAGTAGACTCTCAAGTCAGTCTTTAGATGCTTTGCTTGACTAAAGACTGATGACTTTCTCCCTGCTTTTGTGTTTAGATGGGCGGATACAATTTCAGAGTTTAAAAAAACTCCCTACGCTGCAGAACCAACAGTAAATTTTCAGGGCGGTCCTTCGGTGGCTCGCTGAACTCTTGTGCTCATAAACATAGTCCGACTAGAAACACCTGTAGCGGTACAAAATGACTCAGCCACATTCGCAGAAAACACCGTCAAAGTTAGTGGATGTTTGTTGCGTTTGCGCCGACACATTCTCGCCAACTAAAAGAAACAAACATTATCTTTTACAAGGCCATGACTCAGCTGTGCAGCCGGACTATAGAGGGAATCGTCTTGTTGTTCACAAATACTTCCGGGTAGAAACCAGCAGAGTTTAGCTATATCTATATCTATATATCACATTTTTCACTATATCACCCTTTAGACTAATCTGATGTTTGTAAAGCCTATAAACACAATGATTGAACAAAGATTACTATTTCTGTGTGCACTTGTTGGCCCCCCTTGGGCGCATGCGCACGCAGCGACCAGCAGTGGGTGAGAGTTTGGCGTCCTCGTGTTTGTGTTTTTAACGTTTTAACGTTTTTATGTGTCTTTGTTGAGTACTCTCTTGTATATTTTTGATCTTGTATATCAAGTGCTTAAGGCTCCACCAATCTAAAATGGATTTCCTTTATTTTTCCGCGCTGTGGTTTCTCTTGAACCGACTTCTGGCCTGCGATGTCACTGAGGCTGTAAGCCTAGCGAGGATTCAGTACTCCAGAGACACGCTACTACAGCTAAACTTTGCCAGTTTAGCTCAGGTGACAGAATAAGATCCGGTATTTGGTGTGAGGTCTGAGAGACTGCAGTGGCACGAGCAGGGAGAAGTGGAACAAGAAGAAGAAGAAGCGGGGTAGACGAGGAGGCGTCAGACTACGCATGAGGAGACTACGGCTTAACCGGATCCCTCTACCTTCGCTCATCATGGGAAACGTCCAGTCCCTGAGGAATAAACTGGACGAACTTCAGGGAAACGTTCGTTACCAGAAGGACTTCAGGGACTGCTGCGTCATGGCCTTCTGCGAAACATGGCTCACCGAGCGCGACCAGGACTCCCACCTGTCCATTGATGGTTTTGGGGCTCCTTTCCGTTTGGACCGATGGGCAGAGGCAACGGGGAAAACTCAAGGAGGAGGGGTATGTTTATATGTCAACAGACGTTACTGTACATCGGTGACTGTCAGAGAACGTATTTGTACGCCTAATGTAGAACTTTTATCTGTATCATTACGTCCCTTTTACTTGCCCCGTGAGTTTCCTCAACTTTTTATAACAACGGTGTACATTCATCCGAAAGCTGACCCCGCCTCTGCCTCCAGCACCGTCTTTGATGTTGTGCAGAAACTCCAGTCGATCTCACCTGATGCACCTAACTTTATTTTAGGTGATTTTAATCATGTTTCTCTCAAAAAGACACTAAAAAACTTTTATCAGTATGTCTCCTGTCCAATCAGAGGGGACAAGACACTAGATCTTTGTTATGGATCAGTAAAGGACGCATATAAATCTCTTCCACTCCCCCCGCTGGGCTCTGCTGATCACAACAGCGTGCTTCTACTGCCCACATATAAGACTGTTCTGAAAAGGGAGAAGACTAAGACTAAGGATATAAAGGTCTGGTCAGAGGAATCAGTTATCTCCCTGCAGGAATGCTACAACTGCACTGACTGGGACATTTTCAGACAGTCCTGTGGTGATGATTTGGACTCATTGACAGATGTGACATGCTCATATATTGCGTTTTGTAGGGATATGATCATCCCATGTAAGCGTGTTAAAATATATCCTAATAACAAACCATGGGTTACCAAATCAGTCAAGTCCTGTTTACAAAAAAAGTCGCTTGCCTTTAAAAAAGGAACTGCATCTGATCTGCACTCAGCCACAAAGGAGCTAAAGATTGAAATTTTTAAAAGCAAAACAGAACTATAAATCAGATTTGGAGAGGAAAATGGCTGCAAACAAACTTGGTTCAGCCTGGGAGAGCATGAAAACTATCGCAGGCCTCCAGAACCCAGAGAGCTGCACTCGTATCACTTTAGATGGTTTTAACTCAGATTCTGATCTTACTAATGCTTTTAATTGTTTTTATTGTCGTTTTGATGCTTTTGATTTTAGCAAAGAACTTCAGGAACTGAGATATAAACTTAAGGACACTCAGCACTTTAACATTGACCTTCAGGATGTCAAAAAGGCCTTCTGCTCTGTAAAAATTAACAAAAGCCATGGTCCTGACAATATCTGTGGTCGTTTAGTGAAATCTTGTGCTACTGAACTGAGTCCTGTGTTCCATCATATCTATAACAAGTCACTACAGACACAACATGTCCCTATCATCTGGAAAGATGCTGTAGTTGTCCCTGTCCCTAAATCCAACTGTCCTAAGACTGTTGGTGATTTCAGACCAGTAGCTCTGACCTCAGTTTTAATGAAAACCTTTGAAAAACTGGTGAGGTCTGAGATTTTAAGGCAGTCTGAACATACTTTGGATCCTATGCAATTTGCATATAGGCCTCACAGAGGAGTGGAGGATGCGACACTCACTCTGCTAAACATGCTTCTTAAACACTTGGACTCTAATGGGACACATGTCAGACTTTTATTTGTGGACTTTTCGTCTGCTTTTAATACAATCCAACCTCACATTTTAACCAGATGGCTCCTTGAACAGTTCGACTTAAGTAAAAATCTAGTGGGTTGGATTCTTGACTTTTTAAACAGCAGGACACAGAGAGTTCGAGTAAATGGTATCCTCTCAGACCTTAAGTGCATGTCCACTGGTTCACCTCAAGGCTGTGTGCTGTCACCTTTGTTATTTATTCTCTACACAGATATGTGCCGGAGCAGATATGACAACAGATTCATTATAAAATATGCGGATGACTCTGTTATTGTCAGTTTGCTTAAGGAAAATGAGTGCAGCCACGGCCCTGTGATTGATGACTTTGTACATTGGTGTGAGGAGTCTTACCTCCAACTCAACACTTTAAAAACCAAAGATATGGTTATTGACTTTAGGAGGAAAAATGACATGCACACAGTCACTTTAATCAAAGGTCAGACCATTGACTTTGTGCAATCTTACAAATATTTGGGGACTGTTACTGATGGAAAATTGAACTTTGAAGCCAATTTGGAAGCTGTGTGTAAAAAGGGTCATCAGCGTCTGTACTGTTTAAGGAAACTCTCGCACTTTCACACTGACCGAACTATAATGATCATGTTTTATCGTGCTTTTATTGAATCTATTTTATCTTTTTCCTTGGTGTCATGGTTCGGTCACACGACTTTGAAAGGGAGAAATGCCTTAAACCAAATAGTTAAATGGTCTTCTCGACTGATTGGTGAGTCACAGCTTTTTCCGGCATCCCTGTACACCAAACAGTTACAGCGGATAGCTTCCTCTATTTTAAATGATGACTCCCACCCTTTACACAGTGAGTTCCAGCTTCTTCCCTCTGGACGGAGGTTTCTAGTCCCCAAATGTATAACCAAACGTTACAGAAACAGCTTTGTTCCTGCTGCTATTATTGAATTGAACAAGCTGTAGAGATTTTGCACATAATATTACACAATGCTGTAGAGGTACAAATTATTATTTATTTACTTATTTATTTTGGTTTTAAACTTGCTTGTATCCTGGTTGTTATCCAGAGGCTGTTTATTTGGGTTATTTATCAGTATTTTCTATGTATTGATGTTTCTCTCCCCTCCTCGTGTCCTGACTGGTGGAGCCTCGGGGTACTTTTATTATGTTTCTGTTTTGTGGTTGGTTTTATGTTATGTACGGTAACTGTGTACAAATGGACGTCATCTTTTTATCTCGCTGCAGAACAAATCTACCTTCGGGTATTAATAAAGTAAACTGAACCTGAACCTGAACGTTCTGTAACATTAATTAATAACATGGTTATCGTAGATTAGCTGGGCTAACCGTTAGCTGTTAGCTGTTAGCGGTGTCTGTAATAGGTAATAACTCATTAAACGGTCCGTGAAAAAAAATATTTTTTCCAGCGGATATCTTAGTTACTACGTGGTTGAGCTAGCAAAGCAGTTTTGTGTTGCTATGTGTGGTATTTATTCAGTTTTGGGAAATCACGATGTCTAGAAAGCATCAGTGGCTGCAGCTGACAGGGACAGCTAACAGCCTAACAGCAGCAGCAAAATTAACATCAGGACGTCATCTGTTAAAAGCCTCCCATTGTTGTATAAGACATGAAACTACTCCAGTTAGCTCAATCATTTTGTAACTCAGACATCCGCTGGAAAAAAAAAAAATTTTCACGGATGAGCACACGTTTGATAAAATGGAGTTAAATCTCTCGGCATCCATTTTCATGCTCTCTGTGTGTTTTTGTCTCCTTGCAGATGAGAAAAGGGGGAGTGCACATTTCTGAGAGGACGTGTCCTTTTCAAAAATGCAAGAGGTGTTGCTTTGTTGCCGGCTGTTTTCGCCGGTGTATTACACAGACTTTAGAAAGGAGTGTCCCCAGACTATTAGAAGGCGGAGATCTCTGATTGTCTGGTCGTGAGACTAAGGTTTCGGTGACAGTGAGAGTGTACTCAAGATTAACAGGGGTTTAAACGCTCCGTTCAGAGTTCAGAGGGGAGTCAGACAGGGCTGCTCTCTGTCTGGGATGTTGTACTCTCTAGCCATAGAGCCTTTTTTGCACAAATTAAGGTAACTTTTGTCTGGTATTTCTTTTTGTGGATGTAGTAAATGTTTCAAATTGTCTGCGTATGCTGATGATATCATTGTTCTTTTTTTTTTTGTGATCAATTTTTTTATTTTCATTAAGTTCAAACAGAAATATTTCAGGGGATACAATATTATTAGAATGGATTCACAGAGAAAGACAGTTAGCCCAGGACAAAAGAACGTATCATGGGTAGTATTGATGATAATAATAATAATAATAGTACAAAACAATAATAATAATAATAATAATAATAATAGTAAATAAACTAAAA
This sequence comes from Epinephelus cyanopodus, assembly GCA_026686955.1. Classification (NCBI taxonomy): domain Eukaryota; kingdom Metazoa; phylum Chordata; class Actinopteri; order Perciformes; family Serranidae; genus Epinephelus; species Epinephelus cyanopodus. The sequence goes on from CM048916.1 coordinate 46,187,241, forward strand.
TTAAATAACAATAATAATAAATAAAATATAAAAGTAAAAATATAATTACATACATAAACTACAAAAATACACACAAACACACACAGACTCACAAACATATATTGACAAGACAGAGGGGACTTGACATCTAAGGGCGCTAAGGTGAGAGAGCCAGTGGCAAAATCAACTTACAGCATGTTTTTCAAGGAGTCAGCAGTGCAACGCCAGGTATTAAGGGTGCTTTCATTAGCACCATTAATCCGAGCTGTGGAAAGCTCCATGTATATGACATCCAAAAGAGAGAGAATCCAAGATTGAATTGTTAGAGAATGAGGTGGCTTCCATCGAGTTGCAATCATTTTCTTGGCTGCTGTCAGTCCAGCAAAGATGACTCGCTTTTTGTGTTTAGAAATATTGAGAATTGACAGATCATTTAGAATCAACACACATGTAGTTACGGGCACAGAATCATGAATCAGATCAGATAGTTTGGATGCAACATTGCCCCAGAATTGTTTAACAGGAGGACAGTCCCAGAACATGTGAATAAATGTGCCCTGAGCTTTCAATGAGCACAGATTGCAACACGGCTCATTAATAATTTTCATATGGTGGCGTTTAACAGGGGTGAGGTATGTTCTGTGTAAGAAATTAAAGTGAATTTGCTGATGGTCTGGGTTACGAGATGCTTCATGAATGCTGGACCACACCGCATCCCAATCAAAATCCTGAGCTAGGTCTGGGCAATCTCTCCTCCAGATCCTCTCCACAGGGAGTGAGACAAGGTTTGTTACCTGCAGAAAATGGTATAATTTGGATACCATACCCTTAGCTCTGTTTTGTTTAGTAAAAAGATCTTGGAGTGGGTGCGTAGGTAAAGAACATTGCCAGGGTACGCCATGTGCTCTAAGTGCTGACCGTAGCTGTAAATAAAAGAAAAAAGAGGAGCTTGGCAGATTGAATGCATCCTTAATAGCAGCAAAAGAGAGTAATCCAAAATCATTATACATGTCTTTTATATAGTGAACACCCCTCTGTTCCCACTGGGGTGCAGAGATAGGTCTTCCACCAATCAGAAGTGCCTTATTATTGAATACTGGAGAGAAGGTGTGCCACTTGCAGGAAAGATGACAGTGTGTTTCAACTAATCTCCATACCAGCACAAGATGAGAGATAATGGGGCCAAGGCGTAGTTGACACTGTTTTTTAGAAATGTTGCTAAAGAGAACATCTTGAAGTGTCCATGGCTGAACTATATTGCTCTCTAGCATGCGCCAAGAGACAGAGGAATGAGAATCAAACCAGGAGAGTAGGGGCCTGAGCACGAAAGACCAAGAATAAAGTTCAAAATTAGGAACAGACAATTTCTGACGTGGCCGCCTCCGGTTCCAAATAAATTTGGAGATTGCAGATTGGAGTTTGCTCCAGTAATCAGATGGAGGGGGAAGAATATTATTTTTTATAATAGATATACGGGCTCGAATAGACATAGGGAAACCAATCCACCAGTCCATGTCCCTCAAAATCTTATTCAGGACAAGTAAATAGTTATGCTTAACAATCTGATTTAAAGAAGAAAATATATAAATTCCTGAATATTTAAAGTGTTGTACTGTGGGAATATTGGCCGGAAGGATAGATGTTTAAGCAGTGTCATTCAGATGTAAGAGAGCAGATTTGGACCAGTTAATTTTAAAAGCTGACATATTACCAAACTCCTCACAGATGGTCAAAAGGTGTGGTGCCGACTGAGCAGGATTTTCCAAGAAAACTAAAACATCGTCCGCATATAGCGACGACTGATGCTGGGTGTTATAAATAGAGATGGGGGAGATCAAGTCAGACTGGCGAATTGCTTGAGCTAGTGGCTCCAAGGAAAGCATGAATAGTGCAGGGCTTAACGGACAGCCCTGGCGTGAGGACCTGGAGACTGAGAAGAGGGAGGAGTATGTTTGACCAGTTAGTACCTGTGCTGAGGGTTTGAGTAGTGTCTTAATCATACCAATAAAAGTGTTACCAAAGCCCACTGCCTTCAAAACAGACCATAAATATGACCATTCTAATCGGTCAAAGGCTTTCATAGCACCAATGAGAGTACAGACATGGGTGTTTGATTATCTGTAGCAGCGTCGATGATGTGAAGTAGACGTCTAACATTATCTGCTGCAAGCCGCGACTTTATGAAGCCTGTCTGATCAGGATTGACTAATGATGGCATATGGTGCTCAAGACAGCAAGCAAGGAGCTTTGCAAAAATCTTTAAGTCAGAATTCAAGAGGCTGAGAGGATGGTAGTTAGAGCAGTCAGTAGGATCCTTATTCTTTTTCAACAGCAAAGAGATGAGGGCCGTGTTAACGTCCCTTGAGAATCCGCCTTGATATGTAAAATGATATGATATGATATCATTGTTCTTGTGAAAAACCAACATGATATTGAAACTAAATGAAACTGTGCTTAGCTTTAATAAACTCTCTGCTAAAGTGAACTGGAGAAAAAGCGAAGCCTTAGCAGTAGGTGAAGCACTGATTAATAGGCTGGTTTTACCTGGAGGCCTCTTGTGGAAGAGTGGAGGACTCAAATACCTGGGGGTTCATCTTGGCGATGAGACCTTCTCCTCTAAAAACTGGGGCTGTCTTTTAGAAAAAGTCAAAGGCTTGAAGATTTTCTATCTTTCTATTATACTTAGACTATTTTTCTATTATATCTAAACTATTCAATGTATATCTATACCTATATATCAATGTACTATATCAATGGTCTGTATTTGTATCTTTGTCATGTTGCCAATCGGAACCAGCTGGCTTCTGTTAAAAGGGTGACACACCCACACACCATTTAACGCTGAGGACGGCTGTGAGCTGAATCTCGTCCGTTTATGTGCTGCTGTGCAGTTTATTAAATTAAAAGTGTTACACTTATAAGTGAGTGCTGTCAGGTTTTTTTACTTTTCTGTGATTTTTTTGGACCGGCACCCTATTACTATTTTGAGACTTTTTGAGTGAGCACGCCAAGTCTGCTGATTACCTGATCATTAATAACCTTGTGTTCTCCATGTTGTGGCACTGGCTGGCGTGTATGGACTGTTCTTCAAACCTGCTGTCCAAGGTGCAGGCAGTCATGGTGGATTTCTTTTGGGACCGTCTACACTGGGTCCCACAGAGCGTCCTTTTCCTGCCCAAGGAGGAAGGAGGGCATGGGCTTGTCCACTTGGCAAGCAGGGGGACTGCTTTCAGGCTCTGATTAATTCAGAGACTCCTGACTGGACCTGTCGACCGGGTCTGGAAGTTGGACAACCTTCCATGCTTTTATCAAAGACTATTCAAGTGTGGGGAATGTTCCGTAAGGAGAGACTGAATAAATGTGACTTGGCTTCTTAGGGAGCCGGTGGTTCATGGGACTCGGCTCCGGTGTGAAGCAGAACCAACCATGTTCCACAAACTGTGTGAGGCCAGAATCCACACACTGGGCCGTGTGGTGGAGGTGTGTGGCCCTCACTTGGAAGACGCCACAGGTCTGGCCTCGAACTTGGGGATCAGGTCTGTCAGGGTGGTCAGCCTCCTGCTGAGAGGCTAGAAACAGTAGCTAACTGACTCTGAACTGTTACTGAGTGCTGCTTATTGTGATGGACTGATTCAGCCTGATGTTAGTGATTCTCTTAACCTCCTTAGCCCGATCGGCCCGTCGACGGGCTGAGAAAACGCTGCACGTCATTGAGCGCTGTAAAAAACGTACCGAAATTTGACGGCGGTGTTTACTTTCAATTCTCGATCAAAGTTTAGACTCTAATGATCACAAAACAGGGTCGGGTGTCTGTTTTAGTGAAAACGTTACCTTTTTATGGTGATTTTAATCTGTTTTGGTACGAAATCGGGACATTTAAATTTTGCGACCACTGCGGAATCAAAGTTGTATAGTGTAAGGTAGACTTCCTCTGTACGGCCATGTTTGTAGTCTTTGGAAAGGGGAGAAGCTACTGAATCGATCGACACCTACCATTCTAAGAACTACAAATCCCAGCTACGTAAAAATTTGAGCGTAAAACCTGCGTAAACTATGCGCTCTCGCCGGCTTTTACGCGCAGCGCCCCACAGACGAAGACAGACCGCTGAACTGCACCCTGCACACTCGGGATTTCCTCCGAACCGCTAGCGAGTCAAGTGCTTATGGAAAAACAACATTTCAACGATGGAAAAGAAAACTTTTAACACCAAGAGGGATATGGCGGACATCGTCTTTGAGATACAGCGGGGGTCCGACGTTGACATAGAGGATTCGTCGGACTCCGACAGCAGTAATGACGCCGGCTCCGCGGAGGAGGCTCTGTTTACGAGTCGCGTTGACCCAGTTTACGAGTGAGTTCCGGTATTTGCATTTATCTATAAGGCTCAGTGTTGTGTAAATTGTGTAAACTTTTATTTTCATGGAACACCAAACCCCCAGGTTTGTCACAAACCTGTAAACACAGTAGTAAACAGTAGTAGTAGTAGTAGTAGTAAACACAGTAGTAGTAGCAGTAAACACAGTAGTAAACAGTAGTAGTAGTAGTAGTAAACACAGTAGTAGTAGCCGTAAACACAGTAGTAAGCTTGGCAATTCAATAGTATTGAGTATTACCGTTTACTCTTACTTTATGTTACATTGTTTGCACAGAATGGTTGTTTGTTTCTATGTTTGCACTTTTCTGAAAATAAATATACTCCCTGTGGAGCCAAAAAAGTAGGAGTTCCTGTTATTTTTCATTATTCTGTATTGCATATAGACATATAATTGCAGAATGTAAAAAAAAAAAAATGATGAGGCACAAGGTAAATTTCATATCCAAAAGCTCCAATAGTTAGTAGTAGACTACTAAAATGAAAATTTAATAATAATAATCCCTTTGGCACAATTTGTGCCAAATTGTGCCAAACTGAGTTCTCGCCTGGGTGTATCCTTACAAAAACCTTAATGTAGGCTTCACTGTTAGCCCAAATTCTATCAACTTTGGTAAATTTGTGGTCAAGGAGTGGATGAAGCTAATCAGTGGTGTCTGGGTGCATGAAATCATTGCTGGCATAGTGTTTTCCTCTGTCAAAAAAATAAAATATTTTGGCGAGAGTAAAAAAACGTAATTTTTCCTCTGGTTTATTCCAATTTACTCAGGCTTAATAACAGATACAACACTTCTGACACTTGGAAAACATTCTCTGAAGTCCCTAGATGTCCAAGGCCACCAAGAACATGCATATAACCTTTAGTAAAGTGTAGTAATTACACATTTACTATGGGTATGTCTTTTTAAGCGTTTTTTCCTGAAAATATGCTGTGAGTGCAAGAGGTTAATGATGTAAAAATTGCTCCTGTTTTTAAATGTGGTGGTTTTCTGTTAAAGTTGAATGATGTTGCTAATTACAAACTGAGCACCATGGCAGGTAAAACAATGTATTATTTGTGAGTGAAATGTTTAAACCAGAACAAACTGAAAGAGAGAGTTGGCATTCCATGGAGAGCACGTCTGGGCCTGAGTGGAGAACGCTTTATAAACCACCGATAACAAAGGTGATTTACAGTGGTGGGTTCTACACGGTGCTGTTGTTGTCAATGCGTTTGTTTCTGTGATCAATCCAAATGTTGCTGATAGCTGTCCCTTCTGTTCACAGAGAGAGACAGTTTTCCATTGTTTCTTAGAGTGTGGTTGACTCTTCTTTCTGTTTCAGTATTTGACTCACATGTTTGCTTTGTTCAATGAGGTTATCTGACACCAAATGTTCATACTGGGTTACAGGTACAACCAGGGGTGAAAATCTCATTTCATAGTTGGGGCGGACAATTAACAGTAAAATTTTAGAGAATAATTCTAGGGGGGGGACAAGAAGTTGTAGCCTGTCTTTTATACAGCATCTTTCACCGCAATTTGACGCTTAAATTTTCTCTCTATCTCTCCAACAGGCAGAGTGAATGTCTGTACTTATGAGAAATGGCTTAACAACTAAACATTTCCTGCAATTAAACTGGTAAACTGGTTTATAAACAGTGTGTTGTGAGATCTGCCGCTGCGCACCTCACAACTGTATGTAATAGTCGCGCGTAATGACCGCTCAGTTAAACTGCACGTCTTTCATGTTTGTATCACTGACAGGTGGAGAGCCTACAGACAGGTACCCATTAGCTACGAGCCGCTCCGCCACCGACTGCTCTTGTCCTGTCCTCTCCCTCTTCTTTCTCTCCTGTCCTCTCTGACTATCACTAAACTCTGAGCTTAATCATTAGCTTTTAGCTTAGCAGCACTCATAATTGAGTAGCCTTTTGAACAGTGCAGGAGAAATGTTGCAGACAGTTTATATTATCAGCTTGGGCCTGGGGCTGGTTGTAACAGTAAATGGGATGTGTTGTAACTTGTGTAAGTTAAACTGTGTCTGTGTGAGTGTACATCTTACCCCGCAATGCGTGATGTGGGTAGCGGGTCCAGCCACACACCGCTACTGCTGCCAAGCGGTCCTGCCGTTGGAAAGAGTGTGGGATATACCACTACTAGGAATGGGAGGGGGGGGACTAAATCTTTTAAGATTTAAATAGCATATTATTGCACAATTATAATGAGCACCACTTACATTGTGCTTTCAATAAATACTACTGCATTGTTCAAAAATGATTAATTGTGTCTCAAATTATTCTAGGGGGGGACAGCTTTACTGAAGGGGGAGTCATGTCCCCCTGTCCCCCCCGGGATTTCCACCCCTGGGTACAACAGGAAAAAGAAAATGAAATGTCAGCTCTTAAATTTTCTGTTGGGTCAAGCGAAAATGGCAATTTATCTCAGCTGGAAAAACAAGCTTGAAAACTCATTTGATATTGACGCAACGATTATTTTTAGACATATGTTAAAGGCTGAAAATTAATTTCAGCTTCTTTATTTTGACAAATAATGTGGATGCACAAAAACGTGGCGTACGTCCTTTTCCACGGCAAAGTTCAGATGCATCAAGAGTGAAATGACCGTGGAAATGTGCGGTGCCTCACGCCAAACTGGCGTACGCACGTTTGTACAGCTGTTGATCCCTGGGCGACACTTAGAGGCTATTCTGGGAAACTGTTATAATAATAAATTGATATGAATGCACAAAGTGGTGCAGAAAATACCGCTAACAACAATGGCTGCTTTAGCAGTATTTGCCGCATTGGTTCCTGGGGGCAATCCTCCTGGAACTGTGCACAAAGCTGCGGCCGGCCTTGGAGCATGACACGGCGAGGAGCCATGCACTGCCTGTATCCATACAGGTGCTGACCACACCGGGGTTCCTAGCAACAGGGGCATTCCAGAGGGAGCTGGCCGACCAATCGGGACTGTGCCAGTCGACCCTGAGCCCAGCCATGCTAGCTGTGTGGGACGGAATTATCTGTATGTCTGCCATCAAATTCCCATACAATGAAGCTGAACAGGCCAACATTAAAACGCAATTTGCAGCGAGAGCCAGTAAAGTAATTGGACTGCATACACAAAGCGCCATTGTAGGATGAATTTGTTTTTGTTAGCAGAAAGCATTTTCATTCAATCAATGTACAGATCATATGTGATGCGCAAATGCAATTACTCAACATTGTGGCAAGGTGATCTGGTTTAACGCACTGAGTAACAGCGTGGTTGTGAATAGACTACAAGCTGGCACTGTGCGCGATGGGTGGCTTCTTATTGAGTAAATAATTTATTTGTTTAATTGTCCTAATATTAATCCCCCTGATGCACATTGAGCATGTGCGCCCCCAAATATTGTCCTGTGCGTAAAGTGTGACATTTCTTAATCAGCCTCACCCAGGGCTGATCGTGCAGAGAAGAGGATTACAGGTGCAGGGTTCATTTAAACATGACCTGCATATTTAAATGGGGGCATGGACGGGGAGGGGTTAGGTACTCCCAACATGTGCGCTCAATTCCATGTTGATTGGGATGTACAAAGGAAATGTACTTGGATTCATGCGTACACACAGATTCATACATCTGGATGTTTTTGTGGATATGACGTTTTCTGGATTTAAGCGTACACCATGTTCCAGTTGGAAATCCATGCAAGTCTTTGTACATGGCCCCTGGTGCTTTTTTTTTTTTTTTTTTCCTATTTGTCTGCATTGGTCTTCATAGCTTAGCACCACAAAAGGATGCAAGCTTCTTGTGAAGATTGATGCACTGTTAATCTTGCAGTCAAGTATTTTATACCCAGAATGCGTGGTTGTGACCGTCACCCACCCTCCCTGGAGACTAGCCTATCAGCCTTTATTGGAAAAGCTTCCTAATATGAGCCAGACAGGCCTGTGATACACCAAGGTGTGTTAAGGGGAAAGTAAGGAACAAGCAAGGAGGAGGGGGCAGGTGCAAAAAAACAAACAAAAAAAACAGGGGATAAACAGGCAGTGTAGCTGATGTATTGTGGCCTTGATGTGGTTGTGCTCCATGCAGATTATCAAAAATAAACATATACATGTCTACTATACCGTACTGAAAAACAAAAACAAAAGAGAAGTCTATACTGAACACCAAAAATGTGAGAGTCTTGGTGGAGGGGGAAAGCCTGACTGCAGAGAGGAGTTGCCAGCGCAGTGTGGTAGGTTTGAGAAGCAAGTGGGCCCCTGTGAAGTGATCCCATCGGTTTTTTGCGATGCGTCACGGAGCTGAAGAATCAAACATGCATGTGTGTATTTGAACCCTCCCAATGTGTTTATGAAAACCATCACCAGGGACCAGGGCCAGCCCTGCGGGGGAAGGGGGGCGCCATGTCACCCCAAGACTGCAGGAGCACCCAGACCCCACGACCAGGGAGATGCAGAGGCCGCAGGACACCACGCAGGCTCAAGGATCCGGGGCGGCAACGGCCGGCACCCCCAGAGAGCCAGAGACACACCCCAGACAGGCGGGGCAGGAGGGCCCGCCCACCCACCGCCCGATGCGGACTGCCCCCTCTCTTACTATGATTCTCCGATCCCTGACGGAGAAACATTAACCCTACACCGTGAATGTGCATGTGAGTGCCCATAAGTGTGATGTGGTGCATTAAAACTGAGGGACATAGGAGACAGGTGGGGGCAAGGCTGATGGCTACAGCACACTGCTGTCCTGCAGCCCGTGCAGCCATAAGGCACCTGGAACCTGTCCCCATCTGTCCCCCAAGATGTAGGTGTATGTGGTGCTTTAAAATTGAGGACAGATAAGGATGTCCCATAGCCTGCCCCATCATGAAGCTCCCCAATCCATCAGTGGTCTGCACCTCAAAGAGTGAGTGTATGTGGTGCATTAAAACTATGGAATGTGTGGTGAGTGAACTAAATGTGGTTTAGGAGGCCAGGCCAATGTGGGCCCGGTCTGAGGGGTGGAGGGACGGATGAGAGGGGCTAGAAGGTGGCGCCAACCGGTCCCCGGTGCCACGAGGCCCCCAGCGCCCATGGACAGCAGGCCAGGCAGGCCCCAAGGAAACCCAACCCTGCCCCCCAAGCAACTGGTGCCCCCAGTGCTTTAAACAAGTGTTGTGTTCTCTGAAGAATGATGAGCTGTTTTTTGTCATTTTTTGAACTGAGGATGTTTCATTTTTGTCATGTTCTCTTCATTTCATTGTTGAGTTTTGTTTGTTTTGTATTATTTATTTTGTAACATTTTTGAGAAATTAAAAGTGGTTTAAAAATCAAAATCACTCTAGTTTTCTTTCTCTCTCTCTCTCTCTTTCTCTCTCTTAGATGGTGGAGTGTGTCCGCGCGTATGTGTGTGTGAGAGAGTTTGTTGGAGTGTGTGTGTGGCGTGTGTGCTGACTCGGCACCATGCTAGTGTCTGAGGCTGCAGTGGCTGACTTTGAACAGTTAACTCGCCATCATGCTGTCAAACTGGTGCCCTCTGGGCCATGCAGTGTGGAGGAGGCCGGCCTGGCTGTAGGTGAGGTGGTGGGCTATGAGTCTGTAAAGTTGGCCTCTAAAATGAGTGGAGCCATTGTCTTGTTTCTGCATGCTACGGCTAAGGTGGTGGAGAGAGGTGCGGTCATACAGGATACCTTCACTCATGTTTTGCCTCTCGTTAACCCTGCAACTAAAGTGATCATCTCTAATGCCCCACCGTTTATTAAGAATGAGAGCCTGGTCAAAGAACTGTCCCGGTATAATCAGATCGTCTCACAAGTAAAGATGGTGTCACTGGGCAGCCGACAGCTGCTACTGCTACAGCCCGGGGCGGGGAGCCGCCGAGGGCTGCACGGTCTGAGGCTGCTGTTGGTGGGGAGCCGCCACGGGTCCCTCGTCGGAGGACTCTACTGGTGGGGCTCTGTCCGCTGTGGGTCTGGAGCTTCTCCAGTCGCAGTCTGAAAGCCTGGAGATGAGAGACCTTATATGTTTTGAGACAACAGGGAGTGAGACAGTTAAGGAGCGCAGTGAGAGGGTTGAAGCCAGTGTTTCTGGAGTGGATGAAAATGTAAACAGTGATCATGTGACAGCACAGGTCGATGCAGTGTTGGATGAGGAGATGATCAGTGACGACGACTTAAAAGTCTCACAGAAAAGAAAAAGCACTGGGTCAGGGAGTAACACTAAAGTGAGCAGGAGAGGAGTGAAGCTCAGTCAGGATAGAGACAGTGGGCCCTATTTAGATGGTCTAAAGCGGACGGCGGAGGGCGCATAGTCCATGTCGCAAGTGCCATTGCTATTTAGATGCAGGCGCAGTTGTCATTTTCACGCCCTGCACCCTCTTCGTCAAACTAGCAAATGAACTTGCGCTCCTCTGGGTGTGTTGGTCTAAAAATGAGGAGTGGTCAGGCGCAGTCAAGGCGCGTTGCTAGTTAGATGGTGTAAAAAGCAAATGCGCCAGTGACCAACAAAAAGCTGGTCTAAAGTCAACGGCGCAGTATTTTGCTGTCAAACAAGTTTGTAATATGCGTCTCTAAGCGGGTGCACAACGCGCGTGCACTCTGCTCAGACACACACGGAGCAGCCACACATATGCAAAAGATAAATAAAAATATGATTACAATGTGAAAGGTTATTATTCTGCACATTAAAATATTTATCAGAAACACTTAATGGTCAGTCAATCAGAATGATCTAATTGCAGCAATAATGATCATCATAATCCGGGAGGTCTGCTCACAGTGTCCGAATATACGGAACTGCTCAGGATCCTGGAGAGGGAGCTGGGCTCTCTAACCTCCCGGGTTAAAATAAAATAAATTGAATAATTTACATTCATTTGTTGACAGTGTTTGTCTCATGTGCGCGCGCTCTCTCTTTCTCTCTCGCAGTCTCACTCTGTTTCTTTTCTTTTGACTTTTCTAAGATGACATATGCTGAATATATACTCCCTATCTGATGCTGTGGCTGTTTGTGGCTGACTGAGAGGGATGTGAACTCAGCTGTGTTAATCAGATCAGATTGGGTTTCCATTACACGTGCCAAACATGCCAAATGGTGCCAGTCACCTTTGATCTGACATCAGATGTGACGAGACAGTCGATATAGAGATTATATTTATCGTCTCCATAGCTGTAAAACGCCCACTCTTTCAAGTTGGTAGCTCCACCATCTAACTAGCTCTCCGAGAGGTGACACTCTGATTGGCTTATTGAATAATACACCCAAAACACACCCATGTTAGTTAGTTAGTTAGTTACAAATTTATTAAAGTGTCCTGCACACCAGGGTGCCCAGCCCGCACGGGCTTACAAGACACTCGCTTAAAATACACATATTACAATCCAAGACAGCCAAAAAAGGATACAGTCAATATACTCGGAATGCGGCTTACGGATACAGAGTTCTCCTTCGTAGCTGCCATGCCTTCTCCAAAAACTTACTTAAAGTAAACACTTCTTCCTTAAACAGCCAACATAACATAGAACATTCAGATATCCAAAACAAATCAGGATTCTTTACCTGGATCTTTTCAAATAAAATGTTTCTTAAACCATGATAAAGTGGACAATGAAACACAAAATGAAATTCATCCTCCACAATTCCTAAGTCACAAAGCACACACAATCGCTGTTCTTCAGGAATACCTTTATACCTCCCTACCTCAACTGCCAAGGGTAAAACACCCGCTCTTAGTTGAGCACAGAGGGACCTCTGTCCTTTCTTTAAATTAAAAGAAACATAAGGTTCAGTGAAATACTCACTTTTAATCTGAATATAGTTTCTCAGTTTTGCTTTTCTCCAAATATCCACCTTCCATTGCTGTTGGTGTAACAATGACAGTTTCTGTTTGACTACCTTTAAATTACACTGTAAATTATTCATAAAATGTGCATTTAAATCCAAGAGTGAAAAAATTGAAGATATCTCTCTGATCCATGCATGGTTGTGTACTTTATTCCAATTAAATATACTTTTTGTTAACCTCTCCTCTGGCAGTTGAGTTAGGTGGTTCCACAGCCTGATCATCTCACATCTCTGCCTTGCCAAACAACTTTCCCAACCTGTATTACCTTCAATAGCTAACTTAGTAGTGTACTTATGCACCCCAAGGAAGCACCTCAAAGCTCTATTCTGAATAGTTTTGCATTTGGCAGCCTCCTCAGTGCCCCACACTCCTGCTGCATAAAAAAGGATAGAAGCAATCATAGAGTCATATAGTTTAGTGTAAGTAACAAAACCCAGATCAGGACATAGTTTCAGTTTACCTAGTATGGCACCCAGAGCTCTACTTGCTGAGTCTGTCAACATTTTCCTTCCCTCTGAAAAATTCATAAATTCATTGAAAATAAAGCCTAAATATTTATAAGAGGGGGTATAACTCAAATTCACTGACCCAAAAAGAAATCCATAATTGCTCTGCTGCTCGTATTTCCTCCTGAAATGTATAATCTGTGTTTTTTCCCTGTTGATTGCGAGTCTCCATTTACTACACCACCCCTCCATGATATTCAACATTTTCTGAAGATTGGACTCATTTTCGGCCACCAGGGCAATATCATCAGCATATAAAAGAATACTCAGATTAATATTTCCAATTGAAATTCCCAAATTTTCCTGCTTAATTTCCTGAGCCAGATCATTCACATATAAAGCAAACAGGGTGGGTGAGAGCACATCACCTTGCTTTACACCATAAGGTGTGGGAAACCAGCCAGTTCTACGATCATTTAACTGAATACAGGCGACTGGGGCTTTGTGTAAAGCTTTAATGGCATTATAGAATTTACCATGAATGCCAGAGCAGAGTAACTTACTCCAATAAGTCTCTGTTGATCCAATCGAATGCCTTTTTAAAATCAACGAAGCAAACAAATGTATTTTTACCCTCCTCTAATCTTGCTCTTATGACTGATGAAATAACAAAAATATGATCGATACAAGCTCTTTCTTTTCTAAAGCCATTCTGCTCATCCACCAACCCGTTATTAAACTCCAAGTAATATGTGAGTCTCTTATTTAAAATGCCAGAATAGAGCTTGTAAACCGTACTGAGCAAGCTGATGCCTCTATAGTTTAGGGGGACTCTGGGGTCTGCTGTTACTGATTTTGGGATGGGAATAATTATTGCTTTATCCCACATGGACGGTGTGATGCCAGTATTAAAACAAATTTGAAATAAAGAATGTAACACAGTCAACAAGTTGGGGGATTTGAGCACCTCATTAGAGAGCTCCTCCACGCCCACTGCCTTTTTTACTTTGGCACGATCTATAGCATCTTGCACCTCCATTAATGTAATTTCATTATTTAACATGTCACTGTAGTGATACACTGTATGTGAATTACACATCCTCCATTCAAGATCACGTTTTAATTTACAAGTTTCCTTTAGAAATTGATCATTGAAAAGCACATCATTACTGCAAGCATAGAGGCTACTGTAGTCGTTCTCCCATTTTTTTTAATGTGGGGGACAAGTCTTAATTGAGGTGGGAACCAAAGTTTGCTGCCACGGGTCGACGGGGTGTCACCTTTGAGGGTCGCAACTTGTTGGTTGGTAACAGTCTGGACCAAGCTAGCAGGCAGACACCTCGCTGATTCCTCTGCCCAAAGACCAGCAATGTTTGAAGAAGATAGGATATAAAGTGCATAGTGCATCTAAGGACTGAAGATTTCTAATTTTCTCTCAAGGGAAAGCGGCCAATGAGGTACATTTATTGTTTGTTACTGTTATGTTTGTTAGACTTTACAGATTTGATGTGACGAATTTCTGTTGAGTCATGTAACTATGGTCACGTTGTTTCTTTGATGTCTTTATGTGGAAAATAATTTGTTTTTATTTGCTTTTCTGTCTGTATGTCTACCAGTTCTCACGGCACTGTATCATACACTTGGTGTGATTAAAGCCAGTAATGAAAAGAACGACTTGGTTTCGTGATTTCGACTTGAGAGGGAATTACACTTCACTTAGTAACTTCAGCTGCTTGAAAACAGACACAGAGCAGCGCATGATCAGGCAGTTTACTGCGCACATCCAGCTGTTTAGTAGCTTCAGAGCCAACGCTTTCTACAAGTTGTGAAGGCATGTAAACTCTAAACTCAAGACAAGTTTTTAAATCGACCTGTGGTGTCACTATATAGTCCACCACAGCTTTACCTCTTACAGAAATAGATGCGAAATTATCCTGTTCTGGATTTAGTCTCCCATTGAGTACACAACATTTAGAGCCTTTCAGGAAATCAATAAATGATTGTCCATGTTTATTAATAGCCGTGTCCAGTACAGTTCTTTGGGGAATGTCATCTGAGTTGACATGATCCTTTAAATCCCCGATCCGACTATTCAGATCACCACAGATGTAAGTTGCGTCAACCTTAACTGTGTATACCAGCGTCAGTGAATGATTGAAAAAAGCGTCTGCATTCCGCCCCCATGTTGACGTTTCTGGGGATAAATAACATGAAATAATAACAAAAGAATATTGCGACTCTCTATGTACAAAACGTAAACAAAGAATTCCATTGTGCACTTTATCCACAATATTAACATAATACTGTTCTAAAACAGTGTTCTTGACACAGAGTTCCACTCCTCCGGAGGCTTTGACAGCTCTCTGTGCACGACACGGTTGTGACCGAACCACGTGAATCCATTCATGACAAGAGAGTCCTCGGCTAAATGAGTCTCATTTAATGAAATGAAATCAGGATTTACAGAGTTGAGTAATATAGTTCTGAGCTCACAGTTTGTTGACATCCAACCATTAACATTCCAACTAACCAGGAGAAACTGACTAATGACTAATTCACAGACTAAGTCCAACCCTTTTAGACTTTCCGCCATGGCGCACAGTCTGAAAACGTGCTGTCTAACTAGCAAGTGACTGGGACACGCCCATGCGCTGCACGTCTTGTGCTTTGCGTTTTAGACCATCTAAATAGGGCCCAGTGACTTTGTCCTGTTGCAAGAGTCTCACACTTTCTACATTGCAAATGAAATCAAAAGGTTCTTAGAGTGGACCAAAGGGCAGAGGCTCATTGTGGTGAAGGAGCATTTCCCTGATCTGAAACTGTTCCTGCGATCAGCTAAGCTTCTCACCAGGAGATCTAGGATGGTAGATGATGTGCTGTCAGATCAAGAAATCTATAGACTAAAGAAGTACATCGTCAAAGTTAAAGGTCAAATAAGCAGTCCAGATGATGAGTGTTAAAATCTGCTCCTCTTTTATCCTGACTTAGTGTGTTGTTTTTTCCTCTTTCATCCATGTGTGATTCAGATTTAGTATTTTAAATCTGAATGGAGCCAGAGCTGATTTTAAGAGAGCTGCTCTGTTTAAGCTCATGGATATTAAGAAGATCGACATCATGTTTGTACAGGAGACCCACAGCACTGCAGATAACGAGTGTGGATGGAGGCAGGCTTTTAATGGGGAGATGATTTTAAGTCATAAGTCCAGCTGTAGCGGAGGGGTGGGAATTTTATTTTCAAGAAGTTTTTTCCCTGTTTCATTTGTTTCTGAGGAAATTATTCCAGGTGTTTTACTAAAAGTAAAAGCAACTTTTTAAAATGTTCAGCTTGTGTTTTTAAATGTCTATGCCCCAACAAATGCGTTGGAGAGGATGGCATTTTTAAACATTTTAAATGACACTGTTAAAAATTGTAATGATAATGGTTTTATATTTTTCGGAGGTGATTTAAACTGCACAGAGACACCTCTGTTAGACTGGAATCATTCAGAGCCCCACCCTGCTTCTTCCAGCAGGATCACACAGATCATACAAACACACCAGCTGTCTGATGTGTGGGGGGCTTTTAACAGTAATCAGAGACAATACACCTGGAGCCATTCAAAAGAGAACTTCTTATAATTAGCTCGGCTGGACTGTCTCTATTGTTTTATACATCACTAAAATATTTTTAAAAGGTGTCACATTCAGCCTGTGGATTTTAGCGATCACTCTTTAGTCCCCTGCTCTGTTTTTATTAAGAACATTCGTTCTTAATAGCGTGTTGGCATTTTAACACTGCTCTTTTAGACAACCAGACTTTTAGAACTGCTTTTAAGTATTTCTGGGAGAGCCATAGAGAGAACAGGCCTGCCTTTCCCAGCACTCAGCAGTGGTGGGATTTTGGTAAAGCACAGATCCAGCGACTATGATAGCATTTCACTCGCAATGTCACAAGAAACTTAATCCGATCTTTGAAAAATCTGGAGTTTGAGGCGGAAGAACTGCAGTCTTTAGCAGAGTCCTCTGGAAATCACGGGCTTTTGGTTTCCCTTTAACACAAAAAGGCAGCCATAGCCAACCTGCTAGGTGTGTCAGCACAGGGGGCTCTGGTCAGGTCCAGGTTTTTGAATGTGGCTCAGATGGATGCCCCATAATTCTTCTTTGGGCTGGAGCAGAAAAATGGACAAAGGAAGATCATTCACTGTTTACGTACGGATAGTGGCTCTGAGGTGTCAGACTCGTCTGACCTCAGGAAGTTTGCTGTCTATAAAAACCTCTTTAAGAGTGAATGGTCAGATAATCCAGATGTGCACAGCAGCTTCCTCGCAGGTCTCCCTCAGGTAACTTCAAAGGAAAACTCGGTGCTGGGGGCAGATTTAACGCTGCAGGAGCTGTGCATGGCAATGATGAGTTTGCAGAGTGGCAAAGCACCAGGGATAGACGGCCTCCCTGTTGACTTTTACAAGTCCTTCTGGTCCATCATAGGACGTGATCTCCTCGAGGTGGTGTCAGACAGCCTCCAGAGAGGACAGCTCCCTCTAAGCTGCAGGAGGGCTGTCATCGCACTGCTACCGAAAAAGGGACACCTGCAGTTAATTGAGAACTGGAGGCCAGTGTTGTTGCTGGGCAGGGATTATAAAATCCTTTCCAAAGCTCTGGCCCTCAGACTGAGAGAGGTGATGGCATCCATCATCCACCCTGACCAGACCTACTGTGTACCTAGCAGGCTCATAAGTGACAATGTCACTTTAATTTGCGATGTTCTGGCTGTTTCCAGTGAATTGGGCTTTGAAACTGGTCTGATTTCAATAGACCAGGAAAAGGCATTTGACTGGGTTGAACACCAATACCTCTGGTGGACTTCAACCCTCGGTTCATTGCCAGCATCAGGGTTCTCTACAGTGACATTGCGAGTGTGCTGAAAATTAATGGTGTGATGGTGTGAGTGCACCCTTTAACACTGAGAGGGGATTGAGGCAGGGCTGCTCTCTCTCTCTCATTTCGCAAGCAGGGGTGCTGCTTTTCGGCTACAGTTTGTTCAAAGATTGTTGAATGGACCAGAGGACACTGTGTGGATGGCTCTAGCCTGCAGCATCCTGAGGTGTTTTAGCAGCCTGGGTATGGATTTTAATTTGTTTTTAATGGACAGCACTCAGTTCAACAGGTCATCTCTTCCTAGTTTTTATAAAAGTGTTTTTACTGTCTGGAACTTGGTTAAAAAGGAGAGACAATCAGACAATCAATATCCAAAAATGCTAGCCTTATTAAACCAGTAACAATGGATGAAATAAAACAACAAATTAGAAATCTAAAAAAAAGGAAAGGCCCCTGGAGATGATGGGTACACTAATGAATTTTTTCAGGAGTTTGGAGAATTACTAACACCTGTATTAAAAAAAGCATATAACTTTGCCCTAGAATCAGGGAATTGGGCTTCAATATGGAATTCATCCATAATCATAATATAAAGAAGGGAAGGATAAAACAGATAGATCTTCTTATAGACCAATATCTTTACTGAACACAGATCAAAAAATATGAACATCTATTTTAGTAAACAGGCTTAAAGACATCCTCCCAGATATAATAGATACGGATCAGTCTAGTTTTATCTTGAATAGATTTTTATCTGATAATATAAGACACACTTTAAATGTGTTGATTATTCTCAAAAATTAGAAAAGACTTGCTTTTGCTGACACTTGATACAGAAAAAGCTTTCGATAGAATCCTGTGGCCATGTATCTTTACAACATTTAAAGCGTTTGGTTTCCATCCAACCTTTATTTCATGGTTAAAATCAATGTACAAAAACCCAGTTGCTCAAGTAAGAGTTAATGGCACCCTATCAAGACGCTTTCATATACATAAAGGAACCAGACAAGGAGATCCACTGTTTGCATCAATTTTTAATCTATGTATGGAACCTCTTGCAGAAGCAATCAGGCAGCAGGATGAAATAAAGGGTTTGCTTATAGGCCAGGAATGTCATAAACTAGCACTTTATGCAGATGGCATTATACTTTATCTGACTACACCTGAAACTTCACTTCAAGAACTTATTAAAACAATAAAAGGATATAGTGAGCATGTGAGTTTATATGTATAGATAAACAACCAACAGATGACTCAAAAGGAAACCTCAAATTCAAGTGGAACCGAAGTACTTAGGAATAACAATCCATTTGGACCTGGAGTTAATTATCAGAATTTAGAGAAGGAAATTAAACAAGATGTGACCAGACAGAAAACAATACCAGATTCTAGTTTTAGTAGAATAGATACAATAAGAATGATGGTCCTCCTACAGTTCCGCTTCCTTTTTCAAGCCCTACCAGTTCCAATCCCTCCACAAAGTTTTAAGAGATGGAATGCAATGATAACTTATTTTATTTGGAATAACAAAAAAAGGGTCAAACTCAAAACATTAGTAAAATCTAAAGAACGTGGTGAATTAGCACTCCCAGATCTACAGAATTATTTCTATGCGACACAAATAGGTAATATAATGAAATGGACTAATGATGGCACAAAAGTTAAATGGTTTATAATAGAAAAGGAGCTGGCTCCAATCTCAATTAAGACTTTACCCTTTATACATAAAAAAGATGTGGCACAACTGAAAGGACAAAAGATGGATTAACAACACCCTATATAGCTGGAAACAAATTTATAAAAAAACAAAGGATTCATAATGACTTGTTTTATCTTAGGGAAATGGCATCGGACCCCCAATTTAAACCAGACAGAATGGATACTATATTAAAAACCTGGTCATCAAAGGGACTGCAAATATACTCACAATACTGTTAATACCTTTGAAGCCATGTCAAATAAATTTGATTTAGCACAGTCTAATTTCTATAAATATCTACAACTTCGAAACTATATCAAGCATTTTCAGAGAAGAGAGAGTAACCAAGACCAGCACCCCCTAATTACATTTATGATAAAAAACTGTAACACAGAGACCAAGAACATCCTCTCTAAAATATATAAATTACTAGAAGACAACATCGATACACAAGATATGATTCGAATAAAATAAAAAAATAAAACTCAGAACTACATGGACAGATAAAAGAGGAAGATTGGGAAAACGTATACAAAGCAATACATAAAACAACAAATTCTAGATACTGGAGGGAGTATGCATGGAAAATATATACAAGATTCTTTATCACACCAATAATGCAATCAAAATTTACAATATCCATTCAACCAGACTGTTGGGGAAGCTACGGCGAAAAGAATGCAAATCACTCAAATGTCTTCTTTTTCTGCCTAATACTAAAAACGTTCTGGCAATTAATTATAATTTCAATCATGAAAACATTCCAAATTCAACAGACATTCAAATCAAAGTGTATTGTTTTAGATGTTTGTTTGTTTTTTTTTTGGGGGGGGGGGGGGGGTTAATGGATGTAGATGTAGATGGATGAGTATGTATGAGCATTATCATGCATTACCATGCATCATGCAATATCATTATTTTCACTCACACACACATTAATATATATATATAAATATTGTAAGAATGCTGTAAATAGCAAAATCATGTAAGTAAATATAAAACTATGTAAACTTTGGCACTCTGACAATAAAGTATTAACTAGAGGGTGACACGGGAGTGGATTTTCAGTCCCGTCCCATCCCACTCCCACAAAAATAATCCCATCCCGTCCCAATCAGATGAAAAAGGAAAAAAAAAAAAATCCGGTCCCGTCCCAATCCCACAAGAATGACTCCCGTCCCATCCCGCTCCCGTGTTGTGTTTCAGTTACAGTGAAAAAAAAAAATATCTATAGTACATGGATCACACAATGCCTACCTTAGTCAAATATAAACCCAAATATGACATCTAATATTGTGTTTTGATGTTTATTGCCTAATTATTTTAACATTCACTCCACCTTGCTGCTGTTCAGAATGACAAACACATTTGATTTCTGATGTGGTCAGACAACACGTCATAAGAACCAGTTCTGAGAGAGAAATATGTAGTTAAAGTATTGCAGTAGAAGCCGCGTTTGGTTCCTCTGACTGATATTGTAGCAGGTGTGCAGTTAAGTTGGTCGTATTCGCTCTTTTTGTTGAGATGGTTTTAGAACAAATCCGGCACACCGGCTTGTCCAAATTACTGGGCTGCCCTCTGTCATTTGGTTTAAATCCAAAACACTCCCACACAGGGGCTGTGGCATTTGGTTTAGGAACAAGTTCCATGTCTTTCTCTGTTTTCTTCTCCACCTCGTCTTCCCCTCACGAAGATCGCACTGTGTGTGTGTAGCCCATAGCAGTTGTATTTACAATCGTCTTTATCTAGCCATGTTTAATGTGTGTTTTGAGTGGGTTTTGAATCAACTAAACTTTACAGCACTTCACAGAAACCCCTGCAGCCAGAGGTGTTTTGGAGGTGTAAATGCAGAGTTACACAGACACACCATAGCAAGTGTAAATGCTCACAGTGGCGTAGGCAGCGTGCATAAGTAGGCTACAGCGTAGAGTCTGCCACACAAGTATAACTCTTGCTTAATCCTAGCAAAACAGGAGAAGACAGTTGCTCATCCCCACAAGTTCAGTGCTATTTACCAATCATGGATTATACAATTTACAGAATTTACATATATACTTACATGTACCAGTTCGGGGATTGTCAATGACTATTGCCGACTTCGCCAGAGACATAAGCTCCTTAGGCCTCTCAGTAGTCCCCATTTTTGGCATTTTCTCAGCACCATATGTGAAGAAGATGAAACTAGGATATTAGATTTATTTATTTAATTTATTTATTTATTTGTTTAGCCAAAGGCTAATTTTCATCCGTTGTCCCTGGCCAGGTGTTACAAAGGCTCCCTGAAATAAAACAAAGTAGAACTATGTTGAGGGAACAAACCTCAGTCTTACCTTAAAGCACCAATCAATAAACTACAACTAATTAAAACTGATTAGTGTGTGAACAACAAGTAATAATGACATTGCTAAAATTAACATACAGTTGACAACAAGACAACATAAGACAGCCTTACAATTAATACAGAACACAAGGGACAATACGACCTTCACAGCAAGCAAATAAACATGCAAGTGTTACGGGTCCCAAGGATGAGGACCGTGGTGACAAATATGTTACCTGTAAAAGCAGGTGAAGAGCGGAGTAATGAAGACACCATACGTCTCTGTTTTCCTCCAGAATGTGTCTGAGTCTGATTTATTTTACACAAAATAAAAGCTATGTAAACACTAAACATGAGCCTTCACTATACAATTCAGCTGATTCTTTGTTCACATCATTCACATTCAACTATTCCACAACCTCAGTGAAATATGTTCTCTTTAACAGTTTCAGTTTCTCTAACCATCACATTTCTTTTCATACACAATTATATTCAATAAACAGTATCAGTAAATACATCACATATTTGTCTACTTCAGTATTTTACTGGTAGAAATCACTATTCACAGTGTATTATGGAAATCCAACATGTTGGAATAACCCTTTAACTGCGTCTGTTAGCTACATAGAAGTGCTCATAGTGCTTGTGCTACCCTAGCTAATAAACTCAGTCACTTCAAAATATAATTGTAAATATTCACATCTCAACAAAATATATTTCAACAGAAAAGATACAAAACATAACCCGTTGGTTTTAGAGTGTATAAAATGTGCAAACTCTCCTTAACGAGCGCTTGACCTGAACGAGCTCGGCCCGTAATGGCGGCCGTTCGGGAAACTTCTCCCGTTTCTAGTGCATTTTACCCGTAACTAACGCAAGTAAACAGTCTTAAACTCCCCTATTTACATTAGCATGGATAACACGCAACATCATCAAACAACATTTTCGGTTCTCAAACCGTTTACCGACCTGTAAAAGCAGGTGAAGAGCGGAGTAATGAAGACACCATACGTCTCTGTTTTCCTCCAGAATGTGTCTGGGGAAGCAGGGGAAGGTGGGGCTCCTTTACCGTACCCCCCGAACACCTGGAGCAACCACAACGTTCCGCCCCACTGCTTTTCAACATAAAATGACCCCTTTCATAATGATTATCCATTTTTAAATAAAATAAATGAAAATAAATACATATATTGATGAAAAGTGTCCCATACACACATAGATTTTATACAAAATAATATTAATGTGGCCATTCCCTCTCAGGGGTGCCACACAAGCAAGAAAGCAGTTAAAAACATGTATGCAAAACAATACGTAGTTAAGACATAAGCAAGTCAACCCTCCATGCAGCATGCTGGTTAGACATCAGTCAGAACCAGAATGACTAGCCCAGACTGCATACAAAACAACACTTATGCACGAACAGGGTACAACATGAGAGATATTTCACATTGGACAAGCCATACATAAAACAGGACATAGGGACCAAATAACCATCTTATATTAACAAGGTGGCAGCAGCTGACAGAATTTTCAATGCTGACAAATTTGGTTACGAATTAGCCACTGTTTTAAATGAGATTTAAATATCACATATGTCCCGACATCCCCAATATGTGTTGGGATGTTGTTCCACTCTCGGGAGGCTTTAACAGAAAACGCTGACTGATTAAAGGAGCTTTTCTTTAGTGGAACAACACAGTCCCCTCTTGAGACCCCCCATGTGATTTGATTTGTACTTCCGAGAGGAGGAGGAACAAAGCCATGTATAACTTTGACCAGAAGACATATATTTACATACTTAATCATGTTCTCCCAATTCAGAAGGCGATATTTCTTTAGGATTGTACAGTGGTGGTGTTGTTTTGGCTTTTTATCTAAGATTTTTAGCATCTGTTTATACAATAACTGCAGTGGCTTGAGTGTAGTGTAATTGGCTTGAGACCAGTTTGCTAAACAGTAATTCATGTGAGAAAGGATCATTGAGTGCATGTACAGCTTGGCTGCTTCAGTTGACATAGAGTTGCGTATGAACCTCAAATTTACAAGACTTGGTTTGACCTGTTGACATACTTTTTTAACCTGTGCCCTGAAATTAAGGTTGTCTAAAAAGATGCCAAGGTACTTGAATCCTTTTACCAGCTGCAGTCACTCTCCAGATATAAAAATATCCGGATCTACACAAGTGTCATTAGTATTTGTAAAGTACATGCCTACTGTTTTTGAAACATTTAATTGGAGACAGCACTGACTAAGCCATGTTGTAATTTCGACCATTATTTTTTGTGAGCTTGGTCGCAACTTCTGCTTTCGTGGTGCCATATACATATACCACTGTATCATCAGCATACATCTGTACATGAGCATCAGAACACATAGATGGCAGGTCATTTATGTACAGTCATGGAAAAAATTATTAGACCACCCTTGTTGTCTTCAATTTCTTGTTCATTCTAATATCTGGTACCACTAAACGTATAATACAATGAACACAACAAAAAATGCAGCTGGTCACATAATACTTTATGTCCTATTTGACATTCTTAAGCTTAATTGATTCCCAGGGTATATAAGAGGCCATGTCATGTCACAAGCAGCACTGCACATTCAAGCCGTAGCACAACTCAGAAGTTGTCAGCTCTCACATAATGCCTAAAACAAAAGAATTATGTGAAGCCACAAAGGCAGCCATCTTGGCACTGCTGGAAATTGGCATGAGTGAGAGACAGGTAGCGAAAAAACTGAAGATCTCCAAGACAGCCGTTCATTACAACAAAAAAAAACAAGCTGAACATGGCACTACCAAATTGCTACCTGGCCGTGGCAGGAAACGTCTTTCTACCCCACGAGATGACCGTGCACTCATCCGTTCCTGTGTCAGGAATCGTCGTCAGACCTCCAGGGACCTTAAAAATGAGTGGGCACTGTCGAGAAATGTGACTTGTTCGGCAAGGACAGTTCGAAACCGACTTGTTGAAGCTGGTTTGAAGTCACACAGAGCACGCAAGAAGCCCTTCATCAATGAAAGGCAGAGGAAGGCCCGGTTACTCTTTGCTCGAGACCACAAGGATTGGACTGTTGATGATTGGGCTAAGTTCTCTTCAGTGATGAATCCAATTTTGAATTGATGCCCACTCCAGCCAACTTACTGTTAGAGGAAGCCTGGAGAAGCTTACAACCCAGACTGTCTTGCCCCTACAGTAAAACATGGGGGTGGATCAGTCATGATCTGGGGTTGTTTCAGTCTGAGTGGAACAGGGCAAATGCAATTGTGTGAAGGCCGAATGAACCAGGTCATGTACAGGACTACCCTTGAAAACAGTCTTCTTTCATCAGCTGGAAAACTCTTTCCTGCCTCGAATGACTGGATTTTCCAACAAGACAATGCCCCTTGCCACACGGCAAGGTCAGTTAAAGCCTGGATGGAGAACCACAACATTCGCACCATGCCTTGGCCTGCTCAATCACCAGATCTTAATCCAATTGAAAACCTGTGGAAAATCATCAAACTCAAAATGGAGAACCACAAGCCCAAAAACAAAGAAAATTTGTTTGAATTTGTCCAACAGGAATGGGCTGCTGTGACAGCAGAACAATGTCAGAAGCTGGTGGAGAACATGCCAAGACGCATGGCTGCAGTCATCAAAAACAATGGTTATGCAATCAGGTATTAACTCTTGTGTGTATCATGTGTTTAAAGCAAACAGAAAAGAAAACATGGAATGCTTAAAAGTAGTGTTTTTGGCGGTACAATGCCATAGCTATTGATGTAAGAATTTAAGTGATTTTGGTTATTATCAAGAAAACCATGGAAAATGACTAGTTCTTAGTTCTTAAATTAAACTCTCATGAGCTATTTTTGTTGTTATCATTATAATTGTCCAAACAAATGTACCTTTAGTTGAGCCAGGCATTAAAATTAACAAGAAATTGAAGAAAACAAGGGTGGTCTAATAATTTTTTCCATGACTGTATATACAAAACAAAAGAGGACCC
The DNA here is from genome assembly GCA_026686955.1 of Epinephelus cyanopodus. Classification (NCBI taxonomy): domain Eukaryota; kingdom Metazoa; phylum Chordata; class Actinopteri; order Perciformes; family Serranidae; genus Epinephelus; species Epinephelus cyanopodus. The sequence continues at coordinate 46,212,692 of CM048916.1, forward strand.
ATATGGATCCCTGTGGGACATCAGTGGACAAACATAAGGCATTCGATTGATGATTATTAATTCACACTGTTTGTGAGTGGTTTAAAAGATAGGATTCCACCCATTTCAGGGAGTTAACTGAGACATTGATGGCAGATAACTTGGAAAGGAGAACTGTGTGGTTAACAGTGTCAAAGGCTTTCTTGAGATCCAGAAATACAGCACCAACCGAGCCACCCTTATCTAATAATGATTTAATATTTTCGATGAAAAAACAATTAGCTGTCTCAGTTGAATGGTAAGGTCTGAAACCAAATTGCATCGGATGTAGAGGACAAGAACTATTATTCAGGTGTTGTATAATTTGCTCAGCCACCCATTTTTCAGCCACGTTAGACATTACAGGAGGTGTAACAATTGCAGTTTTCCAGACATTTGGAATTCTCCCTTAGCTAATGATAAATGAAACGTTTTCAGCATATTTGTGTCCATTCCAAACACATCTTTCACTTTTGATGGTTTGAGAGATCTGATTATACTTATGACCTTTGATTCATTGGCATGTCTAATACTGAAGGCTTGTTCTGTCATGTTTGATAAACAGACAGCAGTATTAATATGCCTAGCAGGAAAGGTTTGTGTTATGGTTTCCACAGAATCAACAAAATATTGGTTCAGAGCACCTTCTATTTCGACTGGGTCCTTTGTCAGGTTACCATCCGGGTTAAGTTCAATCAATTTGTCTGTATTGTGGTGTTGCCCGATGAGTTTTTTTAATTGATCCCATATTATTTTAGAGAAATTTGCCTCAGCCTTTCTCAGTTCCTGTATTACTTTATTCCTTAATCTATTAAAGTGAAGTTTGTGGTTGGAAAGTGTTGTCCTTAATGCAATTTTCAAAGCAGTATCCCGTTCTTTCATCATTTTTAGGATATCTGCATTCATCCATAGAAGAGTGTTCTTTTTATTTCTACATTTAAACTTTCGAGTGAAGTCAGTGATTATGCTGTGTAATTTGTTCAATAGTATTCGACTATCCTTGTTTGCATTTTTACCTAATAGCAGGCCGCTCCAATTAAAATGTTCAGTGGTGTTCTTGAAGGGCTCCTCTTCACTTTTTGGAATTCTATAGGTCCCCTGTCCTTTTTTGAGGTATTAAACCTCCTTTTAGTTAATTTTCTGGCCACCACAATTAAATTGTGGTCAGATCACCCAGTTATCATATTAAAAGACTTTGAGATTCATTCGGGTCTATTACTGAACACCAGATCAATCTGGGTTTTTGTGGACTGGGTTATTCTTGTCGGATCTTTCATTAACTGTGAGAGTTCAAGACTGTCAGTAATTTGTTTAATGTGTTTCCTCATTCTTTTTGTCTTCCCAATTAATATTGAGATCTCCCATAATTATCACTTCCTTTTTAAAATTACATTAACTAAGTATGTCTTGAAACTTGTCATAAAAATCATTATTAGAGGTGGGTGGGCGGTAACATACAATACTTCGACTGTTATTATACACATATGATTATTATCATACATGTATACTGCCAGATACTAATTTATACTTTCAACATATTGTACCACAGTAGCCAGAACTATAACGACAATATTATTACTTTCATGAATGTTGTTGTAAGCTACTGTCATTACCGAGGATGTCATACAGATTACTGTATTGTGTCATACAGATTACTGTTAATTTGTTATGCTGATCTGTTCTGTACGACATCTATTGCACGTCTGTCCGTCCTGGAAGAGGGATCCCTCCTCAGTTGCTCTTCCTGAGGTTTCTACCATTTTTTTTTCCCCGGTAAAGGGTTTTTTTTGGGGAGTTTTTCCTTATCCGCTGTGAGGGTCTTAAAGCCACAGTGTGTAACATTTTCAGTTGTTTATTGGCAAAAATTGATATCTGCATTCATAAATATGTCATCACTGGTGTACTATTACCTCCACCAATAATCTGACTTATTCTCGTAAAAGGAGAATTTCGGATTTTTTTGTACATTGTGCGGGTAAGTCGTCTGTGGGGTTCCATTATGGTTCGCCATCTTGAGAATACACCCACCAGCAAGGGACATACAGCACCGCCTTCGGCGTTTTCGTTGAGAGCCAGGCCAGCACTGCGTGACTGAGGAGCCGAAGGATAGGAGCAAGAGGCGCTTTGCTACTACCCTGGCAAATTTGAAACAAAGTCCCACTCTTTGAGCATAATGCAGGATCATGTATATCATCATATCATCATCATCATGGGAGACGGAATCCTTGTCGCCAAGAAAGTGCAAAAGGGAATAGAAAAGGCAGCATGACCGGCGAATTAAAAAACGAAAGCCCACATCCAGGTAGCCTTTCCCAGGTAGAGAGAGCTGCTGAGCGAGGATGGTAATACAATCACAGGCCGGCGCTGCTGTTGACTGTTAGCCCGTGTTAGCGGCCAGTCACTAACAGCCTCATCCCTCTCCTCGCATCACTGCACCGTTGTAGCCGTTAGCCGTTAGCCGCCGTTAGCGCTGGTCTGTGATTGTATTACCTTTCTCCTTCAGCAGCTCTCTCCACCTGGGAAAGGCAACCCCAGTGCTGACCCTTGTTTTTTTTTAATTCGCCGGTCACGCTGCCTTTTTGATTCCCTTTTGCACTTTCTTGGCGACAAGGATTCCGTCTCCCGTGATGCTGCATAATACATGATCCTGCATTATGCTCAAAGAGTGGGACTGTGTTATGCGGCAGTAGTGCTGCTGGCCACTATCAGCTGTTTCAATTTACACCCGCCCCAACAGTCCTACGTTGTAAACACAGCCAGCATGGTGAGGAGGGGGTTTGTCAACTCGCATCGTGTGTGTCTGTGTAGGAGCCTGAATTAATACTCCATGTAGTATCGGATGACATGGTTTCATCAGTGTTATCATAGCTTTTTGGTGCACAGCGGCTACAGTTGTTGCAATACGTGTTTGAAACAGTGAGGCGCTAGAGTGCGACATCTGTTTGAATGCAATATGTGATTTCAACGTTAGATGGGAAAATTCCTACACACTGTGGCTTTAAGGACAGAGGGATGTTGTATGCTGTGAAGCCCTGTGAGGCAAATTGTATTTGTGATATTGGGCTTTATAAATAAAATTGAATTGAATTGATTGAAGAAGGAAAGACATTTGAGGTGACAAAATGATATTCAGTCCAATGCATTCTAAATCCCTGTTCGACCAGCATATTTCATTACACTGGATATCCTCTTTAATCTGATGAAGACTGACTTCCCACAGTCTTTTATGGTGTTGAACAGACTGTTAAAGTCATCCTTCACCCGTTCAAAATTGCCCCATGCAACATCGTTGGTCCCGACATGCAAGATGACGCGTTTAATGGAGTGTGGAGATATTTGCAGGATGCCTGGGGCTGGAGCTGAGGAGGCCGGCATGGATGTAATTTTGGCAGCAGCATCATCAATAAGGTGTTGAGGAGCTGGGTTTGTCCGCTCAGCTGGGGTGAAGCCGGCAGGGTTAATGTCCGCTGTAACCGAGGAGCCGGCACCAAGTTCTGGAACGGTGGAGTCCAGCCCAGCTGGGTTGGTAGGAGGATTGGCGCCTATGGCAATCACGGAGTCGAGTAGGGTTTCTTCATTTCTGATCCAGTAGAGATTGGAAATGCGACACTCCAGCTCTGCGATTTTCTAAGACTTGTGGAGGCAGCTGTCACAGTCTTGGGGTGAGGTGAGTGGACCCATGGGGAGCACATGGGGGTAGCCTAGGAAACAAAAACAACTATGGCAGCAATGATGTAATGTGATGATGTAGAATGTTTTCGCTAGGGAGCTACTTTTTCAGCCTGTAGTAGGCCTAATGTTAATTGCGTGAGCCACAAAGAGAAACTTACACGCGGGGACTCCAAAAGGAGTCCGTTGCGTTGTGTTGTCACAAATCAGGTTAGGTTTGGATCCAGCAGAAAGCGGCACTTACTGGCACGGGCCCAAAAACTGGGCCCATTGAGGTGGATGGATATCCGGTAGAAACCAGTGATTTTGCCAGGTAGCTGCAGTCACTCCAGTGTACGAGAACAACAGAGCAGGTGTTAAAAATGGCTTCAGTGGTGGCCGAGGTGTTCACGGGGATCTTTCCCTCTCATGTGAGTAGTATCATGGCATTTGTTGAAGTTTTGACAGAGGAAAAATAATTTGTTGCTAAAAACTAGCGTAACGCTAACATAGTTCGGCTGCAGCTGTCAGCACCGGTAACATAAAAGCACCAAAAACTCAAGATCCGCCGATCGGATAGCCAAGATCAGCAATCTGGCTGAAGAAACACACGCTAAAGTAGACAATGTCTAGAAAGTAGAACATTAAAAGTAACGTAAAACTTAATTAAAAGTTATATTCAAGAGCCGAGGTGATGGAGGGCGAAGTGAACGCTCTTGTCATCCGTTCTCTTTGATGGAGAGAGACAAGGAAAACAAACACGCATGAATATGGCAATTAATCCCTTTTAATTTACCGTGCAATTTACCGACTCGCATATCGTGCGAGTCGAATATTGGAACTGATTCCCATCCCGTGGGAATCCCAAAAAAATGTCAGCCTCTGATGTCTATAACAAGTGACAGTGTTCCACTTAATCTAATGTGGACTGCAGTAGAACCATGCCCCCTTTATTTAACAAGCATGGCCAACCACGAGGCAAGGAGGAAGTATAAGGCACGTGTCAGATGATGAATCATATTGTTGTTGTGTTTAAACTGTATTTAAAGCAAACATGAGATGTTATATTACTGATACATGTCAAAAAATCACAGGAAAGATTTACAGCTGTTAGTAAGCATTTTTTCCAAAATATCTGTCCATTGGAATGGACAGTGGATCTTAGTTTCAAAAAGTGGAAAAAAAAGTGGAAAACAAGAAACAAAAAAAAACAAACATGTAAGAGCTAGAGCATTTATTCTTTTTCCAACAGATAGTTAAGACTTCGATCTTGTTGCTTATTGTAATGTGATGATGTCATTACATTAAGCAACAAGCAGTTCAAAAGACAGTGAAAATGAGTGGTGACGTGACAGTATTGTCTCGTCATGGCTGTGGGAGATTGTTGTTAACATGATACTGTCAAAAACCAATCTAAAAGTGAAGCAGAAAGCTTAGACTTATGCCACAAGCCAGTGGCGGTTCCACAATTGCATTGGCCCCCTTTCAGGTTATAGGTGAATGCAATTCCATGCCCAACAATTGGTGGCAGTAGTGTGCCAAATAGGCAGGTCCACCGTCAATAAAGCTGACAGATGAATAAAATAATTTGAATGAGCTCAGGTTCACCAATGATACCTCAGCGATAGATGGGCTGGAGACGACACGGACAACCGTTCGATGGCAGACAACGTTTTGTAGAGATTGCTGGCGAGTCACAAATCCCCATGGTTGTCTTTAATGTTTGAAAGTACATTAATTGCTGCTGTCACTCCGCTCAAGTCTGACAAATATTAAATTAAGATGCAGCAGTAAGATATTAGTTAGCATGAGCTTTTGCCTAGACATGCAATACTAACTTCAACTAACTTCAACCATAATGTTTGATAGCAATTCAGGTTTTTGGCCAAAAGAACCTGTCTACCAGTCGCTGAAAATGAGCAGGGAGAGAGCAAGGAGGGAGAGGGAGACAGGGAGAGAGCGACAGAGGACAGTCGACCAGAAGCTGATCACGGTCAAGAGCAGTTCCAATCCCTCTTCACCAGGTGAGACATCATCTAGGCACAGCAACAACAGTAACTCTGTAATGTATGATATGTCTGCTGTTGTTATGAGATGGCACAGAAGTTAAGTAATTGTCATACTGTTAAATCCCAATTGACATTGGTGCTAAATGTTTGTAGATTTTCTGCTTGAGGAGTAACTTTAGCAATTAGCTGGTTGAACTAATGTATGATATGTCTGCTGTTGTTATGAGATGGCACAGAAGTTAAGTAATTGTCATACTGTTAAATCCCAATTGACATTGGTGCTAAATGTTTGTAGATTTTCTGCTTGAGGAGTAACTTTAGCAATTAGCTGGTTGAACTTGAATGTTAAACTTATAACACACTCGTTTGTACCAATTTACTAGTAATTGTAATGAAGGGCTATTGTGAGAATCTCCGTCACATTTTGGTTACTGGGCACTCTAAAATTTACTTCTGTTTGTGACTATTGTGAATAAAAATAGTGAAAACAGTAAGTGAATGTATTCTTAATTAAAGGAACAGTGTATCAAAGTGCAGATCCACCTTACTTGACCACAGCAAAGTTTGTATGAATGTATGTATGTGTGAATGTATGAATGTATGTGTGTGTGTGTGTGTATATACACACACACACACACATACACACATACACATATATACATACATTGTAATGGTAATACCGATGATGATGATGATGATGAAAATAATAATAATAATAATAATAATAATAACAATAATGATGATGATAATAATATATTCCTTTATCTATTGTTATGTTGATATTCAACAAGAACAATGATATTAATACTAATAATACTAATCAATCATAACATACATTACGAGCACCCGGTGAGATTCAGTCCACCTCAGTCCTGTATTGTGACATGACCATTTCTTTGTAAATCATTTTAAATCATTGGATGTTTGGACACTGCTTGATCTTCATCCCCAATCTGTTCCACAGATACACACAAACTTCTCCTGGTGGTACAGTACAGTACTACAGTGGTACAGTAGTTGTGCTGTATAAAAACCGTCTAGATCCTGTAGTTTTAATAGTTTGGAATGTAGAAATAGTATGTTTGTGTGATCCAAATATCCAACCTTATGTATAATTCTGATGGCACGTTTTTTTAATATAAAGAGTGGATGAAGAGAACTTTTGAAGTAATTGTCCCAAACTTCTATACAATGCATTAGATAGGGCAAGACCAAACAACAGTACGCAATATATATTGTATTATAATCCAAGACATGTTTAACTTTATTTGTAATTGAGATACTTTTGGATACTTTAGTTCGTATGTACCTGGTGTATGGTTTCCAGCTCAGTTTATCATCAATGGTTATTCCTAAAAATGTTATCTCAGATACTCTTCCTACGAAAGCTCCATCTCCATCTTTATTAATAATTCAGAATTATCTTTATAGTTACTAAAGAACATTGCTTTACTCTTATTTACATTTAAACACAGTGTCCAGACACCTCAATGTAAATTCACCCATCTTCACAAACTGTTGTCTATCTGTCAAGTAGCTTTTAAGCCATCTCAGTGCAACTCCCCAAATGCCATACCTTTCTAGTTTGTTTAATAAGATTGTATGGTTTAGTGTATCAAAAGCTTTTTTTTTAGATCAATGAATATTCCAACTGCATATTGTCCAATCAATCAATCAATCAATCAATCAATTTTATTCATTCAAATAAACACAAGAAGTTTGTGCTCTAGAAAAGGATCAACACTCAGTGAATACTCTCCTAAACCCTATGATACGCTATTATGGCAAGGCTTAACTATACAGACCAATGAGCAGTGATAACTAACATGTCTTTGGGGTCATCGGGTGGGAACCTCCTTTCACCGGTGTTTCGTCTAGTTGGTCCCACGACACCTCCAGGAGGCTAGACAGTGACAGACTCTGGCGTCCCAGAGACACTCCCCTAATGCCAGGTCTCACTGCTCTCCACACCAACACAACAACCTCCTTAACCTTACTTACACATGGTTTTCTCAGCCCAAACAGCACTGCCACCTTCAATCAAACCCAGGCTCTATACATGCGAGCTCCAGGTAGAGGCTGCGCTGATACTACCTTTCCTAGCACATTCACCATACTCTAATTCACACACTACATAACATAACTACAGTGTAAGCTAAAGTTAAAGGAGATAAATGAACTCACAGGATCAGCAAACACACTCACCCTGCTGCATGACCTCAAAATGGCCACCAAATGGATTCAACTAGGCCACACCCACACTTAAATAACCTTCTTCTTCCTCCTTACTAACACATGGCTTTCACAGCCCTAATTCACACTCTAATTCACACACTACATAATAAGCTAAAAGTTAAAGGAGATAAATAAACTCACAGGATCAGCAAACACACTCACCCTGCTGCATGGCCTCAAACAAAATGGATTCAACTAGGCCACTCCCACACTTAAATAACCTTCCTCTTCCTCCTTACTTACACATGGCTTTCACAGCCCTAATTCACACTTTAATTCACACACTACATAACATATCTACAATATAAATTAAAGCTAAAGGAGATAAATGAACTCACAGGATCAGCAAACACACTCACCTTGCAGCATGGCCTCAAGCAAAAGGGATTCAAATAGGCCACTCCCACACTTAAATAGCCTTCCTCTTCCTGGATCTCCTCCTAAGAGGAAGTGGATCTCTCCACCAGATCTCAAGGAGTTATGTGCCCTGCTTAGTAGTTCCCCTTGCTGGCCCCCAACTAACATTATTTATTCTGTAGTAAATGAACTTGCTGGTTCTCATGGCTTCATCTGACATTTCCTTCACTGTCTTCTTCAAACTCTGTCCCCGCACTCCGAGTTGCCCCAGGAGCGAGATAGCTGATCTTGCTATAAATCCCCTACACCCCACTTCCACTGGGCAAATCCTAGTCTTCCATCCTCGCTGCTCAGCTTCTGCTCCTAAATCTGCATATCTAAGCTTTTTTCTTTCATAGGCTTCTTCCACTGAGTCTTCGAAAGGAACTGTCAGTTCAATGAAATAAACTATCCGTTGACTCAATGACCACAACACTATATCAGGCCTCTGCTTAGTACAAACTATTTCCTGGGGAACAACAAGCTTTCCCCCTAAATCTACCTGCATTTCCCAATCACAAGCACCTACTAGGCGGCCACACCCCTGCCTCCTTACTAACTTATCCCTTCTGTATTTCTCTCCCTCACGGACAAACTGAATTGCTAAATTCCTATCTTTATAACCTTCTGAATCGACCTCTCTTCGTTTCCCTTCGATTCCTGCAGCTAAACATTTCAGCACCTGGTTATGTCTCCATGTATATCGGCCTTGTGACAAACTAACCTTACAGCCTGACAAAATATGCTTTAAGGTTGCCATACCTGAACACAATGGGCATGATGGGTCCTCATTTACCCACAGTTTTAGGTTCTGGGGAGTTGGTAGCACATCATATGTAGCCCCTACCAGGAATCTAATACTATTCTCCTCCATACTCCACAGGTCCCTCCAACTAAGCTTCCTCTTCTCTACACTTTCCCAATTCAACCACTGTCCCTGTTTAGCCTGGGCCACTACCTTTGCACCCCTTACTATCTCCTCCTGTCTACGTATCTGTCCCACAACCAGCTTTCTTTTATCTTTGGGACCTGCTGCATTCCAAACCGGTTTGTCTGAGCCAAGCCCCAGGCCTCCTCGGCCAAACTGAACATTACCTACGATCTCTGCATGCCTAAGAGCTGCCTCTGCCTCCTGAACTGCCGTTCTTGGGTTCCACTTCCTCCCCTTGGAACCACACTCCTAACTACCACGTCCTTACTCCCAGATAACAAAAGCTCTGTCCTGACCTTGGTACATTTAAATTCCTCTGTCAAACTAGATACTGGCAGCTGAAGTGTCCCTTTTCCATACAATGCAACACTACTTAGGCACCTAGGAACACCCAACCACTTCCTAATATAGGAGCTAACCGACCTTTCAATTCTCTCCACAACAGATATTGGGATTTCATAAACTGACAATGGCCACATTAACCTAGGATATAGTCCAAATTGTAAACACCACAACTTCAATTTTTTATTTATAAAGCCCAATATCACAAATCACAATTTGCCTCACAGGGCTTTACAGCATACAACATCCCTCTGTCCTTTAGACCCTCACAGCAGATAAGGAAAAACTCCCCAAAAAAAACCCTTTACCGGGGGAAAAAAACAGTAGAAACCTCAGGAAGAGCAACTGAGGAGGGATCCCTCTTCCAGGACGGACAGACGTGCAATAGATGTTGTACAGAACAGATCAGCATAATAACAGTAATCTGTATGACACAATGAGACAGAAAGACAGAGAGAGAGAGTGAGAGAGAGAGAGAGACAGAGAGAGAGAGAGATGCAGGACAGATGGTAATGACAGTAGCTTACAACAACATTCATGAAAGTAATAATATTATCATTATAGTTCTGGCCACTGTGGTACAATATGTTGAAAGTATATATTAGTATCTGGCAGTATACATGTGTGATAATAATCATATGTGTATAATAACAGTAGAAGAATGACTGATGACTAATGATGGCAGCAGCAGCAGCAGCAGCAGCAGGAGGCATCTGGCAGAACCATGGCAGCAGCACAACCACACACGTCACGCTATCCAGGCACCACTGCAATATGAATTAACCTGAGAGACAGAGGAGCACAAAGGCTCCGGAGAAGAAGCCGAGTTAGTGACATCCAGAATGGACGAGTTAGCAAGATGCAGTAATAGGATACGAGAGAGAGAGGGAGAGAGAGGGAGAGCGAGAGAGAAGGTGGTGTATTATAGGGGGGTCCTCCAGCAGACTAGGCCTAAGTCAGCCTAACTAGGGGCTGGTACAGGGCAAGCCTGAGCCAGCCCTAACTATAAACATTGGTGAGCTCTTCAACGGCCTCAATTATTGCCATTGATGTTCATCTCTTGGTTCTAAATCCATACTGGCTTTCATTGATTATTTCATGTTTATCCATAAATTTTTCCAGCCGGTTATTGAATAGTTTCTCCAACACTTTGGAGAACTGGGGGAGCAGAGAGACAGGTCGATAGTCTGTGAAGATGTGTTTATTGCCATTTTTGTAGAGTGGTATTACTTTTTTTATTTTGGCTGGACATGTTCCAGTTTGAAAGGACAGGTTACAAATGTATGTTAGCGTTATTTATTACTTTTTTGACTAAAGCCATATATGTTGTAACAATTTGTAGGTAATTTATTTTTAAATTTATTAACTACAATTTTAATCGTTGACAAGAACAGGAATTTTAGCTGTGAAGTCTGGTCCAATATCTACAAAGAATTTGTTGAAATTATTTACTATATTATTCATATTATAATTATCACCATTTCTATCACTAAAATATTCAGGATATGAATTCTTAGTTAAGCCATCTTTTATTATACCATTTAATATACCCCAGACCCTTTTAGTGTCACTTTTGTTATCATTTAATAATTTCTTATAGTATAAAGTCTTACTGGCTCTAATTGTATCAATCAGTTTTTCTTCTTACAAGCATTTTGTAATCCCTTGGTTACCCAGGGACAGTTTGTATTTTTTCTTGGATATTGTGTTGGTGGATAGGACAATGTTTATCATATAATGAAATAAATATTTCAAAGAAATTATTATACGCTCTCTTCGTGTGTAAGTTTCTGTACTGTTTCTGAATGCCAGTTTTTGAAAGTTAAGGGGCATTAACAATTAAGTAACTTCAACTTTTATTTAATTTGCTTCTCTCCAGACATTTCCCAGTCTAGAGCAGGGGGTCCTGTGCAGCGTGTCCATCGAGGCCTTAAAGGGATAGTTCGACATTCAGTCCAAATCCCTATGGACTGAGCTACTGTCGCCCCACATAAAGTGGCCCTTCCAAAACCTGTAACTCTTCCTCTGTATATTCTGGCTCAAATAAATAAGGTTCTGAGTTCTTGGTTAATATAAAAGAAATCATCATCGTCATCCACCAAAAATTTTGCCATGATCAGCAGTCGGCTTCTTTTCAACAAACTTGTCTGGATGACGGGAGTAACTGCACTAAATAATAACTGGTGATTTTAATCTACATGTTGATGATACCTCAGATCCAATATCCAGAGAGTTTTTAAACCTTTTAAATTGTCTTGATTTTAAGCAGCACGTCACACAGCCAACTCACAACAGAGGACACACCCTGGACCTGGTCATAACCCATGGCCTGTCCATCAGTGTGTCCTCTGTTGTCGACCTGGCTGTGTCCGACCACTACTGTGTATTTTTTCACATCACCAGTTTTAACCAGGAGGAGGCCCCGGTGAGAACAGTGAGGAGGCGCTATCTTACTTCTGAAGTGGCTGCAAATTTTATTGAGATTTTACAGAGCACTCCTGCTGAAATTTTACCTGCACCTTGTGATTTTATCGTTGATAATTTTAACAGTAAACTGAAGTCAGCTCTCGACTCAGTAGCTCCACCTGTAACGAAAACAATAAGAAAACCTACACCCCGTGGAGAAAAAACACTGAAATTAATAAACTGAAAAGACAATGCAGGAGTGCTGAGAGATGGAGAAAGAGTAAACTGACCGTTCATTATGAGATTTTACGTCAACATCTCAAAACCTACAATAACGCAGTCAAAAAGGCCCGAATTTCCCATTTCTCACAACTCATCACCAACCATAAAAACAACCCCCAGTTCCTCTTCTCCACTTTTAATATTTTAACAGGCACTGATTTTAATAAAGATCTTAAGACACCAACAGATGATCTTTGTGAAGACTTTGCAGACCACTTCAGAACTAAAATCAAGGTCATCAGATCCAGTCTGTTATCCAAGAAAGTTCTGTCTGTTACCACACCTGGACTGTTGTCCTTGCCTGAGGAAACACTGGAGAGTTTTGCCCTGGTTGATGCAAGGACACTTGGTCGAGTCTTCTCCCAAGTAAACCCAACAACCTGCCTTTTAGATCCAATTCCCACATCACTTTTAAAGACGTTTTATGGTTTCTTTGAGGAGCAGTTTTTAAACATCATGAATTGCTCTCTTCAGACGGGTGTCTTCCCCACCGCCTTTAAAACGGCGGTGGTGAAGCCCTTCTGAGAAGAGCAACTTAGACCCCAACATTCTTAATAATTACCGGCCTGTATCCAACTTACCGTTTTTAAGTAAAATTTTAGAAAAACTGGTTTTTAACCAAGTTAATGACTTTTTAAACAGAAATACCATTTTAGAGAGGCATCAGTCTGGTTTTAGGAGGAACCACAGTACCGAGACAGCCCTTCTAAAGATTTTAAACGACATCAGGTGGAATTTAGATAACAAAAAGCTCACAGTGTTGGTTCTACTGGATCTAAGCGCCGCTTTTGATACGGTAGACCATCACATTTTATTAAAAAGACTCAGACACCTGGTTGGCCTCTCTGGTACTGTCCTTAACTGGTTTTGTTCTTATCTCACAGACCGATGCTTTTATGTAAGTATGGATACAGGTTCCTCAGGAACTCATGAAATTGGATGTGGGGTTCCCCAAGGCTCAATTTTAGGTCCACTTCTCTTTAATCTTTACATGCTTCCCCTTGGGGACGTCATCAGGAGACACGGCATCAGCTTCCATAGCTATGCCGATGATACACAGCTATACATCGCCGTGTCTCCTGATGACACAGGGCCTATTGATGCCCTTTTTAACTGCATTGTAGACATCAAGTCATGGATGGCAGAGAATTTCCTACAGCTCAACCAGGACAAAACTGAGGTTTTAGTTATAGGTCCTGAAGGCCAGAGAGAGAAACTTTTACCAAAACTACAGGATCTTAAACCATCCCAATCAGTAAAAAATTTGGGCGTGACTTTTGACTCTGAGCTGAATTTTATCCCACATATCAAAAATATAACGAAAATAGGTTTTTATCACCTTAAGAACATAGCCAGAGTCCGCCCGTTTCTCTCTCAGGCCAGTACGGAGGTGCTAATGCATGCTTTTATCTCCTGTCGCTTAGATTACTGTAATGCCCTGCTCTCTGGTCTTCCCAGAAAGAGTATTTTAAATCTCCAATTATTACAAAACTCAGCTGCACGTGTGCTGACGAGGACCAGAGGGCGGGAGCACATTACACCGGTTTTAGAGTCACTGCATTGGCTCCCCGTCCGCTTCAGGATCGATTTTAAGATTCTCTTACTGGTTTTTAAATGTCTTAACTGCCTTGCGCCCTCTTATTTATCTGATCTGCTTTTACCATATCAACCCTCGCGGACCCTGAGGTCCTCCGGCACTGGCCTTTTAACTACACCCAAACCCAGAACAAAAACCCATGGTGAGGCAGCATTTAGCCACTATGGCCCCCACTGTGGAACAGCCTGCCGGAGAGCCTCAGGACTGCAGAGACTGTTGATATTTTTAAAAGAAGATTAAAGACACACCTTTTTAATCAGGCTTTTAACTAATATTTTAAATTCTTCTTATGTTCTTATCTGGTTCTGTCGTATTTTATGTTGTTGCTTTTATCTTGCTTTTTAAGATGATATTAATCTTAATAATTTTCTGTTTTTATTTATCACTGGTACTTTATTTATTCTATTTTATTTTATTTATAATCTTACGCATTTTATTTTTGGTACTGTATTTATTTTATTTTGTTTATTCTTTTAGTCCTATTTTATGCTTTTAGTCTTTAGCTTTTAACTCCAGTGTTTCCTCAGGGGGGTCCTCCACACTGGGAGCTGTGTCGGGTCTGCTAGTGGGGGTGCTGTCCTTGGGTCCCTTCGGCCCGGCCGGCTGGTGGTTCCTCCCTTCGATGTGGGGGTCCACCTGTCTGTCGGAGTCGGGGGGCCTGGGTGCTGGTCCCCCCGATGGCACGGCCTGCTGCTCCTCCCAGTGTGGACGACCCCAGAGGTGGCGTTTCCTTGATCCTCAGTGCCATGCCATGTCTCCCTATTGTGTGTGTGTGTGTGTGTGTGTGTGTGTGTGTGTGTGTGTGTCTAGTATGGAGGGTGGGAGGGAGGGGCTTTCTTTGTAACTGTTTTTCTTTCTTGTGTTAATTGTTTTTAATTCTGCAAAGCACTTTGTGTTGCATGTCCATGCAGGAAAAGTGCTCTACAAATAAAGTTGATTGATTGATTGATTAAACATACGCTGTTTGAAATCACTCCGCCCAGCAAGTACTTTATGTCTAGAATGTAGTTCCAGTTGTGCATTTGGCTTCAAAACAACTTTGTCTCGTAATATTACATTATTATTTCATAGCGTGGTTAATGTGTAAGCTACAAGTTGTCCACTAGAGCGTTTTGGAGTAATTTGATGGTGTATTTGATTAGTTTTGAGGGAGAGAGGGGGCTGTACCATTCACCTCCATTTTGTGCTCTGAGCAGCGGGCAGCTCTGCCCCACCGATCTCAGAACAGCAGGCAATGACAATTAAAGGTAATGTACCTACTCATATGACAATAAGGATAACGGCAATAGGCGAAATTGCCAAAATGTCGAACTATCCCTTTAAACAAATGCCTTGCCCCCTCAAATCCAATCTGCCAAAAAAGGCACAAAACTGAAAAAAGTTTTCTGATCTATCTTGTGTGCTGTGCGTGAACTACTGTCTGCTGTTGGCAGAAACCCTCCCCCCAGTAAACACCCAATCACTGTTTAGTATGCAAATGAGCCAAGATTCATCAGTGTCAGGTTTCTCAGTCTCAGTGAGGCAGAATGCAGCAGTAAAGTGAAGCTCTGTTAAACTCGTTGTAGTGTCTTATGTCATGAGATACTTAATATATATAGTTAACAACAAAAAACAAAAGTAAGTATAGCAGTGTGAGCATAGAGTGTGAGCCTGTCAGTGCAAACATTTCGTCAATCACACAAGCACAGTGAGAGATGAGTGCCTGCTGCATGTCGCATACTAAGGACAAATGCCCTGTGTGTGCCAGACCCCTACATAAAGCCCTGCCCAGCCTCTAGGTCTGCATGCTGTTTTTTGATAATCACAGCGATTTTTACAAAGCTTTTATTAACTTTTCACTCCTGCAACTTTCAGCAGCTCAAATGAGAGTGGAGTGAAGAGAAATGACAAATATATATATGCAAATGTATATATATATATATATATATATGTATATACAGTACAGGCAAAAAGTTTGGACACACCTTCTCATTCAATGTGTTTTCTTCATCATCAAAACTATGAATGAACACGTGGAGTTATGTACTTAACAAAAAAAGGTGAAATAACTGAAAACATGTTTTATATTCTAGTTTCTTCAAAATAGCCACCCTTTGCTCTGATTACTGCTTTGCACACTCTTGGCATTCTCTCGATGAGCTTCAAGAGGTAGTCACCTGAAATGGTTTTCACTTCACAGGTTTGCCTTATCAGGGTTAATTAGTGGAATTCCTTGCTTTATCAATGGGGTTGGGACCATCAGTTGTGTTGTGCAGAAGCCCTATTGGACAACTGTTAAAATTCATATTATGGCAAGAACCAATCAGCTAACTAAAGAAAAACGAGTGGCCATCATTACTTTAAGAAATGAAGGTCAGTCAGTCTGGAAAATTGCAAAAACTTTAAATGTGTCCCCAAGTGGAGTCGCAAAAACCATCAAGCGCTACAACGAAACTGGCACACATGAGGACCGACCCAGGAAAGGAAGACCAAGAGTCACCTCTGCTTCTGAGGATAAGTTCATCCGAGTCACCAGCCTCAGAAATCGCAAATTAACAGCAGCTCAGATCAGAGACCAGATGAATGCCACACAGAGTTCTAGCAGCAGACCCATCTCTAGAACAACTGTTAAGAGGAGACTGCGCAAATCAGGCCTTCATGGTCAAATAGCTGCTAGGAAACCACTGCTAAAGAGAGGCAACAAGCACAGCATGGCTACCAGAGCATTTATGAGTGCATTCAGAGTAGAAATTCATCATCAAAATATTTTGTGTAATATTTTGTGTGTGTTTGGAACAGGTTACCATATGGATTATATCTTCAAAAATATAAAACTAGAAACCTGCTGCTTTTATGATCTTGCTTTTATGTTGTAGACTCAGCAGATTATATAAATAGAATTATATATATATATATATATATATATATATATATATATATATATATATATATATGTGTGTGTGTGTGTGTGTGTGTGTGTGCTAAATCATTGCTGTACTCCTTTAAGTGAAAAAATACACATATTGTATTCACAATGGTATAACCTGTCTGACATATTACATTGCACTGCATATTAAAGGGAATAGATGTAGAGGGACTGGGCTGTTACATTGTGGCTGTGATTTCAATGTGTTATTAGTAATGGAATACAGCTTTTAAAAGACTTTTGTACACTTCCAGGAGAGCTGAGAAAAGGAGAGTATTCAAGCCAATAAGACATTTTCACACTGACATTTGAGTCATTTTTCTGGCATTATATCTGTAATTCTAACCAACACCCACTACTCCCCCATGGCTCCAGTATTCAGGGCTATGCTTTGAAAAAGGCGTTAATGTTTAATTAGTCACCATAACGAATGGTTAACAGTTGTATGTGCCACTACTTCTGGCCTTGTCTTGTTGTGTCTGCTCTCTCACTGGTATACCCCTGCACTTGCACTCCCTGTGGTTTCCCTCTTGCCTGAATAAGTTATGAGGGAGACCAAAGCACAGTCCAGAGCAAGCAGGAGATGGAGTAGAGATGAGTTTGTAGACACAGCAGACGTTTCCAGGGGTTTTTTGGCTGTGCTTCTCTTACTGTTGTCAGACCTAATAATAAAAGATAATAAAAACTCTGGATCTAATAATCTGTCGTTCTGTTTGTACTCGTACTTGTGGGGAATCTACTGGTATTATAAAATACAGGGATACTATTTGTTGGAAATCTATAACAATACTATGTGTCACATGGGGACACCAAAAGATTAGAAGAGAATATGTTCATTTAGAATGTCATTTATTTGTCATCGTCACATGTACAACGAAATTAAAATGCCACCTTGTCAGTGCATCAACTCATGAAACTATATCATATAAAATCATAAGCAGCATTAAAAAGAGGACAGCTAAAAAAACTAAATAAAAAGCAACACACATCCATACATATTGTATTCTTGCTTTGTTATGTGTGGTTATTGCAGTTGGGTAGAAGCTGTTTCTGAAACTGTTTGTCCTTTTTTTATACCATCTGCCTGATGGCAACAATTCAAACAGGGAATGAACAGAGTGTGAAGTGTCCTTTATAATTTTTTGGGCTTTTCTGCAACAACCGGAACTTTGCAGTTCTTCCAGAGAGAGGAGAGGGCAGCTGACGATCTGTTGAACTGTGTTTATGATCTTCTGGAGCTTTTTCCTCTGAGCCACTGTGCAGCTGGTGTACCACACACTCATACAGTATGTCAGGATGCTCTCAATTGAGCATTGATAAAAGGACACCAGCAGTTTCTGGGTGATATTGTTCCTCCTGAGCACCCTCAGAAAATACAGTCTCCATTTTCTTTTTCCTGAAGTCTATTACCAGCTCCTTGGTTTTTGAGGTGTTAAGGAGCAGAGATGAGCCCACCGCAGTGGTGTCGTCTGCAAACTTGACAATGGTGTTGCTGAGGTGGGCCCTGTGTAATTATTAATAATAATTAATAATTATGTTAAATAATGTGACTTAATTAACATTAAATCACCTTGTGGGGCACCATTCCCATAAAGGGAAAAACGATAGCCAGTTAAAGATATAAGTCTCATAAAATATGCTAAACTATTAATTTGGAGTTTTGATTAATAATTAAATTAATGACAACAACCAAAATTAACAGTAACGCCTAAAGAATTTCGGAGTTCTTGACGCAGCAGAGGTTGGCTATTCATTCACTCTTGTGCAACATTAAACAGACAGCAGGTATGATTCCAAATAATTATATTTATTCACAACTTAGTAAAGCAAACCAAAACACACAAATTCTAACTAACTATATACAATAGAGAATGGTGGGTGTAATGATCAAAGTGCCGTTTGGCCTACAAAACAAAATGGCTGAATCAAGGACAAAAACCAAGGAAAAGAAGTAGGAACTTTGAGATGCCTGTTTGGGTGTAGCTCTGTTGAAAGCCTATTTGGTAATGAGTCTATGTGAATGTGATTTGTGTTGCAAACAGTCTGGATTAGTGCAGAAATTGTTTATTTGTATGTAAGAATCTGTATGCAGGAACTGTATTAGCAAACTAAACACTGTGCTTTGGCGAAGCCAACTAATCAATGACCTGACTGCAAACAATCACAGCAATAAGTCAGTGACAGCATTAAATCACATACAACAAGTTAAACAGTCTTGCTTAGCCTGTAAAGCTGTGATAAGCTCTGCCCAGTTGTTACATTACTGATCCTTGAGTGGATGGAGGAAAGAGTCACTTGGTGGTGTGCTGTTTGTTAGCCAGCATAAGAAGGCTGGAAAGAGCTGTGGTTCCAGATGCAATCTTGGTTTGTCCTTTGTTCCAAAGGTGAAACTCTGAGGAAGCTGGTCCCTTACAGAGTTAGATGCTGGGTGCTAACTCACTTGCTTCTTTTTGTTGCTGGAAAGCTAGTTGCAAGCCTTGTGCTTGCACTTCTAATTTTCTGGTTCAGGGCAAGGAGCAAGGGCCTGAACATCTGGACTGGTCCAGGCCCAGTCGGAAAGAGGTGTGGGCTTCTCTGCAGTTCCCGAGTAAGAGGGCAGGACTGTCTGAAGGGAGCAGACCTTCTACAGATGCCTGTGGCATCACAGAGTCACATGTCACTGTAAAAGTCCTGTCCAATCAAGTTGGGAGACTTGTGTCTCACTGAGGTGTGAGGTGAGACATCCCGGAGATGGCTGTCAAATAGCTGTCTTTGTTTGGAGAACAAAGAGCATGCAGAGAAGGAAGCCTTTAAATGTCCATTATAGTAGATTTTACCAAATGTCAAATCATCTGTGGTCCTGTGAATCCCAACATTATCTTGAAATATTATGTTCACAAGAATGAGACAGATGAGGTCACAGTGACCTTAATCTTTGACCCATGACCACAAAAATCTAACCTTTTCATCATTGAATCCAAGTGAATGTTTGTGCCAAATCTGAAAAAAAAATTCTCTCAAGCTGTTCTTGAGATACTGTGATCTCAAGGACAAGACAGATGCAAGGTCACAGCGATCTTGACCTTTGACCCTTAACCACCAAAACCTAATCACTTCATTCTCAAGTCTAAGTCAACCCTTGCGCCGAATTTGAAGAAATTCATTACGGCGTTCTTGAGATATCGCATTTCACAAGACAGACAAGGCCACAGTGACCTTGACCTTTGACCTATGACCACCATAAACTAATCATTTCAACATTGAGTGGACATTTGTGCAAAATTGAGGCGATCTTGAGATTTCGTGTTCACAAGGATGGGATGAACGGACAACCTGCCATGGGTATCACCGACATTGAGGCAAAGAAAAAAAAGAAAGAAAAGTAAGTAAGATGCCAGAGTGCAAGAAAAACCATCAAAAATAAAAGCATACTTAACCCTTTGGAGTCTAAGCCTTTTTTGCCCGTTTTTGAATAGTTTTGATTTTGCCTTTACATACCACATAAAAAAATGTTTAACATGCCCATGTTTGGTATCTTTTTTTTCAGCACAACTTAATCTATATGATCTGATAGTTATTTTTTCACTCTAACCTACTTTATTAACACATTGGGCCCAAAAATACACAGAAATCATCAAATTCGAATTGAAAAAATAGACTATTTATTACAATAAAAAACACAAAAATGCTCAATGAACTGATTTGGAACATGAAAAAGTAAACATAGGTTGCAAATATTAACATATAACTGTAAAATTGAAATAAAGCAATACTATATACAAATATTTACAATAAAATGTATATTTATAGGCGTTTTTTAGCCTTGTCAGCTGCAACTCTTCAAAATAAACTATGTGCAAAATTATACAGAGAGCTACACCAGTGCTTTGCATTCCCAGAGTCTCAAATAGTGCAAATGTAACATTAGAGGTAAAATTGAGATGTAATCAAACTATATATATACAATATATATATACAAATATTACAAATATTTCACACTATATACAATTGGGCAGAGTTTTTTTTTTTTATTTTTTATTTTTTTATGCCACTCTGAAAAGCAGTTTCTGTCCACAACCAGACACAGCGCCACATCACAGGTTTGGCACTTCCAGGGAGTGAGGTTTCTCTGTTTGGCCACCTGGTGGCAATGTTGGCAGGTCCTGCGGCCTTTTGTGGCTTTCAGGCTGGCATCTGTTGCTGTGGCAATGGCAACAGGAATGTGGTCAGCACTTCTCGTGGTGGGCACACCTGTCCCGTCCACCCCACACAGCTGGGACACCAGTTCCCTTTGGAAGTCCTTGTGGGACATGGGCTTCACCTGGTTTGAGGCGCTGATGTCACAGTGAAGAAGGTAAGCATTGGTGGCAATGTCCACAAGGTGCAAAAAGAGGGTGCGGTACCAGCGTGCGGTTCTGCGGTGGGTGGAGTAATACTGCAGCAGCTGGTCAGACAGGTCAACTCCGCCCATGTGCCTGTTGTAGGCGATGACTGGGGTGGGGCAGGAGATGTTCTTTGTGACCCGGTGTCCATCTTTCTCCTTCACCCTCCTCTTGATCACCTCCCCAGAAACTGCTGCATGTATTGTGGAGCACACAGACACCTCCCGTGTATCCATCCACTTTACAAAGACCACGGAGCCCTCCCTGATCCATTTCACTGTGCCTCTCTCTGATTTTTTTGTGAGAGCATTTTCTCTCCCCTTTGGACACCCTTTCCTGTTGTCCCTGTATGTGCCACAGGCTCCAAACTTCATGGCAGCCAAGTCGAGGAACTACTGGGGGCTTGTGTAGAAGTTGTCCATGTAAACATGGTAGCTGGTGCCAAGGTATGATGGCTGAATCAGGTGCATTACAGCATCATATGACAGCCCATGCACTGTCTGTGTGTGTGTTTTCCCTGCATAGATGTTGAAATTGACTGTGTACCCATTACTTGAGTCAGCCAAGACAAACAACTTGATCCCCCACCTTATCGGTTTGTCCTTCATATACTGGGTCATGCCAGTTTTTGCCTTGGTGGCCACCATCCTTTCATCCACAGCTAATTCCCTCCTGGGATGATAGTGAGCCTGGCAGGCACTGAGGATGTCATCAAGGAGGGGCTTGATCCTGAACAACTTATCATGAGCTGGTGTTCCCCTCTTTTCATCATTTTTTTTGTCCTCCTCTGGGTCACTAGGGTGGATGTTCCAAAGCAGAGCCCTGAAACGGTCCCTTGCCATCACTCTAGCTGGAAACAGCACGGATGTAATGCTGTTCTGTTTCCAGTAATCCAGAGTGCTTGGCAGTGACACCAGCGATGTATAAATAAGGACCCAAGGAACTTGTAGAGCTCCTCAACTTTGACATCAGCCCATCTGTACTTCTTCCCCATTTCTTTGCTCACTGCTGCATGTTTGTTTGTGTTGGTACACAATGTGAGCATGGTGGTTGGGGAGAAGTACAGCTGAAACAGCTCCAGAGGCGAATAGGCCGCATGAGTGTCCACCTGGGCTCCTGGTGTTCTCCGTGGCATGAAGCGGCTTATTTGTGGGGCAGTGTCAGGGTCGTTTCCAGTTCTCCAGGGCTCCAAGCGATGGTGTGGCTGAGCCTGTGGAGATCTGGACCTCGTCTGACTCCTCCTCCCACGCCCTCTCCGTAGGCCTCTGTGTAGAGGGTCGACTGTCGTCACATCTGTAAATATACATGACAATATCATATAAAAAATTTGAGATTGTTCAGATAATTATTTATATGCACATGATGGATAGTGAATTCAAATGTGGGCACTAAAATTGTAATTCTCTGGCTCCCTATAACAATGTGAATACTCACAAAAAAAACCTTACAAATAATAAATAAATAAAGACAGAAAGAAATATAAATAGAATAAACATATAAAACATAAAATATAACAAAATAAACACTAGGAAAATCAATATATCCATTTCTCTGAAATGAGTATGAGAGTTCAGATAAAGGGGGAAACTGCTAAACATACAGCCATCTCTGTATTTAGCCCTGATCTTCTGTACACATAAACCTGCCTAAATATATCACGTTAAATGCATATAAAACAGTTTTATAATGTTTACAATACAGCAATAAACAAAGCAAAAGCTGTAAATATTCATGATCAATTTGACTTACCTCTCATCACCGGCGTCATCGTCGGTGACAAAAGATGGATCTGTCACCTCGTCATCCTCAGCGCCACTCTCCTCCTCAGACGATGAAGATGAAATATCCTCACCCTCCGCGTCTTCCTCATCATAAAATAACTTGAGGGCTTGATGGACATTCAATGACCGCCTCATTTTCGCAAAAACTCACTATGAAAAACTCACTCTTCCTCTTCTTCTGACTTATTCTCATTCAAAAAACTCTCTCTTTTTCCTACTAAAACACTCCGCCTTCCCGCCGCTAACTCCTGCCTCCAACTCCCGCGATTGGCTCCCGCGAAAATGGCTTCCGGGATTTTCGCGGCTCCCCCTATCAACGTCAGACGTCTCTGATGTTGTCATCACGTAGAGTAGTATCAGCTGATTCGACCACTTTTTCCGGTTTTGTAAAATGACAAAAAATGACGAATATATGGAAAGAAATGCAGCGCCTGCCCCCCCCCATCCCGTGCACGTTTACGCTCGGATAAATATATTTTGTACTGTCAAATCAAAACGATCATATCTCCGGTTTTACATGGTGTATCAACGTCAAATAAAAACTGAGAGAGAGTTTAAGATCCGCACTTTCAATTAAAGTTCAGCGCTCTAGGTGACCTACTTTTTTTTTTATGGTGCTTTGAAGACGTCACGTGATCTGATCACGCCAGCGTGATCGTGGACTAACAAGGGTTAATGAATGAGCCATCGCAATAAAATCATCTTATTATTAACTGATCTCTAATTCATAACTCTCCAGTAGACACTGTTCAGATATACAAGAAGGAGAAAGGAGGAATGAAAGGAAATATGATAGGCACTCATAGAAAGAATGAGACAGAAAGAAAAACAGAGAATACCATCAGAGGAGCAGGTCTTGCTTAGTACTGCACAACCCTGGGCAGCCCACCGAGACCTGTCTGCACGGACATTTAACCTAAATTGGCTTTTGCTTGGAAGCGAACAGACATTTTATTCATCTCATAAGAGGCAGCATGCCAACATGGCCATTAATTAGGTATTTCCTTTGCAACAATTACCTCTCATACAGTGTTATCTCTTTTGTCAGTGAGCTTGCTTTTCGATTTATTTATAAGGGGAAATAAGCAATAAATACAGCAAAAAAAATAAATAACTGGCTTGTAGTAAGAACACTCACTAGAGGTTATTTTAACATTTAATTTCATGTAGAATTCTTCATCCTTTTCTATTTATTCCTTTTGAATCCCCTGGCTCAAAGAAAAGATATGCCATTGTTGCCAACCTTTATCCACTGAACTTTTAAGGTTTGTTGATTTCACTAATGAATGTACATTCTGCAAATAACTTGCCAAATACCAGCAGTTGTCTAGGCTTGCAATTATAGCACAAATTTTCTTCTGATAGCGGAGAAATTGTACTCTAAAAATGTGTATTAATATTACTCCACAGAGTCTGAGCAAGAGAAAAAAGCATGCAGACCTTAATAAAGCAGACATAAACAATCAGTGATAGCACATGCACACATGCATAGGGTTCTCATGTTAACCTTAGTCTCAGCTGTCAGTCACTCACGGGTGACAAGCATGACTTACACCTACGTCTTCTCTCAGTGGGTAGTGACAATTTATGATTAACCTGTCCTCTGAAGGAATTTGAAGCAGCTATTGATGGGCATGAATGTGGGACAAAAGATTAGTGTGTGTGTGTGTGTGTGTGTGTGTGTGTGTGTGTGTGTGTGTGTGTGTGCGCGCACGTGTGGCCTTTTAACAAAACTGGGATGTTTCTGCAGCAGAAAGTTGCAAATAGTTTTGAAAGTGGTGCTACATTACCAGAGAAAACAGAGAAAAGGATGCTTTTGCTCAAGAGGGAGAAATCCTACAACTACTAGAATGCACTGCACCGGATCAGACCAATAAACGCTCCTGCCAGTGGGTGACGGTAATGCAGAACTGTTTGTTTCAAAAAACAATGGTGGCCAGCCGGTAACAAACAATCACAAATTTCCAGAGATGGGGACTCGAGTCATTGTGACTTGGACTCGAGTCAACTCGAGTCGCGGTTTTGATGACTTGTGACTTGACTTGACAAAAAATAAAAGACTTGAGACTTGACTTGAGACACAATGACTTGAATGACTTGAGTGTTATTCACATCATGTTTTCAGTTTGAATATAAAATTAATAGATTAATTTAAAAATTAATGTTGATTACCCGGTAAGAGCGCAGGCTGAGAATGGCGTTGTCATGATTGGATCACTACCCTGTCATTCAGTCATGCCCTCTCTACCTACCTTACGTGTGCACTGGAGAAACAAACACGGCCTCCTATATCAGATAGGCATCAACATGTCAGCGGGAGGGGTGCTAAAAGTCATCGTCTTCGGATTTCAAAATTACCACCATGACGGTAAAAGACAAACAGCACAGTGCACGACATACAGCATCAACATCGCGGACAACCAGACAACAACATCGAACTTTATCCGTCATTTGAAGAGCCATTCTGCCCAGTAAGTGCTTGGCTGTGTTCGAAACCGCATACTACATACTACATACTGCCATACTGCATACTGCCATACTACATACTACATACTCAATGAACAAACAGTATGCAGACCGTTTACACTGTAGCATACTACATGATAACCCACAATGCATTTCGCTCCTGCCCGAGCCGAAATCAGCCGGCCTACAGCTGATTTCCCTTAAGCTCTAAACTCTGTAAATATATAACTTTAGCAACATTTGAAACATTTTTAGGCGAGAAAGTAGCCGTTTAGATCCACAACGTGTTAAAAATCTGACCAAATACCAGCTGTTTACAATTTTGTTCGGACGATTTCGGAGATTTCGGCGCTACTCAAGCTAGTCGTAGTGAGCAACGCACTTCCGGTTATTTTCACAAAATAAAACACCCGAAGCCCTTCTTTATACAGAAAACCATAACGATAAAATTTGTGCTTTTATTTTGAAAATGGGAGGCGAACCTACCCTTGATGTAGCTAGCTTGAAACCACCGTTTTGACTGATCTTGTCCCATTAACGCAATTTGACGGTTCAAAATGCCTCACTGGAGAGTCTTGTCAGCTTTGAGATGAAGATCGGCCCGCCGTCTTCGGTACATCATGCTCGCAATCGACTTGGGATTGTTCTCAGATCTAAATTTCCTTTTTAATCAACTATAAATCTAATCATAATATACAACGCAATATAACATACCTCACAGCCTGAAAATTGGAGGGAAAAATGTACATCATTGAACAACAAAGTCGTTGTGAATTGAATGATTTCATAAAGTTTCATAAGTTATGATATACAGTAGTAATAAATATAAATAAATAACTTCTTTTTTCTTTTGTCCTGTTCGCGGCAAGGAATTGATGATCGATGACGTCACATTACATTGCATCGTGGGTAATTTGAGTGTGAGTAGTAAGCTCATTTTGTATACTCAACATTTCTGGCGAATCTAGTATGCATCCGGGAACTTCTCACATACTCAAAATCGCATACTGTGCAGTGTAAACACACTACATACTCAAAGAGTTAGCATGAGTAGTAGGTAAGTATGTGGTTTCGAACAGACCCCTTGTCAATTAGCTAATATTATCATCTGGTTAGTCGGTAGTTAGCTAACGTTAGCTTGATACGATACGGGGGTGGGTCGGTTTGATGGAACTTATATTTTAATTTATTTGCCAACATTAACCCCAGAAAACGTGAGCGAACATTCCGACTGGTTCATCACAAGACCAGCTGTGCGTTTTATGAACGAGCAACACATGGTTAAATGAGCTAAATGGGTGATTTTGGCCGTTAGTGTGTGTGTGTGTGTGTGTGTGTGTGTGCACTTGGGGGGGGGGGGTC
The DNA here is from genome assembly GCA_026686955.1 of Epinephelus cyanopodus. Classification (NCBI taxonomy): domain Eukaryota; kingdom Metazoa; phylum Chordata; class Actinopteri; order Perciformes; family Serranidae; genus Epinephelus; species Epinephelus cyanopodus. The sequence goes on from CM048916.1 coordinate 46,239,431, forward strand.
GTCCCTGCAAAGTAAACATTGCAGCGATGAAGTCACCTAAAATTTGGTTAAAACTGAGTAACCCACGTAACTTAGGTTGTAAAGTTGAGTGAATACTGTTTGAAATGGACTAAATGAAGTAATGGTTTTAAAATTGAGTAATTATGACATGCTAAAACACTAGTAAACAAAGTTGATATTGCTTAAAAACAGATCATGACATAAATGTGGGTTTAAAACTTAGTAAAGTAAGTAAATATAATTTAAAATGGAATAAATATGTTAAAACAGTACATGAAATAAATAGGATTTTAAAATGAAGTAACTTTTAGTTAAAAACAGCATATGAAGTTGAGTTAATGGCTTTAATTCAATGAATATGATGATAAAACTGAATTAATTAAGTAAATATGATTTAATATGGAGCAAATTAATAAATAAAAACTACAATTAAGCCTCAAAGAACTATTTTTTTTTTTTTTTTTTTTACCATATATTATGTTGCATGTCTGTCCGACCATACAGTACATCCCATTCTTGTTTTTGCTTCTGTTTCACAGATATGCAGAGTATGAAAAGACAAGAAACGCCTGCACTGATTCTACACAGCCTGCAATTTCTCAGTTCCTCCAGTCTTGTCCTCAGGAAGCGTATTCTGCTAACCACCCAAGACAGAGGGCCATAACAAATGCCATTCTAACAGACCTGGTGATAGGATGTAGCATGCCTCTTTCAATCACAGAAAATGGGCATTTCCGACACTTCCTGTCTTTGGCTGACTCCAAGTACCAGCCTGTCTGTCGTAGGACAGTAACTTTAAAGATAGAATCCCTTGTTGCAGAGACCCGAGAGAAAATTAAAGTGCTTCTTGCTGGTCCAGACCATGTATCAGTTACAGTGGATATTTGGTCAGACAGGAGAATGCGTGGCTTTTTGGGAGTCACTGGCCATGTATTAGCAACATCTGAGGGAGTTCAGCTGAAATCATACTTGCTTGCCTGCAATAGATTCAAAGAAACTCACACAAGAGAACGGATATCAGAAGCCTTTGATTCCATATGTGATGAATATGGCATCAGACAAAAACTTGACTTTGTCATTTGTGACAATGCTGCAAATATGAAGCGAGCATTTACGGTGTGTTTTCCCAAAGAGCAAGATGGTGAAGTAACTGATGACGATCAGGGGCGCAACTACCTACTTTCTGAGGGGTATGCAGACACATTACAGGCGCCTAATCAGTGATGTGCCTCTGTTATTGATCATATCATTTACACATGCACAAACAGCTGTTAAATACAGAAAATGCCGACTGGAAATAATTTTCCCCTCATCGCTTTGGCGCCCCCTCTAGCGCGGCGCCCCTATGCGCCGCATATAGTGCATACCCACTTTTTGCGCCACTGATGACGATAATCTGGATGATGCAGAGTTGTGGGAAGACTTATCCAGAGGTGAATGGGAGACTGTGGACCGGATGATCAACAGAGGAAGCCCTAAACGTCAGCAATGCTTTGCCCATACGCTGCAGTTAACTGTTGGTGATGGCCTCAACGATGCACGGCTCATGAACAGCACCTTTGCAAAATGCTCCAAACTGAGCTCTCTCCTGCATACATCTAGCACCTTTAAAGATGCATTTGAAGATAAGTTTGGGCAGCGAGGGATCCCTGCTGCTGTGAACACACGGCAGAATTCAACTCTCCGCCAAGTCAAAGCAGTGCTGTCATTCAGTCATCAGGAATTGTGCAACATTGTTCAGGGCACAGGCCACAACGAGCTGGTCTTCTCAGTTAGGCAGTGGAATATGATGAAGGAGCTTTGTGATGTACTACAGCCATTTGCCACAGCCACCGATCTTACTCAGGGAGAGAAGATTGTGACAGTCAGCTCTGTCCTCCCCTGTGTATTGTCACTAAACCACCATTTGTAAAAACTGGAAAAAGCAAGTGCGCTTCCTGGGAAGCATGATCCAAAGCCTGCAGTGCTCTCTCAAGAAAAGATTCCGGGGGATCTTTGTTAATGTGAAAATGTTATCAGCGACACCAGGAGAAGAGCTGCCATTTGCAGACCCGCTCTACATCAGAGCAGCTGTCCTGGACCCAGCTTTCTCCATGATGTGCTTGTCACTGATGACATAAAGAATGACATTGCTGACATGGTGAAAGGTCAGTGAATGTATTTTTTTTATAACATGATATACAGTTAGGCATGTCTTTGTGTCACCATTATCAAATTATGGTTAACATTAACATTTGTATAAATAACAATATAATAAATGTTTAGAGCTTTTTTTTGCAAGCATATCAAATTGAGCTATGAAATAATAATGAGGAAGTTCACTTTCTAACAATCATGGGCTTTTCACACTTGCCCTTTAAATTAAATTAACTCTTGTTTTTTGTCTTTGTTTGTATTAGATCTGATTCTACATGAGGTGCCACCTGACACAACACCCCAGAGTCCTGGATTCCAAGAGGTTGAGAACCAGCAGGAAGAGAGCACTGGGTTATTCTCAGAGTACAGAAAATGTCACAAGCAGAACACAACCAGCAGTCCAGAGACACAATTAAATAACTATCGTGGTCTTTGCTGTGGGCAGGCTTGTCTGTCCTTTTGGGATGCGAATAGGGGTATCCTCCCTGCACTTTTTCCTGTCGCATCGAGAGCTCTTTCAGTGCCAGCCTCAAGTGCCCCAGTTGAAAGGGTCTTCAGCCATGGTGGGATCATCATGAGGCCACATCGTGCTCGGCTTGCAGACAAGACCCTCTCAAATCTTATATTTTGCAAGTGCAATACCTTGTAAAAAGGGAGTGACTTATTGATATACTCTGCAGACAGACAGAGAGATGTGAAATGTAGCGAAGTACAGTATTATGTTGTATCCTCGCTGTGAGGGAATCTTTTTTTAAGACCGATAAGCTGTTATTTGTTTTTTCTATGGACTCAGTGTTGAAAATTGAAGTGTTTAGAGCTCTGGTGCCTTTTTTTTCTTGGCAACTAAAATATTTCAAACACTGTTGGCAAAAATGATCTTGTTTAGATTGAAAGCCATCCAGCCAATAAATAACTTTATGAAGTTGTTTCTGTTTTGTTTGATTCCATGATGTATTTTACTGAATATCAGTAATTACAATGCAAATCCAAATTATTGTCATATTTTTTAAACAGGTTGGACACATTGGCCAATGATGTTTACTGACAGTTACTTATATCTTGTCTTTTCACTTTATTAAGATCAGATTCTGCAGGTAAAAATACAATAATGAGGTGACTTGTCTTTGACTTGACTTGACCTATTACAGGACTTGACTTGACATAACCTGTGACTTGACTTGACTTGACCTGACTTGCCCAAGAAAAAAAATGACTTGAGACTTACTTGAGACTTTAAGGTTAAGACTTGAGACTTACTTGAGACTTGCACATGTGTGACTTGGTCCCATCTCTGCAAATTTCAGATAAAGCTGGGGTAAAGTAAAATCTGAGATATACATCTGAAGACATTCTAATCCTTGAATCAAACATGCTAGAATATAGTTACTGAAAACATGTAAAAAGACTCAAAACTTTATCATACACTACGTAATATGGCCTGCGACTTAGAGCATACCTACCGCTCACTTTGCACCTAATTTAACAGAAGTACTGAGTAACTCTCGTTCACTCCCCCGCCCTATTTCCCCCGTGTTTTACAGTATAACTAGGCTGCTTCTTAGCGCATAACTCCTGTTGACTTATGTCCTACTTTACACCAACTTCCACAGAAGTACAGAGTAACTCTTTCTCACTTCCCCCACTATTTCCCCTGTGTTTTACAGTATAACTAGACTGTGTCGTAGTGCGTAACTCCCATACAATTATGTCCTACTTTGCCCGGACTTACAGTGTAACTCCTCCTGGTCTTTTTTTTCCCACCAATCATTTTAAGTACCAGATATATTAAATTAAATAGTCTGCTGTACAATATGAGCACAGCCTTTTGCTCTTTGTAATTGTTACAATCTTGTTTTTTCTAAGTGTCAGCAGGGAAATTTCACCCCTATTCCAGAGATGTACTATTCATTATGGTTTGGAAAAATAATATGTTGGGAAATGGGTACACAGTATGGAAATTGGCTAATAACAGGCTGGCTGGTAGCAAACTTACCTCTCTAAAATGCACATCTATGGAAGTCTCATACTGTCACCCAAGGGCAAAACACAAACTATACAGTAATAAATCCAAAAAAATGAGTCATTAAGAGTAAATGTTTTTATTATGTGATTACACAGAAAACACATGACAGGCACTATTCCTCTCATCCATACTCCGTAAGTACAGTAATTTTTATTTATCTTATTTATCCTTTATTTAACCAGGTGAGTCCCATTGAGATTGACATCTCTTTTTTTCATTCAAAAAAACACAAGAAGTTTGTGCTCTAGAAAAGGATCAACACTCAGTGAATACTCTCCTAAACCCTATGATACGCTATTATGGCAAGGCTTAACTATACAGACCAATGAGCAGTGATAACTAACATGTCTTTGGGGTCATCGGGTGGGAACCTCCTTTCACCGGTGTTTCGTCTAGTTGGTCCCACGACACCTCCAGGAGGCTAGACAGTGATCTCTGGCGTCCCAGAGACACTCCCCTAATGCCAGGTCTCACTGCTCTCCACACCAACACAACAACCTCCTTAGCCTTACTTACACATGGCTTTCACAGCCCAAACAGCACTGCCACCTTCAACCAAACCCAGGCTCCGTACAAGCAAGCTCCAGGTAGAGGCTGTGCTGATACTACCTTTCCTAGCACAGTCACCATACTCTAATTCACACACTACATAACTACAGTGTAAGCTAAAGTTAAAGGAGATAAATGAACTCACAGGATCAGCAAACACACTCAACCTGCTGCATGGCCTCAAAATGGCCACAAAATGGATTCAACTAGGCCACTCCCACACTTAAATAACCTTCCTCTTCCTCCTTACTAACACATGGCTTTCACAGCCCTAATTCACACTCTAATTCACACACTACTTAACATAAGCTAAAGTTAAAGAAGATAAATAAACTCACAGGATCAGCAAACACACTCACCCTGCTGCATGGCCTCAAACAAAATGGATTCAACTAGGCCACTCCCACACTTAAATAACCTTCCTCTTCCTCCTTACTTACACATGGCTTTCACAGCCCTAATTCACACTCTAATTCACACACTACATAACATAACTACACTATAAATTAAAGCTAGAGGAGATAAATGAACTCACAGGATCAGCAAACACACTCACCCTGCTGCATGGCCTCAAACAAAATGGATTCAACTAGGCCACTCCCACACTTAAATAACCTTCCTCTTCCTCCTTACTTACACATGGCTTTCACAGCCCTAATTCATACTCTAATTCACATACTACATAACATAACTACAATATAAACTAAAGCTAAAGGAGATAAATGAACTCACAGGATCAGCAAACACACTCACCTTGCAGCATGGCCTCAAGCAAAAGGGATTCAAATAGGCCACTCCCACACTTAAATAGCCTTCCTCTTCCTGGATTTCCTCCTAAGAGGAAGTGGATCTCTCCACCAGATCTCAAGGAGTTATGTGCCCTGCTTAGTAGTTCCCCCTGCTGGCCCCCAACTAACATTATTCCTTCTGTAGTAAATGAACTTGCTGGTTCTCATGGCTTCATCTGACATTTCCTTCACTGTCTTCTTCAAACTCTGTTCCCGCACTCCGAGTTGCTCCAGGAGCGAGATAGCTGATCTTGCTATAAATCCCCTACACCCCACTTCCACTGGGCAAATCCTAGTCTTCCATCCTCGCTGCTCAGCTTCTACTCCTAAATCTGCATATCTAAGCTTTTTTCTTTCATAGGCTTCTTCCACTGAGTCTTCGAAAGGAACTGTCAGCTCAATGAAATAAACTATCTGTTGACTCAATGACCACAACACTATGTCAGGCCTCTGCTTAGGACAAATTATTTCTGTTCTGCCGTCTCTCTCCACCTACCACCCACTTAGAAGCCCTGATGATTACTTCCATTGCCATAGTAAATGCTAATGGAGAAATTGTACACCCTGCCATGATACCTATTTCTAGCCTCTGCCAACCTGTTGTGAAATCTGCCGTACTTAGACACAACCTAATATCCTGAAAGTGTGCTTTCACTAAGTTAACAACTACCTGTGGCACTCTGAAATAGTCAAACGCACTCCAAATTAGGCTGTGGGGTACTGAACCAAACGCATTTGCAAGATCTAAGAATACTACATGTAGGTCCCTTTTGTTAATCTTCGCTGCCTGAATCTGGTGCCAGATCATGCTAGTGTGCTCTAAACACCCTGAAAAACCTGGTATTCCTGCCTTCTGTACCATGTTATCAATTAATCTATTCCTTTCTAAGTAGCTAGCTAATCTCTGCGCAACTACACTGAAGAAAATCTTCCCCTCCACATTCAAGAGGGAAATCATCCGGAACTGGCTAAGGTCCACAGACTCCTTCTCCTTAGGAATGAGGACACCTCCTGCCCTACGCCATGCTCTTGGTATAACTTGTTTTTCCCAAACTGTTCTTAGCTGTTTCCACAAAAATTTAAGTGTATATCAGGCGCACTTTTGTAAACCCGGTAGGGGATTCCATTAGGCCCTGGGGCTGAGGAAGCCTTTGCACGCCTGACCACCTCCTGAACTTCCTTCCACCTAGGTGGCCTAACATCCATCTCATGCTCTATTGCTCCTAATGGAGGGATATCGGGTGGGAAACCGACTATCCTGTTCTTCTCTAAATCTGAATATGTGTTTCTCAAATATTCTTCAACCTCTAACCTTTCTGCTTTAAGTTGCCCTCCCTTTTCCTGGCTGAACAATCCTTTAACAAATTTAAAAGGGTCCTTGAAAAAACCTGTCTTAGCATATTCCTTCTTCCTCCTCTTTTTCCTAAGATGCTCTGCCCTTCTAAGAACCGCTAGCCTGCTTCTCAGCTCCTCTTGCAACACCTTAATTCCCTCCCTTTCTTCTTCTGTAGCCTTTTTCACTGCTTTCTTAACTGTCTCCTTTCCTTGACTAACCTCTCTATTTCTCTTTGCTGCCTTGACTTACCTGCCTGTACCCTCCCACTCCTCTTTCTCTCATGCACCCCAAACCTCTCTACACCATAAGAATACATTGTATCTCCCATCTTTTCTAACCTTTCTATTGCATTTCCTCTAAGCCTACTCAAGATTACTGATAAATCTCTAATAACTATCTCCCATTTTTTCCTGTCATTTGCTCTAGGCCATCTAACTCTAACCTTTTGCTCCATGGTTCTCTCTCTGACTGGCATACTGGCCTCAGTGTCACCTGCATCCTCTCTTACTACCCCCTCCTCCTCCTCCTCAGTGACAGCGTTACTGATATGCTGCGAACTGTGGTTTTCTACCTGCCGCTGGACTTCATCCGACTGACTCGACTAACTTCTTAAGAAGTACTGATCAATGTGGCTACTCTGCCCCTTCTTTGCCACACACTTCTTCTTTCCCTGATGAGTTCTGAGGCCTTTCACTGATGTTACTTTCTGCCAGCCACAAGGACAAACCTGAAGCATCTTGTTCTCAACTGTGCTACTTTTATCCTCTACAGATGCGCTCGCCTTGCCCAGAGTGCTGCTAATTCTAGCCCTGGAGGATAAGTCCGTGCCCCTATCCTTCACTGAGTCACAGATCCAAGTCATAGTCGTGTCCGTTCCAATGTCTGTTACCATGTAATCCACCTGTGGGTCATCTTCCACCCCTGCTCTCGCTGACTCTTGGGGTATTTTCCTTATGTTGGCTGTAGCTAATTTTGGTTGTAGTCGGGCTGCTAGGCCTCACCACTGCTACCATGGGTTGCTAACCCATGCCAGCACCTATGGGGTCTTTTCCCTCCTGTCAGCTGTCTTTCCAAGCGGTCACATGGTCTTTCCCTTGTTGTCAGCTGCCCTGTTCACAGCAGTCACTAGCTGGGCTAGCTCTGAATTCAAATAAACACAAGAAGTTTGTGCTCTAGAAAAGGATCAACACTCAGTGAATACTCTCCTAAACCCTATGATACGCTATTATGGCAAGGCTTAACTATACAGACCAATGAGCAGTGATAACTAACATGTCTTTGGGGTCATCGGGTGGGAACCTCCTTTCACCGGTGTTTCGTCTAGTTGGTCCCACGACACCTCCAGGAGGCTAGACAGTGACAGACTCTGGCGTCCCAGAGACACTCCCCCAATGCCAAGTCTCACTGCTCTCCACACCAACACAACAACCTCCTTAACCTTACTTACACATGGCTTCCTCAGCCCAAACAGCACTGCCACCTTCAACCAAACCCAGGCTCCGTACAAGCAAGCTCCAGGTAGAGGCTGTGCTGATACTACCTTTCCTAGCACATTCACCATACTCTAATTCACACACTACATAACATAACTACAGTGTAAGCTAAAGTTGAAGAAGATAAATGAACTCACAGGATCAGCAAACACACTCACCCTGCTGCATGGCCTCAAAATGGCCACAAAATGGATTCAACTAGGCCACTCCCACACTTAAATAACCTTCCTCTTCCTCCTTACTAACACATGGCTTTCACAGCCCTAATTCACACTCTAATTCACACACTACATAACATAAGCTAAAGTTAAAGGAGATAAATAAACTCACAGGATCAGCAAACACACTCACCCTGCTGCATGGCCTCAAACAAAATGGATTCAACTAGGCCACTCCTTACTTACACATGGCTTTCACAGCCCTAATTCACACTCTAATTCACACATTACATAACATAACTACAATATAAATTAAAGCTAAAGGAGATAAATGAACTCACAGGATCAGCAAACACACTCACCTTTCCTAGCACATTCACCATACTCTAATTCACACACTACATGACATAACTACAGTGTAAGCTAAAGTTAAAGGAGATTTACAGGGAGCCCTGGCCAAGAAGGCAGCAAACCAAAATTACAACAATAAAACATCATAAAACATAAACAGTACATAGATAGGTACATGAAGTACATACAGTACACATCAAACAGTAATCAGTGTCTAAGTAGATCTTAATTTCCCTGTAACTAGTGTCTAGGTATAGCCTACCTCTCCTGGAGGTACACGCTAACTACGGTAAAGCGGGCTGAATTATGAAGTTTGCACTGTTATCCCGTCCTTAGTGTGTAAGTACACTCTAGCTCTCCTGGAGGTACATGCTAACTACAGGAAAGCGGGCTGTATTATGAAGTTTGCACTGTTATCCCCTCCTTAGTGTGTAAGTACAGTCTACTACCACTGTAACTAATGTGTAATTGGAGCCAGTGAGTGAGAACACAGTTACTTCAATGTTTCACAAGATAACATCATCTGAAAACAATCCAAAGACGAAACTAAGTGTCCCTGACAACATAAAATAACACATTTCTACTGGTTTTTGTTATTTACGTTCAGTTTTGTTCCTTCTGTTATAAACTGTTCAATGTAGTCTTGATCCTTTATTGTGATCCGTTTGGTTTTTCTAAGTCAAAAATAGTCAAGTCAGTTTCAGTTGACAAATGTACTTTCTAAGTCAAAAGTCAAGTGGAAAAGATCATTGTGGTACTACTATCATACTGGAGTGTGACACCCAGTGATGGAGATGGAAGAATGTATGAGCTCCTCTGGATAAAAGGTGATCTTGATCCAACTCCTTGGGTCAAGGCAGAGATCGGGGTCATGGGTGGCTAGCCATCTCCCTCGTCAGGTTGAATGTCAAATCCGTATGTAATTTTCCACAGAATCTCTAAAAAAACATCACTTGTGCAGAAAGAGAGGTATTACTATGTTGCATCATCAACTTCAATTTCTTTTTGTGGTCATTATCATTATTACGTAAATAAATCACAGTAACGCAAAGTGAGCAAACTTTTAACTGTAAAGTTTTGCTCTGCATGGAATACTTTATCCTGTCTTTACATTTCACATCATGAATCATTAGCCTTTTAAACCATAACAAGTGGATTACATTTCCTTTTGAACTACAAAGTTTGTGTTTTTAAACATTCTTAACTGTTTTCCACTTAACTATGGATAACAAAACGTATTTTGAAAAAGTAGGCTACATCAGTGCACACACCGTATTACATTTGACTATTCATCGGTCAAATAGCATTCATGACCCAACTGTAATGTTGCAAATGTATACAGTACACCAACACAAATACAGACGGCAAGGGGCCACGAGGCAAAACAAGTGCAGCATTTTAGAGTTACAAGTAGGTCGCGAACAGTAATCGCAACGCCAAGTAAGTGTAGTGTAGAGGGGAAGCACACACACTACAGCTATGTCCCGATTCGGGGTCTGCGTGCAGGAGCGTCCTCCGAACGCCACCTCAACTGTTGCGGCGGCAGCGGCGGAACCGGCCTAACGTATATGACCGGCGTCTTCTGCAGCACAAGCTAACATCGCTAACTGCGTTAGCATCAACTCACCAAGATGTTGATAAACGCATTAACACTTCCACAGCACAGGTCCTCGGTCCCTCCCTCACATCTCCTGCGAGGATGTCGGAGTGTTATCGTTGTGTTTACAGCAACACTTCTCACCGTAGACATTGTGTACTTTCACTTGATTCCCTCCGTCATCTGATTGCTGTGCCTGCGCAGTACAAGCTTCTGCCCTCGGCCTCGCTGAGAGGTGGTACTTCCTGTCTTAACCAATGGGAAATGTGCGCCTCCCTGTTTGAACAATGACTGCTGGTCTAAGCAGAGTGGCTGTGATTGACACCTTGTTTGATCAATGAGACTATGCCAGAGCAATCTAGTAATTGACAGTTAACAATGTAAAACCTAACAAACAAACAAACAAACAAACATTAAAGCAACTTCAAGACACCTGAGGACTTATACGGGAATACTGTAAGAAAATAAACCCGGTAAGGCAAGGCAAGGCAAGTTTATTTGTAGAGCACAATTCGTACACAAAGTAATTCAAAGTGCTTTACAGAACAAGAAAATGCATTAAAATCACAATACAAAATAAAAACATAAATAATCATTATAAAATGAACTTTAAAAGAGATGAGTGCAGATAAGATCCTTTCAGTCATATGCACAGTGAAATAGAGCTGTTTTTCTCTGTTGACAATGTCAAGCAAAGTATGTCCCTCTGATGTTACAGCAAGGGACCTGGAATTAGGTGTTCTGTTCAATTCACTTTTGTGTCACAAACTAATACCATACAACATGTCATCAGACAATTTTTGCATAAAATAAGAAAAAAAGAATTCAACATGTTTAAATTTATTGTTTTATTTAAACACACAGCACATGTATAAACTAACAATCAAAACAAAGACAAAAACTGTGTATAATGTTGGAAAATAAAAAAAAGAAACAATAACGTTATTATTTAAAATTTTGTTAGTATTTCTTTATATCATCATCTTATTTCTTTAGCTTCTTTTGGTTCGTGCATGAAGTATAATTCATCTGCACTGTTCACGTTATATAATGAAAAATCCCACTTTTGGGGGTATTTCCTTTTTCATTGTAAGACGTGTATTGCACTTCAGCACGTCTTGTTCAATGAAAATTGAAAAAGGAAGTCGAGAGCCAGAAACAGCCTTCAAAGTAAAAGTTGCGCATTGTTTTGAAGTGTGTTGGCTGCAGCGGTCAATTTAAAATGAAATAAATGCATCCAGTTGTTCCAACTCAGTCATAGTTATTAAAAGTTGTATATAATTATATTTTTTAAGCAGCTATCATCAATAATTTGATAATAACAATGTATGAATGACTGTGAAAAGGAGTTGCTCAAAGTGATTAATATAGATTACCAAAATCTGCAGCTCCCTTTGGTTTTATGGAGCGTAACAGTGAGTTTCAGCTCACTGTCTAGCTCTCCATTCTGGTTCACTCTAGTAGTGTTATTTCTAGCACAGTAGGCAACAGTTTTAAGCTAAAAAGCTCAAGAAAACCCACCATACACAAACTGGCCAGCAACAAGGCAAGGCAAGGCAAATTTATTTATATAGCACCATTCATACACAAGGCAATTCAATGTGCTTTACAAGAGAAAACGTTAAAGGAACAATAGATCATTAAAAACAAAAGCTAAAAGCAAGACAATAAATAGTTAAAAACAGTGCAGAAAATGCATTTAAAAAGCAAACATAAAGCCAAAGCAACAGCAGACAAATATAAAAACAATAGCTACAGATTATCCTAACAATAAGTTATATATCTAGTTCACTGGTAAGCTGCAGTAAATAGTAATGCTTTAAGCCCTGATTTAAATGAACTGACAGTTTCAGCCGACCTCAGATATTCTGGAAGTTTGTTCCACAGGCGGGGAGCATAGAAACTAAAGGCTGCTTCACCATGTTTGGTTTTGATCCTGGGAACACTAAGTAAACCTGTTCCAGATGATCTGAGGGGTCTGGATGCTTCATAACGTACAAGTAAATCAGATATGTATTTAGGCCCGAGACCATCTAGTGCTTTATAGGCAAGTAACAAGATTTTAAAGTCTATCCTTTGACACACAGGAAGCCAGTGCAGTGATTTAAGCACTGGTGTAATGTGCTCCACTCTCTTGGTGTTGGTGAGGACTCTGGCAGCAGCGTTCTGGACGAGCTGCAGTTGATTGATTTTTTTACTCAGGCCTGTGAAGACACCGTTACAATAGTCCAGCCTGCTGAAAATGAAAGCATGAACAAGTTCTGGTATAGAGTATCTGGTTTAGACAGAAATTCTTTTATTCTTGCTCTGTTTTTAAGGTGGTAGTAGGCTGATTTAGTAATTGTCTTACTATTGAAATTTAGGTCTGAGTCCAGAACTACACCAAGATTTCTGGCTTGATTTGTAGGTTTTAGTGTCAAGGCGTAAGGTGAGCACTGACTATTGATCTTTGTTCTTTGGGGCCAAAAACAACTATTTCAGTTTTGTCTGTGTTTAGTTGTAGAAAATTCTGGCACATCCACATATTGATTTCGTCAGTGCACTTATTTAGCAGATGTAGGGGACTGTAGTCATCTGGTGACACTGTTATGTAAAATTGTGTGTCATCTGCATAAGTATGGTAGGCGATGTTATGATATTCCATAATCTGAGCAAGAGGGAGCATATAGATGTTGAACAGAAGAGGCCCAAGAATGGACCCTTGAGGAACTCTACATGTAATTTTTGTTCGCGCAGATTCATAATTGCCAAGTGACACAAAGAAATCCCTGTCTTGTAAATAAGATTTAAACCAATTTAGCACAGTGCCAGAAAGTCCCACAAACTTTTCTAGTCTGTCGAGCAGTATCTTATGGTCAACTGTGTCGAATGCAGCACTGAGGTCCAGTAATACCAGAACCAAAATCTTTGATGCATCACTGCTCAGATGAATGTCATTTAAAACTTTTACAAGTGCAGTCTCAGTGCTGTGATGTGCTCGAAATCCAGACTGAAAGGCATCAAAGGAACAAAGAACACATTTAGCGATGAGCTGAATATAGGGCTTACTGGGCTTACAATGATTGGCTGGATAGAAACATGTGCCTGAATGAATGATAATGGTGCTCCAAAATTGCTGGATGTGTAAAAAAGCAACTGTTTGCTAACAGATTACCATATGACATGTCAGTGTTGAGTTTACAACTTATATATATGCACGTAGTCCTTGGGCAAGATGGCTGACAACACAAGACAGCGCAAAAAAGAAGTGGATGGTGACAGCAGTAGCAGCGACTCAGCTGTTATGCATGAGCTTAAAGCACTAAATGCAAAAATGGATCGTATGCAAACTGCGGTGGAGAAACAAGTTAATAGTAAAATCGACGATCTGCGGGGAGTGGTGGAGAAGCTGATTGCTGAAAATCAGGATGCTTTAAAGAAGGAGCTGGAGAAAGTTGTGAAGGAGCTACATACTAACTTTGACCTGGAAGTGGGCATCCTGTGTGCGCGAATGGAGAAGATTGAGCAGCACATTGAAAAAAGGGTCACACAGAACAAACGGTTCGATCCAGACGTCTCTCTTATAATAGCGGGACTGCCACAAGAGGACAACGAGGATTTAAAGGCCAAAGTGGAAGACCTGTTGCGCGTAGGCCTCGAGTGCTACCCAGAGCCTGAGCTCGTTGCTGTGGAGCGCATTCGGGCCAGAGGGAGGCAACCAGGGCTGGTTAAAGTGGAGCTGCGCTCGACACAGGAGAAGGTGGCTGTGCTCCGCAGAAAAGCCAAATTAAAAAGCAGCGACAGTTTCCAACGTGTCTATGTGTCGTCGGCGAAGTCGCACGTGGAGCGACTAATGGATCTAAACATCAGGGCATTGTTGCGTGAAATCCCAGCCGGGAAAGAGTTCTACATGACTGCAAATGGGCGGCTGGTGAAACGCATTCCCCCGGGACCCAGTGAGAACGCACGGGGGAATAGACCTGGCAGCAGGGTGTGAGGAGGTCATGCCCAGCCCGTGAGTACAGAACAGTTTCTCCTGGTTAGTTGGAATGTTAATGGTTGGACGTCAACAAACTGTGAGCTCAGAACTATATTACTCAACTCTGTAAATCCTGATTTCATTTCATTAAATGAGACTCATTTAGCCGAGGACTCTCTTGTCATGAATGGGTTCACGTGGTTCGGTCACAACCGTGTCGTACACAGGAGAGCTGTCAAAGCCTCCGGAGGAGTGGGACTCTGTGTCAAGAACACTGTTTTAGCACAGTATTATGTTAATATTGTGGATAAAGTGCACGATGGAATTCTTTGTTTACGTTTTGTACATAGAGAGTCGCAATACTCTTTTGTTATTATTTCATGTTATTTATCCCCAGAAACGTCAACATGGGGGCGGAACGCAGACGCTTTTTTCAATCATTTACTGACGCTGGTATACACAGTTAAGGTTGACGCAACTTACATCTGTGGTGATCTGAATAGTCGGATCGGGGATTTAAAGGACCATGTCGACTCAGATGACATTCCCCAAAGAACTGTACTGGACCGGCTATTAATAAACATGGACAATCATTTATTGATTTCCTGAAAGGCTCTAAATGTTGTGTACTCAATGGGAGACTAAATCCAGAACAGGATAATTTCACATCTATTTCTGTAAGAGGTAAAGCTGTGGTAGACTATATAGTGACACCACAGGTCGATTTAAAAACATGTCTTGAGTTTAGAGTTTACATGCCTTCACAACTTGTAGAAAGCGTTGGCTCTGAAGCTACTAAACAGCTGGATGTGCGCAGTAAACTGCCTGATCATGCGCTGCTCTGTGTCCGTTTTCAAGCAGCTGAAGTTACTAAGCAGAGTGTAGATTTAAATCAGGGGATAAAAAGGAGTAGGCTTAGACACCTCCCTGTAAATTTTTTATGTTCAGAGGTGTGTCATGACGCCCTTTATGGGATCATAAATCAACTGCAAAATGGCAGTAGAACCCAGGATAATATAGATCAGTGTTATGGCAGACTTTGTGATATTTTGCATGGTGAACTAGACAAATACTGCACAGGTAGAAATTACGTGAGGAAGAGGAACCACAGAACTAAGCAACTTTTTTGGAACACTGAACTGAATGAATTATGGTATAATTTGCGAAAGGCAGAAAAAATGTATCTAAGCTGTAAAGACAGTAGAAGGAGGATTTTGCATGAGGAATTTAAACTCTGTCAAACTCTTTTTGATAGAAGATTGCGATTTTTCAAGCGGCGTTTTAGGAGAGGACAAGCTCTACAGTTGGAGCAAATGCAATTTAGCAATCCTCAATTATTTTGGAGAGAAATAAACACTTGGGCCACAAAAGAAGCTGATCCCTTTGGATAGTAAAGGACGGGGAATCTTCTTTTGAAAGTGAACAAGTATTAAAAAAATGGGAGAACGACTACAGTAGCCTCTATGCTTGCAGTAATGATGTGCTTTTCAATGAGCAATTTCTAAAGGAAACTTGTAAATTAAAACGTGATCTTGAAAGGAGGATGTGTAATTCATATACAGTGTATCACTACAGTGACATGTTAAAATAATGAAATTACATTAATGGAGGTGCAAGATGCTATAGATCATGCCAAAGTAAAAAAGGCAGTGGGCGTGGAGGAGCTCTCTAATGAGGTGCTCAAATCCCCCAACTTGTTGACTGTGTTACATTCTTTATTTCAAATTTGTTTTAATACTGGCATCACACCGTCCATGTGGGATAAAGCAATAATTATTCCCATCCCAAAATCAGTAACAGCAGACCCCAGAGTCCCCCTAAACTACTATAGAGGCATCAGCTTGCTCAGTACGGTTTACAAGCTCTATTCTGGTGTTTTAAATAAGAGACTCACTGATTACTTGGAGTTTAATAACGGGTTGGTCGATGAGCAGAATGGCTTTAGAAAAGAAAGAGCTTGTATTGATCATATTTTTGTTATTTCATCAGTCATAAGAGCAAGATTAGAGGAGGGTAAAAATACATTTGTTTGCTTTGTTGATTTTAAAAAGGCATTCGATTGGATCCACAGAGACTTATTGGAGTATAAGTTACTCTGTTCTGGCATTCATGGTAAATTTATAATGCCATTAAAGCTTTATACAAAGCCCCAGTCGCCTGTATTCAGTTAAATGATCGTAGAACTGGCTGGTTTCCCACACCTTATGGTGTAAAGCAAGGTGATGTGCTCTCGCCCACCCTGTTTGCTTTATATGTGAATGATCTGGCTCAGGAAATTAAGCAGGAAAATTTGGGAATTTCAATTGGAAATATTAATTTGAGTATTCTTTTATATGCTGATGATATTGCCCTGGTGGCCGAAAAAGAGTCCAATCTTCAGAAAATGTTGAATATCATGGAGGGGTGGTGTAGTAAATGGAGACTCGCAATCAACAGGGAAAAAACACAGATTATACATTTCAGGAGGAAATACGAGCAGCAAAGCAATTATGGATTTCTTTTTGGGTCAGTGAATTTGAGTTATACCCCCTCTTATAAATACTTAGGCTTTATTTTCAATGAATTTATGAATTTTTCAGAGGGAAGAAAAATGTTGGCAGACTCAGCAGGTAGAGCTCTGGGTGCCATACTAGGTAAACTGAAACTATGTCCTGATCTGGGGTTTGTTACTTACACTAAATTATATGACTCTATGGTTGCTTCTATCCTTTTTTATGCAGCAGGAGTGTGGGGCGCTGAGGAGGCTGCAGAATGCAAAACTATTCAGAATAGAGCTTTGAGGTGCTTCCTTGGGGTGCATAAGTACACTACTAAGTTAGCTATTGAAGGTGATACAGGTTGGGAAAGTTGTTTGGCAAGGCAGAGATGTGAGATGATCAGGCTGTGGAACCGCCTAACTCAACTGCCAGAGGAGAGGTTAACAAAAAGTATATTTAATTGGAATAAGTACACAACCATACATGGATCAGAGAGATATCTTCAATTTTTTCACTCTTGGATTTAAATGCACATTTTATGAATAATTTTACAGTGTAATTTAAAGGTGGTCAAACAGAAACTGTCATTGTTACACCAACAGCAATGGAAGGTGGATATTTGGAGAAAAGCAAACTGAGAAACTATATCCAGATTAAAAGTGAGTATTCCACTGAACCTTATGTTTCTTTTAATTTAAAGAAAGGACAGAGGTCCCTCTGTGCTCAACTAAGAGCGGGTGTTTTACCCTTGGCAGTTGAGGTAGGTAGGTATAAAGGTATTCCTGAAGAACAGCGACTGTGTGTGCTTTGTGACCTAGGAGTTGTGGAGGATGAATTTCATTTTGTGTTTCATTGTCCACTTTATCATGGTTTAAGAAACATTTTATTTGAAAAGATCCAGGTAAAGAATCCTGATTTGTTTTGGATATCTGAATGTTCTATGTTATGTTGGCTATTTAAGGAAGAAGTGTTTACTTTAAGTAAGTTTTTGGAGAAAGCATGGCAGCTACGAAGGAGAACTTTGTATCTGTAAGCCGCATTTCGAGTATATTGACTGTATCCTTTTTTGGCTGTCTTGGATTGTAATATGTGTATTTTAAGCGAGTGTCTTGTAAGCCCGTGCGGGCTGGGCACCCTGGTGTGCAGGACACTTTAATAAATTTGTAACTAACTAACTAACTAACTATATAATGATGTAATAAAAGGTGTTTCATAAGTCTTGTAAACATGTGGAAAAGTTTCATAACTGTGTGAAAAAGTTTTGTATGCTTGCATTCAAATCTGTAATTTGTAAAAAAAAATATTTGAACAAATGCATTTTACTTTTGAATCTGTACAGAGATCCGTAGCTGTGCATGACATTTTGTGAACAAATGAAAAAGATTTGCACAATTATGAAAATATTTTGCAGGTATGCATCAAATTTTCACAGGTACAAGAAAGTTTTACAAGTACAAAACAGTAAACACAGAACTGAAGCTGTGTGTGTCAAAACCTAAGTCCCACAGTTATGGATCAACCTTCAGGTACAAATCAAATCTGCAAGTACAAGTAGTTTCGACTTTCATTTGACATGTTCCTGTGAATAGCCAATCGGGACGCTGAGATTAACATTTCATTTGACTATCCAATCTGGAATATATCTTTACCATCCAATCACAAAGCCAGGAGGGCGGGCCCCCTAACCCGATTTGACCATGGATGTAACCTCACGGTAAGTATGCTGCATCAACACTGAACAAGTTTTACTGTAGCCATAAAATTTGCTGTCATAACATTTTATTTCTATTTTTATGAATAAAAAGTTCCTCACAGCAATGGCAGTCAGCTTTTCAAAATGCGCAAAACATCAGGTGCAAGTGGAAATAAAAGATACATGGGAAAGTTTTATAGGATAGTTATAAGTTTTACAGGCAATCTTATCTTCCTGTCTTTTATTTTGAAGTTACTTCTGCCTCTGATGTCACCGCTGTTCTACTTTTTGTCCAAAACAATAAATGACGATATGAATCTGCAAAAAAACAAAATCGGGCTGTTATTTGAATTTGGTTTTGTCGTTTTTCGTTTTTTGATTCTGACAACAAAAACGGAAAAAACAGCTCCGGGATAACCATGGTGTTTCCATTTTTTCTGTTTTTGGTTTAACAAGAAAAAATGAACTGCCTGAAGGTACCCTGACCAGTATGATCAAGGTACCTTTTAACCGTTTGTTTTCTGGGAATAACTGACACAATCACAAACCAGAAACAAGTTGTTGTTTTTTTTCGTTTTTGGCAAAAAAATAAAATAAAAATGAAAAAACGGAAATCAGCTCAATTTCTTGTTTTCTGATCCTATTGCAAAAAACAAATTTACCACTCCATATTTTGTTTCATTGGTGGGCAGGCTCTCAGCTCTCCCTTGTTTCTGATTGGCTAACGTGTTCTGTCACTTACATTTGAGCTGTGCCCTTCAAAATAAGGTTACCTCTTGGCCTTTACGCCAGCAGTATGTCTCTGCAGACTCGGAGGCTGCAGATTCGACCCACACAGACAGGCAACGAAGTAATGCAACAGCGTTTTATTGTATTGCCTGTTAATATGCAGCTGATAGACCATGAAAATGAAAGCTCTATAGTAAGTTTTCTTCAGGATGTACCGTGAACAGTGAAGTTTGCTGCTCTCAGTAAAACTATCAACATGTCAGCAAGCACGCCAAAAGTAGTTACTAAAAATGACCAGCAGGTGTTGCACTGCATCAAAGTTGTCATCAAAAATAAAAATATGAATGAATAGGCCTATGTTGACAGCCAGATGGGAAAAACAGATGCACATCTATGGAAAGGCATTCACTATAGGCTACTATCAGTAAGAGTTAAGCTGTCACTGGACTTTCCCCTCACTTGTGGTCACATGGAGACACTTGATAATAATAATAATTGTGCAGACAGTTTAGAGATTCACACTACCTGCAATGGTGGAGTAAAAAGAACCATCTAGTTTTCAGGTCTACTTTAGCAGACTGACTAGATCAGCAGGGTAGCTATTGCAGACAAACTCTGAGTAGCCTATGTTAACCCTAAATGAAACTCTGGGTTTTCAGCTCCAGAAAGCAGGGTAACTGAAGCCCGGTGTCAGTTACCCTGAGTTTTTCTCTGTCTCCTCCCTCTCACTGTTTCATTTCCTCATTCATTTAGTCCGTATCGAAGTGCATTAATTAGCGGAGCTTTTACTGTCTGCCACAATCTAAACCCTGGCTGGATATTAGTTTGTTACTCTGGACTATCTGAAGTTAGGCTACTGATTTTATGCACATCATTTCTTTGAACATTGTCTTTTGTCTTCACTTTCAAATATTACACAGAATTAATTCACTCTCAGCTCAGAATATCATTTTTATTGCAAGTGTCATTTTTCTGTGCCTCTGTGTGCATGGATGAGACAGCTGTCTGATCCATGTGCACAGAGGCACAGACTTATATCACAAAAAAAAATAAAAAAAAACTTGAAATAAAAACTAGATGGTTCTTCGTACTCCACCATAGCAGGTAGTGCAAATCTCTAAACTACCTGTACAATTATGTCTGTCATGTTGATAGTTTTACTGTGAGCAGACTTCACTGTTCACGGTACATCCTGAAGAAAACTTACTATAGAGCTTTCATTTTCATGGTCTATCAGCTGCATATTAACAGGCAATACAATAAAATGCTGTTGCATTACTTAATTGCCTGTCTGTGTGGGTCAAATCTGCAGCCTCCGGGTCTGCAGAGACATACTGCTGGCATAACCTTATTTTGAAGGGCACAGCTCAAATGTAGTGACAGAGCACGAAATTGAGCTGAATTTCGTTTTTTTTCTTTTTTTTTTGCCAAAAACGAAAAAAAACCCGACTTGTTTCTGGTTTGTGATTGTGTCAGTTATTCCCAGAAAGCAAATGGATACGATGTACATTTTAGGACACCCTCAGATGTCAGGCTTCAGCGTCAGACCTTCAATGAAAAGGATGAGGTCTCAGGAAAACCTCTGTCAGACATCACACTGAACAGCCTCAGACAAAAGTCATCAGACAAAACGGCTTCAGAAAAAAAGTCATCGGACCAAAAGACGTCAGAAAAAAAGTCGTTAGACTAAACAGCCTCAGAAAAATCAGTCTCATATAAAAACGGACAATTTTTATTCCTTCAAACTTTGATTTAATAGTCTGCAGACCATGGATGCAGACTAGTAATTTATTTCTATCTATCTGAAAACACAGAGGATGCAAACCTCGGCAGGTAATAAATACACCTCTGCTGAATAATGCATCCAGGCTGTATTTATATTTCAGGAGGTCTGTGAATCAAAGGATTTTACCAGCTCATATTCAGGGTCCTTTTAGCTCAACAGTGTGAATTCCATTCATTTAATAATGACCTAAGCATAAACAACAGGGGATGCATTATTCGGCAGCAGCAATCAGTTCTATCGAAAAATGCATGCACCCCTTAACACTCTCATGAAACTTCAAATCAAAGTTTGATAGGAACACCATCATGGCTTTGTCAGCATGTAGCGTACTTTATTTGATGGGCCTTGACAGTGCGAATGACTCCCAACATTAATTTTCCGCATTTAAAAACCTTGTTTTTGTAGAGCTATCTGAAATCCCATACTTAAAAAGGCAGCCACACACAAAATAGTGAAGAGGTGGCTGTAGTGCCCACCAATGTAATAATTGTCCACAAACCATAAACCTAATAAAAATCTGCAGCATTTAATGTAATAAACCCACAAACGTAATAGCCACTGCCTGCTACAAACATAACACATGATTTCCCACAAATGTAATAACTATTACGTTTGCAGGGATTTATTACGTTTGTGGGGAAGTGAAAATCTTTATTGTAGTAACTTCCCACAAATGTAATAATACAATGCATAATGGTCGTTGTGGTTGTTGTTTGTTTGTTTGCCTATACACCTACCAATACTACTGACCGTGGGTGCAAAATCCAGCTGCTGACTCTCCGCTCCGCAGTAAAGTTACATTTCAGGGGGGACCAGGCAACTTTCCTTTTTCAGAGCAGTGGTACCACTAAACAGCTGCAATGTC
Organism: Epinephelus cyanopodus; assembly: GCA_026686955.1. Taxonomy (NCBI): domain Eukaryota; kingdom Metazoa; phylum Chordata; class Actinopteri; order Perciformes; family Serranidae; genus Epinephelus; species Epinephelus cyanopodus. The sequence continues at coordinate 46,261,370 of CM048916.1, forward strand.
TCATATGTGCAGACTGTGAGGACAGTTATGTTTATCTCATCGATGGAAAATCACATCATCTGCTATGTAGCTCTCTTCACAACATGACAGACACAGGTCGTTCTTTGGAAACGGGCGTTTATTGCTTGGACATATCTTGCTTCTCGTCCCTGCACGTCTTGCTCACGCCATGAGAACTGCATTTATATGAATAAACATAGCACAAGCATGCATAAGCGGCATGTTAGCATGTAAAATGAAATACAAATGAGCCGCACAGTGCCGGTATAAAAATAAAACAAAGACATTTAAACTTCAACAAATACCTCATTGGCCGTTTGCTGTGAAAAGAGGTTTAAAGTCCATTACAGTCCTTGGAAAAGTCTCTTGAAAGTCCCTTTGTTGTCTGCCTTTAGCTTCAGACATCAACATAACGCAAATGAATGAGGGTAGCAGAGCCTCGTGACACACAGGGTGCGTCCCAAGTCTCTTAAAATTATTGCTAACCACCTAACCTAGCCACCTAACCTGACTGTGTAGTCCTTCCCACTTAGGAAAACATTTAAGGAGTCAGGAGTTAGGAGTGAGGAGCGAGGATTGCTGATAAGAGACATGAGACGGCCTTACTCTGAAGTGTCACGTGAAGCGACGTCCGTTTCTGATGACGGCGGCACAGCTGGATCTGCTGCATAACGGAGCGTTTGGCATACATCCCTAGTCCCATTATATTCGCTGATCAAAGCCGTAACCCCGCCGTCATGACTTTGGTCATACACTTTTGCATGTATTACCATTGTTACTGAGTCATTTGCTGAAGTTTGTGGCAATTAAAGAACGGTCTGTAGCCCTGCCACTGTCACTGGGATAAGCATCATTATCATTATTATCACTATTATTAAATCCACTCGCCATCATTCAATAAGTCAGCTGCTGAGTGAATAAGACATATCAGACCCGTCAGTCTACCTCAATCAATTCAATGTTATTTATAAAGCCCAATATCACAAATCACAATTTGCTTCACAGGGCTTTACAGCATACGACATCCCTCTCTCCTTTGGACCCTCACAGCTGATCAGGAAAAACTTCATTAAAAAAAACCCAACTGGGAAAAAACGGTAGAAACCTCAGGAAGAGCAACTAAGGAGGGATCCCTCTTTCAGGACGGACAGACGTGCCATAGATGTCGTACAGAACAGATCAACATGATAAATTAACAGTGACCTGTATGACACAATGAGACAGACAGAGAGAGAGAGAGAGAGAGAGAGAGAGAGAGAGTCAGACGGTAATGACAGTAGCTTATAACAACATAAATGAAAGTAATAATATGAATTAATATTAATTTTAATAATTAATATTACCTACAAGCTATTAAACATTATTCCACTCACATGACACAATTAATGATGGGAAAATGTGTTTGTGTGTGTGTGTGTGTGTGTGTGTGCGCCTGGTGTTATATCAACGTGTGTGGTTCTGGACATGAGCAGCTGCACATTTAACAGCCACACATTACCGACAGTCCGCTGAACAACGCAACGGGTTGTGAATGAAATAAAATTAATTACAACATGACAGTCTTGCAGGAAATATCATTAACGTTACTCTTTGTAGTCACGTAGTCATGTGAATGACAGCGTTTAATTGCAAAGAATGCATGTAACGGGTACACTTGCGCTGTTTCTCCGCCATCTCGTTCAAATGAGGTAGATGTAGGGGGCGGGTATTTATACGTCATGGCCTCAACATGAAAAAGACTTCCTGTTAGGAACCTCTCATGTTACCTTACTCATTGCACCTAACAGATCCCTCCTAACTCCTAATGCTAACTCCTTACTAGCAGGAATAAGAGACATGAGACGGCCTTAAAGATGGCGGAGCTCGAACAACTTCCGGGTCAAGTAAGGAGTTAGGAGTTAGCAGTATAAAATAAGAGACTTGGGACGCACCCACACACACCTTGCATTGTATGCAGTCCCTCTAATTTCACCGTAGTGGTACCACAACTAGGAAACATTAGTTCCGGACATGAAATGCACAGTGTTTATAATGAACTAATAACATTTTTATCTGTCACATGACGTTTTTAACACATTAATTTTACAGTGCATCAAATGAATTATTTATTTATTAACTTTAAATTATGACGTAACTTATTAATCATATATGCATAATGGACTCAAATTTTATGCAGCACTTACATGCTATATGTGACGTACATGCCTTATTTGGATAACACATCCTGGTATCCTGGTAAGCCTTTTCTTGCACATCAGCACTTTGAAGCAGTAATCCATGCCTTCATCACGTCTTGGCTGGATTACTGCAATGCACTTTATTTTGGAGTTAGCCAGTTCTCCCTTGCGCATCTCCAGTTAGTTCAGAACGCTGCCGCTCGTCTGCTAACTGGAGTACGAATGAAGGAGCACATCACTCCCATCCTGGCCTCCCTTCACTGGCTGCCTGTGCACTTTAGAGTTCATTTTAAGATCCTTTTATTTGTTTTTAAATCTTTAAATGGCCTCGCCCCGCCCTACATCTCTGAGCTTCTTTACCCCTACGCCCCTGCCCGGTGCCTAAGGTCAGTTGATCAGCTGCTCCTTCAGGTACCGAGGTCTAAGCGAACACTTAGAGGAGACCGTGCATTCTCCATTGCTGCTCCAAAAATGTGGAACAATCTACCACTGCACATCACTGTCTGTTTTTAAAACCCACCTTTGCTCACTGGTTTTTAACCCAGCATGAGACTTCGCTCTGTTTTTATTTGTTTGTTGCTGTTTTTATTCAGTTTTGTTTTGTTTTATTTTGCTTGTTTGTTTTACCTGCTTTTTTTTGTTGTTTTATGACCTCTTATGTACAGCACTTTGTTTCAACTGTGGTTGTTTTAAAGCACTTTATAAATAAAGTTGAGTTGAGTTGAGTTGGTATTCCCCACACACGGGAAGATGCTTTAAGTAGCAGGGGCTGCCAACTGAATGAATGAATGAATGAATGAATGAATGAGTGACATCATTGTATTTTTTTCCCTGCTGTATAGCGCATCGCACATCACTACTCACTAGGCTGCTGACTGGCTGCCTTGCCATGCAATACACACAAATAAAACAGTAAGAAGTTCTAACAAATGCAAATTTTATTACATTGTTTTCCATAAGGAGGCCAACAGTAGAATTCACCACATGACAAAAGCAGACAAGAACTACCGTAGTTTGAGCACTGTCCTTGGTGCTGAAGATGTCCCCGAGCCTGTTATTATGGGCTGAAATATGTGCCACTAGAAACTGAATTTGAATCACATAATTTGAAATTGAATGATTTATGTTTGAATTTGAATTTCTATACTTGAATAATTGCATTGCAAAACTGAATCTGAGTATAATTTGAAATTGAATTCATTTCTATATAGCTTCACATTCAGTTCTCACAATTCAAATTCAGTTCTCCAAATTCAATTTCAACATCCGGGTCGTTTAAGGATGAAGGAAGAGCAATCAAGCGCAGATACACAGGACTCCTCTTCGGCCAATCAGCACCTACGTTTTTGAGCACGTAGGAAGAAGCGCTCGCCTTGACCAAGCAGCAACCTCCGGGGGTGACGAGTGACGGTTTTGGTCTCTATAGTTGATTTCCCCTTTCATGACAACGGGGGGGGGGGTTATATCTCATCCATTTCAATGTTACTAAGGTTTAAAATTGCGCAAAATTAAGGGCATCGCCACCTTGAGTGACAGGTGGCACTGTCACGGGTGGCTAACTAGCATGCTAACTAGCTGCTGGCTCCGCTGTGCAAAGCTGAGCTCAGACTCGGCCGTCTGCTCGGCGTCATCTCAGCTAATTCGTGTCCATGTTCAAGGCATTGAACCTGTCCTCTCAGCCATGTCTGTGCCTTTTGGGTATTTTTTCAGGCAAATATTGGAGTAACATGGCGTTCGATTAATTGTACCAACAGACCATCCAACAAGTCTGTGCTCCAGTTTTTTCGGTAAGTGAAATTCGGAAATTCTAGTATCATTTATCGTTTATATGTTAGCACTAATTAGCGTGTATCGGTGTCTGCGGTCACCGCCTAGTTTGTCAGCTTCTTGTTATTATTATTAAGCCTTTAATTAGGACATGTAAAATCATGTTGATATCGGAGGTCTCATTTTCAAGTGCGACCTGTATCACAGCAGCAACATCCACATCAAGTTACAGAGCCACAGACAATATGATACAACACAAGCTTAGCTCCTTAACTAGCTAACCAGCCAGCTAACATTTAGCCTTCGAGCAAGACGACAATCCGGGATGCATCGAAGTCAGAGCCTGACAGAGAAGTGTTAGGATTTAGGCATTTAGGGAGAGAATATTTTGAACAAAAGGCATCTGTGTGAGGTTTGAAAATAAAGGTCCACCATGTTAGTTAGCTAACATGATGCAATGTTAACTTGTTAAAAAGTGGCGAACTGTGTGAAACGATAAGGTGTGTAACGTAATTAAAAAATGTCAGGCCGGGACTCAAGGCAGGACTCAGACGCAGAGATGACTTGGTTTAAATTGACTTTATTTTCAAAACCAACGTTCTCTATACCGAGTGACAAAACAAACAGTGACTATGAAATTATCTAGAGGTTCTTTTCTTTTCTTCTTTTTTTAAAAAAAGGATGGTAACAAAAAATCGCTCCAAATGGAGGAATTAACTATAGACCAATGGCTAGGAAAAATAACAAATGAAAAGTCATTCCCAGAGGAGGCAAACTAAAGGCTATGTGAAGACTTAACAAAAAGGCTCCGACAGGAGGAAAACCAGACTAGACTCAAAATAAGCTCACTCCTTAAAACAAAACAGAGGACCTAAGGTAAACTATGGACATCAAAATCGCTCCAAAGGAGGAAAACAAACGGCTATGAAAAATAATCCTGAGCTAAGGCAAGAAACTAAGATATAAAAGTTACAAACAGAAAATCACTCGTTTAGAGGAAAGTTGGCTTACGTGAGGCAACACTGTGGCTGTGGAACAAGGCTTGGAGATGGGCTCAGGTGATCAGACGAGGACACTCGCGGTGTGACAAAAAAGGCTAATGTGACATTTGACTGTCACATGTAAAATATTAAGAAAGTATGATATAGGCCTGTAGCTACACAACAATAGATAATGCACAGACAGGGACTGTGATGGTCACCACCTTTTTGTTTTGCTAAATTAAATTAATTATGATCTGTTTAACACTGAAGTAATTTAAGTTGTATTGTTTGCATTTAAAGGTGTCTGTGAAGTAGGTAGCTAACACATATATTTTAATATCTATTTGTCTGTGTAAAGTTTTCCTCTAGGTGACCCAGACAGACTGGACCAGTGGACACTCAACACCAGAAGACAGAACTGGAGTCCAAACAAGACTTCCCGTCTGTGCAGTGAACACTTTGAGAATCATCACTTCAGCACTGACTCCAGGATAAAGACACCCTTTTTCATACAGTACCTCACTAAGAGTCAGGAAACTTATTAGTTTAAAATGATGAATTATTGACCATAATACAGTTAAATTCATTGTATATATTACTAATTTTCATACATTACTAAATACTCGATTAGGGCACAGCTTGCTCTGTACTATTACTGATAAGGTGAAGTTACTGACACACCAGTGCAGTTTAGTGTTCCCCTGATGCAAAAGGGAAAATGAAGATTTTATCAATCAAGGGACATGACATGTATTTACCGACTTTAACATATTAGTGCATTTTATGCAAAGACCCTTTATCATAGTGAGAATTATTACCTTTTTACCCCACACACAGTCTGTGAAGAACCAATGGAAAAAATATTCTCATAATGAGACAGCCGAACATAGCATGATTTCACAGTGGCAGTGAGCTTTGAGAGCAGTTCAGTTTCCTTTTGATAGCAACTATTATGTTAATGTGGATGAACTGCATACTGTACATTCATACTCCAATTGTCTTGGTAGTACGCTGTTAAATTTAAAATCACATTCAAATATAAAGTCGAATATCTACAGAACTTAAACACAAAACTATTTTATGAATGACAGCCACTTACTCAGCAGTAAGATCATTTTGGTGATGAGTGGTTTTTTAACCAAGACAGGCTGTAGTCAGTGTTTTCTACCTGTGTTTTTAACCTGTCATCTTTCTCTCTTGTAGGACACTTGAGGAAAGTTACAATGCCTCGACCAATGATATGATATTTACTCCACAGTAAAGAAGTTGTTTCACAAGAAATTACGACTTTGCAAATTATGACACTGGGTCCTAATTCATAGGTTTTATAATTACTGTCATAAATCTTGTCATTTATTTCATGTGTACTTTTTGTAACCTTTTCATAGTGATGATTTCATGAATGCAAGCTTTGACTTAATTTTGTTACAGTGTTTGTGTAATGGTTTTAACTTTTGCTATATAAAATGGATCAGACAAAAGTTACTTTAGAGTAAAAGCACATTTTTTGAAAGCCGTCATCAGTTTCCTGTGATGACTGGAAATATAGTGGTGATTTAAACCTTTAACAAAATATAATAGTTATTAATGGCATCTTAATGTTTTCATTTATGTTTCAACATTTACCCAAGTTTGCATTTATCTTAGCAAAATGTAAAGAAAAAATGAAAAGCTGATGCTATGTGCTGGTTTTGTTTGAACATTTCTTTAAGACAAATGAAGAAAATTCACTGAGAAACTATTCTCCTTTTGTGAAAAACAAGGAAATATCTGCACACTGAATAGTTTTAAGCCCCGTAATAGGTATAATTTATTTGTGACATTGTGACACATGAGAAGTTTCTGCTTGGTATTGAGGCTTATATAGTGAGGCTAAAAAAACATAACACACAACTGGCTGATTATGTTTCTATTTGCCTCACTATAAAAACGTCACAGTACCTTTGCCTGAGGGAGACCCTCTCAGAGTTGGCAAACAAGTGATACTTTGGGGGCTTCAAAACTGTTGTGTCCAGCTAATTGTTTGTTTTTCACTCTGAGCCCTTTTATCCAGTGACATTCTTCTGTGTTAAAACTAGACTTCTAACAGAGCAGCAAACAAAGGTTACTCTCCAAAATCTTCTCAGGCTCTGCTGCTGGGTGTAAGGTGCTTAGTTACCTTCAAGTACAAAGTTAAAATAATCAGGCCCACACAGAAATGGACTGCTTAATTATTTGCTAATGACAGTGTTAAACATTAATGCTTTATGTTTTATCTGTAGTGTATGATTTGTTTGCCCTTTCAGTTGACAGTCAGATTCAGTCAGAAACAAAGACAAAAGGAGTGCAAATGTAAATAGAATTTATTGAAATTTTAAACAAGTTATAGATGAATATCAAAAACTCAACATTGGCCATGACAGCCTGGGCTATGTTCAGGCCTAACAAAATGTGTCCTAAAGGCCAAATTCAAAAGCAGTGACACTGCCAACTGTAAGCAGTTCACTGCGTTTGGAGGTGGTCTTTAAGACAATTAACTAATTTACTTAAAAAACATTTCATTTTCCCTAGGTGTGAAATGAATTCCATCTTTCAAAAATAGCCCCCTGTCATGTCTGATGTGAGGGTGCTCAATTATGGCACCATTTAAACTGTGAACAAATGTAGCCATAAACTATTAACAAATTTCCTGGCCTTATCAATCTTTGCTGGATTACCACCAGCCTCCCACCTGCACCTTTGGGCCAATGAAGAAAATATTATCTTAATGCCAGGATGCTGGAGGTGAAGCTGGTGCAGGGCCTCCTTCATCATGCTGACCAGCTTGACACTGCTGACCTTCCCCATGTCATTGCTGCCACAATGGATGATGAGGACATCTGGTGCTGCTCTTCCTCGCAGGGAGTGGGGAAAGAAGGAGAGAAGGCCTCTCCACTGCAGTCCACCCCAGCCAAACCAGCAGACATGGACGCCTGGCATGCTGAGGTTGCTTCCCAGAGTCTCTGCAGCTCTCTGACATAGCTGTCACCAATGATGCACACTGTGCCTATGAAAGTAAAATGAGTGTAATAACTGCTTTAGGTAATAAAAAACATAAAGTTAACTATAAAGGGTGAATCACTCCTTTTTGTTGACAATACTATTATGTCACATCTGTAGGGTAAAATAAAACGGGGAGCAACACCTCAAAATATAGATGACTTGATGATGTCTTTTAAATGCTTTTTTTGTCCTTGGAAGACAATGTAATATTAGCTGTCTAAAATCAAGTAGCTAAAACTGGTACTTGCAGTTTCTGCTGTGTGTAGCTGGCGTGGTGCCATCTTGTAACAAGTATAACGCTGCCTTTCTTTCGCAACTTCTACATTTCTTTAACATGTTCTATGTTCATTCAACAGTAACGTACATTTCAGTCCCCTTTGGACTTTAATCAATGTCAAAATCATAAATATGTGCACTGTTTGCAACAGCGGTGTGGGTACAAGGATATAATCTTCACTGTCAGCCGTTATGCACACTGCAAATCCAACTACTAACTTGAATTTCTTGTTTGCTATCAACAAAACATTCATGGTAAGAAAGAACACTACCGTTAAATGGGTAACATCACATGTGACTTGTAGACTAGCTCCGGCATTCGTTGCTGCGTTGCTAAAATGATAGCTGAAACAATGCTAACATGCTAGTCGCCTAATGTAATTGTAAACATGATTTGTTTATGCTCGCTGACGAAACGAAACGTTCCTACAAAGTAGCTGTAACATTAACAACAGTTAAAAAAGGTCGTTAAAATATATGGTAAAATGCCAAATTACCATATTTGTCCCAGTCGTATCCATGGTCAAGCCAGTATGGGTCAAGGCGAGCAAGCGCTTCTTCCTACGTGCTCAAAAACATAGGTGCTGATTCGCCAAAGAGGAGTCCTGTGTATCTGTGCTCGATTGCTCTTCCTTCGTCCTTAAACGACCCGGATGTCTGTCACAGTAAATTGAAATTGAATTTGGAGAACTGAATTTGAATTGTGAGAACTGAATGTGAAGCTATATAGAAATGAATTCAATTTCAAATTATACTATTCAAATTCAGTTTTTCAATGCAATGATTCAAATTAACAATACAATTTCAAATTATGTGATTCAAACTCAGTTTTGCAATGCAATTATTCAAGTTTAGTAATTCAAATTATTCAATTTCAAATTATGTGATTCAAATTCAGTTTCTAGTGGCACATATTTCAGCCCATATGTTATAGGCAGCAGTTATAACAAAATCACTTTAAGCGCTGTCCTTGGTGCTAAAGATGTCCCTGAGCCTGTTATAGGCAGCGGTTATAACAAAATCACTTTAAGCGCTGTCCTTGGTGCTAAAGATGCAAAAACAAACAAATGTCTATACTCCAAATCTCACTACCTCTGACATGACGAACCAAGACAGTGCACATAGTTAAAAAACAATATCAGCAGAAAAACAGAAATCCTGCAAACCAGCAGCAAGCAGCGATCACCATCGCCAAATAAAGTTGCATATCTGTAACTAGAAAAGCACTCGGAGAGCGCAGACCTCCGCCAAACAGCTCGGATTTCCCGCCATTTTATTATTTTATCCACCAAAATTTTATCATGTGTTCCTTTTCCCATTATCAACCTTTCCTGAAAATTTCATCAAAATCCATTCAGAACTTTTTGAGTTATTTTGCAGACAAACAGACAAACAGACCGATGCCGGCAAAAACATAACCTCCTTGGCGGAGGTCATAAAGAAATAAAAACAAGACAGCTGTTGGCAACTAATGTTGCTGCTGCAGCTACTATTAGGCTACTACTGTTATCCAAACTGAATTAAAGGAAAGTATCAAAGCTAAATATTTTCACCACCATTTTAGTTATGAAATAGCCTCGTGTGATATTCAAAGCGCACGCACACACAAGCAGGATCTCACACACATAAAACATGACTAGAATTAATAAACAAGCAGTAAATGCACAGTGGGGGTTATTTGTTTTCTGTATCGGTGTGATGCGCTGTGTTAATTGAGTGAATCGTCCGAGCCTGACGCTGTTAATTTGAGTTGGATTTAATTAAATTACACTAAAGTTGTTAAGATAAACTAACCATACGAGTCCTTTTTGTTTTTATACAATTTATTGCTGCATTTTGAGAGCAAAAAGAGTTAACTTGTTTTGGGGTTTCATGTTATATCAGGAGTTTCAGCTTGGCACTGTGAACCTGTGCCTCCTGTGAGCTGTAAAAGTAGCATCGTGACATAACCCTCAGTTTCTGTTGTTGGGGAATTGTTACAAGCTGATGAATTCGCTGGTCAAGGCTAGGCAAAACATTAGTACAGGTGAGATGACAGACGGATGGTTTGTTTCTAACAAAATACTTTCTGTAGACGTGCTGCAAGAATGGATTAATGCTTAATATATGTCTGCAGCCAGAGCACATTACGCTGTCAATAGGCTTTATGTGTGGGGAATACCAGGATGTGTTATCCAAATAAGGGCATGTACATCACATATAGCAGATGAATGTGATTTCCCATCGATGAGATAAACGCAACTGTCCTCACAGTCCGTGCCGGCACAGTGAGAGAGAAATGCACAGACTGGTTCATGTTGGAAGTGCTGTGGTCGGACTAACTGGCTGGCCACCCCCTGGTGGCGCCGGGGGATCCGTTGTGTTATAGCAGAGCGGAGAGTCAGCAGCTGGATTTTGCACCCACGGTCAGTAGTATTAGTAGGTGTATGAGCAAACAAACAAACAAACAACAACCACAACGACCACTATTTATTATTCTATTTGTGAGAAGTTATTACAATAAAGATTTTCACTTCCCCACAAACGTAATAAATCCCTGTAAACGTAATAGTTATTAAATTTATGGGAAATCGCGTGATATGTTTGTAGTAGGCAGCGGCTATTACATTTAAGGAAAATTTATTCCATCTGTGGCTTTATTACATTAAATGCTGCAGATCTTTATTATGTTTTTGGACATTATTACATTGGCGGGCGTTACAGTTGGCATTAAGAAATAATGAGAGATTAATCAAGCAGACTATTCAGACCAATCGAGGAAACGTCACCGATTCTAATTAAACATTGATGAGTTGCATCAGTGATCAGTGGGGTGGACACGACTAGTATTTTGAATTTGAGTGCAGTAACCGTTTTAGCCATATTCTTACATACGGCACCTTTGAAAATCAAGATGGTAGCTTTCCTTTCAGCTGTGCACTCGCTCCCACGAGGTGCATGCAGTTCTGGGCAGGCACGCAGATCTCAGCATAACATGCTCCTGGGTCATTCCTCGCTATTGGTAACTTTTCAAGGTGTTAAGTTTTGAAAATTTTTGATGTTTTTAACATGTCATTAGGTAGAAGACATGTTTAACCTTGAGGAATTTGTATTTTTAGACCTCAGGCACTTAAATGATAATAATTATGGATGGATTGCTGAGCCATGGATTGTGCTCGAGTTCCATCCTGTTACGGACATATACATAAGTATTGCTAAATGTTAATAATGTAAATATTCAACAGTATTTATTAGCACTCCTCATAACATATGTTTTTTTAAATTTGAATAATGAAGATACAGGAATTATTGTGTAGAATATAGGCTTTTTGTTTAGAAAATGTCCATGTGCACATCCAATTTAGCCAAAATGCTCAAGATAAATAGATATGTGCACAATAAAACACACGTATTCTCATTCTCTCTTTCAGGACTGCAAATTAACGTAAGAACATTCAGAAAAAATACCATTGTTTTTAGATCATTTTAAAAGAAACTGTGTGTAACAGGGTGGGAACAAGTGCAACAGGGTGGAAAGTACCGTAACAGGGTGGAATTACCAACAATGATTTACTTTATGCTTAATGCTTTAACTTGCTATTTATTGAACGTTTTTATTATATCCACATACAATACCATCAAGAAAATAGTGCTTTAGTCTAGCCCTTTTTTTTCATGATGATAACGAGACGGTGACGAGATAAACATGGCTCTTTGATGACTAAAACATGACGAGACGTGTGTGAGTTTTCGTTGACGAGACGAAAATGGGCGTAAATGTTAGGTGGTCTGTCAGACGTTCAAAATACATGATATCTCTGCTTAATGTACGTGTAAGTTAATCTAATGTCCGGTTTTCCGTGTGTGTGTGTGTGTGTGTGTGAGTGTGGCACGGGCTGCATATTTCTGTCCGAACCCAAACCGAGCCCGACATTATTTAATGACCAAAGCACTGAGTTTGTGTCACACTTATGGTTACAGGGTATTTAACAGGCCGGGCGTGATCAGCTGAGAGTGAGACCTCCGTGTTTGAGACAGGAGGTCCGGCGCTTCCAGCGAGAGGAGAGGGAGAAATTAAACAAAATAAGATAAAAAAGGAAAAACTTGTCTCCATCTTTTATTTTATTTTCAGCGTTTAATCAAGGCGGAGACGGGCGACGGGAGGTCTTGAGGTCTCCTCTTCCAGCGAGGGGAGAGGTAGAAACAAACACCCAGTGTGTGTCTGTGTGTGTTATGTTCAGGTGTTGTCACGTAAATAACAGTGTCCAAGCAATAAACAGGACAGACAATAGGATTTTATTTATTTTTACATTTTCACTGAAAGCTGACCGAATTCGACCCAAGCCCGAATACAATTGATAGCTACATTTTTGACTAAATCCGACCCGACCCGTCACAATGTGTTGAACTTATAGATCTGCTATTTTCACAACTTATGTGTGACACTCTTGTATGATGAAGTAGGGCATCAATTCATGAAAAAAATGTTGGAAAAAAAGTTGAAAAGTTGAAATATGGAGATAAAAGGTGTCTGTCCAACAGCAATCTCCAATACTTGTTGACCTAAATACTTGTTGACCTAAATTAACTTGTTGACCTAAATTAATTTGTATGATGAAGTAGGGTATGATGAAGTAGGGCATCAATGATGTAGGGTAGGGTATGATGAAGGGTATGATGAAGTAGGGCATCAATGATGAAGTAGGGCATCAATTCATGAAAAAAATGTTGGAAAAAAAAGTTGAAAAGTTGAAATATGGAGATGAAAGGTGTCTGTCCAACAGCAATCTCCAATACTTGTTGACCTAAATTAATTTGTTAAAAGACTATACTTTTTTTTTTTTTTTTTTACTAAAACTGACTTAAACTAGACTAAAACCTTTTTGAGTTTTCGTCGACTAAAACTTGACTAAAACTATCACATATAGAAATGACTAAAATTTGACTAAAACTAATAAGCATTTTAGTCCAAAAGACTAAGACTAAGACTAAATCTATAATGCCTGCCAAAAACAACACTGCTAACTGTTGAGATAGAGAAATTAGTTCATTATATCATAATATATAATAATGATAATGAAATGTACATATATCATATTTTTATTATTAAATAATAACGATAGTTATGCTAATATAGTCATAATACGAATAAATAATAATTATATTACTTATTATTATTATTATTATTATTATTATTGCTGTTATTGTTATTATTAGTAGTATAATTATTAGTATTACTATCATCATCATCATCATCTGAGAGTGCATATTCCGTATTATTATTAGATATTTTCCACCCTGTTACTTGCGTGTTCCACCTTGTTACATAACGTAACAGGGTGGAATATTTCCAACCAAAGTAGACCTGACCAGCTAGCACTCCAGACCTGACTAGCTAGCTCTCCAGATTTAAACAGTACATAAATACGGACATCAAACATATTTAAAAAAAAATTCAAATTTGTTTTTACTGTCTCAACAATTTAGCGTAACAGGGGGGAAATTTAAGAGTAGGACATGTGGATTTACACTATAAAACATGCAAAAAAGGCAAGAGATGTTGATTCTTATCTCTGACTTCTCCTTCGAATTTCCCGCCAAAAGTCTGCTTCCAGTTCCTGCGTGTTGGATCATGGGAACTGTAGTTTTACTTGGTTTGGTAGGCTGAAAACCACAATGTAACAGGGTGGAACACAATTCGGGGGACACTCAGTAAATTCAATGGAACACCTAAATAACAGTGATATAGCCACAAACATATATTTAGAATTTTAATTATTTAATCTTGATATATACAATAATAGAGCTATTTTTGTAATTATTTATTATTTTAATGAAATATTCTTCATTGAAATATGAAAAGTTGCCTTGGGGACATGGTAAAAACGTGTTTGTGCCTAAAAAGAGGTATATAAATATAAATATACATTTTTTTTCAGACAATATTCTGTGTTAATATTACATGGGAGACCTCTATCTGTAATAAAATGTATTTCATATTAAAATTTGGTTTATGTAAAGTAAGATACCAGGGGCTCTGTCCCAGGGACTGGAATGTTACCAATAGTGAGGAATGACCCTCCTAGCATAAGAAATACGGAGTTTTCACCAATGCTGGCATTGGTTTTAAAGGAAATATCAGCAAATTTATGGATAAACTGTTTGGAGATCACAAAGATCATTCATAGTTTTCAGTGATGTGACCCGCACAGCTGGAGGGCAAAACAGCGGTTCAAAAACATGACCGGACACTGTACAGAGCAACAATAAGGACTGTTAATTTCCCCATCTATCAATCCACGAGTACTGAGGTCATCTCACTGATCATTAACATAAGAGACATTGTCAAACTACAAGTTTTGGGTGATTACGATCAGTATCCAGCTCTCACCGCTGTTTTTTCGCCACTGTATTTCAGTCACTCAAAACAGTCCTCGCCTAAAAGCCCAGATCAAAGCTTTAATACTACAGCTGTCATTTGGGAGGTGAAGGCAGGGTTTCCCCCATCATTATAACACTTGCTCAAGTTGAATGAATGGGGAATATGAAAAAAAAACAAAACTCTGCATATCCTCTGAATATCATCTCTACAACAATAACAACAAAAACTTCCCTCTACAAACAAATGTTGGTCGTCGTTCTCTCAGCATGTGTCAGTTAATTCACAAAAGCAAACATAATGACTCACTGTTTACTGGTAAGTTAGTTAGTTGGCTCCTCTGACCTGCTGCTGTTGCTGCTCATAGTATAGTTCATAGTGAATCCGTCTATGTTAGGACAATAAACAAATATAAAATAAGACGCCCATATTTATATATAAAATCATTAAAAATTCAACATCACCCTCTACACTTTTGGGAGGACTATTTATATATGTATGTATGTATACATATATATATATATATATATATATATATATATATATAAATAGTCCGTTTTTATATGAGACTGATTTTGATCTGAAGACTTTTTTTCTGACGCCCTTTGTTCCGATGACTTTTTTTCTTAGGTCGTTTAGTCTGATGTCTTTTTTCTGACGCCTTTTGGTCCGATGACTTTTTTCTGAGGCTGTTTAGTCTGATTACTTTTTTTCTGATGCCTTTTGGTCCGATGACTTTTTTTCTGAGGCCATTTAGTGTGACGTCTGACAGAGGTTTTCCTGAGACCTTATGCCTTTTCATCCAAGGTCTGATGCTGAAGCCTGACACCTGAGGATGTCCTCAAATGTATGCTGTACAGTGGTCACATTCAAAATCAACATGGCTAATGTTTCCAGCTGATCCAAGAGGCTTTTTAACATTTTAGTTTAAAAAGGAACGACACATAGTGCGTCCAAATTCACATCTGTTCTTCTCTATGTATTTTTTCCGCAACAGGTCATCATGGCAAGAAGCCATGCCTATCACGTGATACAGTGGAACCGCAGCTTTATCAGTAGTCCAATGTTTACACAGCGAAAAACAATGATAAAGTTTAACTAAAATTATGTATAACAAAGTTTTCATACAGCTTTGCACACACATTACTGTTGGATAGATTACTCACGAATGCAGGGTTACACAGAAATGCCACACATATCACATGAAAGCACAGGACCAGAGCTTTCCAGTGATACTAAACACATCATTGCTGTCATCCCATCAAGCTGTAAATACAGACCGACTGTCTACAAAAAAAACCCTGACAAATTTCTTTACAATCCATTATACGGATCTTGTTATCAGTCACTTAATATAGTGAGGAATATCATATCTTACCACGTCTTAGGCTTGCATGTGTTTGTCCTATCCACATTTGTAGTCCAGCTTTCAAGATGCAAATATCTCCATATTGTCCAGTTGACACTCCATCAAACTTTGTATGACAATACCAGCCACTTCACCTTTGCGCACCCGGACAACTGTAGCCTAATTATGCATGCATGACAGGACAGTAGTCACCATATACATTGAGGGGGACATGTGTCACCCCCCAGTGCCCAAAATGTCCCCCCAGTATATCACTGAAACTGAAAAACAACAACAAAAAAACATTCAGGTCAGGTCAAAGAGCAGCACGCAGCACAGAGAAGTAAGTCAAGATAACGTCGACAAGAAAACGTCCAGAATTGTTTTTGTTTTTTTTACTACAAACAAAGTGGCAAATATTTTCTTGGATGACATCATTGCACTTGGTTGGCTATTTTTCTATTATCTTAAATGTAAATATTGCATATAAATATTTCTTTCAGATAAAACGCATTTTTGACTTGAGTGAATGAGTCAATGGAATTTCTTGCAATAATGAAAAAATATTGGCAATCATTTTCCACCTGGCACAAACCACGTTTTGGACAGCTATGAAGAGACAGAATGTCCCACCATCATGGTTCTTATATAGCCAGATTCCAGAGAGTCTCCCCTCTTCATATATGGCAGAATATGTCAACTTCCAACTTGCTATGCTGAGATACATGTCAAAATGTCAGAATTTAGTAACACAGATTTGTCTTTTTTATTGATATAAAAATTAATATAAAATACAAATCTGGTTAGCCTAGATTGTCCTGGAAAAAAAACAAAACAAAACAAGATATAGCCTTTATAATGACTGTGATATGATCTTAAAAACAAAGGCAGTACAAATACCCCAAAAAGGCATAGGGCCCAAAGGGGTTAATGGTAAAACGGGTCTCTGTTCACATTCAAAGGTATTTGTGTGGGCAAACTGATGAAAATTATTCTGTTGATAACCACAGTGGATTGTTCAGTCATTGCAGAGCCAAATTAATCTAAATTTACCCATTGAACGGGTCACCTCAGCCATCATCACAACAACTGCCCCCCCTGAGGAATTTGGCAGGAGCCACCACTGGATCCCATTGTCACGTCATTATCATTAGCACAACACAGAAACTGGTTACACAAAGTAGCATTCTTCAGTTTAGCTGACTCCAAATCAAATCCGAATGTGTGGGCATCTTGTTTCCCCTGTGTTATCTTGCTGAGCCACAGTGAAGAAACAACTCCTGGCAGTCATTTGTTACCTAGACAAAACACCAACAATAAACCTACATGCAACTGCCATCATGAAGATGAGAATGAAATTTAAAACTGCATTATGACAGGGGCTGTGGACTTTGTGGTAGGCGTGGAATGAGCTGTACCTTCATAAACTTTCCTGTGTTTGTCTGATTTTCTGGAGCGGGTGTCAGCGAAAGGTCACCATGTAGCAAAGGAAGACTTGCACACGGAACAAAAAAAAAAGATTCATACTGAAGTTTGGATTTCAAAATCTCTATTTTTTTTCATTTTCTTTATGGCTCTGCAACATGTGAAATAGAGATTTTCTTGTTTTGTTTTGTTCTGTGTGGGAGTCTTCCTTTGCTGTGCTGTCAATTTTGACTACATTTTCAATGCTGAATGTACAATTGTGCCTCTGTCGCTGTTCCACTGTCCACTGGAAATGTTTCACAAGTGTTCATCAGCATCCCCATTCATAATATAGTTCAGAGTTGTTTTGCTAATGTTTTTCATGTGCTTTAAGTATAAATGCAGCAGTCCATTTGACAGAGGCACTTTGTCTGTATTGAATATGACACCCTTTTTGTGCATCTCTGTCATCACTCATCTTAGTCACATAAAATCAAATGGTACTGAGCAAAAACTACTTCAATAAGTTCCTTTTTTGCCACCTGAAAAAAATCAGTATCATTATCAGTATACCATATACTTAGAATATTTTCAATGATTAATCTTGCCATTAGACAGCCAGAATTTTTAGGTGACTAAAATACAGTTTGCTTCAGCCTCGTCTGCAGCAGTACATTGTTTAGCTGAAGCGGTGGAAGATATGGTTTGTCCAAGATGCTAGCAAAGCAACACATTACATAAAATAAGCACAGTGGAAACGTCAGATAGGTTGGACCACCATGATATATCCCCAAATGTTACAGTTACAGCTGAAAACGACAATACAAATAAGCAAGTTTGCTGATTTTACGTCATCAATGCCCTGACGAGTAAAGAGGGAAGTAGTATAAAGAGCAAAACACTGTGTAAGGAGTTGGTGGATGGGTCAAACAGCACAGGACTTTGGCCCAGCAGACTGATGAACGTGTACTGTTTGAAACCAAGTGAACTTTGAGATATTTTAAGGTATGTTTCACCATGCCTATCCTCCCATAGGGCGGC
Organism: Epinephelus cyanopodus; assembly: GCA_026686955.1. Lineage (NCBI taxonomy): Eukaryota > Metazoa > Chordata > Actinopteri > Perciformes > Serranidae > Epinephelus > Epinephelus cyanopodus. The sequence goes on from CM048916.1 coordinate 46,279,745, forward strand.
AAAATTGCATCTTCTCTGCCTCAAATGTTGGCATGTTATGTTGAAAACACGGCTCCAATCAAAAGTACTGAACACTTTGTGTGCTTTAGCGATGGTGTGGTCGGTAAGGCTTTATCCAAGAAATGCCTTGTGAGATGGTTTTGTGAGTGCATCTCCCAAGTCTGTAGGCAGGCAGAGACTCTCCCATTGTGGTCTGCACACATACTACACATGGTGTTGCAGTGCTGGCAGTGCTTGTTCAGTGGGGTGAGTGCCAAGAGCTATGGTGACTAAACTTTAACTTGTTAGGATCAGTGTGGCCGGGTTGATGTTATGTCGTCACAGGGCATTTATTCAGGGGAGCTCCTGTGGGAGATTAAATGAAGTTTACAATATTGAAACCCTAGTTCTATTAACACAGGTTAAGCCCTCTACTGCAGGGCCCTGTCACTCCTATGTCGCTTGCTGAAGAGGGTTTAGGATAGCAGATTTCATCATAGTACTCCTATATATACTGTGAGCTCCACACAAATTCGGGTGGCTTATTGGCTGGCTATGTTTATGCAAATTTCAATGGCTGAATGCATGCTCGTGATTGGAGGACAGTATTATCATAGGAGTCAAATGGAGGGTGCCACCTGCGCTAATAGAACTAGGGTTACAACATTGTAACCTTTGTTACAGTGCATAACTTGATGATGCTAGACTATGTCTCTTTTCCTAAACCCAAACTCACATAACTTTACTTGTCTAAACCTAATCTTGGGGTTTGGCTGTGGCTGTATTTTTTAAATAAACATGAGAAGTTTGTGCTCTAGAGAAAGGATCAGGACTCAGTGAAAAACCTCCTAAGCTCTATGATAAGCTATTATGGCAAGGCTTAACTATACAGACCAGTGAGCAGTGATAACTAACATGTCTTTGGGGTCATCGGGTGGCAACCTCCTTTCACCAGTGTTTCGTCTAGTTGTCACACAACACCTCCAGGAAGCTAGACAGTGATCTCTGGTGTCCCAGAGACACTCCCCTAATGCCAGGTCTCACTGCTTCCCACACCAATTGCTGATACTACCTTTCCTAGCACAGTCACCATACTCTGTCTCACAAGTACAAGTACAAGTACAAACATGTACAAGCCAAGCCTGAGCCAGCCCTAACTATAAGCTTTATCAAAGAGGAAAGTCTTAAGTCTAGTCTTAAATGTGGAGACGGTTTCTGCCTCCCGGACCGCAACAGGAACATGATTCCACAGGAGAGGAGCCTGGTAGCTGAAGGCTCTGCCTCCTGATCTACTTTTGGAGACTTAGGACCACGACTAACCCTGCATTCTCTGAGCGCAGAGTTCTGGTGGGATAATATTGGCACTGTGAGCTCTCTAAGACATGACGGAGCCTGACCATTTAGAGCATGAGTTAACAGTATGATTTTAAATTCAATTATGGATTTTACAGGGAGCCAGTGCAGAGAAGCTAAATCAGAATAAATATGATCTCGTTTCTTAGTTCCTGTTAGTTCACGTGCTGCTGCATTCTGAATTAGCTGGAGAGTTTTCAAGACTTATTAGAGCTACCTGATAATAGAGAGTTACAGTAATTCAGCCTTGAGGTTACAAAAGCGTGGACCAATTTTTCTGCATCTTTTTGGGTCAGGATAGGCCTAATTTTCACAATATTACGCAGATGGAAAAAATGCAGTCCATGAGGTTTGTTTTAAATGAGAATTGAAAGACAAATCTTGATCAAATGTTACTCCGAGGTTTCTTACGGTAGTGGTAGAGGCCAGAGCAATGCCATTGAGAGAAACTATGTCATCAGATAAAGAGTCTCTGAGTTGTTTGGGGCCAAGAACAGTTTTGTCTGAATTTAACATCAAGAAATTGGTGCTCATCCAGGTTTTTATGTCTTTAAGGCAATTATGAAGTTTAGTTAATTGATTACTTTCTTCTGGCTTCATCGATAAATACAACTGTGTATCATCCGCATAACAATGGAAATTTATAGAGTGATTTATAATGATGTTACCTAAAGGAAGCATATATAGAGTGAATAGGATTGGTCCGAGCACAGAACCTTGCGGAACTCCAAAACAAACTTTAGTACGTAAGGATGATTCATTATGAACGTGAACAAACTGAAAACGATCAGATAAATAAGATTTAAACCAGCTTAGTACAGAACCTTTTAGGCCAATTAAGTGTTCCAGTCTCTGTAGCAGAATTTGATGGATAATTGTCTCAATCGTCGCACTATGATCTAGGCAGGCGAGAGGCTGAGGAAGGGGGCGGAGTGAAGATTGTGCCTCAGTCCAGGGGAGAGAGAGCTTTTCACTGTGCTGATGGTGGCTTGGAAACCCCCCCCTAACTGTGTCACACGGGCAGAAGGGAAGGCGGCTGGAGCTCAGCCGGTCCCCTTCTCCACACTGACTTATTTTATCCCTCTCTAGGAAACTGGGCATGGCATGTTTTGGACTGAATGAGTATGGGTAGGGGGGCGGGGTGCGAGTGGGCGTGTGAGTGCACGTGGTTGTGTGTGTGTGGGAGCTGGAGGAGGGAGCAGGAGTACATGTTTTGTGAGCTAACGTTACGGCTAAGTTTTTGTCCCGTTGTTTTTTTGGCGTGGTTACGGCCAACAGTAACCTGTACTGTGAAGCAATAAACGGTGGGTTGCCAAATAACCGCGTCATCATTCTACACATCCAGGCAGACGCTACAATATACTCCTGAGCCTCAGCGCCTCTCCTTAACCAACTAACCTAAATACTATAAACACACTACTAACTGTAAACCTACACTAAAATACACTATGCTAACAATACCATTCGACAATTTACTAGCTATTCTCTCTGCTCTACTACTCTCTCTGCTCTGATCCAACCTACTCGCTATCAGTTTGACATCTGCGGACAAAATGGTTTGATAGGAAGGGGAGGAGTAAAGGGAGGAGGACAGGCTTTAGCGTGGACGGTTGGTGACGTCATTCGCCTTGGAAAAAGAGTCATTCGCCTCCAATGTAATGTAATGTAAATTCAAATGTAGTAACCAGGTTTCAAGCTGTAGAGGGCACTCCACACCACATTTTTAAAATAAAACGTAGATTTTCAACAGTTTGAACTAAACTGTCAAGATTTTGAGCAGGATCAGTCAGTAACACTACTTCACTACCAGAAACAATGATTATCAGCTAAAAAAATGGTTTTAGGGTTTAGTTACTCTTTAAAAAGGCTCATAAAATCATTACTGCTAAGGGCTTAAAGGAATACAAGGCTCAATGGAGCTTTGACTCTCAGTCAGCCTGGCCACAGTGCTGAAAAGAAACTTGGGGTTACTCTTGTTTTCTTCTATTAATGCTGAGTAATAGTTTGCTCCGACATTGCGTTTTATACATTTTGAGACTGTCTGCCCAGATTAAACAAGATTCTTCCAGTTTGGTTAATTGCCAGTTCCTTTAAAAATTTTCGCAATATTTGTTTTAACTTAGGGGTTTGAGAGTTATACCAAGGAGCGAACTTTCTTTGCTTTGTTAACTTCTGTTTAAGAGGAGCTACAGAGTCGAGTGTTGTTTGCAGCGAGCCTACAGCGCTATCGACAAGATGATAAATTCAGGAGAGGTTAAAGTCGGCATCGGAAACCTGTTACTAAAGGACTTGGTATTGAATTTAACGATGGAGTAATCATTTCCTTAAATTTGGTGACAGCACTATCTGATAAATATCTAGTATAGTAACTGTTGCTGAGTGGCGTATAATCGAGTAAAAAGAAATCAAAAGTAATCAAATAATGATCTGATAGCGAGGGATTCTGTGGAAAGAGTGTCAGGTTATCAATTTCAATTCCATATGTCAGAATTAGATTGAGGGTATGGTTAAAACAATGAGTGGGTTCATGTACACCCTGACTGAAGCCAATGGAGTCTAATAATGAGATAAACGCGGTAGCCAGGGATTCACTATCAGTGTCGAATGAATGTTAAAATCACCTACAATAATAACTTTATCTGATTTAAGAACTAAACTGGATAAAAACTCTGAGAATTCAGAAACAAAATCGGAGTACGGGCCAGGAGCATGGTACACTATAACGAATAAAAGTGGCTGCAAGGTTTTCCATGTCGGATGTAAAAGACTAAGAACGAGGCTTTCAAATGAATTATAGTCTAGTTTAGGTTTAGGGATGATTAACAGCCTAGAGTTAAAAATGGCTGCAACTCCCCCTCCTCGGCCGCTGCCTCGAGGAATGTGGGTATTATTATGACTGGGAGGAGTGGATTCATTTAGACTAACATATTCATCTTGACACAGCCAGGTTTCAGTGAGACTGAGTAAATCAATATGATTATCTGATATTAATTTGTTTACTAACACTGCTTTAGATGATAGAGACCTGATATTTAACAGTCCACATTTGATTCTCCTGTTTTGTCTTTCTGTCACAGAGGAGGTTTTAATTTGTATGAGGTTGTTATGCACAACTCCTCTTTGTTTAATTTTGGATTTAGATAATTTAGGTGGTCGGGGGACAGACACCATTTGTATAAAACTATGAAAACTATGGCTGGGTAATTACACTAGAAGCTCAGAGAAGCGTATAGGACTGCGACTCTGAGTCCTGATCTCAACTCTGGGTTGCCAGTGTCAAGGCCAGTATAATGGCCTCCTCCACCTTCTCCTTTCCTGTTCCTCCCGAACAACAACCAATTATTGATAAATTATTGCCTGTCTCCTTACAAGACTTAGCAGATCTTGTGCGTACTGGCCAGGTTCCTAGAAATGAGAGCAGCTCCATCCAAAGTGGGATGAATGCCATCTCTCTTAATAAGACCAGGTTTGCCAGTTATTAACAAAACTCACATTGTTTGCTGGACACCACCTGGACAGTCAGCAATTAAATGATGACATGCGGCTAAACATGGTGGTCAGATTTGGGAGGGGTCCAGAGAAAACTATGGAGTCCGACATTGTTTTTGCACACCGAGGCAATATTAATTTTAATGACCTCCGATTGGCGTAACCGGGTGTCATTTCTGAATAACAATCTTACTGAATCTACGTTTAGCTTTAGCCAGCAGTTTTAAGTTTGATTCAATGTCGCCCGCTCTGGCCCCAGGGATACATTTGACTATGGCCGCTGGTGTTGCTAACTTCACCTTCCTCAGAATAGAGCTGCCAATTACCAGAGTTTTATCCTCAGCGGGTGTGTCACTTAGTGGCGAAAAGCGTGAACGGGCTGGTGGTGAGCCATGGGCTTCGGCTTGGAGCTGCGCCTCTGGTGAACAGTTACCCAACCTCCCGGCTGAACAGGTGTTACCGGAGGACCGCTAGCGGAGGCTATGCTATGTGGCTCTGTACCGTGCTTCTAATTCACTTCAACGCAGCAAATAAGCTACACTTGTTACAGTTACCACTGTCGCTACAGGAGGCAGAGGCATAACTAAACATTTGGCATACTGAGCAAGAAAGAGCAGAGGGAGAAGCCATCACTAACTGTGAAGCTAATGTAGCTAACAAGGCTAGTAATGTGCAAACAACAGCTAAGAGATTAGCAGGGAAGTCGCAAAGAGGAGAAGAGCTATAAGTGCTTAAACAGAACTAGTGTGGGTCAAAACTTGAGGTCAATGTTAAAGCAACTGAAGTGAGAAAGCAGGCTAGCTTCAGCAGCACAGAGACGCTGTCACAGAAACACCCGGAAAGGACACAACTCGCTTACCGCAGTACGTCAGCACGTCAAGTTGACTTGTACTCTGCTTCGTAGTTCCCCCTGCTGGCCCCCAACTGACATTATTTCTTCTCACCCAGATCCATTGGCTTGCTCTACCTGCTTCATCTGCCATTTCCTTCACTGTCTTCCTCAAACGCTGTCCCTGCACTCTGAGTTCCCCCAGGAGTGAGACAGCCGATCTTGCTATGAATCCCCTACACCCCATTTTCACTGGACAAATCCTAGTCTTCCATCCTCGCTGCATAGCTTCTGCATATCTAAGCTTTTTTTTTTCCTAGGCTTCTTCCACTGAGTCTTCCCAAGGAACTGTCAGCTCAATGAAATAAACTATCCATTGACTCACTGACCACAATACTATGTCAGGCCTCTGCTTGGTACAAACTATTTCCTGGGGAACAACATGCTTTCCCCCTATATCTACTTGCATTTTCCAATCACAAGCACCTTCTAGGCAGACACACCCCTGCCTCCTTACTAACTTATCCCTTCTGTATTTTTCCCCCCTCACAGACAAACTGAATTGCTAAACTCCTATCCTTAACACCCTCTGAATTCACCTGTCTTTGTTTCCCTTCGATCTCTGCAGCTAAACATTTCAACACCTGGTTATGTGGTTATGTCGCCATGTATATCGGCCTTGTGACAAGCTAACTTTACAGCCTGACAAAATATGTTTTAAGGTTGCAATACCTGAACACAATGGGCATGATGGGTCCCCATTTACCCAGTTTTAGGTTCTGGGGTGTTGGTAACACATTGTATGTAGCCCCTACCAGGAATAATATAGAAATATAGCCACACTGCTAATGTGGCTAATGTTTGTAAATGTGTTCTATAAATTAAGTTGACTTGACTTGACTTGACTTGAATCTTTGAGAATTAGACAGAAGCCTAGCGGCAGTGTTCTGGACTAATTGGAAGCAGTCTAATAAAGTATTTCTTTGAGACAGGTGAAGAGAATTGCAGTAGTCAAGACGTGAGGAAACAAAAACATTGATGGTCATTTCTAGCTCGGAATGGGATACGATGGATGTGAGTTTGGAAATGTTTTTCAAGTGGAAAAAGCAGGAGCGAGTTATAGTTTTGATGTGCTCATCAAGAAGCATGGCCTGATCACATATGACCCCAAGGTTTCTCAAACTGGGGCGCACATATGTACTAAGTGACCCTCAGCAGCTGGCCACTTTAGAAGCTGAGATATCAGGCGCAACAATTAGCACTTCAGTTGAAAGCAGCAAAAACTGAAGAAAGTTACTAGCCATCCAATCCTTAATTACAGTTAAACAATCCTGCAGTGCATCTATTCCGTCTGTCCTATCAGGGTTGAAAGAAAAATATAACTGAAGGTCATCTGCGTACATGTGGTATGAGATACCTTCAAAATTGTTGATGACATCTCTGAGAGGAAGCATTTATAGTGCAGAAGGATAGGCCCTAAAACTGAACCTTGGGGCACCCCACACAAGAGGGTGACAGACTAGGGTGACAGATCTATCAGACAGATTGGATTTAAACCAGTGAAGGGCGGTCCCTGAGATGCCTACCCAGTCCCTCAGTCTGTCGAGAAGGATGTGGGATCAACAGTGTAATAGGCTGCACTGAGATCAACCAGAACCAGGATCGTGCATTTACCAGCATCAGAGGCCATCATAATGTCATTGGAGACCCTGAGAAGAGCAGTTTCTGTGGAATGTAACTGACAATAATCGACTGAAATTTATCAGAAATATTGGTATCCGTCCAAAGAAGTGACTAACTGGCTCGCCACAACTTTTTCTAAAATTTTAGACACAAAGGGCAGCTTGGAAATAGGCCGATAATTGCTAAGAACAGAGGGTCAAGATTAAGCCTTTTAAGAAGTGGCTGAACAACTGCTTGCTTGAAATGGGATGGGACACAACCATAAACCAGTGAGCAACTAATTAGGGAGAGCAGAGATGGACCAATAGTGCTGAAAACATATTTCAACAAAGTTGTGGGCAGAATATCTAATGGACTGGAAGAGATCTTCATAGTATGCACAAGATCTGCTAAGTCTTGTAAGGAGACAGGCAAGAATTTATCAATAATTGGCTGTTGTTTGGGAGGATCAGGAAAGGAGAAGGTGGAGGAGGCTATTATACTGGCCTTGACGCTGGCAACCTTGTTCACAAAAAACATCAAAAAAGTTACTACAGTCCTTATCAGAAGACACAGGCAGCGCAGGTGGTTGCGCACTGTAGTGTAAGAACTAATCAGGTAAAGGTCTTTACTCTGCATAGATTGATTAAGTTTAAAAGAGAATCATGTAGTGATCAGATAAATACTTTATTCTGCATAAGTTGATTATGTGTAATGATTAAGTTGTGTGATATCTTATGTAACCATGTAAGGTGAATTGTAACCATGTGAGGTGAATCGCTGTCGTAACCACACACGTGATTAAAACACATCACACCTTGTACGGTTTAAAGCACACACACATAAGACACTATGCACCACCTGAAAGTGTAACAATAGACACACACACTCTAAAGTTGTATTGCATGAAGTCATAGGGGACTGTACAGCAAAAGTCCCCAAATTTCACGTTTTTAAAAAATAAAGTGAAAGCAGGCCCAGAGCTAATGGAAGGAGAATTTGGGGATTACCAGAAGAAAGATTACACCATTAGGTCATGATCAGACCAGAGCCAATAGAAATTGCCACCAATAGGTGGCAATGACGAGGGCCAAAAAGAAAAGGTCTGCTTCCAATAGAAACGGGCCTATGTAGGAAGAACTAAGGAAAAGGGCAGAGATTCACCCGAATCTCCACCAGAATAAAAGAAAGAACACAGACAGAAGATTTTCAGTCTTGCTCCAGGGCTTGACTCATGAGTTGTATGTGTTGATGCTTGTAAACACATTAAAACTCAGTTGCACCTGATTCTTTGTGTCTCCAGTGTGTTTTTGAATACCAGCCTGCTGAACCCAAGATATTACAGCCTAGCTAGAGTACAAGTTGAAGTGAGGCAGAGGACAAGAAGTTGGGAGCCATCTGGCCCTTCAAGGCCCCCACCTTTTTATACCTCAGCACCGGTAATGTTATTTTTTTATTTTTTTTTTAGGTATTTTTTGGGGGCATTTTTTGCCTTTAATCAATAGGGAAGCAAAGTGTGAAGTGGAGAGAGAGAGAGGGAGTGACATGCAGCAAAGGGCCACAGGCTGGAATCGAACCCGGGCCGCTGCGGTAACAACCTTGTACATGGGGCGCCTGCTCTATCCACTAATCCATCGACGCCCCCAGTAATGTTATTTATGGTGTCGAAAATGACCCTTGGATTTCTCTTATTGGAGGAGATAAGATTTGCAAATTAAGAGCCATAACCATAACCATAGAACCATAGAATTGAATAAAACTAACAGTTCTTTAAAGTGAAGATAGTGTACAGGAAGCTTGGTTGATTTCCACAACCGCTCAGCTCTCTGACATTAGAACAGATGTCATTTAACCAGGGAGTGGGATTAGCAGCAGGAATAGTACGAGGCTTTAAAGGAGCAATTTCATCAAGAATGGCAGAGCAGTGTGAGTTAAAAGTTAAAACTTGAGTATCAATGTCAGCATCAATACTGAAAGGCTGCACTCCACTGTCAAAAGCAGTGAAAAATTTCTCAGCAGAGAGGTTGTTTAACATATGGAGAGTTTCATACGCTTACTGGCTGAACAATCAGAGATAACAGACAAGTTAAAAAGGATGCAGTTCTCATCAGTGACAAGCAGCTAAGAGACGATAAAATCATTGTCCAAACCAAGTGTAAAAACCAGTATGTTTCCCTTAACGTGTGTTGGGCCATTGACATGTTGAGCAAAATTAAAACATTGGATGAGATTTATAAAGTTATTAACAAAGCTGTTTGTGGTGTCATTTACAGGCACATTAAAATCACCAAGCAGTAAAATTCTCTCATATTTAGTGATGGAAGCTAAGAAGTCACTGAATTCAGCCATAAAAGGGCCATTAATACCAGGAGGGTGATAAATAAAAATACAATAAAACCGGTTAGAGCGGCCAACTTTGGAAATTAACTGTTCAAATGAGGTGAAAGTTCCGCAGTTCACTCTCCGTGTGGAGGCACATATGAATGAGCAATCAGGCGGGCATAGCTCCTTCATGGACACATATTCTTCAGTGTTTCCCACAGGACAGGAATCTATTTGTGGTGGTGTGTGGTCTGGGGGGTGGGGGGGTTGAAAATATTATATAGTAATTAACTAACGAGCAGAACCTTACAGTGTAGCGTTGAAGCGTATTCATCTGGGCTCCGCTGACTGCGTACGGAAGCGACACATAGAGAAGCCCGCGGGGTTGTTTACCGTTTGCCGAGACAAGAGGCTGCATGTAGGCTGCGTGAAATGTTAAAGCATTTTCCACCCAAGTTATTACATATATTTGAGTTATCTACAAGTTAACTGTACTGTTTGTCATCTACTCGCTTTCAAATGTCTGCCACGGACATTTACACAATGTCAGACCACTTTTGGACTTGTTTGCCCACATATTTGTACCGAGAGGTCTTAGGATCCGTTCTACGAACAGGTAGCGCCAAAAGCAGAAAAATCTATTTGTGGCGGAGACAATTTACTCATGGCGCACCGCCACAGATAAATGAATGTATGGGAAACACTGTTCTTCATATCTTTGCCAAGTCTCCGTGAAACACATGAAATCTAACTCCTTAGTGATGAAAAACTCATTCAGAATTAATGATTTATTGGAGATCGAGCGAGCATTCAACAATGCCAGCTTGAGGGACTTGGGACCAGCATTGCAGACAGTGGATGTTTTTGACAGTGGCTGTGTGGATTGTGAGGTTTTGATGTCTGTAATGTCTGTTATTCATTACTACAGGTATGAGAGTTGCATTTGATATTGACAAGATTTTTGAGGTTTCCAGAATTTAGTAGGACAGTAGGGACAGTAGGGATAAGACCAGTAGTTTGGGCAATAGGAAGTGGGTGCTCAGGAAGGAGTGTGGCATGTAAACAGTCATGCATGTGTGGGTGGCATGGTGTGTACAGTATGCTCTATGTTGGCTGCTAGCATATGGCTTCCTAACTTGCTCGGGTGAAGTCTGTCGTGCCGAAAGAAAGAGGAGCGGCCTACTGTGCCAAAGCTGAGTGTGGGTGAGTCTTTTAAGGCAGTGAACACACTGTTAAAGTCACTTTTTAGCAGCTCAGACTGACCCCGGGCTGCTGGCAGTGGATCAGTCACAGGAGTAGAATGGACAGTTTGCAGCAGAGGGAATTCCTCAACACTCAGGATATCATACCTGTTTTCCAGTTGGAGCTCCCAAGGTGGGGAAGTTATCTGGCTGGCCTATCTCGCCTTTTTCCATATTCTGTGGACCAATACTCTTGGTTGGGAGAGGAGCTGTTCGCTCTGAGCCTTGAATTTGGACTGAAGGTGAATGTAGCCTTTGCACTCCTTGTCATTTTGGCATGGCCCCCAGCAACAGCCACGAGTCCTTTGCAGGGATATGTGGAGCTGGAACTGAGGAGGGCAGCCTGGATGTAGCTGTGGCGGGGTCGGGGGGAACTAACCTGCCGCTCTGATGTGATTCTTTGTTAGTACTCGGACTACAGATGGAAACTAGAACACTTCAAATGCCAAAATCTTGTACCGCACCCCATTGATTCTGCATACAAATGCAGATATTTAGACATTACTGTGTGGGTACCTGTGTTGCAGCTGGGCTAGCAGCTATGAGAGGCTCTGCAGTGTGTGTGTGTGTGTGTGTGTGTGTGTGTGCGCGTGCGTGTGCATGTGCGTGTGCGTGTGTGTGTGACTGTGGTAAAGTGCTCCCAATTCTCCTTCTCAAAACAAGTTAAAATAAACAGTCTACCACAGGTGGTCTGCCATTGTTTGAACAACATTTTGTGCTTTTTTGATTCACACATCAAAACACACACATACACAACCAAGGAAGTTGTTGTTTACATTTGCCTCAATCTAATAGTAGTTGAATGATGTGGAGATAAAATATTCCCCCAGAGAATTACACAGCTTTACTCCACACACTGAAATACACAGCTGCTTGTATGAAATATGTGCATTGTGTGCATCTGTGGCTCAGGAGGAAGGGCAGTCCGTCTACTTATCAGAAGATTGGAAGGCAGTCCCCAGCTCCTCCAGCCCACGTGTTGAAAGTATCCTTGGGCAAAATACTGAAAGAAAATAAGTCAAGAACATAAATGTAGAATATAAACATTACAATAAAACTATGAAAATGATACTGTGAAAAAGATAACCAAAAAAAAAACAAAAAAAACCCCATACATTATAGTTGTTTTAGGCTGTTATATTGGGAGGAGTTATCTCAGCATTATCCTGTACTTTATTTATTAACTTGTTTTTTGTTTTTACCTAAGTATGCAGTTCTAATGTGAATAAAATCAAATTTCTCTATGATTAAAAAAAATACAATATGGGAATGAGATGAGACAGGAGTGAAAATTCATACCCGTGTCACTTTCTAAAGTGTAAGTGTGTGTGAATGGTAAACTGTCACCTTGTGCAGTAGCCTTGGCCACCAGTGTATGAATATGTGTGTGTGAATGGGTGACTGTGGCATGTACTGTTAGAGCATTTTGATTAGTCAGGAAACTAGAAAGGTCCTCTTCAGGTTCAAGTCCACACTGCAAATAATTTCCAGGAAATTACACTGTGTAACTGTAATATTGTCACAGTGGGCACTGTCAACCTGCCATACATGCCACTCTCTCAGTTAAACCAGTAAATTTCCACTAACCCCGCCTCTCCACCACACCTACCTGCCAGCCTACCACCTGTCTTGCCAGTCCACCACACCCAACTCATACTTTGAGCCAGTGCCTGGTAATAGCTTTCTTACTTGGCAGGTATCTTCTATCTAATCTAAGAAGACACAAAAAATTACTACATTACAGTGCACAAGTTAAAGGAGGTGATGGAATCACATTTCACTGGAGTTGTACATTGTATAATTCCATGTGACATGTAATGATTGACTAATTTATGATTATTATTATTGAATTAATTATTGATTTATCATATAATTGTTGAAAGGATAACTTAGGTATTTTTCAACCTGGGCCCTATTTCCCCATGTGTATGTGTGCGTATGATTCATAGGTACAACTCGTTTTAAAACTGGTTCAGTATTGAGGGAGGCGGATGCAGCGAGCAGCCGCGAAACGAGCTCAAAGAGTAACGGGGGCAAATGTGTCCTGTATAAGTTTGCGCATTAAAAGTGCTTTTTTTTCGCCACTGACCGGTTCAGATCACCAGTGTTATCTCTGTAAATAACATACTAAGCGTTTCCCTGACCCTTTACCTCCTCCCGGCTGTGACGTCAACTCGCAATAGCTTTGCTTGTTGCCAGAAGAAAATAGAGGAGCCATGCTGAGCGCCGCTGAGAGTGGCGCTGGTTGTCCCGGAGTACAACTGAAAGTTTCACTGCATCGATTGAAAGCAATAGTTTGTGTTTGTGCTTATCCAAATTGCAAGAACAGGATGTCACGCAACACCCATACAGCTTTCATAGGCTACCTTTGTCGGATGGCGAGATGGTGAAGTTGTGGCTAGTTGTGCTACAAATGGATGCTAACACTCCTGTCCAAACACTGCGCCTTGCAGACCATCGGGTCTGCAGTGCTCACTAAAAATGTTGAAGAAGCTGCAAACATTCTCACACTAGCAAGAAATACAGTCCTGCTTATCTAGTAACTCTCTGCTACTGAATACTAAGAAAACTGTGTGTATGGTATTCTCAAAACAACCAGTAAAGATACTACACTCCAATATTTTTATAGGAGGAGAAGAGCTGCAGATTGTTCAGGAGTTTAAGTATTTGGGGGTTGTTCTGGATTCTGCGCTGTCTTTTAAGAGTCACATCAAGAAAATATCGAATACGGTAAAATTTAATTTGTATAACTTCAAACAAATAAGAGGTTCTCTGACTGAGGGTGCTGCTTTAACTTTCCGGCATTCAATGATTCTTTCGCATATTGACTATTGTTTTACGTGCTGGTCGTTTACTGGAGCAACGAATCTTAAACCTGTGGAGTCCCTGTACAACAAAGCCTTGAAAATCCTGGACAAAAAAGCCTTTTCATATCATCACTGTAATATCCTCTCGAAGTACAACCTGTTCAGTTCTGAAAATTTCAAAAAATTCAAAATTGCGAAGTGCCTTTTAGGCGGACTGCAGCTGGACAAAATGTTATGTTGTATGAAGGTAGCAAGCTCTGGAACAGCCTAACACTCTCAGTCAGAGATTCATCCGGCTTCATAATATTCAAGAGGCTTCTGAAGGTGTGGATTAGGACCAACCAGATCTGTGACCATGTGTAATCACCTCCATGAACTTGATATAACAGAGCAGTGTACAATAGGGCCACATGCAATTTCTTAAGCACTTTAAAATGCAGTACGCACTTTATATTTATAACTGTATTATTTATTAGTAATATGTAGTAGGGCAATGTGCAACCTTCATTTAGTACTGGTCAATTTTCTGTTATGCAGAATATCTATCTAATATGCACTTTATCTAATATGCACTAGCACTTTAAAAGGGTATTGTGCAATTTAGATTTGTATTTATTTAAATCTGTACAATCCATATTTTATCTATGCAACAACACTTTATTTACATGCACCAGCACTTTATGGTAAGCACTTTCTTTTTTTGCACACTAGCTCGACTGGTCTCTGTACTCTGTTCTTTGTACTTGTATTGTATATGTCTTGAATGATCCGTGTACTTGTATTGTGTATTGTATTGTGTTCTGTTTCTTTTCTTTTTTCTTTTTTTCTATTTTACCTGATGTAATATCAGCCTGCCAAGGGACTACAGATAGAAACTAGCCTACGGCTATAATCTGGCATATTTACATGTATATGTTCATTAATACTCACTGTCCCCTTTTAAATACATAAATTGAAATTGAAAACTTCTCCCAAGATGACTACTGCCAGACGAAGAAGAGAAGACATCCAATCCCGAAACACCTCTTCCTCAAGAAAACGGCTGTCCCACGAGTAGAGAGAGCTACAGACACAGTGGAGCACAGCCCAGAGGTAAGGAAAACACTTAGTATGCTATTTACAGAGATAGCACTGGCAATCTGAAACAGTCAGTGGTGAAAAAAAAGCACTTTTAATGTGCAAACTTATAGGGGACGCATTTGCCCCCGTTACCATTTTAGCTCGTTTCACGGCTCCCGGTTGTATCCGCCTCCATCATTACTGAACTTTTTTAAAACAAGTTGTACCTATGAATCATACGCACACATACACATGGGGAAATAAGGCCCAGGTTGAAAAATACCGAAGTTATCCTATAATTGTGATATTTACACAGAACCCCTCAAAAGTCACAAATGGGGAGTCACAAGTAGGTTGGTATGTGATGTGAAAGAACTTCAAGAACAGTACATTATAACAATGGCTCCATTCCACAAGCACCTGTTCATGTTATCTAAAAATTATTTAAAAGTAAAACCTAGTTCAAACCAAATATTTGCGACTAGTTATAACAGGCAACTATGTGCGGTGTGCTGTTCTGCAACATTCTTAAAACCTGCCGGTTCACACCGATGCTACTAGATGAGACGATGTATCATCTCTATCCAACAACTCTTTGCATTTCTGTTCTGATTTACAACTTCAGGCTTATTTGTGGCTGAATATAAATGGTAGTTTCTTAAAATATGATTAAGAATAGTGAGATACTGGTTACAGTTGCATATGTAGTAGTGATAAAACAGTAAAACACATAAACAAAATGAGCATCAGATGTCACACAATAATAATATTAATAATCAGCGCCAATTAATAAATTAGGCTGTAGAAACAGGTCTTGTGCTTTATGTTGCTTTATTAGTTGCAGGCAAAACCATCATTATTATCTTGAGTCAAGCTCAGACCAGCCAGTTCACACCAGTTCGCAACTTTCTCTGTAACGTTCTAAACAGTTTAGTCTCATTGCGAATCTTTGGTCTGAGCTGAGCTTATTAAAAAAAAAGAAAAAGCTTACCCTGCAGCAGCAAAAAAATCTGCAAATATGCTACACTGCGCTAAAGTGTTTCCTTGGGATTTGAAAACAAAATATCTGATCATTTACATTTTTATTGAATAAATAATGTTCAATTTATACATTGAATAGGCTGTCACATCTGCACATTGTTGTCATGTTAGTTAAACCAGGATGCACTGTATGAGCAGTTTCCTCTACCAGATGAAATCAATGTATCAGCTGGAATCTACCGATCTCTCCATCATAAGTCACAGCAGTTACTGTGTGGGCACATCCATCCATTGCATAGTTACCAAACAACAGGGCATCACACACAGTATACAGTAACTAATAAACTGTCACAGCACAAGGAGGACAGCATGACAATGTGCAATCTCCCCTGTGTGTGTGTGTGTATGTGTAGGAAGTAGGGGTATTAAATCTAAATTCGCTATATCTATAACAACAGCAAGTGCTCTCTCTCTCTCTCTCTCTCTCTCTCTCTCTCAGCAGCCACTGCTGCTTAATGGCACAACAGCTAGCAGCATTCCACAATCTTTACTCATCAAGCACACAGCAGAATAGACCATTCAATTCACTGATTAGCAGATTCACAGGTGGCAAATCTGCTGCGTACTGAAACATGAAGAACTTCAGAGATTTTTTGCTCGAGAGCCTTGTTTCCTGTCGAGGTTAGTTCATGTTTACAGGGAGGTGTAAACACTTAAGCAGAGAACTGACGACTCTGAGCTAATTAGCTAATTGAATAAAATAATGTCACGTCACATGAAGTCACTGACAGCAGAGCTGTTCTTTTGGTTGATATGGTTACAAATTGGCCTGAACATGTGCTGCATTGATGTTGCCACTGCATGCTTTTGACTTGTGTTTGCGTGCTGTTTTAGAGCAATTAAATCACCCAATTCAACAATCAGTATTAACTGTGCATGCCTGAGTTCCAACTCTGATGCATGATCTATACGCACATTGTAGAAATGGGCTTTCATGATTGGAATTATCAGATCAGAAATATAAACAATACAAAAAAAAGTGTATCCTCAACTGGAACTCAAACTGGAATTTCACATCAGTACAGCAGCAATATGGAGCTGTGTAAATCAAAAAATTTGCAGAGTAATAAAGCATGCATTGATACACCAGGTGCAGAAATGCTTAAAACAGAGTCCAAAACTCAATTATATGTTTGTACACAGTAGTAGAAAATCTGAGAGCTGTAACACAAAGCAAGATTAGTGATTTAGCAAGGTATGTTAGGTCTAAAGCCAGAGTTTACCTTTCTACAAAAGTGGCTCTCTTTTAACTCGGTCTGGATCGCCATGGCAACTTATGGAGCAGACCTAACCTGGTCAGGACCGGGTTATGGAATGCCACCATTGAGCCAACATTCAGTGTATGAGCAATAGACTGTCATCTCAGGGAATATGTTATAAATGCACTTTATCCAACTTTTTGAGCCATAACCATTAAAAAAAAAGGAAGAGAAAAAGGACAGACAGTCATTCCATTTCTATGACTGTAAAGTAACATGCATGCTCCAGAATGAAACCATGCAATTACAGTACTCAGTGGCGGTTCTAGCACATTTGGTGTCTGAGCCCCCCCACCCCACATGTGTTATAACAATCAGAAAAATGACATTGCGAAATAATTATTAAACGTACAAGTTAACTTTCTAATTGAATTAAGGATGCACCAATTTGAAATTCTTAGCCAATACTGATGTTTTCAATAACGATTTCTCCAATAGCTGATACAGATTTTTTTTTTTTTTGGTTTATTTGTTTTATCTGTGTTTCTTTTGTTTTCTGTTGATATTTATTCTTCTTTTATTACACACATTACATTATCTTTTGAATTAGTACAAACACACATTTTTGAAACAACCTTTAACATAACCTTCTTTTACATGAAAAACATCTTTAAAGAAATAAGCAAAAAGCCTTTTTAGTTTATGTGATACATTATAATTCCTTCTCTAATGTAGTGCTGTGAAATGATCAACAAATAAATGTCTCCTTCAAACAGCTGTATTTTTTCAAGTGTCTTACCAAAGGCTACATTTTACAAGATTACACTGAACACATCATGAGAACATTAGAATTTACCTTTACCTTTTTTATTTTATAGAGCTTGAATGGTTCACAGCATAAATCTACACAACCTATGTGAGCTTGTCGAGCAAGAATATATATATCGTGCTTGGTCCTGATTTAAAGTCTGTTTTACACTGTTGGTATATTACAGCTAATAGACCACATATTAGAAAATGCATCATCCTCTTGGTATTTATGACAGATAATATTCAATCAGTTAATTTCACTCTGATTTGCTGAAAAACTGAAGTGATTTGCATGTCTCCTTCAATATGGGACAGTAAATGCAGTTCATGAGTATAACTTTGTTTGTTCTGACAACTTTTTTAGATTTAGTCTTAGTCTTTAGATGAAAATGCTTATTAGTTTTAGTCACATTTTAATCATTTTTATTCTTCCAGTCTTTTTAGTCACTGAAAATTCACAACATTTTATTCAACTGTTAGTCATTATGTTTCATATATGTATATATATGTACATATATATATATGTACATATATATACACACACTACAGGCCAAAAGTTTGGACACACCTTCTCATTCAATGCGTTTTCTTGATTTTCATGACTATTTACATTGTAGATTCTCACTGAAGGCATCAAAACTATGAATGAACACATGTGGAGTTATGTACTTAACAAAAAAAGGTGAAATAACTGAAAACATGTTTTATATTCTAGTCTCTTCAAAATAGCCACCCTTTGCTCTGATTACTGCTTTGCACACTCTTGGCATTCTCTCGATGAGCTTCAAGAGGTAGTCACCTGAAATGGTTTTCCAACAGTCTTGAAGGAGTTCCCAGAGGTGTTTAGCACTTGTTGGCCCCTTTGCCTTCCAGCTCACCCCAAACCATCTCGATTGGGTTCAGGTCCGGTGACTGTGGAGGCCAGGTCATCTGCCACAGCACTCCACCACTCTCCTTCTTGGTCAAATAGCCCTTACACAGCCTGGAGGTGTGTTTGGGGTCATTGTCCTGTTGAAAAATAAATGATCGTCCAACTAAACGCAAACCGGATGGGATGGCATGTCGCTGCAGGATGCTGTGGTAGCCATGCTGGTTCAGTGTGCCTTCAATTTTGAATAAATCCCCAACAGTGTCACCAGCAAAACACCCCCACACCATCACACCTCCTCCTCCATGCTTCACAGTGGGAACCAGGCATGTGGAATCCATCCGTTCACCTTTTCTGCGTCTCACAAAGACACGGCGGTTGGAACCAAAGATCTCAAATTTGGACTCATCAGACCAAAGCACAGATTTGCACTGGTCTAATGTCCATTCCTTGTGTTTCTTGGCCCAAACAAATCTCTTCTGCTTGTTGCCTCTCCTTAGCAGTGGTTTCCTAGCAACTATTTGACCATGAAGGCCTGATTCGCGCAGTCTCCTCTTAACAGTTGTTCTAGAGATGGGTCTGCTGCTAGAACTCTGTGTGGCATTCACCTGGTCTCTGAGCTGAGCTGCTGTTAACTTGCGATTTCTGAGGCTGGTGACTCGGATGAACTTATCCTCAGAAGCAGAGGTGACTCTTGGTCTTCCTTTCCTGGGTCGGTCCTCATGTGTGCCAGTTTCGTTGTAGCGCTTGATGGTTTTTGCGACTCCACTTGGGGACACATTTAAAGTTTTTGCAATTTTCCGGACTGACTGACCTTCATTTCTTAAAGTAATGATGGCCAATCGTTTTTCTTTAGTTAGCTGATTGGTTCTTGCCATAATATGAATTTTAACAGTTGTCCAATAGGGCTGTCGGCTGTGTATTAATCTGACTTCTGCACAACACAACTGATGGTCCCAACCCCATTGATAAAGCAAGGAATTGATAAAGCAACCCCATTGATAAAGCAAGGAATGATAAGGCACACCTGTGAAGTGAAAACAATTTCAGGTGACTACCTCTTGAAGCTCATCGAGAGAATGCCAAGAGTGTGCAAAGCAGTAATCAGAGCAAAGGGTGGCTATTTTGAAGAGACTAGAATATAAAACATGTTTTCAGTTATTTCATCTTTTTTTCTTAAGTACATAACTCCACATGTGTTCATTCATAGTTTTGATGCCTTCAGTGAGCATCTACAATGTAAATAGTCATGAAAATCAAGAAAATGCATTGAATGAGAAGGTGTGTCCAAACTTTTGGCCTGTACTGTATGTATATATATATATATATATATATATATATATATACATATGTGCTAATTAATGTATTAGAAATTAGAATCAAGGTGACAGGTTGTATACAAATTTCATTTACACATTTTTTTTTCTACAACTACAAATAATTTTTTAACACTTACAAACTGTCATTTCTCCAGCAGTTTTTAAAAGGTTAACAGGGTGATTTATGAGTACACACTTACTACTTATCATTTGAAAAGCTCAAAAGCTATTTATGCTCACAAATCAAATACTTGATGATACTTGATTTTAAAACAAGCCATCAGTTACTTTCGTTACTTTTAGAATGCTGGTCCTTCAGCTGCGAAACAGCAACAACTGTCTTTTGGTTCTAATAACGGAGATAATGTTAAACCTATCAGTCCGAAAGAAGCCACAAAGCTTGTGGCTAGCTACGTGGTAGAAGAAATGCTGCCATTGTCTACGGTGGGGTCTAAAAAAAAGGTGAAGGAGGACTCGCTGACAGACTGGTCAGACTCAGGACTTGCATTATGCCTGGTACACACTACACGACTTTTCTGCCCATTCTGAAAGTCACTATGTCACATTACACGATTGTGAAGTCACAAAATCTTGCCGTGACTTGGCAGACAGACATGACACACTACACAATGGCACTCACCAAGTATCCCCAGTAGTCTTTCACGACATGTGTAATGTCATTGGGTTATTCTTGTCCTATTTTTATTATTTTTACTGTTATTTCAGTCACTGTGTCTGTTCGTGTGCCAGCCAAAATGTTTTGTAGTAACGTAAAAGTGCCAGCAGATGGCAGGAGTTTGATTTGAAGTACTGTACACAAATATTCAAGCTACTGTATCCTCCAAAACAAGTTCCTACAAATGTTTCACAATAAAAGCCTATTTAGAAAATGGATGGATTCTCTCAGCCGAGGTT
Organism: Epinephelus cyanopodus; assembly: GCA_026686955.1. Taxonomy (NCBI): domain Eukaryota; kingdom Metazoa; phylum Chordata; class Actinopteri; order Perciformes; family Serranidae; genus Epinephelus; species Epinephelus cyanopodus. The sequence continues at coordinate 46,300,638 of CM048916.1, forward strand.
ATAAGGGGCTTTTAATTTCAAAGAAATCCAGGAAGTGTTGAGTTTGAAATGACGGCACAATATGTTAACTTTATAAAGACAACGGGAGTGGATAAAAAGTAAAAATATAAAGATACAGAGGGATTAATAAATAACAGTCCGTCTATAATGTAGTCTGTTTCAAATGAAGCTGGGAGCCTTTGCAGTTGTGGTGAGTAAAAGCCCTGCTGCTATTTGTTAATGTTATTACTTTATGTCCAACTGTGAGGATGTACCATTGTTTGCTAGCGTGATGCTAATGACAGTAACATTAACTCAGCGGGTTGACAAAGTGCCTCTGCTGTTTCACACCATCACTTCCCCCTTTTACTCTGTGTGGTAACTAGAGGAAATATTAAAAATGCTGGGGTGTTGTTGTCACACAGTTGTCAACGGCAGCAGATGGTTCTGTGTTTCTACTGGTCAAAGTGACGGCTGTGATGGGAAAATTGGATCTCAGTGAAGGGCAAGTGGTCCATAACTTTAATTTTGGAGACAAAAAATGTAGGCTTAGCGCCCTGTGGTCCATTGCCCAATAGGAAATGTAGAATACTCAAAAGTACTTTAAAAGTGCTTGAGTTACTTTTCTCAGGGAGTAACATTGGAAGTATTTTTAAAGTAATTGAGTTACTTTACTCAGGAAGTTTTTTAAAGTAACACAGTAAAGTATTCTAATTACTTTTAAAGTAACCCTTATCCAACTCTGATAGCAGGACATGTGGACAAATGAAATGACACCAGACATTTCAGTCCACAGCACTGACAATACTGGACCAACAGAAGTAGTGGCCATGTAGCAGAGATAGAATGTGATGGCCAGATGTCCAGCAGTAATGATAAAAAAAAGCCCATGTTTAATTATTTTGACAGAACAGGAAGGAAGAAAAAAAACATTCATTACTGAAAAGAAAATAAAGCTTGAACATCAATACTGAATTGAATCAATTTCAGGGTGAGTATGAAGAGGCAGAATGCTCAGCTCTGGACTTCTTACTACATGTCTGCATATTGTGAATTCCTGAAGTTATACAATTAGAAATTAAAGAAACAGAATAGCTGAGAGGTGCTGTTGGACAACAAGCTCTCCCTGAAGGACTTCATTGCAGCATATCTGGAGCCTCTCACACATTCATCAAGTACCTACCAGGAGAATTAAAACACACACACACACACACACACACACACACACACACAGAAGTATCCTATTTAACTACTCAATTACCAAAATGGAGACTGTTATGACATGGAAGCTCTACACATCACTGAGAGGTGCTGAGTGTGATCTGCTCTCAGATGGTGAAGAGCCGGAGCTAATTGGCAGCAGGTGCTGATGTGTTCAACTCATATATGCATGTGCATGTGGGTGCTTTTTGTGTACTAGGGGACGAGTTGTGCATCAGTCAGCCGCATGTTACAGCAGAACCAGACGGCTACATCTCAACCCAGATTTAACATCTGGTGCTTGTGATGGATTGTCATCATCCTCAGCATGGAATCAGGTTGTTACAATCTCAACAGCAATTCACATTTAGTATTTCCTTTCCTTTCTACTCTGTGCTGTTCTGTTCTTGTTTTCCTCATGCTTCAATACTTTCATGCACTGCTCCTCCTCAAGTGTGCAATACGGCTGTTACATACACACAGCTGACGTGAGAGATGGAATATTGTGATTTATTGTTAATGTCTTTCATTGTCTGCCTTAATGACAGCCTGGCATTATTATTCACATTTACTAATTATCCCTCTAACCTGTCTTCTGTTCCAAATTCACAACAACACAAAGGCCTATTTATTCTGAGGTCAGATTAAATTGTATTGGTCACTGCCTGTCTAAATGGTAATGTTAAAATAATTCTCCTATTCCCCTCTATTTATTTTTTCTTTCTCTGCTCTCTTATTTATCTCTGCTGTATTTTCTCTACAGTTCTCACATTGCATCTAGCTGTCCTTCTTGCTCAGTGTTTAACTGTGGAAAAAAAGGAGCTATCTACAGGTCACATACTGCATTTTAAGAGTCATAAGCAACCAAGCATGAAGATATCCAAACTGACACATCAAAAAGAATCAAGTAAAGGCCAGTGTTTGAATAATTACTGAGTCTTATATTATAGCTGCGAGCACGTCCACAAAAACAAATATAATACTGAGGTCTGTCCCTAAAAAGGACTTGTTACAGAGCGGAATTTACATTAAAACAAAAGAAAACAACAGCAGAGCATAACCAGGTTTTTTAGGTGTAAACTGACTTTAGAAACATCTTCTGATGACCAAGATGATGTCCAGTCTCAGTTTGGACTGGGTGATGTGTGGTTGAATTTTCAGCTGCCTCTCCAGGTCAACTGTCATCGCCCAGTCTCTGAAAATCCACATAGAAACAGTTGGATGGAAACACACTTGTGGCCTGTGACAGCCCCTGAGCTGCTGAGGTTGTTGTGGTTTACCAGTGACTGTTTCTCCCCTCTGTTCTTGAAGGCATCACGGAGTGCAGCTGCTCCTCCTCAAGAGTGCAGTGCTCAATTCTCTCTCAACTTGGACTCATTCTCTCCGGTGTCAGCACATTTTGGCCTTTCTTGGTTTCTCTTTTGTTTGTAGTATTTGTCATGGCCTAGGAGCCAGGTAGTGACAAATTGGGGGCTCATTCATTTTTTCCCATTCGTGTTATGACTTCTAGGTAAGATTTGCCATTTTGTATGTTTTGGATGTTTGGTACTTAGTTGTGTGGTTTAATTTGTTTGTTTGGGAACATTTTGGTCCCATAAAATGGTAAAAACTGTAAAAACTGAGATTTAAGACACCTGTGCGTAAGTTGTTTGGTACGCTTACGGCACACCAGGTCCTTTTGTTCCTTTGTTTATCCTTCGCCATGCTGGTAAGTTTTTGGGTGTTTATGAAAGTCAAGGAAGGATCCTCAAACAGCTGAATTTCAAGGAGGCTAGGTCATCGAACCCTGCCGAAGAACTGTTCCCATGTCAAGAACCCCTCCGAATGTCACAGTGGAATGAATCCTTCTTTCAGAGAAATTGGGAGGGTGCATATGTGGATCCTCAGTGGGTATAAAATTCTCAAATGCTTTGCACACAATTTGCTGGAAGTGAAGGCGGGGTCTCTTCAATAAAACTTGTGCCAGCAGAGTTCAGCAGGATTCACATAAATATGTCATTTATTTGGATTAAAGTCCGTGTAAAGCAAATTCTGCTATTTTCTTCTAAACACATTAAATAGGTCATAAAAGTACTCCTCAAAATGTGTAAAAAGGCTTTTCAACAATTTACAGTGGAATTATGGAGCTAGGCTCCACAAACTGTGTTTCTAGGTTTCAATTTTCTGGATTTAATGGGCGGGCCTTAAATCATAGCTGCGTTACGTAACGGAGCTATCCCTGCTACAAGCACGCCCCCTGAGGCTGTAGCAGTATAAATACACACTCTTGTACAGTTGGTGGCGGTATGCACCTGGAAGTTGTTTGCGATCCGCCAATAAATTGAAAGAAGAAGACGAAGAAGAAGAAGACGAAGAAGAAGCAGTAGTAGAAGAAGAAGAAGAAGAAGAAGAAGCAGTAGTAGAAGAAGAAGAAGTAGTAGTAGTATAGAAAACCAGCAGTTTCACTATATACATATATATCACATTTCCACGTCACTATATCACCGTGTAGACTAATCTGATGTGTGTAAAGTCTATAAACACAATGATTGAACAAACATTACTATTTCTGTATGCATGTTTTGGAATATGGTTATTATAGATTAGCTGGGCTAACCGTTAGCTGTTAGCCGTTAGCCATTAGCTGTTAGCCGTTAGCCATTAGCGGTGTCTGTAATAACCAAGCCCCAACCTCTGGTGGAGACGAGTGAGACCAATGCGGAAGTGCCAAAAACTGCAGTTCACCGACTGTCCACTTGAGGCTGGCTCTGGAAGTGAGCAAATTCCCATAGACCCCCATGTTAAAATGCCCAACTTTAGAGCAGAAATAAACATGTTTACAGCCTGGTACAAAAAATGGTTTTGGTCTCTATAGTTAATTTCCCCTTTCATGACAACTCTGGGGGGGGGGGTAATTTTTTTCTAACTCTTCCGTTTAAATGTTATTAAGGTTTGAAATTGCGCATAATTAAGGGCATGGTCACTTTGAGTGACAGGTGGCACTGTCATGGGTGCCTAACTAGCATGCTAACTAGCTGCTGGCTCTGCTGTGCGGAGCTGAGCTCAGACTCGGCCATCTGCTCGGCGTCATCTCAGCCAGTTCGTGCCCATGTTCAAGGCATTGAACCTGTCCTCTCAGCTGGGTCTGTGCCTTCTGGATATTTTTTTATGGCAAATATTGAAGTAATATGGCTTGCTGGCTCAAAAGGAGGATGCTCCAGAGCCTGCAAGACCAGCTCGTAATCCCAGGGCAGCAGAGGTGGTCTACCACGTGAACCAGTATGCCTCCTAGCACCCTTGAGGAACTGGGATACCAATTTGTCCACACCATCAGGCAATTGGTACCTCCCAACCCGAGCTGCCTTGATCGCCACCACCATAACCTTCAGGGTAGAGGGCGCCCTTCCAGCATCCAAGAATCCTTGTAACAACCACAGGACAGCTGGGGCTGAACACGTAAGTGGGTCCGTCTGGTGTCCCCTGCACCAGGCCACAAAAGCCCTCCATCTGTGCGCATAAAGTGCTCTTGTCGACGGTGCACGTGCCTCCTGCAGCATACTGACCACCACAGGTGACAACCCCATGGCTAGCAGCTCGGGCCCTTCAGGGGCCACGCCCAGAGCCCAAGCCCTTGGGGAAAGGGATGAACTTGAGTCCCCTGTGCTTGAGACAGCAAGTCCAGACAAACCCACCCAGTACTGGGGGAATGTCCGAGAACCAGGTCATGTGCGGCCAATGTGGAGCCACCAGGATCAGCCTCACTTCTTCCATGTGCACCCTCGTCAGGAGAGGTGGAAGAAGGACAAATGGGGGAAAGGCGTACATCGGGACCTGTGGCCAAGGGTGAGCAAGGGCGTGGGTGCTCTCCCGTGATGCAAACAGGTCTACCTCGGCCCGTCCGTAGTGGAGCCAAATCCCTGCTACCACCTGAGGGTGGAGTCTCCATCCGCCTGGGTCTGGTTCCCCCCTGGACAACCGATCCGCTGCACAATTCTGCACCCACGGCACATGGACTGCCCTCAGTGAGAGAAACCACGGGTATGCCCAAAGCCATAAGTGACGAACCAGCTCGCAGAGGCGTGGGGAAACCAGCCCCCCTTGCCTGTTGACATATGCGGCTGCATCACACTGTCTGTCATAACCAGCACGTGCTGGCCCTGAAGGTGTGGCAGAAAATGGTGAGGACCAAGATGGACCGCTGTCAATTCCAACATGTTGATGTGCTGGGTGGCTTGAGGACCACTCCAACGACCGCTGGCACCATTTCCTCTGAACACTGTGCTCCAGCCTGTCAATGAAGCATCCGTCAGGGAAAAAAACGATGTGTTACCGGCCCCCGCACACTCCCTTTGGTGAGATTCCCGCCGTCTTCCCACTAATGGAGGGTCATCCGCAATTGCCATCAGACCCAAAAGATGGAGACACAGTCTCCATGTGACTCCTGCCCCCGGCCTGAAATGGGAGAAGCAAGCCCTGAGGGACAACTGCCTGTCCTGCGTCAGTGACGGGAGTGCAGCTCGAGAATCTACCACTAGGCCCAGGAACTGCGTCTGCTGTGAAAGCTCCAGTCTGTTCCTCTTCAAATTGAGCCACAGACCGAGGTGCTCTGTGTGCTCCAGGAGGACAGCCAAATGAGCCCAACACTGAGCCTGTGAGTATGCACAAAGGAATTCAGAATCCCTTCTGTCGCAGAGGCGACAAAACTGCCTCCATGCACCTGGTAAAGGTGCGAGGAGCCTGGGAAATTCTGAACGGCAGAACCTCGAATTCATACTGCCTACCGTCAAAAACGAACCTGAGGAACTGCCAATGCCTGTCCCAGATCGGAATCTGAAAGTAGGCATCCATCAGATCGATGGTGACAAACCAGTCCCCTCTGTTGATGGCCTGCTGCACCCTCGGGACGGTCAGCATCTTGCATGGCAGATGCCTGAGATGTCTGCTGAGACCCCTGAGATCTAAAATGGGGCATAGAATAAATAAATAAAATAGCGGGAGTAAAAACCAGCCTGCTTGTTGCCCTGAGGCACCGCCCTGATCGCTTCCTTCTCCAACAGGGTAGAAACCTCGGCCTGGAGCACTGCCTTGTGTTCTGAGTCTACCACTGTGAAAACCGGGTCTTCGAGGTTGGCGGACGAAACCCCTGGGTCATGGTAGAAAACACCCAGTGGCTCGCTGCAACCCGTGGTTGGGCTGGCTGGAGGCAGGCTGGATGTGACCCATCGTCAGGAAGAAGACGAGGGCTGTGGGGTGCCCCTGCCTCAACTCTGCTTGCCCTTACAACGTGCAGTCAAGGTGAACCTCAGATCATTAGAGGCCTGGCCCGACCACTGTGGCCCCACAATCCCGGGGGCTTACTTCTTCTTACCCCTGAACTGACCAGACCACTTGGGGGTCAGTGCACCGGAAACCTCCTTAGCACAACTATGGGCCTCCTGAGCCTGCCGTAACATTGCAGTGGCACCAGCACCAAACATGGCACCTGGCACGACCGGCAATTTCAAGAGAGCCCCTTTGTTCTCTGGCTGTAACCTGGATCGGGACAAATACAGCTGGCGCCTAGCAACCCAGAGCGCCAACATGTCCTTCCCAGCGGTCACCACCTGCTCTTCCATAATCTTAGATAAGATTTTGGAAATGAGCTGAAACTCATTAATAAGGTGAGCATCTGCCTCACCTTGTAGCTCACGCACTAGCTGCCGCTGATACAGTGCGAACACAGAGCCAGTATTGGCCAGTTGAGTCTGTATCGCCACAGGCCTATGCACTTTAACTAGCGAGGCGTCTAGCATCCTACAGTCCCCGGAAGAGTAACTGAACCCAGTACTGAGCTGGCCGGAAACAAAAGAGCTGACACAGACTGGTCCAACTGACGTGGCGAACCACAGCCTACTTTGTCCTTATCCATCATGGCAGACAAACATCTGTTGGTAGCGGAAAAGACTAACTTAGCTGTGGACTTTTCAAATCACTTATGCATAAGGTTCACCACCTCTGGGAGGAGAGGCACTGTAAATGGCTCTGTGTCAAGTGACCCCTCCTCATCCTCATCATTAAAGTGTGAAGGGGGAGGGGCCTGACCGTCCTCAGTTCCAGCCCCAAAATGCAGGAGGCCCTCTCGATTAGACCCCTGAATTGCTGTCTATCGCTTTCTTTGGAGTGGTCATCCAGGACCTCCTCGCCATCATCTGAAACCCCCTCCACATCAATGTCGTCCTCATCCCCCTCCTGAGCCCTGGTATTATCAGGCAAAAAACACCTGGGTGGGGGACTGGGGCGGAGATCGGCAGAGGAGCTACCCCCAGATTCCCCCTCCATACGGCGTTTAGTCTGTTGGGGCTTATCAGGCGGAACAGTCAGCCTCTAAGGTTCATGCTGGCATGAGGACGTCATCATCATCTAGAGCAATCCATACAGGAAGAGGGATTACAGACAGTCTCAGAGGCATGTTCCTCGCCTAGACAACGTACACACACATCATGTCCATCCTCGATGGGCAACTGGACCCCACATGCCACACAAATATGACTCATGACCAAATTTCGTAATAGGTCCAGCCCTCTCAAGATCCCAACCCGCAAAAACAATCCGGCTCTACACACCACGAGACTGTTGCCGGGTGATATGTGTGTAATGAGACGTGTGCTTGGTGTAGCGTTGCAACTGCAACACGGTGTCAAGAGCGAGAGAATGACAGACAGACAGATAGTTAAGTTAACAGCTCAGAAAGTCCGCAGCCCTGCTCTCACCGTCCGCACGGAACCGAGAAACAGGACCTGTGCTTATACGTGACAAACTCCGCATGGAGACAACACGCACAACACTGGACGTTAAGCACTATGTACAGGAAACTTAGCTCAGCAACAACCACTCGGAACCTGCTCTCATCACCCAAACGGGACCGAGGGACAGGACCTGGTGTAAACAGCACGTGAACCCCCACACAGAAGCAATATGCCAACACCGAGGAAGACGCCAACAAACGTTTATAAAGGATCAGCGTTAACAGCCACCGCAAGAACCGAACATCTCACTCTCTCATACCATCAGGTAAGTGGCACAGACTGCTAATGTTGTTTAGTTAAGAAGACAGAAAGATACAGACTTGATTTGTCTCAAAGCAGAGCGACACGCACGCTGCTCCAGTGGAAAAGAAAAATCAACGTGGGTGTGGTTGATAGGGGTTTAAATAACCGGTCTGATTGATAGCCACGTCCACGCCACAGGTGGTTTGTCTTAAAGTAATTATCCACACACCTGACCCTGATGGATCAGGGTTCCCATAGAGATATACAGTCATGGAAAAAATTATTAGACCACCCTTGTTTTCTTCAATTTCTTGTTAATTTTAATGCCTGGCTCAACTAAAGGTACATTTGTTTGGACAATTATAATGATAACAACAAAAATAGCTCATGAGAGTTTAATTTAAGAACTAAGAACTATTCATTTTCCATGGTTTTCTTGATAATAACCAAAATTACTTAAATTCTTACATCAATAGCTATGGCATTGTACCGCCAAAAACACTACTTTTAAGCATTCCATGTTTTCTTTTCTGTTTGCTTTAAACACATGATACACACAAGAGTTAATACTTGATTGCATAACCATTGTTTTTGATGACTGCAGCCATGCGTCTTGGCATGCTCTCCACCAGCTTCTGACATTGTTCTGCTGTCACAGCAGCCCATTCCTGTTGGACAAATTCAAACAAATTTTCTTTGTTTTTGGGCTTGTGGTTCTCCATTTTGAGTTTGATGATTTTCCACAGGTTTTCAATTGGATTAAGATCTGGTGATTGAGCAGGCCAAGGCATGGTGCGAATGTTGTGGTTCTCCATCCAGGCTTTAACTGACCTTGCCGTGTGGCAAGGGGCATTGTCTTGTTGGAAAATCCAGTCATTCGAGGCAGGAAAGAGTTTTCCAGCTGATGAAAGAAGACTGTTTTCAGTCCTAGTCCTGTACATGACCTGGTTCATTCGGCCTTCACACAATTGCATTTGCCCTGTTCCACTCAGACTGAAACAACCCCAGATCATGACTGATCCACCCCCATGTTTTACTGTAGGGGCAAGACAGTCTGGGTTGTAAGCTTCTCCAGGCTTCCTCCTAACCAGTAAGTTGGCTGGAGTGGGCATCAATTCAAAATTGGATTCATCACTGAAGAGAACCTTAGCCCAGTCATCAACAGTCCAATCCTTGTGGTCTCGAGCAAAGAGTAACCGGGCCTTCCTCTGCCTTTCATTGATGAAGGGCTTCTTGCGTGCTCTGTGTGACTTCAAACCAGCTTCAACAAGTCGGTTTCGAACTGTCCTTGCCGAACAAGTCACATTTCTCGACAGTGCCCACTCATTTTTAAGGTCCCTGGAGGTCTGACGACGATTCCTGACACAGGAACGGATGAGTGCACGGTCATCTCGTGGGGTAGAAAGACGTTTCCTGCCACGGCCAGGTAGCAATTTGGTAGTGCCATGTTCAGCTTGTTTTTTTTTGTTGTAATGAACGGCTGTCTTGGAGATCTTCAGTTTTTTCGCTACCTCTCTCACTCATGCCAATTTCCAGCAGTGCCAAGATGGCTGCCTTTGTGGCTTCACATAATTCTTTTGTTTTAGGCATTATGTGAGAGCTGACAACTTCTGAGTTGTGCTACGGCTTGAATGTAAGCAGGAAACCACTCTAGGCCTTTGCATGTGCAGTGCTGCTTGTGACATGAAATGGCCTCTTATATACCCTGGGAATCAATTAAGCTTAAGAATGTCAAATAGGACATAAAGTATTATGTGACCAGCTGCATTTTTTGTTGTGTTCATTGTATTATACGTTTAGTGGTACCAGATATTAGAATGAACAAGAAATTGAAGACAACAAGGGTGGTCTAATAATTTTTTCCATGACTGTATGTAATATCTCTGAGGTGGAGGGGAAGCCTCCTTATGATAGAGAACAGCTTGTTTGCCAGTTGTTGCTGGTATTGGTTGACCCAGGTGACACTTGTGAGTTGCTCTGTGCGTAGTTTTACGATGTGGTGTGGACTTTTCCTTCGTAGGCTGTAGCGATATTCCTCTTTGTTTTCGTTGAGCTGATTTTGTGTGGTGTTATGGTGAACGTGATCGAGGCAAGCTTCGCTTGGGAGAATGTCCGTCTTTTCAGGGGGGTTGTTGGCTTGCTAGTTGCTCTCCTGAGTCAGTGGTCTTCAGTGCATAAATACTCACCACAAGTAGGTGCATGAAGACTAGGCAGGAGCTTAGTTAGCTGGATGGGTCTTCAGATAGTTTGGAAACTCCAAACCTGGTTGAAGGCTGTTCCTCTTTGTGCCCCAAAGTAAACTTTGCTGTGTCTGCTTGGTGCGGTGGTGTGCGTAAAGGTTGTTCTGCTCAGCTCACTGTTGTAAATATATGACATGTCTGATATTGAGGCTTTTATTGCTGCTCCATCTCAGAAGTCCCTTGATGCATGCACAAAAGAGCAGTTACTCTTGATTGCTGAGCATTATTCAGTGGTAATTAAAGGAAACAGATGTGTTAATGAAAATATTTAAGCCTCCATAAATTCAAAATTAATCGAATTTGGAGTTATTTCTGGGGACAAAGAACAACTTTCTCCAGTGTCTGCTCTATCTTTTCAGATGCACACAGCAAATTGAGAAGAGTTGAATTCTTGCTGTTAAGCTAGGTATACACTAGTAGGGTTAATTATACTCTGGATAGAGACAAATCAATTATAATTAACTCTCAGTCGATAAATAGCTGTTGTCAAAACTGAGTGTAAAAAGGAAGTGTCACTAAATTAAACCTGTAAGTGTAAATGTTTAAATATTAACTCTGAACTTCTCACTCTAAACACACTCCTGAATTTTACACTTCAAGTGTTGACATCACCCCTCCCCTACACTGTAGCTATGAATCGTCACGCTATTACTAACCACCCTATCGCCTGTTTAACGAGCTAGAGGTTAGCATTCATGTCTAGTCTCACTGTAGCATAAAAAGTGAGTGACAGCAGTAAATTGTAAGTTTGGCTTGACGTTTTGGCTGAGTGAGACGAGTCAAATAGTGTCATGCACTTTGTAACCATAGAATGTTATAAGACAATGCTTTAACGGTGAGGAGTTGCTAGCTAACGTTAGCATGCTAAAGTGGAGCTAACGCGACAGGTTGATTGCTGCTAGCCAGCCCTGAAAATCTGTTTTAAATCTTCGTCCAAACCGTGAGTAAGTAATTTCTACATTTTCTGCGAAAATGACATAGGTCTTGGTGAAGTAAAATATAACTTTTTGTTAGTAACATTAAAGACTGTGAAATGCGGGTTTCAACAGACTGCTGCAGGTTGCTTAATATCTTATGTTAACCGCGGCAATACAGCGCGTTGTCTTTCTATTGGGTCACACCGAAATATCACTATTATTTTACCCAGGTAAAGTAACGTGTGTCTCCAGGAAAAGCTATGACGAACCTCTTGCACTCCACCCCCATTTTGTAGCGAAAATGCCTAAAATGACATACCCAAATTAAAATGACTGTAGCCTCTGAACCGCTCTAACTACATGCATCTGTGAGGTCTTGCCAGAAAGAAAACTCCCTGAAGTTTCTTGTGAAAGAAACACTCTAGGTGATACAGAGACAGAGTAATGGGCCTTTAAAGTCAGTGAAAAAGTTGAGGAGTTGAGGATTGCCTAAAATAAAATAAAAAATTTGTTTCAGGATGAATAACTGTCTGTGGCTTCATCTGAGCAGGTAAATGACACTGTGGGGCTGTAGGCACACTATCAATGGACATTTGTTTCAAATTTGAAGAAAATTGCACAAAGTATGACTATTCTACACACAGACATAATAAAGAGTAGACGCCGCAATGGCTGCTGAATCAGAATCAGAACCAGAATATCTTTATTGTCATTGTAACAGGTACAACCAAATTTCAGTGCAGTCCTTGACAGTGCAAAACAAGCTAATAAATAGTATAAAAAAATAGTGAAGAAAAGACAAGAGAAGGAACACATAAAAATAATATAAGAACACATGGGGACAGTATCATAAAGTGCATATAAAGTGTATGACCAGTTATACGGAAGTGCTTGTGTTTTGTAAGTCACTCAGTGTGGTATTTAGTAACAATGGCTGTGGGGTAAAAACAGTTTTTAAGTCTATTTGTGTGTGTTCTGATGACCCTGTGACGTCTGCCCGATGGAAGCAGTTCAAACAGATTGTGTTCAGGATGTGATGAGTCCTGTGATATGGCGAAGGCCTTTCTGAGGCAGAGGGAGCTATGTAGCTCCTTCAGTGGTGTCAGTGGGCAGGTTCTCTATCATCTCGAGACTATCTCTCCACTCCGTTACATATTCCATATATACGGGGTAGATCTTTAAGACATCCCGGGAGGAGACGGTGCAGCCCACAATCCCACACCACAGCGTGCAACAATCAAAGTATTTACAAATGTACACTATATACAACTCACAAGAGTAGGCCCGGCAAGGTGCTAAGGCCACCCATGGGAGGGAAAGGGCTGCCCGGGTAGCCTGCAAGATGCAAGGCTAACCCAAGGGGGACAGGTAGGGACCCCGCAAGATGCAAAGGCCATCCTGTTCACGGGGGAGATAAAATTGTCTACCGTCAGGCCACGCCCAGCACCTGCTCCCCAAGCGAGGGGCTGGCGGCCACGTTCAAACGGTAGAACCTGGTAAAGGTTGACTGGGATGACCACGTGTCGGTGGAACATATGGAAGCAAGGGAGGCCCCTCGCCACAAGCCCCATGAGGCAGCCACACTCCGAGTGGAATGTGCCCGGACCACTGATGGAACAGGCACACCCGACAGTACATAAGCCTGCCGAATAGTGTCTCCAATCCGGTGCTACAGCCTGGACTTCAACAAAGGCCTGCCTAAACACCCAGGGTCATAACACACAAAGAGCTGGTCGGACCTCCAGACAGCCTGAGTACGCTGAATGTACTCTGTCAAGGCCCTGACTGGGCACAGAGCAGACTGGCCCTGCTCAACCTCCTCACCAGCACTAGGAGAGGAGAGAGACCGAAGCTCGACTGAATGAGACAGATGGAACTCAGTAAGGACCTTAGGCAAGAAGGCTGGGTTGGGGTCAAGAACCACACTCAAGCCATCCAGAGAGAACCGACAACAGTCACCATGCACCGACAAGGCATGGACTTCACTCACTCTTCTCGCCAAAGTGACGGTGAGCAGAAAGGCGGTTTTCATGGAGAGCCACTTCAAATCAGCACCCCCAAGGGTTTCAAAGGGGGAATGCTGAAGGGCCCCAAGGACGACATCCAAGTCCCAAGGGGGAGCTGCTGGACCAGTGGTACGCACCGTGAGTCGCTGGGCCCCCTGAAGGAACCGGGAAATGAGAACACAGTCCTCCGCACCCAGTGTAAACTTGCCGATACGCACTGCCTTGATTGCTGCCACCAACCCTTGCAGTGTTACAGCAGCTTTCTGTGCCTCAAGCTGGGACTGCAAGAACCGCAGGATCTCTTGAGCCGGAGCTAAGTAGGGGTCCACCTGCTGAGACTCACACCAGTTGGTAAACACCTGCCAACGGTGTGAATAAGCAGCCCTCATGTATGGTGCCCGGGCATGCTGCATTGTCATCACCACAGGCTCTGGCAATCCTAAGGCCAGAAGCCTTTCCCTCTCAGGGGCCAAGCCACCAGCCTGAGCCCCGCTGGAAAGGGGTGGAACAGGGTTCTGTTCGCCTGGGAGAGCAGGTCCCTCCGGTGCGGGAGCTCCCACGGCGGCACATCCAGCAGAGGTGGAATCGCCGAGAACCACAGCATGTGGGGCCACGTAGGTGCCACAAATATATGCCGCACCTGCTCCACCAGAACTCTTCGGAGAAGAGGCTGGAGAAGAATGAAGGGAGGAAAGGCAGATGAGCCAGAGCATCCCAACCCAAGGGGGGATCGTCGTTCCTCAGGGAGAAGAAGGGCGGGCAATGTGTCGACTCCCTGGACGGAACAGGTCAACCTCTGCCCTGCCGAGGTGGCACCATATCTCGGAGACCACCTGAGGGTGGAGTCTCCACTCCCTTGGCTGGGGCCCTCCTCTTGACATGATGTTTGCCGCGGAGTTCAGTGCCCCTGGCACATGCACGGCCCTGAGTGAGAGGAAGAGTGGATGAGCCCACTGCTACAGAGTGGTTGCCAGCTTGCACAGGGCAGGGGAGCCCAGGTCCCCCTGCCTGTTGATGTAAGCGGCCATCACTGTGCTGTCGGTGCAGACAATGATGTGATGACCCCTCAGCCTCGGCAGGAAATGATGCAGAGCGAGGAGAACTGCCCTCAGCTCTAGGACATTTATGTGCTGACACAGCCACCAGCTGGTCCAGACACCGTTGATGCCGCGGCCTTCGTGTACTGCGCTCCACCCCGAGGAGACCACTGGACCAAGTGCCCGGCCTACCTTGATGTTTGCCGGGACCTTCCACCACTGGAGGGCCCTGTGGAGCCTCCGAGAGACAATCACTTTGGTCTTGTGGGACCTCTGAGGGCACAAACCGAAGCCCAGCAGGCATCTCTGCATGGGCATGTGCAAGAGGGCGAGAGGGACCACCTGCACCATGGCTGCCAATAAGCCCATGAGGTGAAGGCAGAGTCCCCAGTTGACCCGAGTGTGCAACTGGAAAAGGGTGAGGCAAGCTCTGAAAGCCCACTGCCTCTCCAGGGTCAACATAACCGTCACCCTCCTCAAGTCCAGGACCATCCCCAGGAAGGTCGTCACCTTGTAGTTCAGGCGCAGACCTAGGCACTGAACGTGCTCCAAGAGTTGGTGGCGGCACTGCTCCTCTGGGACTGCACAGACCAGCCAGTCGTCGAGGTAATTTAGGATCCTGATCCCTCTCTGCCTCAGGGGGGAGATGGCTGCATCCATACAGCGAGTGAAGGTTTGGGGTGCCAGAGAAATACCAAATGGCAGCACCTGAAACTCGTACAGCATGCCTGCGAAACAGAAGCGCAGGAACTGCCAGTGACCCCTCCAGATGGGTATCTGGAAATACGCATCTTTGAGGTCTATGGTGGCAAACCAGTCGCCTGCTGTGGCCGCCTCTCTCACCCTGGGGACTGTCATGAACCAGTATTGCAGGGGCCAGAGATACCTGTTGAGCCCCCTGAGGTCCAGAATCAGGCGAAGCCCCCCGTCCTTCCTTGGGGTAAGGAAGTAGCAGAAGAAAAACCCGGCCTGGTGATCCCCAGAGGCCACCTCCTTTATAGCCCCCTTCTCCAGGAGGGTGGACAGCTCCACCTCCAAAACTAGTCTCCGTTGAGAATCACTCACCATTGTAAAGGTGGGTTTCCTTGTTACAGGTGGCCGGCGTGAAAACTGGATACGGTATCCATGGGTCATGGTTGAGATCACCCATGGGTCCACTCCCAGGGCCAACCAGGCCGTCTCGCAAGAGACAGGTGGAAGAGACTGGTTGGCCAGGGCCTGGTAATTGTCAGGAGGGCGTGGGGCGCTTGGAGGACCCCATGGCCTTAGCAGGTGGTCCTCTCCTTCTGCCCTGTCGGCGGTACCTACCCCGCCAGGAAGCCTCCAACTGGAGTCTGAGATCCCCTTGACCCCATGTCGAGGCCTCTGGAGTTGGTGCCAGCTGAGACCGAGATGGCTTTGACCCCCTAGATCCTGTGACACGCCTGGCAAGGCCCCCTGAGACCTCTTTCGCACAGCGACGGCTCTCCTGTGCCTGCTGCATCAAGGTGGTAGCATGAGGCCCAAACATAGCAGTGGGTTCTACCAGCACTTTAAGCAGGCAGTCTCTATCCCCCTGCTGGAGCTGGGATTGAGACAGCCACAAGTGGCGCCTAACCACCCAGAAGGAAGCCAAGGCACTGCCTGCTGCCCCAGACTGCTCCTTCATCACCGAGGAGAGGCACGAGGAAGCCGTCTGCAGCTCCTCACCTACACTGGTGTCATCCTGAACCCGACGAGACAAGAATAGCCCTGGTATTGGCCAGCCAAGTCTGCACCACCATAGTCTTATGTAGCTTAGCGAGCAGACTATCCATAACCCTGCAGTTCTTGCTGGAGCAGGTGGCATTACCAAGGATGGAGATGAAGGGAGAAACTAGTGGGGTGAGGGTTCGGTCCACTGGGGGAAGTGGCCCAACAGGCAATCTGGTCCCTGTCATGCACATTGGAAAACCGGTGACATGTTGCAGACCACTTGTGAGCAGTCGCTGGAGAATGGAACTGCTGGCACAGCAGCTCTTTAAAGTCAGGTAGGAGGGGCACCTGGGTTGATGCAGGGCGCACCTCCATATCCTCTTCAAATCTAGAGGATGAGGCTCGGGGGTTCTCAGGGAGGGCAACACCCAGAGCCCTGGAAGCCCTGTTAATCACCTCCACTGACTGCTGTGCACAAGAGAGGTCATTGTCCTCAGAGGAACAGACGGTTTCCACATCCACATCTTCCTCCTCAGCCTCCTCTTCCTCCCTGCCTAACTCTGAAGGCAGGGGAAGGAAGGAGCTAAGTGGAGGTTGGACCACCATAGGCTGAAGAGGAGGTAATGGAGCCTGCCAGGCTCCTGAACGCTCCCTTCTCCTTTCCGAGGCTGCAGCCATTCTCCCAGTTTTCTGCCTAGGCCCTTCAGAAACATGGGAGCCTGCACACTTTGCAGCAAAAAAGTGACAACGAGCCTCTCTAGTACGTGCAGGCAAAATAAAACAATCCATGCATGACTAAGGATTCTCCTTAGAAACCAGAGCATGCTCATGTCCCAAACATAGCCCATACCATGCCCATCCTCTAGGGGCATGGCCACCCCACAACCCACACAGCAGTGTCCATCCTGATATGCCATACTGCCAGGGACCGGAAGCCGGAAGTACACCACCACTTCCTTACCATGCACGTCAGCTCACAAGCCACGAGCAATACGCCGGTGAGAGAACAGTCAGCAACCGCTGCCGGGAGCCAGACAACCTCCGGCTCGACGAGGCAGGATGATGACTCTGCTGACACAGGGCAGAAAGAGCTCTAGGACACAGCAATCCAGGGAGGCTGCCAAAGACAGACACCCCGACTTACACAGGTAAGCGGACTTAAAGCTGTACACCTTCCTTCTCTTTCCTTACAACTCAGTTCTTTTCTTTTCCTCTTTTTTTGCAATACGGATTGTGAGACACTGCACACTGACGCACAAGTGGAGATCAAACAATCAGTGATTACACGCCAGCGCAGGCGTTTTATAGCTACGCAATGGGGCGTGGCCGGGCAGGCCAGTGTGTCTTAAAAAATTATCCACATACCCTGACAAGCAGGGGGATCATACCCCGTACATATGGAATATGTAGCGGAGTGGAGAGATAGTCTCGAGACGATAGAGAACTATATTTCCCATAGAGCTGGAGATAACTGACTGTAGCAAGATTCTTGGAAGGAAGAAGTAATCAATCCTAGTAGAAGGTTTGTAAACATTTGAAAAAAAGTATATTCTTTCTCAGCTACGTGTTGAGCTCTCCACACATCTATATAGTCTAGGTCCTCACAAAGTGCTGGGACAATTTTGGTTTGAGGTGAAAGTGATGAATTTCTTCCCTGTAAAGTATGCCTCTCACAATCACCTAACAGCCTGCTGTGTCTTTTGTACAGTCTATAAGTTTGAATGGTAGATTTCTCTGGATTAAGATGGCCACACCTCTACTTCTTGAGGTAAAAGATGAAAAATAAACCTGTCCAAAACCTCCTTGTAATTTCAAGTGTTCGCTGTTGTTTAAGTGTGTTTCTTGCAGCAGCGCTATATCGACACATTCCCTTTTAAGATAGGTAAGGATCTTTTTTCATTTAACAGGTGTGTGAACACACTTTTTACGTTCCAAGTGCATAGCTTCAAAGCTGACATGATTATAGACTATGAAATAAGATATTGCCTGAATACATGTCGCCTGTAAAGTAATCTGTAACGGAGTGAGCCAAATAGAACCAGAACATAACACTATAACAGTTATAACAAAAAACAGTGCATTTAAGGCACCCCTTGCCTAACATTGGAATTAAACGTAGACACTGTCCTTCTCCTAAACTTAGAGGAGCTCGAGTGAGAGGGTTCTCTTGCAACAAAAGAAAGGAGGCATTGCTTATAGTGAGCCTACAAAGCAAACAGTCTCAGTGCTCCAGATAAAGTGCAATGTATGTCTATTGTTTAACTGTAAAACATAATTAAAGTCCGACAAATCCGCTGTTCAGCATGAAAAAAACTTAGACAGTAATGTTCACCCATCCTCACGGAGGGTATCCCTCTCCACCGCAGCTGGGTTGTGGAACACCTTGGTGGATCCACGACAGGTGACTCTCAGGGACGCGGGGTAGATCTGCCTGTAGTCGGCACCGAGTGCTCTCAGCTGTTTCTTCACTCCAGCATACCCCTTTCTTCTACGGAGAACAGATGTGGAAAAGTCCTGAAATATCATCACTGTCGCATCTTCATATTTCAGCGCTTGATTTTTCCGTCCCACCTCCCACGCCGCATTCATTACACAACATGAGTGGTGTGCTCGCTCCAACTTCACTCGGCCTGACTTAGTTTTAATGTGAAGAATTTCATGGAGCCAGGTCTCAAAGAACTGAGTCAGGTCTTCTCCCTCAGCCTCCTCTGGAAGTCCGACGATACGGATGTTTTTACGTCGCCCTCTATTCTCCAGGTCTTCAGCTTGTTCACTTAATTCACACACCATCTTTTCTAGCGCTCTCAGTTTTCCGTTGACCGGGTCTGTGGTGTCCTCCAGTGCTGAAATACGCTATTCAGCCTCGGTTATGCGCTTTTCGTGGCTGTTGAGCTCCTCCCGGTGTGTTTTTAACAGCTCAGACAGTGGGCTTAGCTTTTCGTTGATGACTCTGGAAATGTTGGCTGTAATTTCACCCACTGCTTCACGAAGTGCCAGTAAGCTAACATTAGCATCTGCTCCAGTGTTGGCTATGGTGCTAGCTCCTGCATGGGCACCGCCCGCTAGCTGGCCATGTTCAACATCATCAAGAGCTTGATTTTTCTTATGTGGCATGCTGTCAGACTGCCTCAGGAAATAACTGTCAATGTTCATGGTAGGCTAGTGGACCATTAAGAGGTTGGACTGCTGTTTTTCCAGGGTTAAATGGAAAAATTTGCGATTTGACTATCATCCCCACATTTGTGAAAAAAGAACAATCTCTTCCTCCACTTCCACAACAAACTTAAAGAGGATCTTGGACCTGGCTCTGTAGAGTGTACGTTATAGGGCTGACCCAAAAAATTTGAAGCTTCGAAGCTTTGTTTGATGGCATGGGATTCGATTGTGAAAAAAAAAAAAAAAACGATTATTCAGCGTTTCTTTTTTTCTCCTGTTTTTTGGGGGGACCTTGAATGTAGTGCATGTGTCACATGCTGCTCTGAGTCGTGCATCTGTCTGCTTGTGCTGCAGAGCGCGCAGAGAGTTTTAATTTTTAGTGTTAAATCAAAAGTTAAACACTACTTATCAGCAACCAGAAGTGTTTTTTTACCTTAATTCTAGGGTTGCAAGAAACTACCTTTTCGCCATAATTTGTAAGTTATTAGTTAGTTTTCGCTCAGCAAAAAAAAAAAAAAAAAAAAAATGTTGTTTGCTTGCTCATCCCTAACTAAAATGATCACCTTCTTCTGAATATTAACTTTGTTCCTGGTCTATAAGCTGCTTATAGACCAGGGACCTGTGCTTAATTTGTACTGGAATGTATACCAGGATCTTTGCATGGGTCTAGAACTTTTTGCATCTAAAACATATAATAAATGGCTGCAAAACATTATGCAGGCCTACCTACATTGATTTAAAGTTGTTGTTTTATTTAAATTGGCTCCTAATCGCTAATTTGGCACTGTCAGATATTAGACAGCAATAAAATCCAATCACAAAATGTCTCATGAACTCAGCAGTCCCATTCAAGGTTCTGATTGGTTCACACTCACATCATCTGTCAGAAGCCACTCATTTAAAAAAAAAAACAAAAACAGATATTTAACGTCAGTGGAGCACTGGGTAATTAACAAAAAATGGCAAGGACGAAACAACAGTTGCTCACTGGATTTTTTAAAAGAAAGGGAGACGAAGACGAGGAGGATGACGGCCAGCCGATGACCCAACAGCCTAAAAATGTACAAGGTAACGTTACGTTAGCTAGCCTAGGCTACAAGTTTGAGCTCTGTTAACATTAGCCAGCCACCATCGCTAGCTGCAGCAGACAACCTGATCTCACAGAAATACGTGACATGACCACGACCTCTTAACACCGCATTCTGTGGTGGTGGCAAGTAATGGGTTGAAATTACGTGCTGCCGGTACCACGGAAACAATGTACAGTCAATTAGGATCCTTTGTCATGGTGTCCACAAGGATTCCCTTATTCAACAACGTCCTGTTTAGACACAAAAACACGAAAGTGTTCTTGATATTAAAACAGCAAATATATTCCTCTGTTACAATTTCCCACCCATAATAACAATGATGATAATAACGTGATAGTTCGGCTGTACTATATATTTGATATATTCAGTAGATTTACTTTTTTATGACACTATTTGACAATAACTTGCTAAAATATCTGAAATTAACCATCATCCTTACTTTTTCTTAACATATTTCATCTAGGTACAGTGTCATTACTAGTTCGGCTTTACTAGATATTAGATATATTGGGTAATATATCTTTTTACAACCCTATTTAGAACCCTACTTTGCAAATCAGAAGAACTACAACTATGTTGCTGATATGTATCAAATTGCATGGTGCGGTCCCAGGGAATTGTAGTTTTTAAAAAATATAAGCGTTTTTCCTAGATTTGGAAGTTGTAAATATTGAATTGGGAGTACACTGTGGACTTTAAGGGGATGGTAAACACTAGTGTTGGCTGAATAAAGCCTCATTTTCTGAGCCCACTAGATGGTGGTCTTGGTTTAAAGAGAGGGGCTCAAAAAATGGCAATTCAGTGTTATTTAAACCTTTTGTTGAACAAAAAGCACTGAGAAAGCTGGGCTGAGAAAGTAAAGAAAATGATTCATGAGGCTTCCTTCGGCCATTACTAGTAAACACACTTGTGTAATCAGATTTTAAATATCTGATTTTTAAATGGGTGAAAATTAATTTTATCCATATTTTACCCATATCTGACAGCACCCCTAGTTGTTGACCACACTCACATGATAGTTGAGGTCAAGAGCTCTCTATAACAGTTGGTCCCATGTCTGTACCCCCTTTAGTTGCTGAGTTATAAGCGTATTTCTGTGAGATGAGGTTGCAGAAGGAATAACAAAAGGCCAAGCTAACATTTGTAAAGCGCATTGTGTTGCCTCTGTGTATGAAATGCGCTATATATAAAAATTAATTTCATTTCATTTCATTTCAATGTAGCTGATCGAGAGCAGAGGGTGCCTGAGAATGCCAATGATGGTGAGGAGAGTGTGGAGGAGGCGAGTCATGGGGAGAGCGAGAGCTGTGATGAAGATGGAGGAGAATCGGGAGAAATCTGGACCGAGGCTCAGGTCAAAAATAAAAAGAGATTGTACGCTTGGCTCGTAATCATCAACAGGTCACATGTGGGCTGTGTGACCTGCAAAGAGGTAGGCTCTTTGGGAGCAGAGAAGAGCCAGGGTCTGGGGTTATCCAGAGAATGGGTGACATGCTCTGTAAGGTCCATTGCCTCAGATCAGAAAAAGAAGCAACGGACTCTTAGAAAGAAAATATGGGAGCATCAAAGAACTAAGGCTCATCTTGCAGCAGTGAACATTTTAGAAAAGGCAAATGAGGACATTTTAACTTACACTGTTGTCAATGCCCAATCCGAACGGATAGCCACAACATCAAGAGTTTTCAGAACAGCATACAAAGAGGCTAAACGCAACAGACCTGCTCATGGCTTTGAGCTGGAAATTGACTGTCAAGAGCTAAACTGAATCGACATGGGCCGAATTTTACATTCAAACGTTGTTTGCTCTAACACTCAGCAACATATTGCTTATGAAATGAAGAAGAAACTATTTGGAAAAATAGTTCAGCACGCTCCCAATTCTGGACGAGTCAACCAGTTAATTAAAACCAGTGGTTTAATTGTTTATCTAAGACTCTTCCTGCCAAACATGGAGACACCCGAGAACATTTATGTAGACCTCGTAGGGCTGCAAGACTTGACCGCAGAAGGGATTGTGTGTCAACTTTTATCAGCTTTGGAACGTGTTGGATTTAACAAGGACTTTCTCTCCAAAACACTCGTTGGAGTTAATTGTGATGGAGCCTCCGTTATGCTTAGACGTAGGACAGGAGTGACAACGAAGCTCAAAGCAATGTTCCCGGGTATCATAGTTTGGCACTGTTCGGCACATAGACTTGAACTCAGTGTTAGTGACGTGGTGAGCAAGATGGGAGCTGTCAATCACTTCAAAATTCTAATGGACAAGTTGTATGCAATGTACAGTGTGTCAAACAAGAACAGACTGGAGTTAAAGGGGTGTGCAGATAGTTTAGACATCCAGCTGTGCAAAATAGGATGCATCCTGGACACAAAGTTGGTCGCTTCCAGTCTTAGGTCAGTCGAAGCGATGTGGAAGAATTTCCCAGCCCTCCACAAACACTTCACTGTAGCAGCAGAGGATAGGTCCCGTGACAGCAAAACCCAACAAACCTACAGAGGACTCGCCATGCGCCTCTCTTCACGTGCATTTGTAAATAATGGGGGAATTGTCAGAACTGTCCCTTGAATTGCAAAAGCGTGGCTGCACAATCATTGACGCTGTTGTTTTGAGTGTTTTGTTTGATAAATGGTGCCAGGCATGTCATGTAAAAACTTTAGCGGACATGCGAGAGTTAATTCTGCTCGAGGAATTTAAAAAGTGTTTGCCGGAGCGTATCGTTGTTTATTTAAACGAGCAGAAAGTGTCCTCGGTGTCTAACGCAGCCGTGCTAGCTGATGAGTTCATTCTGACTCATAAAAGTGTTTTTTCTGTACCGACACCTCATGCTTCAAATGTAAGGCCTGAGCGCAAACGGTCACCAAAACTGATGCGTAAAAACACATCACCAGCTGCGGGTGAAAGCCGCGAGTGTTTTTATTGCCATGAGCCAGGCCATTTGATCGCTGCCTGCCCGGTTCTCAGAAAAAAAGAAACCAAAACCGGTAAGACTCCTGCAGGTGTGGGTTTCATAAACACCGCGTCCCCACCTGACAAACACATGGAGCCTTTACCTGAACCAGAGGTAAATGGGGAGATTGACCCTCGTTTCAAACCTTTCGTGTCTCATGGGTTTGTTTCCTTAACCGGTAAGGAAACAGATAAAGTACCGGTAACTATTCTGCGAGATACAGCCGTGTATCATTCTTTCATGCTGGCTAATGTACTGCCACTCTCAAATGAAACTTCGTGTTTTTCTGATTTGTTGGTGTGGGGAATTAAAATGAGCGAACTTAACGCTCCACTCCACATGATCCATTTGCATTCACCGCTCGTGTCAGGACAGGTGAAAGTTGCCGTGCTCCCCCGGTTTCCGATTAGTGGCATTTCGTTTATTTTGGGAAACGACTTGGCCGGAGGAAATGTGTTTCCTCTGCCAGAGGTTGTTAAGGATCCCATTGCTGCTGCGTCTGCCTGCTGCTCCCCTTCTGTGTCCTCTGATTTGCCTGTGCCAAATGTGTTTCCTGTGTGCGCAATTACGCGAGCACAGGCTCGTAAACTGGGTGAAGCTGTGGATTTGTCTGAGTCGTTTATGGCTACATTAGACGAGGGAGAGCCCTCATGTTCAGTGCACCCCACCACTGAAAGTAAAAATGTGTTGAAATGTGTCAATGAGTCTGATCTTTTCCCTGCTGATGCTGACCTGAGCTTGAATGTTACACGGGAAATGTTGATTGATGCTCAGAGAAATGACCCGTCTCTAACTTTGTGTTTGTCCTCTGTTGTAGCCGCTGAGGAGGACAGACCTGTCGTGTTTTTCTTGGAAAATGGTGTTTGGATGAGACGGTGGAGTCCCGACTCCAGTGAGTTAAATGCCGTGAACCAGGTGGTTGTGCCAAGACAATATAGACCGCAAGTTCTCAGTCTAGCACATGACTCTGGCTTAGCTGGTCACCTTGATGTTAAAAAAACGTATCATCGTGTGTTGCGCAACTTCTTTTGGCCAGGGTTAAAAACGGCTGTGGCAAACTACTGCCGCACCTGTCACACCTGTCAAGTTGTGGGAAAGCCCAACCAGCCTGTTCCGCCGACGCCCCTGCATCCCATCCCGGTGCTTGGGGAGCCGTTTGAGCGAGTGCTCATAGATTGTGTGGGCCCCTTGCCAAAAACGAAATCTGGTCACCAGTACATTTTAACAGTGATGTGTGCTGCGACACGGTACCCTGAGGCCATCCCGCTACGCACTCTAAAGGCAAAACCGGTTGTGAAAGCTCTCACTAAGTTTTTTACAACTTTTGGTTTGCCTAAAATTGTTCAGAGTGAGCAGGGCACAAATTTTATGTCTAAACTGTTCGCACAGGTAATGAAAGTGCTAAACGTTAAGCATGTAAAATCAAGTCCTTACCACCCAGAGTCCCAAGGTGCACTTGAGAGGTTCCACCAAACCTTAAAATCCATGTTGCGAAAGTTCTGTCTTGAGTCTAACAGAGAGTGGGATGAGGGCCTCCCCCTCCTGTTATTTGTGGTGCGTGAAACTCCTCAAGAATCGTTAGGTTTCAGTCCCTGTGATTTGGTCTTCGGCCACACTTTGCGCGGTCCTCTTCGTCTTCTCAAAGAGAAGTGGTTGTCGGAGTCACCAAAAATCGAACATAATGTGCTGGATTATGTTAGTTGTTTTCGTGAGCGTCTCCACCACGCGTGTCAATTGGCCCGTGAAAATCTGGCACAAAGCCAAACTAAAATGAAGCGTCGTTATGACAAGAAGTCTGTTCTTAGAGTGTTCCAGCCTGGTGAAAAGGTTCTGGTGCTGCTTCCCTTGCCTGGATCCAGCTTGCAGTCACAGTTTTCAGGTCCATACACGGTGGAGAGAAAACTCAGTGACACAGATTATGTTGTCCAAACTCCAGATCGGAAAAGAAAATCCAGAGTGTGTCACATTAACATGTTGAAACGTTATTTTTCCAGAGAGAGTGATCCCCAGCTGCCTCCTGTTACGCCCGTGATGTCCGTGTCTGCTGCTCCTCCTCAGTACCATCTCTGTGATGACGGGTTGGCAGAGAAAAGCGGTTTGATGCCGCCCGCTCGTCTGAGAAATTCAGAGGTACTGAGTAACTTGGAGGGTTTTTTGGTTCATCTGTCTGATTTGGCTCGTGCAGATATTATTTCATTGATAAATGATAACCTGTTGCTTTTTTCCGACCATCCCCGCCAAACCTCTGTTCTGTACCACGACATCGATGTGGAGGGCCACAAACCCATTAAGCAGCATGCATATCGTGTAAATCCAACTAACTGAGTTATCTTGTTGAGCATGGATTGGCTGTCCCCAGTACGAGTGCGTGGAGCTCTCCGTGTGTTCTGGTCCCAAAACCTGACAATACTCCTCGTTTTTGCAACGATTATAGAAAAGTAAATTCGGTTACCAAACCCGATTCTTTTCCGCTCCCTAGGATGGAGGACTGCATTGATCGAGTGGGCTCCGCTAAATTTGTGACAAAGCTGGACTTGTTAAAAGGTTACTGGCAAGTTCCTTTAACGCCACGAGCCTCTGACATCTCCGCTTTCGTCACACCCGACACTTTCCTCCAGTACACCGTCATGCCATTCGGGCTGCGAAACGCTCCCGCCACATTCCAACGGTGGCTCCTCTCACAGGTCTCGTTAGTCCGCTGAAAAGCTTTGTTTGGTCCCCCGCTTGTCAGGCTGCCTTTGAGTCCGCCAAAGCGCTATTGTGCAGCGCGCCCGTTCTTGCTGCACCCTGCTTTACGCGCCCCTTTAAGTTGGAGGTAGATGCCAGTGCGTGTGGCGCAGGTGCCGTGCTTCTGCAGGAGGACGATCAGGCTATTGACCACCCTGTCTGTTATATTTCAAAAAAATTCAACAGGCAGCAGATCAATTATAGCACAATTGAGAAGGAAGCTCTCGCCCTCTTGCTGGCCTTACAATATTTTGAAGTGTATCTCGGTTCAAGTTCACAGCCCATCCAGGTTTTCACTGACCATAATCTCTTGGTGTTTCTTGCCCACATGCGCAACTCTAACCAGCGCCTTATGCGTTGGTCTCTTCTGCTGCAGAATTTCAATGTGCAGATTTGTCACAAAAAAGGCACAGAAAATGTGATTGCTGATGCTCTCTCGAGAAGTTCTATTGGTTGAAAGGAATTAAACATTATAGGGGATGTTTAATTCTTGGGTATGGGGGTGTTACGACTGTTGTCATAATTTCTTATGTTTGTGTATATTTTCCTGCACGTGTTCTCTGTGCTCTGTTTTTCGTATGTAAATAGGTGTGTGCCACAGCCCAGCGGTGATTGGTGCGTTGGATCTGCGCTCGTTCCTGATTGGCTGCCGGCAAGGGCGTTCGCGTTTCTAAAGGGCCAAGATGGCAGTCGCTGCGAGCTAGCAGGCAGACCTCACCTTGCTCTTCTCCCAACCGGCCACACAACTCGTTGTTTCATATTGTAGCTGCACAGCCTTTTGATCTTTTGGTATATTGCGTAGTAGGGGTGGACTGCCATTTCTGTTGCAAACCTTTTTTCTCCTGTTTATTTAGTTAGGGAGGTAAGATTTTTGTCATTTATTTCTTATTATTTGGTTAGGTTATCTACTCCCTAAATAGAATTGTTTTGTTAGTTATTTTGGCCTTAGTCCACCCTGAAGTAATTATTTCATTTTGTTATCCAAACATTGTAAATAAACTTGTGTCCTTGATCGTTCCACACATCCTTTTTATTGTGGCTACGTGAGACTTGGGGAAGATGGGGCCTTTCATGTTGTGTCTCAGGCACCCCTAGGCTGGGCATAACAACGCGCACAGGGCAATCAACCGGCAAGTGATGGTGTTTCAGGCCATATCAGAGCGACCAGGCTCCCACAGCCTGCTGGGCCAGCAGGGAATAGATAAGGGCTTATTCCAAGGTGTCCCCCTTAACCCCAGTAAACCCAGCGACAGAGCCCTGGACCAGACAGAGTTTTTCATGTGCCTGGCATGGCACCTGGAGGAACGCATGCTGTCACAGGGAGGGTGACGAGGTTCTGGTGATAACACTGACTACAACAAGCTTATCGATGACCTAAAGGTGCTTTACGCACAGTACTGGCCCGAGGACGCAGGTCCATTGTACGGAGAAGAGGAAGTGATATCTTTCTGCCGTCAGTTTGGGATTGCCAGTCCATGGATTGTTGTTCGTGCATACCAGGAATACAGAGAGAATGGAGGAAAATCTGTCCCAGATGGATTTAAAGACCTTTTCGCCAGTGTCTCCTCCATCCCCATATCCAGCACGGAATGTGAGCGTGGATTCTCTCAAATGAACTTGATCTGCTCCCAAAACCGGGCCTCCCTCCACACCTCCACAATTTCATCGCTACTTTTCCTGAAACAGGTGGGACCACCCTTGTCCAGAGCAGAGCAAAGTCCGGAACAGGGAGAAGAAAGAGGAGGGATCTATGGCTGCAGTGTGGACTGTTTTGGATAAATAAATAAGGTAAGACGCAGATCCATTTTAATTTTGAATTTTGGTATGTGTTCAGCAGTTAATATTTGATGGTGGAGGAGAAGGAGGTGGTGGTGGTGATGGTGGTGGTGATGATGATGATGATGATGATGATTTTGTATAGACAGCCCTGTAAGATGAATCATCTCAGACAGGGGTTTATGACGTTGAACTGGCTAAGCTGCAATGAGTTCTGCAGTGCATAGAATTAACATTAAATGGTATGTGGACTGATTGACTAGTATTTGGCTGGCATTTTGACATCGGTTGGTGTCTCTGTCTCATGGTGCATATTCTGAGGCTGTTACTTTTAAAAATTGCTTTTAGGCTAAGACAGTGTAATCTGTGCACAATGATGCTGCTACAAGTTCTGAAGTTGTGTTTGGTATTCAGACAGATTTTGCAAGTGTTTTATCAGTGTGAATGGCACATCTCACTAAATATTCTGAATGACTCTGGAGTGTGGACCTCTGTCATTTCTGTAGCAAAGTAGCCAACACAGTAATACAAATGTTATCTTATGTCATTGCATTTAAAGGTGATGCTACATAATTTATTTATTTAATTTATGTTTTAGTGTTTTATCATTAACAGACTAAGAAGGATACAACTTAGCCTCCAAAAAATCACAGCCAGTTGGTGAAGTAAGTGGCACACATGACGTAGGCTATAGCTACCTACTCCTAAGCCATGATTCTTATTTCATTCCAATTACATGTAGTATTAGCTAATGTCACTATGGCTTACGTGTCTTGGTTGATGTCACAACTAGTGTTGGCTGAATGAAGCCTCATGAAGCTTTTTCTTTATTTTCTGAGCCCACTAGATGGTGCTCTTGGTTTAAAGAGAGGGGCTCAAAGAATGGCAATTCAGTATGATTTAAACCTTTTGCTCACCTATTGGGCTGAGAAAGTAAAGAAGATGATTCATGAGGCTTCATTCGGCCATCACTAGTCACAACCATTCTATTCCATTGCTTGACTGGATTCCTTGCTGTATTCTGTGCTACGGATGGACGAGTCGTGCAGTGAGGCACCTTGGGTGCCGCTTAAAAAAAGTATTCCCCCACTTTTGGGAGTGGGGGGGGGAGTGGGGGTTATTGTAGATAGAGTTATTGTTACCAGTACATTGTAAATAAAATATATTTGTGATCATAAGTTAGTTAATAACTTAGTGTCATATTATTTTTTGTCAGTATTATAATTTTATTAGGGGCCTCTCTGGGCCCCCCTTAATCATGGGCCCCTAGAATCCTTCTCCTTTTTCCCCCCTTTTCAGCTCCCCAGCACAGAAGCACCATAAAATATCACCAAATAAAGCCATATGAAACGTGAAAGTTATGATCCCACTTTCTAGACGGTATATCTCAGCCAAAAATAGTGGTAGGAGTGAGACTCTTACCTTTATAAAAGATCTAAGCCTCCACTGATGGCTCCACATAAGATCACGAGTAATCCTTTAACTTTTTCCTTTGAAAAACGGCATGACATGACTTGTCACCACTCATCGCGATTTTGGACTTTGTGTGTTTAGGCTGCTCTGGTGCAAAATACATATGACATAAAAGAAAAACAATGTCATTTTTGAAAAGTTGAGAGCTTTCTGAATCCGGCAATAGGGCAATACCAAATGTCACATGGTTTGATGACGTAGTGCAACTGGAAGAAATCATTTAACAGAGGAGGGAGGGGCCGAGGACGTCGGCGTCTGAACGGAGTTAGAGAGGTTAGAAAGACATAGGTGAAAAATGAATTTACACAAAGTTACAGTGGTCTCTTAAGATTCATGTGCATTCAAAGTTTGCTTGTTGTTCACAGTGTTTTAGCTGCAATGTTCTTGAAAGTGTATAGTGTTTGTTTCATGTGCTTTTGATATATTATCTGTTTTGATTTGTGTTTTTTGCATGAAGAGTTATGGTTTATCTTGGGAGACACTTCAATTTAGGTTCCCTCAATGACATGAAAATAACTAACATTAAATCTTTTTCTGTGTTTGATGTGTAGATGCATTAATGTCTTCTGGCATTTCTTGTGGTAAGATATTTTTATTATATAGGCTAAGCTGCATGATATTGACATTGACTTTGACATTGACTTTTCACTTAAATAACAGTGGGTCAGAGAAATTGTACATAAAGATATCTTCTCCTTTAATTCACTAAATTCATATAGAAAATGCTGGCAAAGGTGGAATATGGAGGAGTCCAAAAATACATCAAAATTCCACAAACTGATGAAAACTTTGACTTCCAGAAGTTTCTTCAAGAAGGTTTGTCTCCACACATTTAAAGCTAAAAAAAAAGTCTTCTAGGCCTTTTTAGAGAATGTTTTCATTATTGTAGTGGCTGTTATGTTTTTAGGCTTTTATGCTGCACCAAGTCTAAATGACATGGTTAATAATATAGCTTAATGTAATTTATTTTTTTATTTTCCCCAGTAACAGACAAATGTAGTCTGCAGGCTCAACTTGTGACTGAAGGTGTGCTCAGCTTGACTGATACATTAGATACTAAGACTGATACAAACACATTTGATGAGCTGACCAAGTCAGGGGTGTGAAACTTCAAGGTTGGATATCGCCAGTACCCAGTAACAGGTAAGGTTATGTTGTCATGATTTTTTTCATCATTCACCAATCAATAAATTATTATTTTTTATTTAAATTGATTCCTCTCTGAACTATTTTTTTAGATATTGCTATTACTTTGGATGAAACAGAGTCATCTGGATTACCAGACCTATCACCATCTCCAGCATCATTGCCTGACCCTCCAGCATCACCAGCTTCGACACCAGACTTTGCAGCACCATCACCATCTCCCATTTCATCAGATTCTACTTTTATCCTCTCAACCACAAAGAACAGGAAGAGGGCCATGAAAGACATGGATCGCGATGAAGCAAGACAGTTAAACCTTGAAACCATCTACAAATGAATTACATCATAAGATTAGTATTAGATAGGAAGCAGCAGTTGGACTATTCATACCAGTTTAATGTAATATGTGAAACTTAACAAAATTTAATCAAATGCAGTCAATTAATTTGAAGCATGAAGCTAAGGGGTTGAGGAATAAATGTTGTCTTTGCAGAAGGTTGAAACTGCTCTGAGCTCTAATCCAAAGGGTGAAGAAATCTTCTAAGAGTATGACAAAACTAAAACGCTGTCAGCTGCAGCACGCAAACAGATGATCAACATTATGGTTGCAGAAATGGAAAACATGACTGAACACATCTAATAAATAATTTGTTTCTGAAGGAGGATTCCACCATTGCATGTCCGGGCTTACTCAAAACATGGATATGTAAGTTTTATTGTGTCACTGAAGTCTAAAAATGTATGTAGTACTTACGTCATTAGACCATGGTTCTGCTTTGTATTAGGGATGCACGATATTATTGGCACAACCTTGATATCAGCTGATAATGGCTTTAAAATCAAACATCACCATGATCCTGAGGTCAATACTGGCTATCTTGCATGGAGACTCAAGACAGTACAGTGCAACACCCATGATGGTCTCCATGGGTGTTCCAGGCCTGATTTCCAGGACAGTCCAACAACCCAACGAGAATCTCTGTTAACTGGTGACCAGCTCCTTGGTGAGGAGTGCAGGGAGGCTCTCTCTATAATGAGACACTCAGCAGGGTTCTGTGGTTAAAGAGAAGATGAGAGCCACCTTTGGGTACAGACAGAAGCTGGTTCATGACCAAGATGCAACAGCTTCAGTCTCGGATGTCTTCCCTCGTTTCCTTGACACACCTGTATTGTTACGTAGAGATTATTACTTGTATTATAAAATATTTGAAAACTGACTCCTTCTAAATGCAAAGTGCACTTCAGTAACCTGTATATGGACATTGTGCCTCTGTTTAAAGATTGAACAGGATTTTGCCATGATGTTTGGGGACCTTGTATCTGGAAAGTTTCTTGGTGGCCTTCATATTTCAAGCACAGAGTCATTGCAGAATACCAGAGTCTTCCCTCAAGTCCTTATGTTGATGAGCTGCGGGCTGCTTTTGATCCTGAGGTTGAGAATGACTACGGTAAATATGAAGTTTTTCCCTATCCAACATACAATCTGTTGCCCATTTCAATAAATCCAATATGCAACGGTCATCCGAAGCTAAATTCGCAGTCCTGAAATAAATTAATTGATCTCTATTGTCATTTAAATAATGAACAGTATAAAGTTGAATTTTGTTATTCAACAAAAACAATCATTTCAACTCTGTGAAAGGGAGTAGTTATCACTAGTGATGACCTCATGAAGCCTTATGAAACATTTTCTTTATTTTCTGAGCCCACTAGATGGTGCTCTTGGTTTAAAGAGAGAGGCCAAAATACTGGAAATCTGCTGTGTTTAAACCTTTTGTTGAACAAAAAGCGCCATCTTGTGGGCTCAGAAAATAAAAAAAATGATTCATGAGGCTGGGCGGCACGGTAGTGTGGTGGTTAGCACTGTCGCCTCACAGCAAGAGGGTTGCTGGTCCGATCCCGGGAGTGGGAGCCCTTCTGTGCGGAGTTTGCATGTTCTCCCTGTGTCAGTGTGGGTTCTCTCCGGGCGCCACCACTAGTTATCACAGGGCTGTTGTTTTTAGTTAAATGGTTCCTGTAGTAAGCAAGAAATAATGTTTTCCGATGCTTTTGTTGTCTGTCTCAAATATTTGTCTTCAATGCTGGGATGGTGATATGTCTGCTCTTCTGTTGCTGTTGCATCTCCTGCCCCCTACATCAAAAGGCTAGAAAAAAATTCAGTTCTCCAAATTCAATTTCAATTTACTGTGACAGACATCCGGGTAGTTTAAGGATGAAGGGAGAACAATCGAGCGCAGATACACAGGACTCCTCTTCAGCCAATCAGCACCTACGTTTTTGAGCGCGTAGGAAGAAGCGCTCGCCTTGACCCATACTGGCTTGACCATGGATATGACTGGGACAAATATGGTAATTTGGCATTTTACCATATATTTTAACGACCTTTTTTAACTGTTGTTAATGTTATAGCTATTCTGTAGGAACGTTTCGTTTCGTCAGCGAGCATAAACAAATCATGTTTACAATTACATTAGGCGACTAGCACGTTAGCATTGTTTCAGCTATCATTTTAGCAACGAGTGCCGGAGCTAGTCTACAAGTCACATATGATGTTATCCATTTAACGGTAGTGTTCTTTCTTACCATGAATGTTTTGTTGATAGCAAACAAGAAATTCAAGTTAGTAGTTGGATTTGCAGTGTGCATAACGGCTGACATTAAGGATTATATCCTTGTACCCACACCGCTGTTGCAAACAGTGCGCATATTTATGATTTTGACATTGATTAAAGTCCGAAGGGGACTGAAATGTACGTTACTGTTATGAACATAGAACATGTTAAAGAAATGTAGAAGTTGCGAAAGAAAGGCAGTGTTATACTTGTTACAAGATGTTAATTTCTTTCAGTACATCGCCGGTGTTGAGGTCATGGCCACTTGTGACGTCTCCACCACGCCTGCTACACCGCTGAAACTGTAAGTACCAGTTTTAGCTACTTGACTTTAGACAGCTAATATTACATTGTCTTCCAAGGACAAAAAAAAGCATTTAAAAGAAATCAAGTCATCTATATTTTGAGGTGTTGCTCCCTGCTTTATTTTACTCTACAGATGTGACATAATAGTATTGTCAACAAAAAGGAGTGATTCACCCTTTATAGTTAACTTTATGTTTTTTATTACCTAAAGCAGTTATTACACTCATTTTACTTTCACAGGCACAGTGTGCATCATTGGTGACAGCTATGTCCGGCGTGGTGTCCAGAGAGCTGCAGAGACTTTGGGAAGCAACCTCAGCATGCCAGGCGTCCATGTCTGGTTTGGTTGGGGTGGACTGCAGTGGGGAGGCCTTCTCTCCTTCTTTATCCACTCCCTATGAGAAAGAGCAGCACCAGATGTCCTCATCATCCACTGTGGCAGCAATGATATGGGGAAGGTCAGCAGTGTCAAGCTGGTCAGCATGATGAAGGAGGCCCTGCACCAGCTTCACCTCCAGCATCCTGGCATTAAGATAATATTTTCTTCATTGGCCCAAAGGTGCAGGTGGGAGGCTGGTGGCAATCCAGCAAAGATTGATAAGGCCAGGAAATTTGTTAATATTTTATGGCTACATTTGTTCACAGTTTAAATGGTGCCATAATTGAGCACCCTCACATCAGACATGACAGGGGGCTATTTTTGAAAGATGGAGTTCATTTCACACCTAGGGAAAATGAAATGTTTTAAGTAAATTAGTTAATTGTCTTAAAGACCACCTCCAAACGCAGTGAACTGCTTACAGTTGGCAGTGTCACTGCTTTTGAATTTGGCCTTTAGGACACATTTTGTTAGGCCTGAACATAGCCCAGGCTGTCATGGCCAATGTTGAGTTTTTGATATTCATCTATAACTTGTTTAAAATTTCAATAAATTCTATTTACATTTGCACTCCTTTTGTCTTTGTTTCTGACTGAATCTGACTGTCAACTGAAAGGGCAAACAAATCATACACTACAGATAAAACCTAAAGCATTAATGTTTAACACTGTCATTGGCAAATAATTAAGCAGTCCATTTCTGTGTGGGCCTGATTATTTTAACTTTGTACTTGAAGGTAACTAAGCACCTTAGACCCAGCAGCAGAGCTTGAGAAGATTTTGGAGAGTAACCTTTGTTTGCTGCTCTGTTAGAAGTCTAGTTTCAACACAGAAGAATGTGACTGGATAAAAGGGCTCAAAGTGAAAAACAAACAATTAGCTGGACACAATAGTTTTGAAGCCCTCAAGGTATCACTTGTTCACCAACTCTGAGAGGGTCTCCCTCAGGCAAAAGGTACTGTGACGTTTTTATAGTGACGCAAATAGAAACATAATCAGCTAATTGTGTGTTGTGTTTTTTTTGCCTCACTATATAAGCCTCAATACCGAGCAGAACCTTCTCATATGTCACAATGTCACAAATAAATAATACCTATTACGGGGCTTAAAACTATTTAGTGTGCAGATATTTCCTTGTTTTTCACAAAAGGAGAATAGTTTCTCAGTGAATTTTCTTCATTTGTCTTAAAGAAATGTTCAAACAAAACCAGCACATAGCATCAGCTTTTCATTTTTTCTTTACATTTTGCTAAGATAAATGCAAACTTGGGTAAATGTTGAAACATAAATGAAAACATTAAGATGCCATTAATAACTATTATATTTTGTTAAAGGTTTAAATCACCACTATATTTCCAGTCATCACAGGAAACTTTCAAAAAATGTGCTTTTACTCTAAAGTAACTTTTGCCTGATCCATTTTATATAGCAAAAGTTAAAACCATTACACAAACAGTTTAACAAAATAAAGTCAAAGCTTGCATTCATGAAATCATCACTATTAAAAGGTTACAAAAAGTACACATGAAATAAATGAAAAGATTTATAACAGTAATTATTAAACCTATGAATTAGGACCCAGTGTCATAATTTGCAATGTCGTAATTTCTTGTGAAACAACTTCTTTACTGTGGAGTAAATATCATATCATTGGTTGAGGCGTTGTAACTTTCCTCAAGTGTCCTACAAGAGAGAAAGATGGCAGGTTAAAAACACAGGTAGAAAACATCGACTACAGCCTGTATTGGTTAAAAAACCACTCACGACCAAAATGATCTTACTGTTGAGTAAGTGGCTGTCATTCATAAAATAGTTTTGTGTTTAAGTTCTGTAGATATTCAACTTTATATTTGAATGTAATTTTAAATTTAACAGTGTACTACCAAGACAACTGGAGTATGAATGTACAGTATGCAGTTCATCCACATTAAAATAATTGTTGCTATCAAAAGGAAACTGAACTGTTCTCAAAGCTCACTGCCACTGTGGAATCATGCTATGTTCGGCTGTCTCATTATGAGAATATTTTTTCCATTGGTTCTTCACAGACTGTGTGTGGGGGAAAAGGTAGTAATTCTCACTATGATAAAGGGTCTTTGCATAAAATGCACTAAAATGTTAAAGTCGGTAAATACATGTCATGTCCCTTGATTGATAAAATCTTCATTTTCCCTTTTGCATCAGGGGAAGATTAAACTGCACTGGTGTGTCAGTAATTTCACCTTATCAGTAATAGCACAGAGCAAGCTGTGCCCTAATCGAGTACTTATAATACGTATTATAATACTTACATAATGTATCAATCAATCAATCAATCAATCAATTTTATTTATAAAGCCCAATATCACAAATCACAATTTGCCTCACAGGGCTTTACAGCATACGACATCCCTCTGTCCTTTAGACCCTCACAGCGGATAAGGAAAAACTCCCCAAAAAAAACCCTTTCCCGGGGGAAAAAAAAATGGTAGAAACGGAAGGGATCCCTCTTCCAGGACGGACAGACGTGCAGTAGATGTCGTACAGAACAGATCAGCATAACAAATTAACAGTAATCTGTATGACACAATACAGTCATCTGTATGACATCCTCGGTAATGACAGTAGCTTACAACAACATTCATGAAAATAATAATATTGTCGTTATAGTTCTGGCTACTGTGGTACAATATGTTGAAAGTATATATTAGTATCTGGCAGTATACATGTATGATAATAATCATATGTGTATAATAACAGTAGAAGTATGACTAATGACTAATGATGGCAGCAGCAGCAGCAGCAGGAGGCATCTGGCAGGACCACGGCAGCAGCACAACCACACACGTCACACTATCCAGGCACCGCTGCAATACGAGTTAACCTGAGAGACAGTGGAGCACAAAGGCTCCGGAGAAGAAGCCGAGTTAGTGACATCCAGAATGGCCGAGTTAGCAAGATGCAGTAATAGGATACGAGAGAGACAGAGAGAGAAAGAGAGAGAAGGTGCCCGGTGCATTATAGGTGGTCCTCCGGCAGACCAGGCCTAAGTCAGCCTAACAAGGGGCTGGTACAGGGCAAGCCTGAGCCAGCCTTAACTATAAGCTTTATCAAAGAGGAAAGTCTTAAGTCTAGTCTTAAATGTGGAGACGGTCTCTGCCTCCCGGACTGTAACAGGAAGATGATTCCACAGGAGAGGAACCTGATAGCTGAAGGCTCTGGCTCCTGATCTACTCTTGGAGACTTTAGGGACCACGACTAACCCTGCGTTCTCAGAGCGCAGAGTTCTGGTGGGATAATATGGCACTATGAGCTCTCGAAGATATGACGGAGCTTGACCATTTAGAGCTTTTTAGGTTAACAGTAGGATTTTAAATTCAATTCTGGATTTTACAGGGAGCCAGTGCAGAGAAGCTAAAACAGGAGAAATATGATCTCGTTTCTTAGTTCCTGTTAGTACACGTGCTGCTGCATTCTGAATTAGTTGGAGACTTTTTAATGATTTACTAGAGAGTTACAGTAATCCAGCCTTGAGGTAACAAAAGCGTGGACCAATTTTTCTGCATCTTTTTGGGTCAGGATAGGCCTAATTTTTGCAATATTACGCAGATGAAAAAATGCAGTCCGTGAGGTTTGTTTTAAATGAGAATTAAAAGACAAATCTTTATCAAATATTACTTTGAGGTTTCTTACGGTAGTGGTAGAGGCCAGAACAATGCCATCGAGAGAAACTATGTCATCAGATAAAGAGTCTCTGAGTTGTTTGGGGCCAAGAACTTCAGTTTTGTCTGAATTTAACATCAGGAAATTGGTGCTCATCCAGGTTTTTATGTCTTTAAGACAATTATGAAGTTTAGTTAATTGATTACTTTCTTCTGGCTTCATCGATAAATACAGCTGTGTATCATCCGCATAACAATGGAAATGATGTTGCCTAAAGGAAGCATATATAGAATAAATAGGATTGGTCCGAGCACAGAACCTTGCGGAACTCCAAAACAAACTTTAGTACGTAAGGATGATTCATTATGAATGCCAACAAATTGAAAACGATCAGATAAATAAGATTTAAACCAGCTTTGTGCAGAACCTTTTAGGCCAATTAAGTGGTCCAGTCTCTGTAGCAGAATTTCATGGTCAACAGTGTCAAACGCTGCACTAAGATCTAATAAAACAAGTACAGAGACGAGTCCTTTGTCTGAAGCAATCAGAAGGTCATTTGTAATTTTAACTAGTGCTGTCTCAGTGCTATGATGCACTCTAAATCCTGACTGTAATTCCTCAAATAAATTATTATCATGGAGAAAATCACACAGCTGGTCTGCGACTACTTTCTCAAGGATCTTTGACAAATCACTGCGGTCAATTCTTGAAGAGAAATTGGGGAGAAGCAATCTAAATAAATATTAGGTGTTACAGCTGTGTTTGAGGTTAGATAGGTACTATCTGAGAACAGGAGGTCATGAATTTTGCCTCTAATAGTTAGAATTTTGTCATTAAAAAAGCTCATAAAATCATTGCTGCTAAGGGCTAAAGGAATACAAGCCTTAATAGAGCTTTGACTCTCAGTCAGCCTGGCTACAGTGCTGAAAAGAAACCTGGGGTTATTTTTGTTTTCTTCTATTAAAGCTGAGTAATACTTTGCTCTGGCATTGCGGAGGCCCCTCTTATAAGTTTTGAGACTGTCTGCCCAGATTAAACGAGATTCTTCCAGTTTGGTTAATCGCCAATTCCTTTCAAGCACGAGTTAAACCAAGGAGCGAACTTTCTTTGTTTTATTAACTTCTTTTTAAGAGGAGCTACAGAGTCGAGTGTTGTTCGCAGCGAGGTTACGGCGCTATCAACAAATTGATCAATTCGGGAGAGGTTAAAGTCGGTGCGGGAAACCTCTGTTACTGAAGGACTTGGTATTGAATTTAACAACGGAGTAATCATTTCCTTAAATTTTGTGACAGCACTATCTGATAAACATCTGGTATTGTAACTAATGCTGAGTGGTGTGTAATCGAGTAAAAAGAAATCAAAAGTAATCAAATAATGATCCGATAGCGAGGGATTCTGTGGAAAGACTGTTAGGTTATCAATTTCAATTCCATACGTCAGAACTAGATCGAGGGTATGGTTAAAACAGTGAGTGGGTTCATGTACACCCTGACTGAAGCCAATGGAGTCTAATAATGAGATAAACACGGTAGCCAGGGAGTCATTATCAACGTCGACATGAATGTTAAAATCGCCTACAATAATAACTTTATCTGATTTAAGAACTAGACTGGATAAAAACTCTGAGAATTCAGATATAAATTCAGAATACGGGCCAGGAGCACGGTACACTATAACAAATAAAAGTGGCTGCAAGGTTTTCCAGGTCAGATGTAAAAGACTAAGAATGAGGCTTTCAAATGAATTATAATCTAGTTTAGGTTTAGGGCTGATTAACAGACTAGAGTTAAAAATGGCTGCAACTCCCCCTCCTCGGCCGCTGCCTCGAGGAATGTGGGTATTATTATGACTGGGAGGAGTGGATTCATTTAGACCAACATATTCATCTTGACACAGCCAGGTTTCAGTGAGACTGAGTAAATCAATATGATTATCTGATAATAATTCATTTACTAACACTGCTTTAGATGTTAGAGACCTGATATTTAACAGTCCGCATTTAATTCTCCTGTTTTGTCTTTCTGTCACAGAAGAGGTTTTAATTTTTATGAGGTTGTTTTGCACAACTCCTCTTTGTTCAATTTTAGATTTAAATAATTTAGGTGGTCGGGGGACAGACACCGTTGGTATAAAACTATGGAAACTATGGCTGGGTAAGTGAACTAGAAGCTCAGAGAGGCGTATAGGACTGCAACTCAATGTCCTGGTCTCAACTCTGGGTTGTCAGGGATTTAATTTGCTAATAAAATTTTCCAGGTTTCTAGAAATGAGAGCAGCTCCATCCAAAGTGGGATGAATGCCGTCTCTCCTAATGAGACCAGGTTTTCCCCAGAAAGTTTGTCAATTATTAACGAAACCCACATCGTTTGCTGGACACCACCTGGACAGCCAGCGATTAAATGATGACATGCGGCTAAACATGTCATCAGAGGTCAGATTAGTAATATATACAATGAATATATACAATGAATTTAATTGTATTATGGACAATAATTCATCATTTTAAACTAATAAGTTTCTTAACTCTTAGTGAGGTACTGTATGAAAAAGGGTGTCTTTATCCTGGAGTCAGTGCTGAAGTGATGACTCAAAGTGTTCACTGCACAGACGGGATGTCTTGGTTGGAGTCCAGTTCTGTCTTCTGGTGTTGAGTGTCCACTGATCCAGTCCGTCTGGGTCACCTAGAGGAAAACTTTACACAGACAAATAAATATTAAAATATATGGTTGGCTACCTACTTCAGACACCTTTACATGCAAACAATACAACTTGAATTACTGTTAAACAGATCATAATCAATTTAATTTAGCAAAACAAAAAGGTGGTGACCATCACAGTCCTCATATTCTGTCTGTGCATTATCTATTGTTGTATAGCTACAGGCCTATATTATACTTTTATTTTCTTAATACTTTATATGTGACAGTCAAATGTCACATTAGTCTTTTTACGTTACACACCTTATTGTAATTTCACACAGTTCACCACTTTTTAACAAGTTAACATTGCATCACGTTAGCTAACTAACGTGGTGGACCTTTATTTTCAAACCTCACACAGACGACTTTTGTTCAAAATATTCTCTCCCTAAATGCCTAAATCCTAGCACTTCTCTGTCAGGCTCTGACTTCGATGCATCCCCGGATTGGCGTTAAAGCACTGAGTGGAAAAAAAAGATGCTGGTGCTTAGATAGAAAAGCTTTGTGGACACTCAGCCTAATATTCCTGTCACAGTGTGTATGCACATGCTTTTCTACGCTTCGTTTTATAGTGTACATCATGAGAGAGATGTGCCTAAATCTATCATAAATCAAGTTGTTCTGAGTATCGAGTCATTCATGTTAAACCAACAAATGGTCTGAGTGGAATTTATCGAGGGCGGTATGCCTCCCCTGACAAACCCTGAAGAGTAAACTAAGAATAAAGAAAAAAAGCTTTATCTGCTGTTTTCTGATGCAGTTAAAGACCCGATCCTGCATACATCCAGTACACACACACACACACACACACACACACACACACACACAAAGACATACAAAGACACAACTTATCCACCAGAGATACGTAGGCCACTTGGGTCACTTCCTTTTACCCAGAAGCTTTTGGTAAAGGTCGTGCAGTCAAATACTAATACCTTTAGTTTGGTCTCAGAGGAAGTGCTTCATTTTGAGAAATGGCTAAGTCAGAGTCTCCAGAGGTCAACTACTCTGGATAGGGAGGAACAGGGCATGAGGTCAGAACAACAAATATGCCAACTACATGCTCCTCCAAGGTTGTGTATTCACTATCTGTGAGAAAAGCATCTGTGCCTTTGAACAAGGATGAATATTGAAGCTGTTGTTTTTTTGTTTTGTTTTGTTTTTGCAACGTGTGATTCCTTTACCCGAGAAACTACAGATTTTCAAATTTGTGTTCTTGATTTCTTCTGCTCTCTTTCTTTGCCTCCAGCTCAAGATGCAACACAGTGGAGGAAATGAAGAGAATGATAGATATCTCAACTAGCTTGTTATGATAAATGAAACAGGGATAGAGATGACATAGAAACAAATCACAAAAGCACTCGGGAGATTCAACCCAAGTCTATTTTCTTTTTTTTCCCTCCACAGAAACAGTACTGGGGACAATTTGGTTTGGATTCAGCATGAATTACCACGGCTTAGATCCTGTTAGTGCCGATAAAGCCCCAAAATGTCCCAGTTGT
This sequence comes from Epinephelus cyanopodus, assembly GCA_026686955.1. Classification (NCBI taxonomy): domain Eukaryota; kingdom Metazoa; phylum Chordata; class Actinopteri; order Perciformes; family Serranidae; genus Epinephelus; species Epinephelus cyanopodus. The sequence goes on from CM048916.1 coordinate 46,342,154, forward strand.
ATCTTTATCCTCCCTATGAATATTCAACAACTTGCTCTCATCTCCCCATTGTTTTCTCATTTGTACTGGTATCTGTCAGTGCTGGTGATAATGTGTTGGAGGAAGATGTGGCAAAAGGAAATGACATTGATATATGCTCCGATAGGGGCCTCAGCGACATGCTTCAGTGGACTCAAAGGAGCTTCATCTCTGAGCTCAATCGGAACGTGGTTGAAATTCATTAAAGTTAAAACGACTTTGATTTATTATCTTGGAAATGATTAGGTCGAAGAGATTTGTTGTCTCAAGCAATATCCGGCTGGAAACATTTAAACTGGCAGCTTTTAATATGGAAGTCACTCAAGTGGCCCCTTTCTCTTACAGCACTTGTTTTGTTTGGGATTGAAAGAATCAACAATCTGGACTTCCGAAAATTTCCACATTCCAATCTGGCCATGTTAGAGTGAGCTGTGTATCTAAGTGTGCTGAAAGTTGCAACTATTGAAGGAGCTATACCACTGTGTGTGTGTGTGTGTGTGTGTGTGTGTGTGTGTGTGTGTGTGTGCGTGCGTGCGTGTGTGTGTGGTCACAGAGACTAAACTTGAGTGTGTATGTGCGTGCCCCTATTTGTATGAGATCAGTGAAGCGGGCGGTGGGAGACTAACCATGTTAGTGTGAGAGAGCAGAAAGGCTACATCTGTCACTCTGTATTTTCTCACATGCATTTTGACAAGGCCCACGAGCCTGCCAGCAAGCTCTAGTGTCCCCCCCCCCCCCCCCCCCCCCCCCCCCCCCCCCCCCACACACACACACACACACATATCTCTTGCCTGACATAGCATGACAGAGTGAGCTTCATTCCGTGTTCAAGGGTAAAAATGCAGCTGTAGGTATGGCTCATAAAGGAGAAAAATAGCAAAGTATTTTGTTTTTGTTTTTTTTTAAATTTGTGTGACACAGTAGATTGTTGTTGTTTTTTTTGTTTTTTTGTCCTGCAAGATTTAGTGTATTGTGTGTGTGTGTGTGTGTGTGTGTGTGTGTGTGTGTGTGTGTGTGTGTGAACGCACCCTCTGCTCGAACTGGCATAAACGACACTGAAGCATTTCCTCGGCCAGTGTTGGAGCTATCGCTCTTTCTCTCACCCCTCATCCCTCTTTCTCTTCATCTCCTCTACCCATCTTCTGTGCCCCCATAGCCACCGGCCATATGCTCAGCCCTAAAGCTGGGCCGTTTACCAGACTGTAGTGTGTCTGTAACTGTGTAACCCTCTAAGAGAGACTAGATGACACAGTGAGGGAGAGAGAGTTGCAGGGATGATGATGAACTGGGGGGACATTTTGATGGTAATCCAGATGATTTTAACAAGTTTGAATCATTCTGTTTGTCCGAAAATAAATCATGTTATTCGTCTTCTATTTTTCAGTTTGGCAATGTTCCTGAGAAATTTGGCTCAGCGAGCTGACCTCATTTGCAACCTTGTTGCAAACGTTGGCAGAAACTGTTAAGTCATCATCTGACAGTGTGTTCACACCGGGCGCGAGGCGAATTTTTCGCAGGAGAAGATTAAGATTACATACAAAGTCAATGTAAAGAGGCGAATAGACGTGAATTTGTGCCAGCGGTGTGAGTGATGCGAATGCTCAGAGAATAACGCAAATGGAGGGAACACACTAAATTCGTGTCATTTACCTCTTTGCGCAAGTTCAAAATATTGAACTGTCCGGGCAGCCTATCAGCGTTGAGATTGACGTACTACTGCCGTTGTAGCAAACATTCATTCAGGCGACATGTGACTTGCTGGATACAATGAACATTTATTGATTTTCACATGCCAAAAACTGCCACTGTCTCGCTGTAGTAAACAACATTCATTCAGGCGACATGTGACTTGCCGGATACAGTAAATATTTATTGAGTCACATGCAAAAAACTCAACGGAGACAGATGGATATTTATTTTGGTGCTAATATTCAATGCAGGAATTGTGGTCTTTAGTAATGTGTGGGTGGCTCTTAAAAGAGCCATTTTCTGTGCTTGAATGTGCACTACATGGTGTCTTGTCAGCGGTGTGAACACACTGTTACTCGCGCGCGAATGGCTTGCGAGAATGTCGCAAGTAAAAACAAATATTCCAGCGGTCAAACTCACGCGAGTAGAGCGAGGCGAATATTTTACTCGTGCCCGGTGTGAACACACTGTAAGTCTATTCGTGGTAATACACAAGTACCTCCGCCAAGATGCCCTAAAATGTCAGTTGTTCTTGTCTTTGTTACTCTGTTTCAAGGTTTCCTTTTCAATACCATCTAAAACATCTTTGAAAATAACCACACAACATCTTCTGTTATACAATGCATTCACCAAAAGAAACTCAAATGAGAAATCTTAAAAGCTTGAATTCCTTACAAAAAAGCTCTTGAAACATGATTGCAAAGTCCTTAGTATTTATTTCAAATACAAACACCATAAGTTTGCAGTTTTCTGACAAAGGTAGTGGGGGAGATAAGTATTCAACACCTTAACATTTATTTCATTAAACATATTTCCAATGCGGCTTTGCATTTACACCAGACATGGATATTAACTCAATAAAACTATATAGATAAAGAAACCGTTACAATTCTTAATCACTTAAAAAAGTGATGTGCAATTAAATGGAACAGCAGTAAAAAAAAATATTCAACACAACAACTGAAATGTATTTAATAATTGGTGGAGAAGCTTTTGTTTGCAGTGCAGCTGTAATGGCACTCTGTTCTCTGTTCTCTTTGTTGTACCACTTTTTGAAATCAGTTTACAAACACCATTTTGCTACATGAGCGATGAGACATGGGGTGCGTCCCAAGTCTCTTATTTTTATAGTGCTACTGCTAGCTCCTCGCTTGAACCGGAAGTTGTTCGAGGTCCGCCATCTTCTAGGCCGTCTGAAGTCTCTTATTTGTGCAGCGAGGAGCTAGCGCTAGGAGCTAGCAGCAAGCTTTAAGCAGCTACGAGCTAGGATGGTCGAGAGCTTCCTAACAGGAAGTCTTTTTCAGCTTAAGGCCCTGACGTATAAATACCCGCCCCCTACATCTGGCTCATTTGAACGAGATGGCGACAGCGCAAGTGTACCCATTACATGCATTCTTTGCAATGAAACGCTGTAATTCACATGCCTACGTGACTACAAAGAGTAACGTTAATGATATTTCCTGCAAGACTGTCATGTTGTAATAAAGTTTCATTCACAACCCGTTGCATTGTTCAGTGAACTGTCGGTGATATGTGGCTGTTAAATGTGCAGCTGCTCATGTCCAGAACCACAACGTGTTGCTATAACACCAGACACACACACACACACACACACACTATGTTTAATAGCTTGTAGGTAATATTAATTAGCCTATTGATATTAATATAAATATTAATATTATTACTTTCATTAATGTTGTAGTAAACTACTGTAATTACCGTCTGTCCTGCATCTCTCTCTCTCTCTCTCTCTCTCTCTCTCTCTCTCTTTCTGTCTCATTGTGTCATACGGGTCACTGTTAATTTATTATGTTGATCTGTTCTGTACGACATCTATTGCACGTCTGTCCGTCCTGGAAGAGGGATCCCTCCTCAGTTGCTCTTCCTGAGGTTTCTACCATTTTTTTTCCCCGGTAAAGGGTTTTTTTTGGGGAGTTTTTCCTTATCCGCTGTGAGGGTCCAAAGGACAGAGGGATGTCGTATGCTGTAACGCCCTGTGAGGCAAACTGTGATTTGTGATATTGGGCTTTATAAATAAAATTGAATTGATTGAGGCAGACTGACAGGTCTGATGTCTTATTCACTCAGCAGCTGACTTGTTGAATGATGGCGAGTGGATTTAATAATAGTGATAATGATGATGATAATAATAATGATAATGATGGGTCATCACAGTGACAGTGGAATAGCAGGGCTACAGATCGTTCTTTAATTGCCACAAACTTCGGCAAATGACTTAATAACAATGGTGACACATGAGAAACTGTGTGACCAAAGTCATGACGACGGGGGGGGGTTACGGCTTTGATCTGCGAATATAATGGGACTTGGGATGTACAGCAAACGCTGGCTCTGTTATGCAGCAGATCCAGCGGTGCCGCCGTCATCAGGAATGGACGTCGCTTCACATGACGCTTCAGAGTAAGGCCATCTCATGTCTCTTAAACCGGCAATGCTCACTCATCGCTCCTAGCGCTAGCTCCTCGCATTTTTTCCTAGGTGGGAGGAGCTAAACAGCTAGCAAAGTCAGCTAGCAGTAGCACAAGTAGTAATTTAAGAGACTTGGGACGGACCCATGACTACTTTCCTTTGATTTTAAATGTTACAATGTCTGATGCAAGGTGAAAAGACTATATTGTTTCCACCATTATCTGACTCCACACTGAAACTTCTACATCCACTCACAGCACTCACGGACTGGCCCATCTGTTTAGTCTGTTGATTTCCAGATGGCCTGGCTCCTTATTGGCCTGTGTGGCTGCCATCCGGGCCAATAAGACGCCAGGGCTTGCAGGCCATGTGCTGGCAATAAATACAATGCAGCCAATGGCCCGCTGTTGCCAGGCAGACAACACTTCTTCTAGTACACGCCCCCTCACTCGCTACTGCACAGAGACGTATGCGCTGTGAAACTGTGAAACAGAGGGTTATTAGGACTGGTCGAAAATGACAGTTTTTTTAGAAGAATCATGTCGTGATTGGTTAGTTGATTTATGGCCCGCCTCTACTAAACGAAAACACAGGAAGGAGAATGCACATGGGAGCAGAGTGATGGATAAAATGGATATTGATGACCTGTTATTGCTGTATGTTGCGAGACAGAAAAAGAAAACCAATTTGCCGCTTGCTCCACCTGTCTGTCTGTCTGTCAGCTCCATCTGTCATGAGACAAACATGAATGACGACGTGCAGTTTATTGTGTTTCACCGGCGACGAGCTGTCATTACGCGCGACAATTACGCACAGCTGCGCGCTCTTTATAACTCACTGTGTGAACCTATGTTGCACAATAAAGATTAGTCTCAGTAACTCAGTAACTTCATCCTGGCTCCTGAATTTTATGAATGGAGGGGAAAAGAGGAGACGCATTCCCCTGCAAAATGTATTTTAATGCAGTTATTTACCCGGTATTTGCAAAACAAAATCACTGAAGTTAAGATTCTGTCACAAAACTATATTGTTACGGATCTTTGCACATTTTTAAGTGGGTGTATGGAAATCCTGGAGCTTTCTTAGTGGGTACACGTGATGTGATGAACGTCTCGACCTGTCATTTCGGATGGATTTTGATTGGCTGTCAGTGTTTCTATCGTTCACTAAATCGCTCTGAAAGTGATCCAAACGATATCGTCCACCACTATCGTTGTCGTTATAGTTGTAGTGTGGACGCTGACAAACACTTGAGTTTAGAACGATTTTTAAAACTGTATATTTATAGTTATATTTATAGTTATAGTTCTTGGTGTGGACGGCCCTTTTACACGCGCGGCGCACCGGATCGTATGTGTGAGAGAGAGAGAGAGAGAGAGAGAGAGAGAGAGAGAGAGAGAGAGAGAAGACTGATGGATCATCCGAAGAGAGGAGGAAAAAGGAAAGGTGGACATGAAAGAGAAATGGAGAGCAAAAGGAAGGCACAAAGGAAGTTTTAGCTGTGATTGTGTGTGAACTTTTATTATTTGGGATTATTTATTTTATTTTAAAGTTTGTGTGATTTAGACCCACCTTGTCTGTTTCATTTGATCATTATTACAGTATGTTTGAAGACTGACAAATAAAATACCATTGATGACCATGAACACCTTTAATCAGGGTGGATTTTAATGTACCCGCCCCCCGTCCGACGTTACGATCGCACGCGCCCCCCCCCCCGGTCTGACGTGGCCTGTATAGCCAGTGGCCTGGATGCCTGAGCGTCCAGAGTAAAAAAACGGGTCCAGCCCGTCCCTGACTCACAGTTACAACTGCATAGTGACATCATAGCAAAGAATTTAAAGGCACAGAACATTTTTATCATGTACGCATTATCAAATAATACATTTTAAAATAAAATATTTTAAACCTTGTATGAATTATTATGAAACTATCATTACCACTTTTTAACTGTTTTTAACTAAATTATTACCATTAAATTGTTAACTTATTGGCCCTTACATTACCCGGCCCCTAATTGGTGAGACAGGAGGACTAAGCAATTACATTCTTAAACATTAAGACTCAAACTACCAGACATAAAATGTCCATGAACTGTCCAACTCAAACTGGTGTCCTTTGATACTTCCTTTTCTCGAATCTTCTCACTCAATCTTCTCTCCTGTGACTGCTTCTTCCAACAAGCATAGTTTGTTATAGGGATGTACAGAGATGTCATTATCTGTATCTGTATTTGTATCTGTATCTGTTCAACCAGCAAAATGATCTGTATCTGTATTTGTATTCGGATAAAAACCAGAGGTGGGCATGGCTTATACCAGAAGTTGTGTTACATTGTATTTTCTAACTTTATATTCATTGGCAATGCAATTTCTGAGCATTCAAAGCATCAAACTGATTTAATATAGGCATATAATAAGTTCTGAAATATATTTCCATATCCTCATACTTCACTTTTCAATAATAATAATCTGTTTTGCATTGGGAATAGTTTATATCAGACATAGTTTATATAAGAATACACACATAAGCCAGCCCAGCACACACACACACAGGGCTACATTGGGCCTACTGCTCTACTATTAGACACAAAGGATGTCTTTAGTCCACTGGCTTTTGTAGTTGGGTCACCTGGCACGCTTAGCTGAGTACATCAGATGAACTCAGCTAAATTTTAAAACTAATTCATGGTGAAGGTCATGCACCAAGCACTAAGGTCCTGAATGACCTCAGACCTTCATTGAGAGTGTGATAACTTTCTCCTTCATCTCATGTTTCACTCCATCACCCTGCAGAACAGGAACCGCTTAGTGAACATTGTTAAAGTCTGCTCCAAAATCATTGGACATCCTGTACGAGCTCTCACCGCCCTGTGTGAACAGCAGACTGTGAAATCAGCACGCAGGATCCTTCAGGACCCCTCTCATGTCCTGTTCCTGGTGTTTGAGTCGCTATCCTCAGGACGCAGACTTTGCTGCCCAGGCTGCAGGACTCAGAGGAGAAAGACAAGCTTAGTTCTCAGGGCTGTTCGGCTCCTGAACTCCCATCCCCACTGATTCAGTATCCGCACCATTGCCCTGTCTGTATGTGTTGTTGTGCTACTCTATGTGCCTTTTAATTGCCCCTCGGGAAAAAACAAAGTGATTGCCCCTCGGGGAAAAACAAAGTGTTTTGAATTTGAATTTGATTTTGAATTTGAATGCATTTTCCACCAGTCACTTGGAAAAGCTCAAGGGAAATATATTCATGGCTACAGGGGGGATCAAAATAAAATAAATAAATAAAATAAAAATAAACCAGGCACTCTCCTCCTCTGATAAGTTAAGAACAGTGCCTTCTGTGCAGTGAGGTTTGTGGACCATTACCTGCCACAAAGAGAGAAATGTGAACGACTTATTTCTCTTCTGACACATCACATACCTGTGTGCTGCCACGGCTCAGCTGTTCAGGTACTTCTGGGCAGTGTTGTGCTAGTTACGTCATTAAAAAGTAACTCAGTTACTCAAACCAAAAAGTAATGCGTTACTCAGAAAAGTAACTTTTTAGTTACTGGCTTAAAATAACGGAGTAATGCACCATTTGGTATCGGTAACCGAGTTACTGAATTTAAAAACGCGTTAGATTATTACTTACTGCCAGAACTAACGGCATTACTGTAACACGTTACTAATAACGCGTTACTGCCCAACACTGCTTCTGGGCAGTCATGACACCAACGATGAGGAAATTATTGGACCTGGAGCCGGGCTTCTTAGTCACCGGTAAACCGTTATCTTGTGGTGGTCATAGTGCTCTGCCGTATTCCTGTCTGTGACCCCCATTCAACCCACAACCGGAAGTTTCTGCTGCTGATTGAAATCTCTACTCGCACAGCGTGCTCCTGAATGATTTCTTTTGCTCACACAAAACTAGTTTTAGTCGCAAATGCGAGTAAAATGCTCGCACCGTAATGGTCGCTGCAATACCACAGTTGACCACATTACCAAACAGGGGGGCGCTAAAACGCCTAAAACTTCAAACTGCCTGGGAGGCAGAACATGCATACTCTGAGGCATCTGAGAAATGACGTAGGTGGGCTGTGGCAGTTCCACCGAAGTTTCAAACATCTGTTTACATGGGAGTTGGAAAAGTGAGTGACATATTATTTCCATCTTTTCCAATCCTCAGCATGTTTTTCATCAATGTTCTCATCCCAGACATGTTGCTCTTTCTAAAGCTTTCAGCAAGAGTTTAGCGGGTGATAGGAAAGAACTTCTGGTCCAAGACAAATTCATAAAAGATGTACAATAGACGACAAGTTGATCTTCAATTGACGGTTTATTCAACAGTGCCGGAAGAAGGTGCCAGCTCTCTTCTTATCTAACACATGCATACAGATACTTATATGGATAGTCAAAACCCACATCTGGAACCATTATACATTCCTCTACCCTGGGTGATGTTTTTCCTCCAGGCCCACCTATGTAGCTGCCAGAGACCCCCTATGTAACTGATCTGTGACTTCACCATAGAAAACACATCATCCATCAGCATCCAGACCTCGGGTCTCTGTCCATACTAGATCCAGATGTACTGGCCATCACTAAAATAAATACAAACATGACGTATGCCTACACCTGTCATTTCATCCTAACAGCAGGCAAGACAACCGGGGCCAGGAAACCAAGGGGATCGTAGATTGAGTTGACAATGGATAAAATGACCCTTCTTGTCATCGGTCTGTCTTGTAACTAAGACAGACTTTTACTTACTCTTTTACTCTTTTACTTCACTGGCTCGATGTACTTCTGGGATGGACATCTCACACCTCCCTGCTATGGCTCATCCATTTTGTTAAAGTGAAACCTCCACTGGCACACAAAGTGCAGAGGTCACAAGTCAAGGTCACTGCATCATCTTCTGTAGCTTTGCTTGTCAGGCAGTCATCTACATAAAAGTTATGTAGGACTGTTTGCACAGCTTCTGGGGATGCAGTGGCTTTGTGGTCCTTGGCGGTTCTTCTCAGTGCGTATGCTGCGACGCTTGGTGACGAGGTGGCACCGAAGAGGTGCACTGTCATCCTAAATTCTTCCAAGGGCACATCCAACTTGCCATTAGGCCATCAAAGAAAGCAGAGGAGATCTGCATCCTCTTCTGGGACACTGACTTGATAACTTGATCAACTTGATGTCTGCCATCATGGCTATTGGCTCCTCACGAGATCTTAAGAGGACACCAACCAGCGTGTTGGTCAAGTCGGGTCCCTGAAGTACCTCACCAGTCAGAGACCGGCCCTGAAACGAGGCTGTGCAGTCAAAGACCACTCACAACTTTATTTTCTTGGGGTGATACACCCCATGGTGTGGTATGTCATCACGGTTCAGCTGAGGTGCTGGAATTTAGGCAGCATAGACTTTGCCAGTGATGATGATGTGCCACAGCTCCATAGCTTTTGAATGAATAGGCCTACATCTGCTTCTAATTGTGGTAAGTGTACCTCCTTGTGGTAAGGCCACTCCTTGATATCTGATTGTTTAGGTATGTTGTCAGTATGAACAGGTATGTTGCTCTGAGTGTACACCTTGGACAGGTCAAGATACTTGGTGTCTTCCAGTCTGCACACTTCCAGGTCTAATATCACATAACTGTTCATGACTTTATGTTCTCCAGGTTTGTTTTGATCTATGGTGCTGAGAAGTATTTTTGTTGGTTTGCCTTTATTGTTTCTTTTGCAGGTCTCCCGTGCAAAACATTGCTGTGCTTCCCGGGTCCATAAAGGCAAACGTTTCCACATATTTGTCGCTCTTTTTTGATTTACGTCTCCAACTGCTTTTCCCCACTCAGCGACACCCGCTGAGGACAAAACTCTGGTTATTGGCAGCTCTATTCTGAGGAACGTGAAGTTAGCAACACCAGCGGCCATAGTCAAATGTATCCCTGGGGCCAGAGCGGGCGACATCGAATCAAATTCAAAACTGCTGGCTAAAGCTAAACGTACATTCAGCAAGATTGTTATTCACGTCGGCGGCAATGAAACCCGGTTACGCCAATCGGAGGTCACTAAAATTAATATTGCCTCAGTGTGTGAATATGCAAAAACGATGTCGGACTCCATAGTTTTCTCTGGACCCCTCCCAAATCTGACCTCCGATGACATGTTTAGCTGCATGTCATCATTTAATCGCTGGTTGTCCAGGTGGTGTCCAGCAAATGATGTGGGTTTCGTTAATAATTGGCAAACTTTCTGGGGAAATCCTGGTCTCATTAGGAGAGATGGCATTCATCCCACTTTGGATGGAGCTGCTCTCATTTCTAGAAACCTGGAAAATTTTATTAGTAAATTAAATCCCTGACAACCCAGAGTTGAGACCAGGACAGAGAGTTGCAGTCCTATACGCCTCTCTGAGCTTCTAGTTCACTTACCCAGCCATAGTTTCCATAGTTTTATACCAACGGTGTCTGTCCCCCGACCACCTAAATTATTTAAATCTAAAATTAAACAAAGAGGAGTTGTGCATAACAACCTCATAAAAATATTTTAATTTTTTCTTCTGTGACAGAAAGACAAAACAGGAGACTCAAATGTGGACTGTTAAATATCAGGTCTCTTTCGTCTAAAGCAATGTTAGGAAACAAATTAATATCAGATAATCATGTTGATTTACTCAGTCTCACTGAAACCTGGCTGTGTCAAGATGAATATGTCAGTCTAAATGAATCCACTCCTCCCAGTCATAATAATACCCACATTCCTCGAGGCAGCGGCCGAGGAGGGGGAGTTGCAGCCATTTTTAACTCTAGTCTGTTAATCAGCCCTAAACCTACACTAGATTATAATTCATTTGAAAGCCTTGTTCCTAGTCTTTTACATCCGATCTGGAAAACCTCGCAGCCACTTTTATTTGTTATAGTGTACCGTGCTCCTGGCCCATATTCTGAATTTATATCTGAATTCTCATATCTGAGTTTTTATCCAGTCTAGTTCTTAAATCAGATAAAGTTATTATTGTAGGCGATTTTAACATTCATGTCGACGTTGATAATGACTCCCTGGCTACCGTGTTTATCTCATTATTAGACTCCATTGGCTTCAGTCAGGGTGAACATGAACCCACTCACTGTTTTAACCATACCCTCGATCTAGTTCTGACGTATGGAATTGAAATTGATAACCTAACAGTCTTTCCACAGAATCCCTCGCTATCGGATCATTATTTGATTGCTTTTGATTTCTTTTTACTGGATTACACACCACTCAGCAACAGTTACTATACTAGGTGTTTATCAGATAGTACTGTCGCAAAATTTAAGGAAATGATTACTCCGTCATTAAATTCAATACTAAGTCCTTCAGTAACAGAGGTTTCCCGTACTGACTTTAACCTCTCTCAAATTGATCATTTTGTGGATAGCGCCATAGACTTTCTGTGAACAACACTCAACTTTGTAGCTCCTCTTAAAAAGAAGTTAACAAAGCAAAGAAAGTTCGCTCCTTGGTATAACTCTCAAACCCGAAAGTTAAAACAAATGTCGCGAAAGTTTGAAAGGAATTGGCGATTAATCAAACTGGAAGAATCTCGTTTAATCTAGGCAGACAGTCTCAAAACTTATAAGAGGGGTCTCCGCAATGCCAGAGCAAACTATTACTCAGCTTTAATAGAAGAAAACAAAAATAACCCCAGGTTTCTTTTCAGCACTGTAGCCAGGCTGAATGAGAGTCAAAGTTCTATTGAGCCTTGTATTCCTTTAGCCCTTAGCAGTCATGATTTTATGAGCTTTTTTAATGACAAAATTCTAACTATTAGAGGCACAATTCATGACCTCTTGTCCTCAGATAGTACCTATCTAAGCTCAAACACAGCTGTAAGACTGAATATATATTTAGATTGCTTCTCCCCAATTTCTCTTCAAGAATTGACCGCAGTGATTTCTTCATCTAAGTCATCAACTTGTCTCTTAGACCCCATCCCAACTAGGCTACTCAAGGAGGTCTTACCTTTAGTTAACACCCATATATTAGATATGATCAATATATCCTTATTAACAGGCTATGTACCACAGTCTTTTAAGGGAGCTGTAATTAAACCTCTACTAAAAAAGCCCACCCTGGATCCAGAGGTGTTAGCCAACTATAGACCAATATCTAATCTTCCCTTTATGTCAAAGATCCTTGAGAAAGTAGTCACAGACCAGCTGTGTGATTTTCTCCATGATAATAATTTATTTGAGGAATTACAGTCAGGATTTAGAGTGCATCATAGCACTGAGACAGCACTAGTTAAAATTACAAATGACCTTCTGATTGCTTCAGACAAAGGACTCATCTCTGTACTTGTTTTATTAGATCTTAGTGCGGCGTTTGACACTATTTACCATGAAATTCTGCTACAGAGACTGGAACACTTAATTGGCCCAAAAGGTTCTGCACAAAGCTGGTTTAAATCTTATTTATCTGATCATTTTCAGTTTGTTGGCATTCATAATGAATCATCCTTACGTACTAAAGTTTGTTTTGGAGTTCCGCAAGGTTCTGTGCTCGGACCAATCCTATGCTTCCTTTAGGTAACATCATTAGAAATCACTCTATAAATTTTCATTGTTATGCGGATGATACACAGTTGTATTTATCGATGAAGCCAGAAGAAATTAATCAACTAAACTCCATAACTGCCTTAAAGACATAAAAACCTGGATGAGCACCAATTTCCTGATGTTAAATTCAGATAAAACTGAAGTTATTGTTCTTGGCCCCAAACAACTCAGAGACTCTTTATCTGATGACATAGTTTTTCTAGATGGCATTGTTCTGGCCTCTACCACTACCGTAAGAAACCTCAGAGTAACATTTGATCAAGATTTGTCTTTTAATTCTCATTTAAAACAAACTTCACAGACTGCATTTTTTCATCTGCGTAATAAGATGAAAATTAGGCCTATCCTGACCCAAAAAGATGCAGAAAAATTGGTCCATGCTTTTGTTACCTCAAGGCTGGATTACTGTCACTCTCTATTATCAGGTAGCTCTAGTAAATCCTTAAAAACTCTCCAGCTAATTCAGAATGCAGCAGCACGTGTAACAGGAACTAAGAAACAAGATCATATTTCTCCTGTTTTAGCTTCTCTGCACTGGCTCCCTGTAAAATCCAGAATTGAATTTAAAATTCTACTGTTAACTTATAAAGCTCTAAATGGTCAAGCTCCATCATATCTTAGAGAGCTCATAGTGCCATATTATCCCACCAGAACTCTGCGCTCTGAGAACGCAGGGTTACTCGTGGTCCCTAAAGTCTCCAAAAGTAGATCAGGAGCCAGAGCCTTCAGCTATCAGGCTCCTCTCCTGTGGAATCATCTTCCTGTTACAGTCCGGGAGGCAGACACCGTCTCCACATTTAAGACTAGACTTAAGACTTTCCTCTTTGATAAAGCTTACAGTTAGGGCTGGCTCAGGCTTGCCCTGTACCAGCCCCTAGTTAGGCTGACTTAGGCCTAGTCTGCCGGAGGACCACCTATAATACACCGGGCACCTTCTCTCCCTCTCTCTTCCCCTCTCTCTCTCGTATCCTATTACTGCATCTTGCTAACTCGGCCATTCTGGATGTCACTAACTCGGCTTCTTCTCCGGAGCCTTTGTGCTCCACTGTGCCTGGATAGCGTGATGTGTGTGGTTGTGCTGCTGCCGTGGTCCTGCCAGATGCCTCCTGCTGCTGCTCCTGCCATCATTAGTCATACTTCTACTGTTATTATACACATATGATTAGTATCACACGTGTATACTGCCAGATACTAATATATACTTTCAACATATTGTACCACAGTAGCCAGAACTATAACGATAATATTATTACTTTCATGAATGTTGTTGTAAGCTACTGCCATTACCGTCTGTCCTTCATCTCTCTCTCTCTCTCTCTCTCTGTCTCTCTCTCTCTCTCTCTCTGTCTCTCTTTCTGTCTCATTGTATCATACAGATTACTGTTAATTTATTATGCTGATCTGTTCTGTACAACATCTATTGCACGTCTGTCCGTCCTGGAAGAGGGATCCCTCCTCAGTTGCTCTTCCTGAGGTTTCTACTGTTTTTTTTCCCCGGTAAAGGGTTTTTTTGGGGGAGTTTTTCCTTATCCGTTGTGAGGGTCCAAAGGACAGAGGGATGTCGTATGCTGTAAAGCCCTGTGAGGCAAATTGTGATTTGTGATATTGGGCTTTATAAGGCTAGAACAGTGGTTCCCAACCTTTTTTCCTTGAAGCCCCCCTTGCCTGTGTCCAAGACAAGTCATGCCTCCCCAACCCCAACCCCTACCTGCATACACGCACTAAAAGAAGAAAGTGATGAATAACATAACGTTTATTTTCAAAAACAAGGAATAAAGGGTAGACTTTCAGGGATGTATTAGCACCGAGGCCTATACAAACAGCTCTGTCAAAGATCTCCTTCAAACAATTAACTTAAACAGGAGAATTCTGTCGATATTCACATGCATGTCAACACAGCTTCACACACAGCTATACATATTTATGTGTAATAATTACAATAACAACAAACATCAATAAGAATAAACATCAATAACAATAGGCAAGTTATTCCTTACGTTTTTTAATCTGTGCCAGTTAATTCATTCATAAACTAATGGCCACCTTGGGTTTGCATACCTTTGACCAGGGAGGCAATATCAGGTGTGATGGTTGTGACAGCCACTCTAAAGTCCTGGGGCCTGTATCACAATGCGAGATCAACCTTTCCTGGGTTACCCAGGAATCGGTATCACGACGCTGGATATCAACTTGGTAACTCAACCCAGGGTTGCTTTATCAAGAGCCGTGAATGCGCACGCAGCGGACCAATCATCAATCAATCAATCATGAGAGAAGCGCAGCGTCACTGAGCATCACTGAGAATCCTCTTAGAGCGTCCTCACAGAGCATCCTCACAGAGCGTCGTATTTTAGGGGAAAAAAAGTATTTCTTGTGAGGATCAGAGATTAATTCTACTAAAATATGAGGAGGAGAAAAGCAACATTACAGAAAAGACCAACAACGTGGCAGCTGCACGAGGAGGAACCATGCATGGCAACGCATAACGGGATGAATAATGTTTAGTTTTAGTTTAGATTAGTTTATTTGCACATAATGTTAAAAACAGACAGTATAAAATTTACAAGATTAAAAAAAAGAAAAGTGCCAGAGAGGTTAGAAGCCACTAAAAGCTTATCAAAGAAATTCCCCTGTCAAAACATCAATGAAATCACATAATAGAGAAGAAAAAAACAGGTAAGGAAAGAAGAAATAGAGGAAGAGAGAAAACAAGGTAGCAAATAAAATTATGTGTAGGTTAAATTACTCATCACTAGTTCAAGTAGCTACAGTACCTGTACCTGTACATCTGACACTGATCACACCCTTGAATCCCATGAAATCAATGCTGCGCAGATGAATTGCATGTATTACAATTATTGTCTAACATCATTGCATCTGATAAATTGGTCTTCTTTGTCATAACGTTGTATATGCTACAATAAAGCTTAAAGCTGACACCACAATTAAATCATATCAACACCAAATTGATAGTCTGAATAAAATCATCCTGAGATTGAGCTGTGTTACACATTAACAGCTGCGCAAAAATACCTAGTCTCCCTCTTTAAAAAACAAAAAGGAAAATCCCTCAAACACCATGAAGTGTAGACATGGTAGGCTACTTTCCACATTTCCAGCAGCAAAGCTGTCAATTAGGCCCATTATCTCTAACAGAGATCATTTCCTCCAACAAAACAAAATGTTGGCACTAATTAATGGTGCTATTAAGTGTCTGCAAATGATCAGTTTCTTTCTTATGACGGGGTGGGATGAAATTTCGACTTCTTTTCACTCCTTTTTGAACAATCTCTTCATTGTCTGTTGTTGCTTTTTTTTTCTTTTTTAATGTTCAAAATAAACTTTCAAATCAAAATCAATCAAATAAATTAAACTTCCCGTCATGACTGGGCTGCATTTCTGTCAGTGGAGTCATTTTTTTCTGAACGGCTGATTGGCCAGTGGGTGGTGCTTTTTATTGGATCAGATTCAACCCTGAACTTACCCTGCTCTGGAGCAGGATAGCCGTTCAGAGTAAGTTACCATGGTGATCTCCCCCGATAAGAACTGAACTGGCTTTGTGAGACCGAAAACCCAGGGTTAACCCTGAAGTTACCTCGCTAATACATTAATCCTGATTCATAATACAGGCCCCTGGTGGACATCAAGTCTGTTTCTCGCTTTTGTTTTTATTGTCACAAGGGCACTGAATACTGTCTCAGACAAGTGTAGTGCTGAATGGGAGAGTAACCCTTGCTACTGTGTGTTTGGCCAGTCTGGGAGCAACAGCTTGTCCTTTGACAATCCAAAACATTTTGTATCCGTTCTCCTGGAAATATTTTTTTGACACAGAATCAGCTTGAAGGTCACAAAGCTCACCTTCACAGCCGAGGTATTCCACGTCCTTGAGGGTGGAAATGTAGGGGTCCAGCACCCACGCTTCCTTTCATAAGTACTCACCGATGTTAGCGAAGCGGCTCTTAAACTCCTCACGGAGCAGGTTCAGGTGCCGGGTAAACTCAGTGCGTAAAGACGCACGCACCGTGCCAGCTGACTGTTTCAGCGGTGGTGGAAAATGCTGCAATTCCCCTTTCGACATTTTTTCTACTCTGTAATCAAGTTTGCACACAAAAGCGTCCAGGGCGTCTTTGCACTGCATGACATTTGATTCAGGTTCCTGCATCCGCTTGTTCGTCTCATTGTAGAGCGTGAATGTGTCTGCCAGGTATGCCGTTTTGATCCAAAACGCATCACTCAGCCGTTCATACAGTGGTTCCTTTATTTTTTCTTGGAGCCTATCCCAGGTGACATCGGGCAAGAGATAGGGTACACCCTGGAAAGGTAATTTAGAGTGGATCTTCTTGATAGTGCCAATTGCTTCTTCCTTTCAAAATATTCTCAATTTTCACCAATAGTCTGGTGGTGTTTGGTCTCCTGGTGTCGTTTCAGTTTGCTTGGCTTCTTGTTGTCATTAGCTAGCTTCTCACCACAAATGGCGCATTCTGGCCGAGAACTGTCCTGTCCTTCAATAAAACCAAAATCAAGGTAACTCTCGAGATATTGCGTTGTTTTCTTCTTCGATACAGATGAATCATCCGTACTTTTACATTTCTCAGACATGGTGTTTCATTCATAAAGTGAGGCTGACAGCAGGAAAACAATCGGGTCTGAATTACCCAGGTCTAGCCTAGCCTGCTAGCTGACCTGAAGAGAGAGAATGCCACTTTCGTGGGGTTAGAGGTCAGAGGTGTTGGTAATAAATATCTTCGAACAAAAATATGTTTTAATTTGGATTATGCAGTTTTTGATTAACCAATTGAGTGTGTTACATGCCACCCTTTGCTGTGTGGCATGTGAGCACAGCTGCGAACTAACTCTTGGGGTTCACCGGCTGTAAATTGTTCCAAAAAGTACACCTCTTAGCTTTTTGGCTAGTGTGTGACTACTTAAACCATCTTCTGATTTCTTGTATTCTTTGAGCACTTTTAGTTTTGCACTGCTTTCCACTAATACAGTCTCCAACTCAAGTTCCTCCTTTGCAACCTTGAGTTTGGCCATTTTAATTTCAAGCTGCTGTCTTTTCTTCTGTGCAGCCGCACGTTCAAGCAGAGCTGCATGTTCAGCTTCTTGTTTAACACGTGTTGATGAAACTCGTGATATGGCTGATGTGCAATTAACCTGAGATTTGTATAAGCGGGTGCGCCAAGAATTGTTGACGCTAACCTGTGAAACAGTATCTTGTAGATCAACTTCATCGTCTATCTTTTAGTTTCTTTAATGAACTTTCTGATGGATGCCATTTTGAGTTCAAAACATTTCTCCTGATCAGATATTTTTTCATCTTCAGGCAAAATACTGGCAACTTCATTGCTGAGACAAGTACTCATTTAAAGAAAGTGCAAAATCATATTCCATCACCTCTTTCACACTTCGTAAATTTTGAGCATCACCCATCATTGTCTCCACATCCTTAATTTTAGTTGTCAGAGCTCCTAATTTGCATTTTCTCCTTGTTATGCACCTTTGCAATTTCTCCTCTTGTGCTTTTGCTGTCAGCTTACGTGACCTTCCCTGCTCCAGTGTATCCTCAAGACAGAAGGCTCTCATTCCATTTTTCCGAGCAGCAAGCCTCGCCCTCCTAGCGTGCTGCAGCTAAAATTAGCTCCGTAAGCTAGTCTTTTGACTAAATGTAGTGGCACTCTGTTCTCTCTTCTTTATTCTTTTATTTATTTATTTTTTTAAAAGATATTTTTGGGGCATTTTTAAGCCTTTAATCGATAGGACAGACAAGGGTTAACGGGAGAGAGAGAGGGAGTGACATGCAGCTAAGGCCCACAGGCTGGAGTCGAACCCGGGCCGCTGCAGCAACGGTCTTGTACATGGGGTGCCTGCTCTACATACATGTCGTTCTCTCAGTTCACTCAGTGAATTTGCTCTCACTGCGCCTCTCCACCACACCTACCTGCCAGCCTGTGACTCATTACTCCTTGCCACTATAAATACTCCTGCTTCACAGACACTCGTAGCCAGATTTTTCTTGCCATTCCCATACAAGACTTTCCAGCGCTTCCTCGTTGCCGACTTAGCCTGTCTCTGACTCTCCTGGTAGCTCCCTGGTACATCACTCAGCCTTCTGTCCTCCACCAAGAGCTCTGCTTCCATGACTGTTGTTTCTGTTCACCTGTTCCCCATGGCTTTTTGGAGGGACTGTTACTCAGCTTGTAACTGCACCGGTCCAATAATAATGGCCACGCATCATACAGATGACTTTTCTGATTTATTGCCGCCTTTCTTTCACCAGACACCGTGAAAACGTGTGCGTCTCTTGAACCATGCAGAATAATGTCAATTTAGGCCGTAGCACTCTGTTCCTCTGCAGCCACATTTGGCTCTTTTCTCTGCAGGCATGTTGTCTCTCTCTCTGCTGCCTATTGTTTCCTGACCCATGATGCATCAGGTGTGTCCTTCACTAAACTCTGTTCATTTGGCCTGTGACACCCAAAGTCAAAATAAAACATTCAAAGGCATTGGACTTTTTAACCAAATATTATTTGAAGTAATGTATTTTAGTCCAGTTTTAAATTAAAATTACCCTTTTTAAACAACTTATTTATTACATTTTAACACATTTTAATGACTGTATGAATTCAAACATTGACCAAATTATTACTGAAAAATATAAAAGAAACATTTTAATGAAATCTCTGTAAAACTCTCAGACAGTTACACTCCCACCAAGTTGCTATGATTTATGATAACCTTTATGAAAACATTTAAATAAATCCAGTAACTTCCAGAAATAAACTCTGGTATCTTGTACCTCTTAGGTACCCTCTTAGGCTTAGAGACTGGTTCCATCATCACACATTTTAGATGTTTTCTACAAGCACAACTAATTTATGAAGAGGACGTTCAAGAATAGATAAACTAGTAAGTCTTTGACCCTCTTTTCCAAGATTTCTGTTTCCCATTTGTACAGTGGCTTTCCGTACCAATCCATCTCCATCTTTGCAAACATCTAGTACTCTTCCAAGTCACCACTCATTGCGTGGAATCTCACTCTCTTTGACAATAACAATGTCTCCAATCTTCACATTACGCCTTGAGGAGTGTCAGCATTGTCTGAGGGTGATGTTCGCGAGATACTCTCTCCTCCATCTACTCCAGAATTGCTCCATTAGGTACTGTACCCTGCGCCATCTTTTCCTGGCATACACATCTTCTGTCACAAATTTTCCTGGAGGAGGAAGTGGGACAGAGCTTTTCACGGTGAGTAAATGGTTTGGAGTAAGTGGCTCTAGACTTTTGGGATCATTGATGCTGTCAGTAGTGAGGGGGCGGATGTTTACAATTGACATAGCTTCATAGAAAAATGTTCTTAAAGAAGCATCATCTAATATGCCTGCTCTCTTGGAGAGGACCCAGCTCAGGATACTCCTTACTGTCCTTATCTGCCGTTCCCAAATCCCTCCCATGTGACTGGCATCTGGTACGTTCATGGTGAAGTCGCAATGTTTCTCGACCAGGTAAGACATCAATTTGTCTTTATCCACTTCTTTTAAAGCCTTTGTCAACTCATTTTTCGCTCCAACAAAATTTGTCCCTCTGTCTGACCTGATTTGTCTTACAGCTCCACGAATAGCTATAAAATACCACAGTGCATTTATGAATGCATCAGTTGTTAGATCTTCCAATATTTCGATGTGAATTGCCCTTGAGGATAGACAGGTGAATATGAGACCGTACCTTTTCTGCTCTTTACGACCTTGCTTAGTGAGAAAGGGTCCAAAACAATCCATCCCGCAGAAGGAGAACGGTGGTGAAGGCTCAACACGATCAGCAGGCAAATCCGGCATTTTTTGCGTTTATGTTGGTCTGCGAACTCTTCTGCATGTGACACATTGTTTGATGTAGTTTGCCACAACTTTGCTGCCACCAACTACCCAGTAAGCATTTGTTCTGAGCTCATTGAGGGTCTGCCCTCTGCCTTGGTGCTGACTTTTTTCATGGCAGTAACTTAGGATCAGACGTGTGATCACCCCATCTTTTGGCAAGATTACTGGATGCTTCAAGTCATGAGGTAAGGAGGCCTTCTTTAATCTCCCTCCCACCCTGAGAACACCATCTTGCAACACTGGGTCAAGCTGGAACAACTGATGGTTATGTGGCAGTTTGCCATGACTCAGTACTCTCATTTCCTCTTTGAAGGCATCCTTTTGTGCCAATTTCACAAGTGCAAGACTGGCTTGTCTTCTGTCTTCAACATTTATGGGGTCTGCTGGTTTGACTCCTTTTAAGAGTTTTTGGATCCGAGCAACAACAGTCAGTGCTGTATGCCATTTTGAGAACCGCTCGAACCTCTCAAGAAAACTGTCCTCTTCAACTGCTTTTGTTTGTAGTACTTGTGTCATTTTGACTTCTGGATCTCCCACCATGAGCTATGGTGTTGACTTTGGTACATCAAACTCTCTTTCCCACATGATCAGCTGGGTTTTGGTCAGTCTCAATGTAGTACCAGTGAGCTGAATCTGTTGTTTCTCTGATTCTTTGAACCCGATTTGCTACAAAAATGTGAAATCTGTGGGTTTCATTGTTGAAGTAGCCGAAGACTACCTGTGAGTCGGTCCAAAAGTATTCTTGGTCAATTTTGAGCTCCAGCGCCTCCTTTAACATAGTGCTGACTGCTGAGGAGACCACTGCAGCTGTTAACTCCAGTCTAGGTATGGTTACAACTTTGGTGGGTGCAACCCTCGCCTTACCTATGACTAAGGAGCAATGCACTTTGTCTTCCGTTACCACTAGGATATATGAGCACTGACCATACCCATGGCTACTCGCATCCGAAAAGTGATGCAGCTCAACTTTCTGCACCTTCCCTAGGTTTTCAGGAGCAAAGCATCTTGGGACTCCACTTTACTCCCAACACTGCCTGTACTGGGAGTTCCCCGCGATTGAGATCCACATCCTGTACTCCATTAGCTCGTTCACTGTCAGGAATAGACTCCAAAACTTCTCTGTTGTTCGAGATGAACTTGTGGAGGTGTAACCTTCCTTTTGTGCACACAGTTTGTGCTTCTCTCACAAGTTTAATGGCTGAGTCCACAGATTCTACACTGATCAGGCCATCATCAACATAAAAAATTTTTTTTATGAAACTGGCTGCTGCGGGATAGTCCTTTTCATTTTGGCTTGCGAGGTCCTTCATTCCGTAATTCACGCAGCCGGGAGAAGATGCCGCTCCAAATAGATGGACCCACATGCGATACTCCTTTGGCTCTGATTTTGTATCGCCGTTCTCCCACCGCTGAAATCGTAAGTAGTCTCTGTCCTCTGAGCTTACGTGAAATCTGTGGAACATTTTTTCTACGTCACAGATCACTGCAACTGGGTATTCCTGTCAGTCCATTTGTGAGGTCAGGTCCTGATAGTAAGTGATCATTCAGAGCTGTGCCCTCATACTTGGCTGAACAATCAAACACAACCCTTATTTTTTCTGGCTTTCTAGGATGATACACCCCTTGGTGAGGAATATACCACACATTTCCTGCCTTGGGTTGATTCTCAGCTCTTTCTGCATCCCCATCCTTAAAAACACCATTCATTAACTTAAGGTAGTCTTCCTTAAATTTGGGATTTTTCTCAAATTTTGCCTTTAGCTGCTTCAGCCGCACCAGAGCCAGACGCTTGTTTTCTGGCAGTTGTGGGCGTGTTTTAAAGGGGAGGGGCATTTCCAGGTGCCCATCTGTATTCTTGTGTATTCTTTCATTCAGTAAGTGCATGAACTGTATGTCATCTTGTGAAATGCTCTTTTCCCCATGGTTAGTATCTTTGAAGTCAGCTTCAATGGCATTGATGACAGCAGTTGGTGTCAATGGTGGAAGTTCCCTGACAGATACGCGATGGCACAGACCTGTCACTTCCGTTGAATTTGCTACCTGTGATGAGGTGCCAACAATACTCCAGCCCAGGTCAGTTTTGATACCATATGGCTCATTGTCACCTCCTGTTATGACATGTCGTGGAGCCAAGGCTCTGGGGCAGTCATAGCCTATGAGGAGTCCAACCTCACAATCCATCAGCTCTGGCATCTCCTGTGCTATGTGGTTCAAATGTTTCCACTTTTTGGCGGTTTCAGGGGTAGGGATGTGAGAACGTTCGAGCGGGATGAAATCTCTGGTATAAACAGGTGGCAAAGTTGACAAAGCTTTTAGAGGCAAACCCTCTAACTCTAAGCTCACTGACTCTCTCGCTCTGTACAATGGAATCTTTTCCCATCATAGTGGTAAGCTTTAACTTGACTGGCTCTGAACCTGCTCCCATCTTCTCACATACTCCTTGGTCTACAAAGGTGTTGCTACTTTGCGTATCTAGTAGGGCATACACTAAGGTCTCACTTTCAGGGGTGGTGGTTGAAGAAATCCACACAGGTACTATCATGGATGTGCTCCCACCTTCACCTCTGTCAATGCAGCAAGAAAGGGAGGATGTGTTTTCTTCTGCTTGCACAGCATGAGCAGAGGATGTATCTGCAGCAGTAGATCTGTCCTCATGAAGAGGTGTTGGATGAGATTTCTTACACATGCCACAAGTAGCTTTTTTCTTGCACTCCTTTGAAATGTGTCCTCTCCTGAGACAACCAAAGCACAGATTATTGTCCAATATAAACCTCCTCTTTTCCTCTACAGGCTTACTGGAGAGCTCCTGGCATTTGTGGATGGAGTGACTTTCTCCACAGCATAGGCATGTGACTAGGTTTGGAGTTGATGATGACACGTTCACTTTCTTTAATGCATTTGAATTTCTTGAGCTGTTCTTCACAGCACTGCAAGTTTTCACCACATTCATTGCTATATCTGATTCACCTGCCTTCACATTTGTACTGAATGCACTAGCCTTTGGACGTTTAGCATCTCTTGAGGGCCTTTCTTCAACAGACTTTAAGGCCTGTAAGGAAGTCACAGGATTGCATGCGATATCAGCTTCCTTTGCCACAAAATCAGCAAATTCCTTGAAATTGGGGTATTCCTCTGTTTGTCGCAGCTGCTTTGTAACATGGTGATTCCAGCGAGAGATCAACCACTCAGGGAGCTTCTGGAGCATCTTTTGGTTCTCCTCACAATCATTTAACACCTGTAGTCCTTTAATGTGAGATATGGCATTGCTGCAGGTGGTTAGAAAATCACTAAATTGTCTCAATTTAAATGACTCTCTTGAGTTAATCTTTGGCCAATTGTTTAATTTTTCTCTAAATGCACGCTGGATTACAAATGGATGACCATAGCGAGCATTCAATGCCTCCCATGCTTGGTTGTATGCGTCATCATCTTTTCTGTAGAAGCTTCCTTCCACTACAGATTGTGCCTCACCACTGATGTATCTCTGCAGGTAAAACAACCTGTCTGCTGGATTTGTACATTGACATTCTATCAAAACTTTGAAACGTGTTTCGTGAATGTTTTCCACTCAAAGAACTTAAGTGGGTCTCCTATGAACACTGAGGGCTCAGGTGCAGGAAGCCTGGTAAGAACCATTGTGTCATGCAGGGCTTGTGCCAACAATGTTTCATTGTTAGTATTGTTTGTTTTTTCATAGCTATTCTGACATGTTTGTTCTTTTTTAATTTCTTTACAGGTTATAGGGGGACAACTGACTGCCTTACTGCATGTTGCTTTATTTTCATTGCAGGTCTCATCTGAGTCAGCTTCAGAATATGCCTTAAGTTTGGCAGCTATCACATTAAGATCTCTCTGATTTTCCAGTGTTTTAAGTTCTTGTCTTTGTGCTGCGAGTGCAGCCTTCTTTGCGGTCCACTGTGCAACACACTCTGCTCTTTTTGCTGTGATACTTTGCTGCTCCGCTGAAGCTGAAGACCGGTTGGGATGGTGGCTACAAACAGTCGACTTAGTCCTTGAAGACCCAAATATTGACTGAGCATATTCTTTGTCAAGTATCAAATGAAGCCTTGCACTTTCTGCTTTAGCATCAAATTCCTCTTGCCCCACTTCACTCATGTGCACCTTCATTAGCTCCATCAAATCTCTTGTTACTGCTGTGCAGGAATTCATTTTATGTCTAATCTCAGTAGAAGGGGCTAATTGAGATCGTACACTTTCATATGCGGCTCTCACTTTTGTCTCTAGCCCTTCAACAGCATCCATCATCTCACCCAAGTTTTCATCCAAGCGTTCATCTTTAAGATCAGTGCATGCAGCTTTAACCTGCTCTTTCCATTTTTCATACAATGTAATGAATTTCCCCTCTCTTTGAGAAATCTCTGAGGTTAACTTTCTCTCTCGTGAAGATTTTCTGGGTTGTACTGTCTGGGAGATTGTGGAGGTAGGCTTGCCCATTGTTACTTTTAGTATTTCTACTTTAGCAAGAATATCACCTATAAGTAACTCTAATTTCTCCCTTTCAGCCTCATCAGTTTGTGAGTGTAGCTGTTCACTCAAACTATTTAGTTCTTGTTGAAGGGACTCCATTTGCTCATTTAATTCATCACCTTCTGATTTTTCCTCATGAACTGACATTGTACTGGTTTTAGAAAAAGGCACTATATACCACCAAGTTACTGCTAAATGTGCAGATAAATCTTTATATATTATGTAGTTGTCAGTGCAATCAGCTGTTATTTCTAGTTACTCAAACAAACTTCTTTGTTTAGCTATTTAAACTCTCAGACCAAAAAACACCATTAAAAAATTAACAACTATTATGCTGGTAAATCAGGAACAACAATTGGGTAACAAAGATAAATCACTCTCTCAGTAATAAACCAGTATTTTTAACAAAATTCTTCCAACATATATTTCCGTTTTTTTTTTTTTGTTTGTTTTGGTTTTTTTACAGATCAATGAATTTCTCTCTCTTAATAAATCAGCAATTGTTTTGGTTTTATTCAGTCTTTTCTTTCAAACTGTGCAAAAATCCATAAAAGAGCACAGTCACACAGTCAAACCTGACGCCGTCTGCAGAGCCGCCCTCTTCCGTGTTTACAGCGATGGGATGAAACAGTCACAGCACACTGCGGCCCGTTGGGAATATTTGCAGAGCTGCCTATGGTGCTGCCTTCTACTAGCTAAATCCGCGGTACTCTCCACCCGGTGTCAGGAACGCCTCTCCCTTGAATCAGCACGCCACTTCTCTAGTCTCTTCTCCAGTCACACGCTGTCCAAGCGATGCTTCTCTCTCTTGTGCTGAACACGCGGTTCTTCACATGGGACTCTTGGCCATGCCAGCGTTACGTTTTCACTGTAACTGCACTGGTCCAATAATAATGGCCACACATCATACAGATGTCTTTTCTGATTTATTGCCGCCTTTCTTTCACCAGACACCGTGAAAACGTGTGCGCCTCTTGAACCATGCAGAATAATGTCAATTTAGGCCGTAGCACTGTGTTCCCAGTGAAGGATTCAGGCCCGCCATTAGTTCCACCTCCCCCCCGGCCCTCATCACAGGCCTCGGACTCGTCTGTGATGGCCCCAGCGAAGGTTTCAGGCCCGCCATCAGTTCAACCTCCCCCCGGGCCCTCATCACAGGCCTTGGACTCGCCTGTGACGGCCCCAGCAGAAGTTTCAAACCCAGCAGCACCCCCATCGCCTCCTCTACCCACAGACCAGCCCTGGGCCCCCCCGCCACATCTACCCCCTCTAGAGCCTTGTCCCTCTCCCTCTCCTTTCCATCCCCACCTTCCCCCATGGGCCTTCCCAACCATCTTGAAAGCCTGATCAAATCAGGGATTAAGATGGTTCCCCTCACCCCTAATATCAAGTCACACAGGAGCTTCAACTCTCCTGCTTCACAAACTAAAGCTCCCCCAGCTCCTCGCCCTCAGTTTTCATCTCCATCACCCAAACTTCCCCTGCTCGTCCTCCCCTGCCTGCCCCAGAGCTGGTATCCCTAAGAGCTAGGATGCACAGGGCCTCTGCTGTCCCAGGACTTACAGCCATGATAAAGGTAATATCAAGCTGGGGCCCTGTGAGACAATATTCTCACCTAGTGCTATATCTACAGCCACACCACATAGACCAGATTACAGAGGGACAGTTAGACTGTCCAATCAGAGAAATTTAATCCATATCCCTTGTAAGAAGATAATGTCCAGTCCCACTGAAACTAATCTGAAACTTGCTGTGCTTAATGTCAGATCCTTGTCTAACAAATCATTTTTAATTAATAATTTGATCTCTTCGTATAATCTTGATTTTATGTTTTTAACTGAAACATGGCTTGACAAAAACACAGGTAATGCTGTTCTAACGGAATCAGCTCCACCCAACTACAAATTTGAATCTGAAACACGAGAAAACAAAAAGGGTGGAGGTGTCTGTGCAATATTTAGAGATCATATGGTTACGCACAGGTTGTCATTTGGGGTGTTTTCATCATTTGAGTATGTATCCTTTAGAATGAAGCTAAAACAATATCCGTCCATACTCTATGTATACAAGCCTCCCCAGCACCGTCAAAGTTTTATTGATGATTTTACCAGGATGCTTTCAATTGTATGCACAGACTTTGATGGTTTGGTCATTACAGGTGATTTTAATGTACATGTGGATAATGTCTGTGACAGAAATGCTAAAGAGCTCAGTGCTGTCCTTGAAACCTTTGGCCTGACTCAGCATGTGTGTGAGCCCACCCACAGCAGAGCGCAGCACACTCTGGACCTGCTCATTACAAAGGGGGTTAATATTTCAAATGTCAATGTGGTTGATGTTGCTCTGTCTGATCATTTCTGTGTCTTCCTTGACCTGTCTGTTTCTCCCAAACCACCGGCTGGTCCTGCAGTTGTTCGGAGGAGACACATAAATAACAGCACAGGTGCTCTGTTCATGGAAAAGATAAACTTTGAAAATGCCTCATGTTCTAATTCTAATGTTGATGATTTGTTGAACTCTGTTACTTCGAGTGTTTTGACTGTTCTGGACACCATTGCCCCTGTGAAGGTTAAAATGGTTAAAGATAAGCAGAAGGCGCCATGGAGGAATGACAACTTGGTCAGGGCTCAGAAAAGGGAGTGCCGGAGGGCCGAGCGGAAATGGCGCAAGTCAAAGCTTCATGCTTATTATGAAATTTACAAAGAGAAGTTGTACGTGTTCAACCAGATCTTACGTAGAACAAGGGAGAGGTACTTTTCTGAAATTATTGGAAACTGCGGTAACAACTCGCGTGTCTTATTTGCAACAGTGAACAGATTAACAAACCCTCCAGCTCAACTGCCTTTGGAACTGATCTCCACATCTAAGTGTAATGAGTTTGCAGTATTCTTTTGCAACAAGGTTCAGACCATTAAAAATGCCATCATTTCCACAACACCAGTAACAACCCTGCAGCCACCTAGACACTTAGAGCTGACTCATTTTGCACCTGTAACTGACAAAACTGTCCAAGAGATCATCACCAGTCTGAGTTCATCTACATGCTGCCTTGGTGTGTTACCCACTAGATTTCTAAAGTCTGTGCTGAGCAGTTTGTTACCACCACTCGCTCACATAATTAACATGTCACTGCAGTCTGGAAGATTCCCAAAGGCCATGAAAACTGCGGTCATTAAGCCTCTCCTAAAGAAGAGCAGTCTTGATGCCACAGTACTGAACAACTACCGGCCCATTTCAAATCTGCCGTTTTTAGGCAAAGTCCTTGAGAAAGTTGTTTACCAACAGCTTACTGACTTTCTCCTAATGAACAACTCCTTTGATGTTTTCCAGTCAGGTTTTAGACCCCATCACAGCACTGAGACCGCTCTTATTAAATTGAAATTGATTGATTGATTAAGGTGACAAATGACATCCGCCTGAACACTGACGTAGGCAAAGTCTCAGTTTTGGTCCTGCTAGATCTGAGTGCTGCGTTTGACACTGTCGATCATGAGATCCTGTTACAGAGATTAGAGGACTGGGTGGGCATCTCTGGCACTGCCCTAAATTGGTTGAAGTCCTATCTAGAAGACAGGAGGTACTTTGTTGAAATTGGTAACTGTGTCTCAGACCACATGGCCTTGACCTGTGGGGTGCCCCAAGGGTCAATCCTGGGACCCCTTCTGTTCAATCTCTACATGCTGCCTTTAGGCCAGTTAATACAAAGTAATAATGTGTCCTACCACAATTATGCAGACGACACTCAGATCTATGTGTCACTGACAGCAGGTGAATCTGGACCAGTAGATTCGCTCTGTCACTGCATCCAACAGGTCAGTGTGTGGATGCAAAACAACTTTCTCCGGCTAAATTCAGACAAGACTGAAGTCATCGTATTTGGTCCACAGAAACAAAGAGAAAGTGTCAGCAGTCACCTCCAGTCTCTCTCTCTAAAACCTACAAATCAGGTTAGAAATCTCGGGGTAATAATGGACTCAGACTTGAACTTTAAAGCCACAGTGTGTAGGAATTTTCCCATCTAACTTTGAAATCACATATTGCATTCAAACAGATGGCGCACTCTAGCGCCTCACTGTTTCAAACACGTATTGCAACAACGGTAGCCGCTGTGTATCAAAAAGCTATGATAACACTGATGAAACCATGTCATCCGATACTACATGGAGTATTAATTCAGGCTCCTACACAGACACACGTGACGTGAGTTGACAAACCCCCTCCTCACCATGCTGGCTGTGTTTACAACGTAGGACTGTTGGGGTGGGTGTAAATTCAAACAGCTGATAGTGGCCAGCGGCACTACTGCCGCATAACAAAGTCCCACTCTGAGCATAATGCAGGATCATGTATTATGCAGCATCACGGGAGACGGAATCCTTGTCGCCAAGAAAGTGCAAAAGGGAATCAAAAAGGCAGTGTGACCGGCGAATTAAAAAAACAAGGGTCAGCATTGGGGTTGCCTTTCCCAGGTGGAGAGAGCTGCTGAAGGAGAAAGGTAATACAATCACAGGCCAGCGCTAACGGCGGCTAATGGCTGCGCAGTGATGCGAGGAGAGGGATGAGGCTGTTAGCGCCTGGCCGCTAACACGGGCTAACAGCCAACAGCAACGCTGGCCTGTGATTGCATTACCATCCTCGCTCAGCAGCTCTCTCTACCTGGGAAAGGCTAACCCGATGTGGGCCTTCGTTCTGTTCTGTTAATTCGCCGGTCACGCTGCCTTTTCTATTCCCTTTTGCGCTTTCTTGGCGACAAGGATTACGTCCCCCATGATGCTGCATATGCATGATCCTGTATTATGCTCAAACAGTGGGACTTTGTTTCAAATTTGCCAGGGTAGTAGTGAAGCGCCTCTTGCTCCTCTCCTTCAGCTCCTCAGTCACGCAGTGCTGGCCTGGCTCTCAACGAAAACGCGGAAGGCGGTGCTGTATGTCCCTTGCTGGCGGGTGTATTCTCAAGATGGCGAAGCGTAATGGAACCCCACAGACGACTTACCCGCACAATGTACAAACAAATCCTAAATTTTCCTTTTACGAGAATAAGTCAGATTATTGGTGGAGGTAATAGTACACCAGTGATGACATATTTATGAATGCAGATATCAATTTTTGCCAAGAAACAACTGAAAATTTTACACACTGTGGCTTTAACAGCCACATCAAATCAATAACATCAGCAGCCTTTTACCATCTAAAAAACATTGCCAAAATCAAAGGTATAGTGTCTAAACCTGAGTTGGAGAGACTTATCCATGCATTTGTCTCTAGTAGGTTAGACTACTGTAACGGCCTGCTCACTGGCCTCTCCAAACGGGCCGTAAGACAGCTGCAGTACATCCAGAATGCTGCTGCTCGGGTCCTGACCAGAACCAGGAAGTACGAGCACATTAGTCCTGTGCTCAGGTCTCTACACTGGCTTCCTGTGGCTCAGAAAATGGACTTTAAAGCAGCTCTGCTTGTGTACAAGTCTCTCCACGGCCTAGCACCAAAGTACATCTCTGACATGTTAGTGCCATATGAACCATCTCGGACTCTGAGGACCTCAGGGACCGGCCTCCTGCTGGTGCCCAGAGTCAGGACTAAACATGGGGAATCAGGGTTCCAGTTTTATGCAGCTAAAATCTGGAACAGTCTTTCTGAAGATGTGAGACAGGCCTCTACTCTGACAATGTTCAAATCTAGGCTCAAAACAGCTCTATTTCACTGTGCATATGACTGAAAGGATCTTATCTGCACTCTTCTCTTTTAAAATTCATTTTATAATGATTATTTATGTTTTTATTTTGTATTGTGATTGTAATGCATTTTCTTCTTCTGTAAAGCACTTTAAATTACTTTGTGTACAAATTGTGCTCTACAAATAAACTTGCCTTGCCTTGCTTTGCCTTGCCTTCCTCTGCAGCCACATTTGG
The DNA here is from genome assembly GCA_026686955.1 of Epinephelus cyanopodus. Lineage (NCBI taxonomy): Eukaryota > Metazoa > Chordata > Actinopteri > Perciformes > Serranidae > Epinephelus > Epinephelus cyanopodus. The sequence continues at coordinate 46,373,133 of CM048916.1, forward strand.
CTCTTTTCTCTGAAGGCATGTTGTCTCTCTCTCTGCTGCCTATTGTTTCCTGACCCATGATGCATCAGGTGTGCCCTTCACTAAACTCTGTTCACTTGGCCTGTGACACCCTAAATCAAAATAAAACATTCAAAGGCATTTTTTTGACCAACCAAACATTATTTAAAGTAGTGTATTTTAGTCCAGTTTTCAATTAAAATTACCCTTTTTAAACAACATATTTATTACATTTTAACACATTTTAATGACTGTATGAATTCAAACATTGATCAAATTATTACTAAAAAATATAAAAGAAACATTTTAATGACATATCTGTAAAAACTGTCTCTCAGACAGTTACACAGCTCTTCATAGTAAGTTTACCTGTTCTTATGCCTGTGGTTTCCTGTGCTATGGATTGCTGCGCTGTGTGGCTGCACATTCCGCCTTTGTGTGCGCGCCCTGAAATCAACTCTTCATTACCGCAGGTTGTTCAGCTTTTTGCCAGAGCCTCCCTGCCTATAGCCAGCTCCACACAGGTGTGTTGGCTCCCCTCACATGTCCTTAATAATAAGACAAAGGAGAAATACCACATCTACAGTGAAGTTTGTAGGTGGGAGCACCATGGTATACAGCTGAAAGGAATCTGTTTCAAGGTTATAATAGTTTTGGATTTTTCATTATAGTTTAGTTTTATTTTGTTTTGACTTTTTTTCCTCTAATTCAGTTAGTTTTAATTAGTTTTTCGGGCTGGTTTGCTAGTTTTTGTTAGTTTTCATTTTTTCCTAAATGCTTAGTTTTAGTTTAGTTTTTATTAGTTTTAGTATTAGTTTTAGTTTTTTCATACTTTGGGTTATTTATCAGGTGCAGGATTCAAAAAAATTAGTGTAAGTATTGTGTAATAAAACTCAACAAAAGATACCATTTTAAAATATTTATTCAGTTACTGTTGAGCAACCAACCAATCTGAAAATAATATGAACAGACTCAAAAACTCAACACACAGGTTTGAGTCATTTTTTGACCAAAATTACCAACTCAAAAATAAATTAAGAACTAGGCTCCTCAGCACTAGATGCAGGTGCAGTATTTTGACATATCAGTACAGTATAGCTTAACAATACAGTACCTCACATGTTGTATTTAACATCATAAAGTGAATACAGTGAATGTTTTGAACACTTAAAGTGCACATCTATCTGGTAGTTCACAGAGCCAGACAGCTGATAATATCCTTCTCCACCTCAGCTTGATGCTGATGTGCTTAGTTTTTTTATATGTTAACCTTACAATGCCTTCTGTCCAACATTGGTTCTTTGGCAGCAGCAGAACTGGTTTAGAATAGGGCACTGGTAGAAACATCCAGTTGTCAACAACTTGTTAACATTTTTCCACAACTGTCACAACTTTTGACATATAACCTTATGGGATCCACTCTAATGTTCATGAGTGTGTGTGTGTGTGTGTGTGTGTGAGTGAGAGAAAGAGAGTGATGGGTGTACTTCAGTCAAGCAACAATTTCTTGTTGATCTTGAGGAAAACACGCTGCTCCAGAGATGTGGTTGTTCTGTTCCTCAGGCCAGATGACAACAGTCCACACACTGAGAAGATGCGCTCCACAAAGGCTTGTGAGGCAGGGGCACTAACGAGATCTAGTGCCACAGGGGCAAGTTTTGGATAGACAGCCTCTCTTGATCTCCAGAACTGCAACGGTGTCTCATTAAACACACCCTGTTTGACGTCGTTGCCATACTTCTTCATTTCGGTCAACAGACTGTCGGCTTCCTCAGGCTCATTTGTCAGTGACACATTGACCTCCATACGGGAGGCAAGGAAACGGTATTTCTGAAGGACAGTAGGAGGGGAGTGTGCTGCAGTTTGAGTGGCAATGACATTATCCTGAGACGGAGTTGCTGGGTTATACTGAGCTGCCAGGTTCTGCACTAAAGACTGCGCTGCCCTCCTCAGTGGCACCATGTCTGGTGTTTGAAGAATCAGTGAAACACTTGGATCCAGTAGGCAGGCTGCTGCTGGTGTAGCATCAAACTGTGGGGAATCAGGGCTAAGAATGGCAGCAAAAGGTTCTCACAAGGACTTCAGCAGCACACAAGCTAACTGCTTCCCAGCAGCAGTCGTCAGCAGATGTGCCTCAAGGTTGAGCAGACATGGCACTACTTGTGAGAGTGACTGGCTGTCACTCTGAAGCTGGTCTGTGTGAATGGCAAAGGGCTCAAGCAGCTTGACAAGGTTCTCCAGCTTAGCCCAATCGCTTGTGAGAAGTGTGTCCATGCCCAGCTCCTCAAGTACTTGGTTAAGTTCAGTTCTGATCTCCAGCAGCCTTCTCAGCATATCAAAAGTGCTGTTCCAGCGTGTGCTACAATCTCGGACTAGAGTTTTGCCCCACTTTTTGATTATTGCTTCATTTGCCACTGACGATTTCCTCACATTGTGTACCAGCTTTCTTGCTCTTGATATGAGCGAATCGGCATTTGGGTGCTTCATGACAGCTTTCATGGTGAGCTGAAGGGTGTGGGCCAGGCATGGCATCCTCTGGAACTTGTTCTCTCCATCATCTGGCAGGTCAAGTTCTTAGCAAAGACAAAACAGACAAACAAACAGATCATTTATTTTCATCAATGTAAAACACACAAAATAATGGTACAGTTTAATAAATAATTATTCAGGAATTAGGACTTTGTCTGTAGTAATCCTTGGTTTTACAGCAGGGATGATAACATTGCTTGTTTTATGATATTTAATTTCTTACACTGTTAGCACCCTTAATTTGTTTCCACATGATAACACATTTAATATTGTATGATCATAATGAACCCCACATGAGATATGAAATCATGACATGACAAAAACTATGATGCCAATGTGACAATTATACATTTTAAGTTATAACAGATGTATACCACTTGGGACTGACATTTTAGATTTTGAATAGGAGTGAGTAAATGAGAGCAAGTAAATTATTTTCCTCTCTTTTTTTTTTAACTCTTTTTTGGTTAATATCAATTAAAGCTTACAACACTTGTTATATCATTGTTACATTTTATATCCAATTAAAAAAATCAATAAGACTAATGTATTAATACTATAACCACACTCACCGAGATCTTCAGTCTCTCCAGTCTCCTCATCCTCCTCGTCTGTCTCCTCCGACTCTGATTCGATCCACAGTTCATCCAGACCATCTTCGGCACCTCGTGGCTGGGCCCGTGAACCATCTGTGCACTCCTCACTTTGTACTTGGCTTCTATCTCTAAGCAGCCGCACAGCTTTGACTATGTTGGAGCCGTTATCTGTCACAATGAGCAGCATCTTGTCTTCTCCTATACCCCATGCTTCTAATGTCTCATCAATGCAGCGAGCAATGGTCTCCCCGGTGTGTGGGTGCTCCATTCAGTGTAGGTAGGTTAAGCTGAGCATGGTAAACCTGGCCTCCAGGCGGATGATAAAAACATGCTGACACACCCATGAAAGATGCTGTTAATCCTCTCTTGGTCCAACCGTCCACACAGAGGGTCAGCTTCCTCACGTCCTTTATTATCTCTTTCAGTTTGTGCTTTGCCTTTTCCATCTTAGCTCCAATAAGGTTATTCACTCGTGCAGCACCGGGTGATTTGAATTTTGGCTCGAGTGAAAAGCTAAACTTTTTGAAGGCAATCGAGTCACACAGTCTTGTAGACATACCAATCTCAATAAACATATTTACGAGTGCATCTTCCCGCTTGTGGTGCTCCTGCGTGTTTACTAACCAGCAGCTATTTGGTCGTCGGTGAAAGCAGTCCATTATGGTTGTCTCCTCCTTCCCGGTGCTACCTGGCCGGGATGTTGCTTCTCTTTCAGCGGAGCTAACGTTAACGTTACTCAGAGAAGCCACTTTGTCAAGGTACTCGCGATTAGCCTGCTTGTGCGAGCTTCTCAAATGGACTTTCAGATTCGTGGGGTTTTTTCCCTTGAGAAGTATTCCACATATTTGATTACCTGTTTCCACTACAAGGCACTTGCTTTTCTCTTTTTCGCTGTCGTATTCAAAGAAATCCCATATAGGACTCTGCCGCTTTCGCCCAACTTTTGTCGCCATTTTGGCAGGTAGAGTGATGAGAAGCTGACTCTAAACGAGAAGTGACGAGAAGTGACGGGCCGTGAGGTGCCGGTGCCGCCAGCTCACGTAAAATTGCTCAAGCGAAATTAATCGATTTCATATTCATATTAATCCGAAATTGACAAAGACGAAAACAAAGGGAATGTTATCTGTAATTTCAGTACGTTTTAGTTAGTTTTGTAAACACACAATACAGTTTCAGTTAGTTAAAGTTTTTTTCTTTTAATTATAGTTTTTATTTATTTCAGTTAACGAATATGTTTTTTCAATTCTAGTTTTCGTCATTTCGTTCGTTTTTGTTAACGATAATAACCTTGATCTGTTTCCATCCACCAGGATGGTGAGGATGAGATGCAGGTGGACCTTCCAGCAGGACAAAGATTCAAAACATACAGCAAAGAAGACTCTCAGCTGGTTCCAGAGAAAGAAATTTAAAGGTGTTTGAATTATCCAGTCAATCAGCAGACTTAAACCTGATAGAACATTTGTGGAAGAAGCTGAAGATCAAGATTCGCCAGTGTGTCCTCTCTAGATTGAAGCAGCCTTTGTGAAAGAATGGACCAAATTCCCATCTGAAGACTAAGATAGATAAACTTCATACAGGAAACATCTCAGAAGCTGCATTGCAAACAAAAGCTTCTCAACCAATTATTCCGTACATTTCAGTTGGTGTGTTAAATACTTTTTTCCTGCATTTTCCCACTTTATTGCACAGAAGAAGTTTTATGGATTGAAGTGCTATGATTTCTTTACCTATATAGTTTTATCAAGTTAATATCAATAGGCCTCATTCACAAACATTGCAAACATTGTGAGTCATTTTAGGGTACATCACCATGTTTTCTTTCTCCCAAACCTAACCTCTGTAACTTTATGTGGGTTACGTAACTACACATGAAGGACATAATGTCATTTCTGAGATAAGTATTTGTAGGACATCATACAAACTGTTGTGTATGCATTTTTCATAGGATATCATACAAACTCTTCTATGACAATATGTTGGTTTAATTTAATTCAGTTTTATTTATAAAGCCCATTATCACAATTTGTCTCAGAGGGCTTTACGGCATATGACATCCTTAGGTCCCTGGACCCTCACAGCACATAAGCAAAAACTCCCCCCAAAAAATAACTTTAACAGGGAAAAAAATAGTACAAACCTCAAGAGGTGCAACTGAAAAATCACAGTGATGTTATATTGTACAGGACTGCAACTAAAAGCAAATAATCTGTATCTCTTAAAGCAACAATAATAAGTTTTTGAGCCCTCAAAATATATATCCAAGATCCTTGTGATGGTACATCAACTCACAATAGGTTGGTGACACTTCCGTCATTGCTTGAGAGCATCTGTTTCACTTGCACTGGTACTTTGCAGTTTCGGGGTTTGGGTAGGAACTCGGACACAAAAAAGACTACAAAATTTGGCTGCTTTACAACATACATGTGATATCCCCCTCTTCGTCATATCCCCCGCCTTTCTTTAGAGAAGTGTAGCCGAACTGAGGTGAACAAAGTTAGACGTGGTTGGCGTGGCTGAAGCCTCAAAGAAAAGGAAGAAGGTGAAGGTGTTGTCCGAGGAGGCAAGGAAAAGAGAACGGAAGAGCGATAAAACGAGCGAGTTTGAACAAGGATTAATATTGCCCTGGCTTTCACATGCCAGCGAGAGCTGAAAGAGGAAGAGGGATGCCTGACTGATGGTGACCTGGCGCTGTTACTGCTGTCCTCCCTGGTCTGAGGAGACTCACTGTCTGCAGGTGGGCTGCCTCAGGTACATGTTAAGATAAAGTGTTAGCTTACATACAGAAAGCCTTCATTTTAGTTTGTGTTGGGAATCAACATATATTTACCTCACACGGTGGCACCAAATATGTTGGGAATCAACACACTAGGCTTCACATTGAGGTACCAAATATGTTGTGGTTTAATTGGCTATCGGAAATAATTAATAATTATTATTAATAATTAATAATTATGTTAAATAATGTGACTTAATTAACATTAAATAACCTCGTGGGGCACCATTCATGTAAAGGGAAAAATGATAGCCAGTTAAAGATATCAGTCTCATAAAATAGGCTAAACTATTAATTTGGAGTTTGATTAATAATTAAATTAATGGCAACAACCAAAATTAACAGTAACGCCTAAAGGATTTTGGAGTTCTTTATGCAGCAGAGGTTGACTATTCATTCACTCTTGTGCAACATTAAACAGACAGCAGGAATGACTCCAAAGAATTATATTTATTCACAAATTAGCAAAGCAAACCAAAACACACAAATTCTAACTAACTATATACAAGCTTGGAGCTTGGTGTGTATATGTGTGTGTGTGTGTGTGTGTGTGTGTGTGTGTGAGAGAGAGAGAGAGAGAGAGAGAGAGAGAGACAAAGGCGGGTGTGGTGATCAAGTAGCCGTTTGGCCGAATCAAGGCTGCTTCAGTTTTCGGGGGAGTTGGTTGAGAAGTGGGAACTTTGAAATGGGTTGGGTGCAGCTCTGTTGAAAGCCTATTTGTTAATGAGTCTAGGTCAATGTGACGTGTGTTGCAAACAGTCTGGATTAGTGCAGAAATTGTTTAGTTGCATGCAAAAATCTGTTTGTGAACAGTATTAGCAAACTAAACACTTAGCTTTGGCGAAGCCAACTAATCAATGACCTAACTGCAATCTATCACAACAATAACTCAGTAAACAGCATTAAATCACATACAACAAGTTAAACAGTCTTGCTTAGCCTGTAAAGCTGTGATAAGCTATGCCCAGTTGTTACATTACCGATCCTTGAATGAATGGAAGAAAGAGTCACTTGGTGGTGCTGCTTTGTTAGCTGGCAGAAGAAGGCTGGGAAGATCCAGGTGCAGTCTTTGTTGGGTCCTTTGTTCCAAAGGTTCAGATCCGAGGAAGGTGGTCGCTCAGGATCTCGTAATTACGAGATAAGGTGTCTAATTTTTTTTTTCCATTGAATGCAATGCACTTCCGTACACCACAGACCTTCATCATGCTTTGAATTGTTTTCATTGTTATGACAATAAACAACTGTGACAGATAACAACACATTAAAGACACACAAAATAATTTTCCGACAAAACAACAGGTCTTTGGAGAGTTTAAACAATGCATGCTGGGAAATCTTCTAACATACTAATCATATTTCTTTAAAATGTAATATAATTAGTTGTGTGAACACTCAGCAGTACATTATGTGACACCTACAAATGTATGGTCACAATTGTAAGGATATTTTATGTGTTTATGTGTGAAGAAGGCCAAATTTAGTTCATTTTGCAATGTGTTTTTGTAACGCCATAAAAGGTGCAGTACCTGAATTCTGCCACAAGGGGGAGTGTCCACCTGGGTGAGCGCTAGTTGTAGTAGGGCTGCGAGGCTTCCGTTCCCCAGACAGAGAACAGCCTGCTGAACTACTTCAACCATTGTCTCACGTCTCTGCTTTTCCTGTATAAAACAGGTTAGTAATGTGTGTTATCTCATCACAGAACACTTCGAAGGACTTTTAAAACCTTTCTGATGTTGTTTTGGCGAAGTTGTATGTGGAAAGTATTAGTTTTGGACATGTTAGAAACTTTTAGAAAGTTTCCTGCCGATCATAATGGCGGCTCCCGTGTAAACAGTGAAACAAGATGGCGGCCCTCCGTTAAGATTTTGTTTTTCTTTGTCTTGCGGCTCCTCGGCATATATACTTTGCTTCACACGGTTAAATAAGGTTTGAGTGAAATTATATGAGGTAAAACGCAGTCAAATGAGCGGAAGTAATGAGTTCTATGTAGTTATTGAAATGTTTTCTGTCGCTCATTCAGATAATGCAATGTTAAAGCTGTAAATATGTTGAGATAAAACTTTGGTAATTTTGCATGGTCAAATCGTTTTCTGTTATTACTGTGCTGTGTTTATATTTCATATGTGTTTCTAAAGCATGAGACTGTGAAGTAGGCTAATTACAGTGTTAAAGCTACTGGTTAAATATATTCTGCAGCTGATGCGCAGCAGTAATGGAGTGTGAGTAACAGTGCACATTGAGAACTTACAACAGTAACTGGTAACTAAAGCATTTTCTGTGTAAAGGCAGATTGGTGCATTCATAATTAGTTATGTTCATCCCAGCACTTTACTTTATTGACCTGTGTGGTTATGTAGATGCTGTGTGATTGTGATTTTTGTTGAATAATGATTTATTGTGAACTGTGAACGGACAGACATGGTTTGTTAAATTGTGTATTTGACTGAATAGTTTATTGGAATGACATAAGAAAAGTGAGAGATTTATGAACTGTTTATTAAAGACAGAGAACAGCCTGCTGAACTACTTCAACCATTGTCCCACGTCTCTGCTTTTCCTGTATAAAACAGGACACCACACCTGCTACTGGCCACACAAGACGTGAGGCCTGTAACAATTACTTAAACTCATCATTTCAAGTTAGAAGACTTGTTTATAAGAGCTGAAGTGGCTTGAAAATAAAAACTTACCTTGAAATGAAGAACTTACTTATTTACACCAAGTCTATTGAATACACTTAAAGCTACTCTTATCTTTCTTGCATTTCACACAGCACTTAGAAAAAAATTGAAAATCCACAACTCCCACCTCCTTCCAAAGTCCCATCCCCCTCCTCCTGCAACTCCACCTCCCTCCTAAGGCCTTCTCCACCCTCCTCCATTTCGTCCTCATTACGTCTATGATAGATGTAGGTAACATTAGATACATGGAAGAGGAGAGCGAGTGTATCGTTACAAATGTAACCCCGGAAAAACTCAACCAGAGTCAGCGATGACTGATGAGTTTTAGAATAAGGTTGCAGTGCTAACGTTCGATATGTACGTACGATAGTAATGTTAACATTACTAGTCAACGGAAACGCACAAGGAAGATAACATTAATGTTTCAGAGGCTACGCTACAGTAGGCTAACGTTAGCTATTAGCAACTGGATGCTGTGTTGTCATATAACATTATGAACTGAACTAAACTTCTTTATTTGTCATTTTTATGCGCAGCACAAAAAACGAACTGACATTTTGCATACGGCAAGCAAAAAGAAACAAAACATTTAAAACAATTTATGTACATATAACAAGATAGAACATTTAGTGCAATAGTAAGATGAAAAGGGTCGACATTTCACAGTAAAAAACTCCTGAGAGCAGAACTGTTACGCAAACGGTTACGTCAGTCGGAGGCCTCCACGTTGGGAAGACAGACAGGACAGGAGAAAACTCTGACCAATCATTGCATTTGGTCCGAATGCAATGATTGGTCGGAGTTTTCTTAGAACCATATGAGAATGGTATAATTATGAGTTTTTATCTCTGGTGGAATTCACTTACATTTTAATGTGCCATCAGCTTATTAATAGCATTTTCACTTCAACAAAGAAAAGTGTAAAATTTCCAGAAAGGTAAGTGTTGCTTTAATCCCTGGATGATGTTTTACAGATGAAAATGGAGTTGGTCTGAAGTGTCTCCACACAAAAGAAGAAAGCTATCAACAATTTGAAAAGCTCTTTTGGCTAATTTGCATGCCCTTTTGAGACAGCCACTAGCATTCCCATGTTATGTTCCTTCCACTGACGAGATGTTCAGAGAGGACTGGTGAGGGTCAGAGTCACTGCCCAGGATGAAACAATACCAGACAGGACCCCAAGTGCAGGCTGTGCAAAGGTGCTCCTGAGACAGTTAACTCATAAAAGCAGGGTGTAAGATGCAGGCAGGAACAGCATATACAGAATGCCATAAGCAAGTGGTGGCATAGTGTCCAGGAACATCTGCACTGAGTATGGGTTGGAAGTCCCAAGGTCAGAATGGAAGACACCTCCCAAGGTGGCTGAGTGACCAAGCTTAGATTCTGTGGGGGTGAGAGGGGGGTTATGTATATTCTATGATTGTTTCATCTGTTTCATTGTCCCCATTTTTGCATGATGATATGGCCCAAGCAGCATCCCATTTGTAAATGATGAGAATTCGTCTTTATCTTTTCTTGCTCAATCCATACTGCCCAACCAGCAAAATATGGTTAATCAACACTTCAAACCTTCCCACAATCTTCATGCATTATAGGAGCTGAATTGTCAGGACTGAGGACTGAGACAAGGACAGAGACATAGACTGAGCACCACAGTGTGTGTGTGTGTGTGTGTGTGTGTGTGTGTATGTGTGTCTGTGTGTGTGTGTGTGTGTGTGTGTGTGAGAGAGAGAGAGAGAGAGAAAGTGACAGAGACAGGGTAGGAGAAGGTGGACTATAGCATGTAGTGTTCTTTAAGTTATTAATAAGTTACTGAGGATGCTGTTATGTCACTTTTTTTTAGTAAGCTTACAGAACCTGCCACATCACTACCACTAATAATGAATTGATAAGTGGATTTGTATCTCTTTAGTACCTGAGGGTCAAAAGCACATATATGGGGTTAGTGAATCAACCCTTATTAAATTATTCCCATCTCAATTGATTTGGGGGTTGCTTCAATATAGAAAGAAAAAAAAACAAATTTAAATGTGGCACCTAAATGTTAAATGTTAAATATTACACTTCTGGTGACCGGCAGTGTGAATTTGCATATTAGCTAAATATTTAGTTTCACCCAGAACATTTAGATTTAACATTTAGATTTATATTTATATTTAGCATTTAGATTTAACATTTAGATTTATATTTATATTTAGCATTTAGATTTAACATTTAGATTTATATTTAGATTTAATATTTAGATTTAATATTTAGATTTAACATTTAGATTTAGATTTAGCATTTAGATTTAATATTTAGATTTAACATTTAACATTTAGGTGCCACATTTAATATTTAGATTTAACTATTTAATATATTTCTAAGTTAACAAATATTGCTGTAAATGTGGTAAAAGGTGACGTTAAAAAATTCACAACACTTTTTTAAACATTGTTTGAAGCTAAATGTGGCAAAAAGTTGATGTTATTTTCAGCATGAGACACTTTACAAACGGCACCCCATGGGATGGAGTTAACAAATGATGTGGAAAAGAAGCTCAAACAAGGTCTGAAGGCTCACTGAGCCCTCTACTTCCCAGTGCTCTCAAAGCTGGCATGTTTCATCTACAGTATCCCCGCATCCAGTATGCCTTCAGAGCAGGCTTTTAGTGTCTGTGGGTGCATCTTGGAAGAGAGCACGGGATTGGGACCGCAGTCGGTCAGCAACATTCTCTTTCTCCAAAGCAATATTATGGCCAAGTGATTCATTTGTTAAATTCATTCGTTTCATTCATTAACCTTGTTTATTTTATGTTATTTATTAGTGTTATTTGAGCCACCCACAGCCTACTCTCGTTGCTATTTGTTAATTACATAAAGAGGTGTGATGATCAGTGTTGGGTAAGGGTTACTTTACAGGTAATCAAAGTACATTACTGCATTACTTTCTAAAAAAGTAACCAGTTACTTTACTGCGTTACTCCCTGAGTAAAGTAACTCGATTACTTTAAAAGTCCAACATTACTCCCTGAGAAAAGTAACTCAAGCACTTTTAAAATACTTTTGAGTATTCTACATTTCCTATTGGGCAATGGACCACAGGGCGCTAAGCCTACATTTTTTGTCTCCAAAATTAAAGTTATGGACCACTTGCCCTTCACTGAGATCCAATTCTTCCATCACAGCCATCACTTTGACCAGTAGAAACACAGAACGATCTGCTGTCGTAGACAACTATATGACAACAACACGCCAGCAATTTTAATATTTCATCTACGGATGTTACCACACAGAGTAAAAGGGGGAAATGATGGTGTGAAACAGCAGAGGCACTTTGTCAACTCGCTGAGTTAACGTTGCTGTCATTAGCATCAAGCTAGCAAACAATGGTACATCCTCACAGTTGGACATAAAGTAATAACATTAACCAATAGCGGAGGGCCTTTTACTCACCACAACTGCAGAGGCTCCCATTTGAAACAAACTACATTATAGACGACCCGTTATTTATTAATCCCTCTGTGTGTTTATATATTTACTTTTTATCTGCTCCATTGTCTGTAAAGTTAGCATATTGCACCGTCATTTCAAACTCAACACGTGTTTCAAATTAAAAGCCTCTTATAACCCCAGCTGAGAGAGTCCCTCCATTTTCTAAATAGACTTTTATTCTGAAACATTTGTCAGAACTTCCTGTGGAAGATACAGTAGCTTGACAGTTTACGTATGGCGCTTCAAATGTAGCTCCTGCCATCTGTTGATGCTTTTAGGTGACTACAACAACATGTCGGCTGGCACATGAACACACACAGTTCTGGCAGTGACTCAAATAATAGTCAAAGTAATTAAAACAGGACAAGAATAACCTGATGACGTCACACACACCGTGAAAGACGACCGGGGATAATTGGTGAGTACCAGCGTGTAGCATGTACCAGGCATAATGCAAGTCCTGAGTCTGAAATATGTCTGTCAGCAAGTCCTACTCCACCCATTTAGACTCCACCATAGATAACAGCAGCATTTCTCCGACCACATAGCCAGCCACAAGCTCCGTGGCTTCTTTCAGACAGATAGGTTTAACGTTATCTCCGTTATTAGAACCGCCATTGCTGTTTCAGAGCTGAAGGACCAGCGTTCTAAAAGTAACGGAAGTAACTTATGTCTTGTTTGAAAATGTACTTAAGTATTTGATTACTCAAACAGCAAACTAATACGTTAGGTTACTTGTTACTACAAAAAGTAATCAAAGTACTTAACACGTTACTTTGTAATGCGTTATACCCAACTCTGGTGATGATGCCAGTGTTATTGAGTATAAGCTTTATCTTTATCTCATTAATGTCTCTTATTCAGGTCTCTCTTAGAAAAGACCTTAACCTCAATCACTGCGTGATTTTATAAAGGTAGAAAAATAAATAAAATACAGAGGAGGAGAATAGAATATGAAACAGCCTTTATTTCATTAAAAACTAAATGAAAACAATGAAATAGGAGTGCTATTCCTGACCAGTGCGTCAAAAGACATGCAGGCCAGGGAAACGAAACAAACAACCCCATGAATCTTTTTATTAATAGCCTATAAAATGACGTGTTTTCTCCTGCGGGACAGGAGAAGACACAAAATCAATGCATCTCTATTATTGTGCGGGCATAAATTATCAGGGTTTTGCGGGAGCGGGCGGGAGTGGACATACACATTGGGGGTACGGGCGGGAGTGTAACACACATGTTGCGGTTGCGGCCGGTAATAGTCAGAAATTCAGCGGGAGCGGACGGGAGCAGGATGAAGAAAACAGTCCTGCGCAGGGCTCTACTACATAGCCTAAATACTGTAATGCATCATTTTTTTAACCTCCTCACATTTTCTGAACAAATTAATATTCTTTGGGCTGGGTGGAAAGCTTTGGCAGGTCACATGTGGGCTGCCTGTTAAGGCTGGAGCCTATCCCAGCTGACATTGAAAGGCAGGGTACACCCTGGACAGGTCACTAGACTATCGCAGGGCTGGCATGTAGAAACAGACAACCATTCACACTCACATTCACACCTACGGACAATTTAGAGTCACCAATTAACCTATCCCCAATCAGCATGTCTTTGGACTGTGGGAGGAAGCTGGAGTACCCAGAGAAAAACCACGCTGACACAGGGAGAACATGCAGACTCCACAGAGAAGGGCTACCACACCCGGGATCAAACCAGGAACCCTCTTGTTGTGAGGCGACAATGCTAACCACCAGACAACTGTGCCGCCACCGTGGAGTAAAACAATCAGCCAAAAAAGACATAATGAAAGCAACCCTTTATTGTTTACTTCACTGCTTCTGTAGTCACTGCACTGTGATTGTGGGGCAGTACATCATCCAACCCAGTCTCACTCCTAAGTCGTTAAAAATCAGCACTTGGTCAGTAACTTCCGGCGTCAGTCACAGGCAAAAAAAAGGCGTCATTTCACATCAATCAATCAATCAATCAATTTTATTTATAAAGCCCAATATCACAAATACAATTTGCCTCACAGGGCTTTACAGCATACGACATCCCTCTGTCCTTTAGTCCCTCACAGCGGATAAGGAAAAACTCCCCAAAAAAAATAGTAGAAACCTCAGGAAGAGCAACTGAGGAGGGATCCCTCTTCCAGGACAGACAGACATGCAGTAGATGTCGTACAGAACAGATCAACATAACAAATTAACAGTAATCTGTATGACACAATACAGTAATCTGTATGACATCCTCGGTAATGACAGTAGCTTACAACAACATTCATGAAAGTAATAATATTGTTGTTATAGTTCTGGCTACTGTGGTACAATATGTTGAAAGTATGTATTAGTATCAGGCAGTATACATGTATGATAATATCATATGTGTATAATAACAGTAGAAGTATGACTAATGACTAATGATGGCAGCAGCAGCAGCAGCAGCAAGCATCTGGCAGGACCACGGCAGCAGCACAACCACACACGTCACACTATCCAGGCACCACTGCAGTACGAGTTAACCTGAGAGACAGTGGAGCACAAAGGCTCCGGAGAAGAAGCCGAGTTAGTGACATCCAGAATGGCGAGTAAACAAGATACAGTAATAGGATACGAGAGAGAGAGAGAGAGAGAGAAGGTGCCCGGTGTATTATAGGTGGTCCTCCGGCAGACTAGGCCTAAGTCAGCCTAACTAGGGGCTGGTACAAGGCAAGCCTGAGCCAGCCCTAACTATAAGCTTTATCAAAGAGGAAAGTCTTAAGTCTAGCCTTAAATGTGGAGACGGTGTCTGATGATTCCACAGGAGAGGAGCCTGATAGCTGAAGGCTCTGGCTCCTGATCTACTTTTGGAGACTTTAGGGACCACGAGTAACCCTGCGTTCTCAGAGCGCAGAGTTCTGGTGGGATAATATGGCACTATGAGCTCTCGAAGATATGGTGGAGCTTGACCATTTAGAGCTTTATAAGTTAACAGTAGGATTTTAAATTCAATTCTGGATTTTACAGGGAGCCAGTGCAGAAAAGCTAAAACAGGAGAAATATGATCTCATTTCTTAGTTCCTGTTAGTACTCGTGCTGCTGCATTCTGAATTAGCTGGAGAGTTTTTAATGATTTACTAGAGCTACCTGATAATAGAGAGTTACAGTAATCCAGCCTTGAGGTAACAAAAGCTTGGACCAATTTTTCTGCATCTTTTTGGGTCAAGATAGGCCTAATTTTTGCAATATTACGCAGATGAAAAAATGCAGTCCGTGAGGTTTGTTTTAAATGAGAATTAAAAGACAAATCTTGATCAAATGTTACTCCGAGGTTTCTTACGGTAGTGCTAGAGGCCAGAGCAATGCCATCGAGAGAAACTATGTCATCAGATAAAGAGTCTCTGAGTTGTTTGGGGCCAAGAACAATAACTTCAGTTTTATCTGAATTTAACATCAGGAAATTGGTGCTCATCCAGGTTTTTATGTCTTTAAGACAATTATGAAGTTTAGTTAATTGATCACTTTCTTCTGGCTTCATCGATAAATACAGCTGTGTATCATCCGCATAACAATGGAAATTTATAGAGTGATTTCTAATGAGGTTGCCTAAAGGAAGCATATATAGAATAAATAGGATTGGTCCAAGCACAGAACCTTGCGGAACTCCAGAACAAACTTTAGTACGTACGGATGATTCATTATGAACGTCAACAAATTGAAAACAATCAGATAAATAAGATTTAAACCAGCCTAGTGCAGAACCTTTTAGGCCAATTAAGTGTTCCAGTCTCTGTAGCAGAATTTCATGGTCAACAGTGTCAAACGCTGCACTAAGATCTAATAAAACAAGTACAGAGACGAGTCCTTTCTCTGAAGCAATCAGAAGGTCATTTGTAATTTTAACTAGTGCTGTCTCAGTGCTATGATGCACTCTAAATCTGACTGTAAGACCGTAATTCCTCAAATAAATTATTATCATGGAGAAAATCACACAGCTGGTCTGCGACTACTTTCTCAAGGATCTTTGACATAAAGGGAAGATTAGATATTGGTCTATAGTTGGCTAACACCTCTAGATCCAGAGTGGGCTTTTTTAGTAGAGGTTTAATTACAGCTCCCTTAAAAGACTGTGGTACAGTATATAGTATAGCCTGTTAATAAGGATATATTGATCATATCTAATATATGGGTGTTAACTAAAGGTAAGACCTCCTTGAGTAGCCTAGTTGGGATGGGGTCTAAGAGACAAGTTGATGACTTAGATAAAGAAAGCACTGCGGTCAATTCTTGAAGAGAGATTGGGGAGAAGCAATCTAAATAAATATGAGGTGTTACAGCTGTGTTTGAGGTTAGATAGGTACTATCTGAGGACAGGAGGTCATGAATTTTGCCTCTAATAGTTAGAATTTTGTCATTAAAGAAGCTCATAAAATCATTACTGCTAAGGACTAAACGAATACAAGGCTCAATAGAGCTTTGACTCTCAGTCAGCCTGGCTACAGTGCTGAAAAGAAACCTGGGGTTATTTTTGTTTTCCTCTATTAAAGCTGAGTAATAGTTTGCTCTGGCATTGCGGAGGCCCCTCTTATAAGTTTTGAGACTGTCTGCCCAGATTAAACAAGATTCTTCCAGTTTGGTTAATCACCAATTCCTTTCAAACTTTAGCGATATTTGCTTTAATTTACGGGTTTCAGAGTTATACCAAGGAGCAAACTTTCTTTGTTTTGTTAACTTCTTTTTAAGAGGAGCTACAGAGTCAAGTGTTGTTCGCAGCGAGCTTACGGCGCTATCAACAAATTGATCAATTCGGGTGAGGTTAAAGTCAGTGCGGGAAACCTCTGTTGCTAAAGGACTTGGTATTGAATTTAACGACGGAGTAATCATTTCCTTAAATTTTGCGACAGCACTATCTGATAAACATCTGGTATAGTAACTGTTGCTGAGTGGTGTGTAATCGAGTAAAAAGAAATCAAAAGTAATCAAATAATGATCCGTTAGCGAGGGATTCTGTGGAAAGACTGTTAGGTTATCAATTTCAATTCCATACGTCAGAACTAGATCGAGGGTATGGTTAAAACAGTGAGTGGGTTCATGTACACCCTGACTGAAGCCAATGGAGTCTAATAATGAGATAAACGCGGTAGCCAGGGAGTCATTATCAACGTCAACATGAATGTTAAAATCGCCTACAATAATAACTTTATCTGATTTTATAACTAGACTGGATAAAATCTCTGAGAATTCAGATATAAATTCAGAATACGGGCCAGGAGCACGGTACACTATAACAAATAAAAGTGGCTGCGAGGTTTTCCAGGTCGGATGTAAAAGACTAAGAACGAGGCTTTCAAAAGAATTATAGTCTAGTTTAGGTTTAGGGCTGATTAACAGACTAGAGTTGAAAATGGCTGCAACTCTCCCTCCTCGGCCGCTGCCTCGAGGAATGTGGGTATTATTATGACTGGGAGGAGTGGATTCATTTAGACTAACATATTCATCTTGACACAGCCAGGTTTCAGTGAGGCTGAGTAAATCAATATGATTATCTGATATTAATTTGTTTACTAACACTGCTTTAGACGAAAGAGACCTGATATTTAACAGTCCGCATTTAATTCTCCTGTTTTGTCTTTCTGTCACAGAAGAGGTTTTAATTTTTATGAGGTTGTTTTGCACAATTCCTCTTTGTTTAATTTTAGATTTAAATAATTTAGGTGGTCGGGGGACAGACACCGTTTGTATAAAACTATGGAATCTATGGCTGGGTAAGTGAACTAGAAGCTCAGAGAGGTGTATAGGACTGCAGCTCTCTGTCCTGGTCTCAACTCTGGGTTGTCAGGGATTTAATTTGCTAATAAAATTTTCCAGGTTCCTAGAAATGAGAGCAGCTCCATCCAAAGTGGGATGAATGCCGTCTCTCCTAATGAGACCAGGTTTTCCCCAGAAAGTTTGCCAATTATTAACGAAACCCACATTGTTTGCTGGACACCACCTGGACAGCCAGCGATTAAATGATGACATGTGGCTAAACATGTCATCAGAGGTCAGATTAGGGAGGGGTCCAGAGAAAACTACGGAGTCCGACATCGTTTTTGCGTATTCACACACCGAGGCAATATTAATTTTAGTGACCTCCGATTGGCGTAACCGGGTGTCATTAACGCCGACGTGAATAACAATCTTACTGAATCTACGTTTAGCTTTAGCCAGCAGTTTTAAATTTGACTCAATGTCGCCCACTCTGGCCCCAGGGATACATTTGACTATGGCCGCTGGTGTTGCTAACTTAACGTTCCGCAAAATAGAGCTGCCAATAACCAGAGTTTTATCGTCAGCGGGTGTGTCGCTGAGTGGGGAAAAGCGGTTGGAGACATGAACGGGCTGGTGGTGAGCCGTGGGCTTCGGCTTGGAGCTATGCTTCTGGCGCACACTTATCCAACATCCCGGCTGAACGGGAGTTACCGGAGGACCGCTAGCAGGAGCTAAGGCTGTGCTATGTGGCTCCGCACCGGCTACAGGGGACTGGCTAACTACCGCAGCTACTAAATGATTTTCCATGGTGCGGAGCCGCGCTTCTAATTCACTAAGCCTCGCCTCCAGCGCAACAAATAAGCTACACTTGTTACACTTACCGCTGTCACTAAAGGAGGCAGAGGCATAACTGAACATGTGGCACACCGGGCAAGAGAGAGCAGAGGGAGAAGCCATCGCTAGCAGTAAAGCTAATGTAGCTACCAAGGCTAGTAACGTGCAAACAACAGCTAAGAGATTAGCGAGAAAGTCGTAGAAAAGAGGAGAGCTATGAGTGCTTAAACAGAACAAGTGTGGGTTAAGACTTGGAGTTGACGTTTTAAGCAACTAAAGTGAGAAAGCAGGCTAGTAGAATTCACCAGAGCAGCACAGAGACGCTGTCACAGAAACACCGGAAATGACACAACTTGCTTACCGCAATACGTCAGCACGTCAATACAGGGGGAAACACTGGACACAGTGAATCACATCAGCAGAGAGGGAGCAGGACAGAGGACAGGAGGACAGGAGGACATCAAGCATGATACACGCCCGGTTGCCGTTATTGCGGCATCGGGGGAAACACGGCAGGACAACAACGAAATGCGGATGGCTAAACGTAACCACATGCATTTGTTCTTAAAGGGGGAAAAAAAGTCAATTTGCAGTGTTGTACTGATATATCATGTTTATTTTGAGAGAGACTGTATGCAAACTGTACATTTCCTGTGAAAACAGAGGCATATTTTGAAAAAAAGACAATGCATTAACAGGCTGTTGGTAACATGGTGTCCCAGAACAGTGGCGCAAAAAGTGGGTATGCACTATATGCGGCGCATAGGGGCGCTGCGCTAGAGGGGGCGCCAAAGCGATGAGGGGAAAATTATTTCCAGTCGGCATTTTCTGTATTTAACAGCTGTTTGTGCATGTGTAAATGATATGATCAATAACAGAGGCACGTCACTGATTAGGCGCCCCTCCGCTCCTTCACCTCGGAAGTCTCGGATATCGTCTTAACACTCTATTTACTAATTGGATTATAACTCGGCAGTGGTGTGTGATAGAGACTTATGGCAAAAAGATCCGGAAAGTTGACGAATGCGCCGTTTCAAAGAGGGGTCCGACATGATCGTAGCCCTTTCAGATGCTTTGTAATCCAGCCTTGAAATTCAGTGACTTTTTGGAGTCTTGGCCTTTAAATCCGTCATAATACTGAACGTTTTTTATCGTGATCTGTGGATTTACTCTATTCACTGAACTACTGAGGCACCTGAAGTGAGAATAGAAGCGTGTAGATCAAGTAAATAATGTGTAGATTCTTATTTGTGCATTTAGATGGCAGGCAGACCTAAAAGGAGAAAAAAGGGCTTAGACCTCTGAGGGTTTTTAACTAGATGGTGAATCATAAAACAGATAAATTATAGAACTTGGGAGTGATACACTTGAGTTTAAATGTCTTCACTCGGATATAACACTACAGTGCTGCTGTGATGTATCTGATAAGTCTGATCAGATACAGCATCCAATCAGTAACTGATATCCAATAAGGATATCATTTAAACTAAAGAAATCATGTTTTTTATATGTGGTTTGACTGCTGTATTTTTGAAACCTCCTTAACACAAAGTTGACGTTGTTCAGGTGTGAGGATGGAGAGAAAGAAGAGAAGAAGACAGAAAAAGAATCAGGACAGACAGGGGAAGGCGACAGGTTGGTCTAATATTAGGTGGAAGTGTAGGAACAGCCACTTGATACCAAGTGATTAATTTCTAAATATTATTTATATTGAAAAATTGCATTAGCAAGATGTGTAATTTATTCAAAGCTATTAAATAATGCTTGTTTGACCATATAACTTAGCAGAGAAGAACACAGGCAAGGGGTGGAGACAGACATGAGGTCGGTGATGGCATCTGCTATAGAGGAGACCAGTGATGACATCAGGTAGGAATAATTAAACTAGTGAGGCCACAAAAACCTAGATGCCCAGCATGGTTTGAATTTCTGCTGACCAACCTATGTCATAATTTCATATTTCCACTACAGAGAATATATTGAGCACTGGGTGCCGCTGCTGTTACATGTTATTACATTATTATGCATTATTTTTTGTTTTTGATTGAGCTGATCACCTGCTGTACTATGTAACTTAAAATAAAAGTCTGTACTAATCTACTAATCTTATATTTTATAAGTCCATGAATCAATAAGATTTACACAGGTAAGCATTATGAACAAAATCCGGTCGGGGAAGGGGGGGGCGGGGGGGGGCACCTGTATTGTGTCTGCATACCCCTCAGAAAGTAGGTAGTTGCGCCCCTGTCCCAGAAGTCTACAACCAACACACCCAGGATACCTAAGGAAAAAAAAAAAGTTGAAAAAATGCAAAAAAAAGTTTTACATGCTGGTAGCTTTCAAAATGACATTTAAAAAAACCTAAGGAGCATCATGAATATCCAGCAACAATGTCCTATTTATACAAAAATGTAATTCCGATGTCCAAGTTTCAATGTCTTTGTAATTTGAATGAACTGACCCTTTAAACACAGTAAGTCATGTGAGTGGTCACTGAGTATAGAAATTCAATATAAGGTATGGTTCTATTTTATGTTAAAATATATAGCTAAGGTTAATATGATTTTAGCTCATATAAGATCCAGTTATTTCTCTCATGTATCACGCAGAAAATTGGATGAGAGGCACATTTGAGTGGGAGGAGGTAATGGTTGACTGCGCAACAGAACATATGTGAAAAATTAATGGCGCCCATTCAACTCTTAAATGAAAAATGGAGGAACGTCAAGGAGAATAAATTCTTTGACAATGATCCAGGGCCTTTTCGAGGCAAATGTCTGCATCACAGCCTGTCTGCATGCTTACAGGTTTGCGTGTATGCGTTTCCATGTGCACGTGTGTGCATGTTCTGAGACAAGTGCCAATTAAGCCTTTGTATATGAAGGAGTAACGCAGAAGACTGCTGGAGCAATTTAATTACTGGCTACTAAAAAATCAAGTAGAAGTATGGTATCAGAGAAGTCCAAGAAGCATGAAAGCTTGTTAGCAGACTTCAGCTGTTTGGTTAATTTTTGCATCAATTCTGTGGGTTTGAAGTGATGATTAGAACTCTCTGGATAAATACATCAGTAAAGCTGTTTTATTTAACTTGTTGATTGTGCAATTATAACCCCACTTCCAAAACAGTTGGGGTACTGTGTAAATATAAACAGAATGCGATGTTTTGTGAATATTTTTCAACCTATATTTAATTGAAAACAATCCAAAGTCAAGATATTTGATGTTCAACTTGATAAGCTTAACATATTTTGTAAATATATGTAGACGCGTTCTGACGTTCCAAAAAAGTTGGGACAGGGGCAACAAAAGTTGTGGAATACCTCAAAAAACACCTGGGGCCTCATGTACAAAGGGTACGTACGCACAAAAACGTGGCGTACGTCCTTTTCCACGGCAAAGTTCAGATGTATCAAGAGTGAAATGACCGTGGAAATGTGCGGTGCCTCACGCCAACTTCATGGCTGGCGTACGCACGTTTCTACAGCTGTTGATCCTTTGGCGACTCTTAGAGGTGATGCTGGGAAACTGTTATAATAAATAAATGTGAAAACAATTAGTCTTTAGAGTGATGTGCACATCAGAGAAACATGAACAATTAACGCTGATGAACAATTAACACACCCACGTGTCTGCAATAAGATGAGTGGATATAAAAGCATGCGCAAAGTGGTGCCGAAAATACCGTTAACAACAACAGCTGCTTTAGCAGTATTAGAAGGTTTGTAAATGGCGCAATACGAAGAGAGCGTGTGTTCAGAGACAGATGGCACTGGCACATGATAACAACTGGCTCATCAGCTGCTTAAGGTTCCCGAGGCCAATCCTCCTGCAACTGTGCGCAGAGCTGCAGTCGGCAGCGCGACACGGCGAGGAGCCATGCGCTGCCTGTATCCATACAGGTGCTGACCACACTGGGGTTCCTAGCAAGGGGCATTCCAGAGGGAGCTGGCCAACCGATCGGGACTGTGCCAGTCGACCCTGAGCCGAGCCATGCCAGCTGTGTGGGATGGAATTATCCGCATGTCAGCCAGGTATATCAAATTCCCATACAATGCAGCTGAACAGGCCAACATTAAAGCGCAATTTACAGCAACAGCCGATTTCCCTAACATTATCACATTATCACATTATTATTTGTCTGCTTTGAATTGACCCCAGGCAACTCTGTGTTCAAACAGGGTGAGCTCCTCCTCTCCTGTCCCCCCACCTGTTTTGGCCACACTTTGGCGATGGGCAGCCGCCCTCCGGTTCACGTCCACCTTAATATCGGACCACTTCTTTATTAATTCTGCGTGTGTACACTTTTCTGTCCCCACAGCATTGACAGCCTCACACACACTCTCCCACTCCACTTACGTTTAGTATTGGTGCTGGAGGACAGCGTGCCAAAAAGTACATCTTTGCGCGCCTCCACTTAAGTGAGTAGCGTTTTCAATTCACATTCTGCGAAGATTTTCTTTTTTCCTGTCTTATTCATTTTTTTGTTTTAGTTTTCTGATCGTGCAGAGAGGGGAATCTCAGGTGCAGGGTTCATTTAAATATGATTTGCATATTTAAATGGGGGCGTGAACAGGGAGGGGCCGGGTACTCCAACATGTGCGCTCAATTCCACGTTGATTGGGATGTACAAAGGAAATGTGCTTGGATTCATGTGTACGCACAGATTCATTCATCTGGATATTTTTGTGCGTACGACGTTTTCTGGATTTAAGCGTACGCCATGTTTCAATAGGAAATCCACGCAAGTCTTTGTACATGAGGCCCCTGGAAGATTCAACAGTTTAACTGCTAACAAGTGACAGTATTATGATTGGGTACAAACGGGGCGTCCTTACAGGGCTCAGCTGTTCACAAGCAAGTATTGTCACTTTGTAAAAAGAGTTCAAAGCCAGCATCAGTGTTGGTATGGGGGTATGTTGGTGCCCATGGCATCATGGGTAACTTGCACATCTCTGAAGACACCATATAAAGTAAACATATTCTGCCATCCACATGACATCATTTCTAGGGGCATCCTTGCTAGAGGGTGACATTTTGTCAGGACTCCTGCGTGATCCCTCGGGATCACGGGAAATCACGTGATTCGGGATTAATATTTTTATTAGTACCGTGATCGGGACGGGACAGGAATGAAAGTCATCAGGAGCATGCAGGAGCGGGAGTGACTTCGATATACATATATTAATAATGATCATTTTCACCTGGTCGCTTTACCAACCAAGGAACAGAAGCACATGGGTGCTGTAGTCATTTTTCAGCGAGACAACACTCTTTTGATTTGCTTCATCTAGTCAAAAGAACCACACTACCCATAATCCATCAGTGTTCTGTTCACCCAGAACTTAAAACCCTCTGGGGTCTAGGGGGTAAATGGCCGTTTTTGACTACTTTTCATTTTACCTTTAAATTTCACCTTAAAAAACTGTTTACCTTGCCTTGTTTGGTATCATTCTTTTCAGCACAACCTCAGCTGTGTGACTTTACAGTTATTTTTTCATTTTGACATACTGTATTAACACACTGGACCTAAAATCACAAAGAAAACATAAAATCGAGTAGGAAAAAGTTTGATTTTTTACTGTGAAAACCACAAACATGTCTAACGAACCATTTTTGTAACTTAGAATAAAAATATAAATTGTAAACTTCAAAAACATATGTCCTAATTTAGCAAACAACAATGTTGTACATAACTATTTACATTAAAATGCAAGCAATGCCTCAGGCGTTTTTGAACAACTAGCCTACTTACAAAACAATCAGATGCCACAAAAATAATTTGTCAAAGGGAAAAATGCCAGCACTCACAAATGTCCTTTTGATAAATTTAATAAACCAACTTGGGTGGCAGTACCAGAAACTCAGACGTTTTGACAGAAAGTATTCTTATGTCAAAATGTCTGTGTTTGTCGCTGTTTTTGGCTGTGCACCTTTCTAGGGGGTTTATTTTGAGAGTGCTTGCTTTTCTCCTACGTGATTTTACACAAATTATTTGTGCCACTCTGAAAAACAGTTCCTGTCCACCACAACACACTACAGGTGGAGGACACAACAGGAGGACAACAGGAGGAGTGACACACACAGTGTGGCTCTGCTGCCTGGGCAAACGGAGATCCGGACCTGGTGGGCGTGCCCTGCCACACCGTCCGCTCCTCTGTGCGGACCTCCGAGTACCGCTCAATGCGGTCATCGGAGGCTCATTTTCCTCTCTTCTCTTCCAAAACACACTACACCACACACTGACTATACACTCCAAACACGCTAAACATCACAAATCCCAACTCTATCTGTGATCGCGATCACTGTCTCTCTCGCTGCCGTCACTCCCACAACTTCCCCCTCTCCTCCAGCAACAAATGATGTGTGTTGCCATACAATTTTGTGATTGGTTGACTGGTGCATTTTTCAACCAATAGGAAAAGGGATGTCGTTTTGTTTTTTGTTTTTTGCTGTTGCCTTCAGCACTTTCGTCAGGCCGAACGGCCCGTTTTTACCGTTTCTTCCTGCATCAAACACGGATCAAACAATATTCAATATTCAGGAAAATCATGGCGTTTATTATTTATCATAAGTCCGGTTTTATATGGCCTATCAAGATGATTTAAAAAGTGGTACAAAGTTCGAAGTTTGCACTTTCCACACAAAATGAAACAGAGACTCAGCGAGGCTGCGTCTTGCTGCTACGTCGTCTCAAATCGGTCACGTGATTTTGACGCGCCGGCGCGGTTCTGGACCGCAGAGGGTTAAACGCGGAGATTAGATGGCGGACGGACGGAGAGAAGAGGGAAAACAAAACACACACACAACAACGTCGAGGGAAGGAATTAGTCTTGGAAATCTAAAGTGGCACAATGCGGTATTAAAAAAAAACAAAAACAAAACAGGAGCGGGACAGGATTGGGAGCCATTTTGAGTGGGAGCGGGACAGGAGTGGGAGTCATTCTACAGGAGTGGGACAGGACAGGATTTTTTTTTTTACTCTAGTTCAGGATTGGGACAGTACAGGATTTTTTCTGCAGGAGTGGGACAGGACAGGCGTGGAAATCCACTCCTGTGTCAGTCTCTAATCCTTACCTATTCCAGCAACACACTATGACACATCCCGCATGTGTTCCTTTTACTACGAAGCATGGCTTCGTAGTAAAAGATTGCATGTTCTGGACTGACCTGTCTGCAGTTCAGACCTGTCTCCCATTGAGAATGTGCGGTGCTTTGTGGTGCAAAATATGACTACAGAGACCCCAGACTGTAGGGCAACTAAAGTCTTTAAATAAACACAAGGAATTTGTGCTATTATGGCAAGGCTTAACTATACATACCAGTGAGCAGTGATAACTAACATGTCTTTGGAGTCATCAGGTGGGAACCTCCTTTCACCAGTGTTTCATCTAGTTGGTCCCACAACACCTCCAGGAGGCTAGACAGTGATCTCTGGCATCCCAGAGACACTCCCCTAATGCCAGCTCACACTGCTCCTCGTACCAACCCAACAACCTCCTTTACCTTAAATTACACATGGCTTTCTCAGCCCAAACAGCACTGTCACCTTCAACAAAGTTAAAATTAAAGTTCTCCACATTTGATCCATCCCCTGAGGTAGCAGTGAGCAGCAGCAGTGCCGCGCTCAGGAATAATGTGGTGATCTAATCCCCCAATTCCAACCCCTGCTGCTGAGTGCCAAGCAGGGAGACAGTGGATCCCAATTTTATAGTCTTTGGTATGACCCGGCCAGGGATCAAACCCATGATCTCCCAGTCTCAGGGCGGACACTTCCGGTACTTGGTCAGCCCTGCCGCCCTGCTGGTAGTGACCATGCTGATACTACCATTCTGTCCTCCTGTTGTTTGGGCTTTCTCAGCCCAAACAAAACTACCACCTTCAACAAACCCAGGCTCCGTTTATGCGAGCTCTGGGTAGTGACCATGCCGATACTACCTTTCCTAGCACATTCACCACACCCTATTTCACCCGCTACATATCATAAGTCCAACATAAGCTAAAGTTAAAGGAGATAGAAAAGAATCAGCAAGCACACTCACCTTGCAGCATGGTCTCAAACAAAAGGGATTCAAATAGGCCACTCTCACACTTAAATTACCTTCCTCTTCCTGGATTTTCTCCTGAGAGGACTGATTGGATATCTCCACCTGATCTCAAGGAGTTATGTACCCTGCCTAGTAGGTCCCCTTGCTGGCCCCCATCTGACATTATTCATCCTCATCTACTGACTAGATCTAGCTGCTTCATCAAACTCTGTCCCCACACTCTGAGTTCCCCCAGGAGCCCCACTTCCACTGGACAAGTCCTAGTTTTCCACCCTTGCTGCTCAGCTTCTGCTCCTAAGTCTGCATACCTAAGTTTTTTTCTTTCATAGGCTTCTTACACTGAGTCTTCCCAAGGAACTGTCAGCTCAATGAAATAAACTATCCGTTGACTCACTGACCACAACACTATGTCAGGCCTCTGATTGGTACAAACTATTTCATGGGGAACTACAAGCTTTCCTCCTAAATCTACTTGCATTTCCCAATCACAGGCACCTTACAGGCGGCCACACCCTTGCCTCCTTACTAACTTATCACTGTGTTATCACTGTATTTCTCCCCCTCAAGGACAAACTGAATTGCTACACTCCTATTCTTAAAGGAGTTATCACCTGGTGTTTTAACATATCCTGTCTCTCTTTAATTGTCCTAAAATTATTTTTTAAAATTAATTTGCCAAAAAAAATCAAACATTGAGCTTGGTTTACCCCTCTGCCATACCGCGACTTTCTCTACATGCGAGATTTTGGCTGGTCCGGATGTTCATTGGATTAATGTTAATGAGGTGCGTGCTGATTGGCTGCAGGGAGGACAGGGCCGGAATGCGGGCTGGCCCAATACATCCACGAGTTGGACGACTCCAAAACAACCACCAGAACCAGAGAATGACGATCCTGAGGTGGTGGAAGAAACAAATGTACAATAAGATGTCTCTGAGTGGTAAAGTTATTTTCATTTTGAGTGAGAATGAGAAGTTAGATATATACCTCAATCCGGTAGTCGCTAACAAAGCATGTATCGTCCCAGTTTTACGTGTGTCAAAACATAAAAAGTAATGTAAATGTACTTTGTTTTATATCCATAGTGAAGTTATGAAAATGTGAAACTCAAACATATCTTGTTACATAACATGCAGTTTATATAGCATGCAGTTTATAGCATCATCCCAGGTAATAATGTAGTAATAGTATAGCTTGAATATAAGTTGATATGTCCCATACCATGTTGGTGTGTCCCAAACTTTCTCTCTCAGGCCAGTACAGAGGTGCTAATGCATGCTTTTATTTCCTGTCGCTTAGATTACTGTAATGCCCTGCTCTCTGGTCTTCCCAAAAAGAGTATTTTAAATCTCCAATTATTACAAAACTCAGCTGCACGCGTGCTGACGAGGACCAGAGGGCGGGAGCACATTACACCGGTTTTAGAGTCGCTGCATTGGCTCCCCGTCCGCTTCAGGATCGATTTTAAGATTCTCTTACTGGTTTTTACATGTCTTAACGGCCTTGTGCCCTCTTATTTATCTGATCTGTTTTTACCATGTCAACCCTCGCGGACCCTGAGGTCCTCCAGCACTGGCCTTTTAACCATACCAAAACCCAGAACAAAAACCCATGGTGAGGCAGCATTTAGCCACTATGGCCCCCACCTGTGGAACAGCCTGCTGGAGAGCCTCAGGACTGCAGAGACTGTTGATATGTTTAAAAGAAGATTAAAGACACACCTTTTTAATCAGGCTTTTAACTAATATTTTAAACTCTTCTTATGTTCTTATCTGGTTCTATCCTATTTTATGTTGCTGCTTTTATCTTGCTTTTTAAGATGATATTAATCTTAATAATTTACTGTTTTTATTTATCACTGGTACTTAATCTATTCTATTTTATTTATAATCTTACATATTTTATTTTTGGTACTGTATTTATTCTTTTAGTCCTATTTTATGCTTTTAGTCTTTAGCTTTTAACTCCAGTGTTTCCTCAGGGGGGTCCTCCACACTGGGAGCTGTGTCAGGTCTGCTAGTGGGGGTGCTGTCCTTGGGTCCCTTCGGCCTGGCCGGCTGGGGGTTCCTCCCTTCGATGTGGGGGTCCACCTGTCTGTCGGAGTCGGGGGGCCTGGGTGTTGGTCCCCCCGATGGCACGGCCTGCGGCTCCTCCCAGTGTGGACGGCCTCAAAGGTGCCGTTTCTTTGATCCTCAGTGCCATGCCAAGTCTCCCTGTTGTGTGTGATTGTGTGTGTGTGTGTGTGTGTGTGTGTGTGTGTGTGTCTAGTAGGGAGGGTGGGAGGGAGGGGCTTTCTTTGTAATTGTTTTTTCTTTCTTTAATTGTGTTAATTGCTTGTAATTCTGTAAAGCACTGCATGTCTGTGCAGGAAAAGCGCTCTACAAATAAAGCTGATTGATTGATACTATTTTGGCCAAATGCACGGTGTAGTTGCCATGTTATTGGTATTAAAATAACAGGCCAACAGTCAACATCTAATGTAAATATGGTGTCACTATATCGCTGTAACACTCAAACATAGTGTGCTCCAGTCATCTTTTATACACCTGCACCAGCATTACGGACCTTTCCTTTTCCTACAGTAGTTCTAATTCTCCTTTCTTTCCCCTGAAAAGGTGCACATGTGGGAATTGTGCCATGAAAGAGAAAACGTTTGTTGCAGGGAGACCCCAAAAGTAGGTATCGTACACAATGAGTATTCCTCGTCCAGTGTGCTTATGAACTCTACAAAAAACATACATTTCCCTCTTTCACTGCACAGGTACTCAGAAGGATGAACCAGCTCCAAAATCCCCCCATGTGCATGACAGAACATCCTGGCTTGGAACCTGCTTAAACGTCTTCTCATTACAGAATGCAAGAAACATTTATATACAGGATTATGCCCATTAAGTAGTTGGAGGCAATGAGAAGTACGTTTCTGTTCTGCATCCAAACATTTAGAATTAAAAAAAAAAAATTGCCAATGACATAACTGTGCATGTCAATGTGATCATAAAAATTAAAATACCTTTGTGTTCTAGTTAATATGTAGTACTAGAAGTACTAGAAATAGCAAGTTTTCCACATTCAGTTGGGATAAACGCATATGAAAAAAAACAAGAGGTAGCTAGAGAATACACTAAAATCCCACATACTGTACCATTTAACCCTCTGCGGTCCAGAACCGCGCCGGCGCGTCAAAATCACGTGACCGATTTGAGACGACGTAGCAGCAAGACGCAGCCTCGCTGAGTCTCTGTTTCATTTTGTGTGGAAAGTGCAAACTTCAAACTTTGTACCACTTTTTAAATCATCTTGATAGGCCATATAAAACCGGACTTATGATAAATAATAAACGCCATGATTTTCCTGAATATTGTTGTCACGTTTGATCCATGTTTGATGCAGGAAGAAATGGTAAAAACGGGCCGCTCGGCCTGTCGAAAGTGCTGAAGGCAACAGCAAAAAACAAAAAAACAAAACGACATCCCTTTTCCTATTGGTTGAAAAATGCACCAGTCAACCAATCACAAAATTGTATGGCAACACACATCATTTGTTGCTGGGGGAGAGGGGGAAGTTGTGGGAGTGACGGCAGCGAGAGAGACAGCGATCGCGATCACAGATAGAGTTGGGATTTGTGATGTTTAGCGTGTTTGGAGTGTATAGTCAGTGTGTGGTGTAGTGTGTTTTGGAAGAGGAGAGAGGAAAATGAGCCTCCGACGCATTGAGCGGTACTCGGAGGTCCGCACAGAGGAGCGGACGGTGTGGCAGGGCACGCCCACCAGGTCCGGATCTCCGTTTGCCCAGGCAGCAGAGCCACACAGTGTGTGTCACTCCTCCTGTTGTCCTCCTGCTGTGTCCTCCACCTGTAGTGTGTTGTGGTGGACAGGAACTGTTTTTCAGAGTGGCACAAATAATTTGTGTAAAATCACGTAGGAGAAAAGCAAGCACTCTCAAAATAAATCCCCTAGAAAGGTGCACAGCCAAAAACAGTGACAAACAGACGTTTCGACAGAAGAATACATTCTGTCGAAACGTCTGTGTTTCTGGTACTGCCACCCAAGTTGGTTTATTAAATTTATCAAAAGGACATTTGTGAGTGCTGGCATTTTTCCCTTTGACAAATTATTTTTGTGGCATCTGATTGTTTTGTAAGTAGGCTAGTTGTTCAAAAACGCCTGAGGCATTGCTTGCATTTTAATGTAAATAGTTATGTACAACATTGTTGTTTGCTAAATTAGGACATATGTTTTTGAAGTTTACAATTTATATTTTTATTCTAAGTTACAAAAATGGTTCGTTAGACATGTTTGTGGTTTTCACAGTAAAAAATCAAACTTTTTCCTACTCAGATTTTATGTTTTCTTTGTGATTTTAGGTCCAGTGTGTTAATACAGTATGTCAAAATGAAAAAATAACTGTAAAGTCACACAGCTGAGGTTGTGCTGAAAAGAATGATACCAAACAAGGCAAGGTAAACAGTTTTTTAAGGTGAAATTTAAAGGTAAAATGAAAAGTAGTCAAAAACGGCCAATTACCCCCTAGACCCCAGAGGGTTTTAAATGTTTCTACATTGTTACTTTCATGTGTAAAATGTGAAGGAAACAACAAAGCTTCAATACAAGTGTCTTTATTAAGAATACAAAAAAGCACAACAACACTGCAAATCTACTATTTCTAAATCAAACAAAATAATATATCTGATTGCATTTTTGTGCACTCTCTCTCCAGTGAATACAGTCACCTTGCATACAGGTCCTTTGTGAGCTGGTGCTGGGGTCGCCTTGGCCATAGAATATGCGTAGTAATACCAGCATGTGTGGTGCTGCGGATCTGGCAAGAATTCTCTGATGGCCAATACGTAGGCTTCAGGTTGCCCCTCGATTAAAGCGAGACACGTAGCGGGAACGACGTCGTCCTTCTGTGGTCTGTCATACTGAGAGCAGAGCGGTTCAGATACTGGAATCTGCTTCAGCTGACTGACATAAGGTGCCGGATCAACAAACACCACATCGAACACCAGGTCCATCAGCTCATCCACATAGTCTGTAGACAAACAAAGAAATGTCAGTACATCAATAACACAAATGTCTTGTAAAATTTAATCTGTTGTCACTCTTGCATTTTTTTCTTGTATTTTAGTTTAAATTTTTTGATTGTCAATTTCCAGGTCTGGAAAAGTATAAAAATGAGGAATTTATTTAAAAAATAAATCCACCCCACTTTTTATATATATTTAAATTTTTGTAACGTTTAAATTACTTGTGTGCAATAAAAATTTATGCAAGTCAACTTACTGAATGTTGGATCTTCCTTCAGTGGCTTCACTGTGCATGTTCCTTCTTTAGCCTTTGGCCAGTGAAGCTTGAAGACAGGTTTCCCATCAGCCTGCTTCTGTGGGCGCTCAGCGTTATAATGCATGGCTGACAAGTAAAGTCATGTCAAATAAACTTTCTCCAAAGTTTTTTGTTACTTTATGTAGTAATTATCAAGCTAATGTATGTTCAAGTGTTCGTTTCCCCCAATAAGTTGGTTTTAATTCATTATTTGATTCTATAAACACAGTCTGACCATCTCAAGCTTTTATTTTGGTACTTCCGGGGACTGAGGGTGTGAATTTGCATATTAGCTAAATATTTAGTTTCACCCAGAACATTTAGATTTAACATTTAACATTTAGATTTAGATTAAGTATTTAGATTTAGATTTAATATTTAGATTTAGATTTAACATTTAGATTTAGATTTAATAATTAGATTTAGATTTAGATTTAATATTTAGATTTAACATTTAGATTTAGATTTAGCATTTAGATTTAACATTTAGATTTAGATTTAGATTTAATATTTAGATTTAACATTTAACATTTAGGTGCCACATTTAATATTTAGATTTAACTATTTAATATATTTCTAAGTGGTAAAAGTTGATCTTAAAAACTTTTTTAAATATTGTTTGAAGCTAAATGTGGCAATGATGAAATGATAGCAACCCTGAAAACCTGATAGCATAGACAAATAAAATTGTATGAGTTATCTTGATTCACAATATATATTGTTGGAAAATGGCATTTGTAGATTAATTTCCTGTCCTTAGTCTAAATTGTATGCAGGCCTCTTCATCCGATCTAATTCAACTGTACTACTGTGCTGGGCTTGGCAAGTAACCCACTCCACCTTAGGTAGCGAATCAAGAGCATCAACATTTGTTTTATACCATGTCATACTTCTGGATTGGAGCAGCAATGAAATATTAAACCATAAACAAATCCTTGAAAGTACGTTTTGCACAGTGAAAAACGAAGCACCACTGAAGCAGCAGAAAGTTGCAAATTCCCGGCTGGGGTGGAGTGTCCAATCACAGGCTGACTCTTCCATAGTCTCCAGTACTGACAATGTGGACATCGCTGGCCAATGGCAAAGAATGTTCCCCTGATGTTCTTGACATCACAAACTCTGCTGCACACTGGGCACTTCTCAAAGAGCTCCTTGAGGCAAGATTCAAATACAAGCAGCTTGCACATTTTGTGAATGGATAAGGGCTCTTGATGGGTGGGGCCGGAGCCTTCCCTATGTTGAGATAGAGAGTAAAAAAAGTCACAAGCATGTACAATGAATAAGACCAGAGGGGCACTTGGAGAGCCCATACCTCTGCCATGGCCAATTGTCTACTATGTTATGATGAACACAATATTATAGAGAGGGCTGAGTGTGTATCTAAAGATGCAACCAGTTTACTTCAATGTTAAATTACGCTGAATCATTACTTATTTTTTAACCATAATTAATTGTCAAACAAATGCAATTAAATATGACGTAGTAGAAAATAAAACATATCAACAGTCACATAAGGCTCTGAAAGTAAAACTGTGTGAATGTTGTATGCCTAGTTCAAAAATGCAGAGAATGGCTGAGCAAAATTTCACCTATTAAAAAATACAATTTAAGTTTACCTAAAAGAGAATAACTTACAACTTATCCATTGACTCTGTTAACACAGTAACTGAGTCTTCCGGGTTATATGTGGAGTCTTGTAGTTCTGGAGCCACAAAAGATGAGCTGGCCTCCACAGAGCTGTCCTCATCTTCCTCCTCTGACAGGTGGAGACGAGGCCTCTTCAGTGATGTCTTTGTTGGTGTGGAGGACCACGGAAGGTCAGGGAACACAGGAACAGTGGACATGCCGACTCCAACATCTATGGTTGTCTTGATTGTTGTTGTCTGTGCACCTTTTACGCACAGAAACAGATACTGAAATCACAGTGTGCAATAAAAGTGAACTAAATATTTGATTCTTATATGAATAATAAAAAAGGTGTTAGATTTGATTTTTTATTTTCTATAAGCGTAAATATATCCCAGACCACAAACCTGTACTTCGGAAGTGAGGCTGCAAAGTTTTAAATGACAGCTGTGGGCCAGTCGATGCCTGCATTGGAGAGTCTGTCGGGCAGCCAACGTCAACCTTTTGTGGTATTTGAACAGTGCTGGTGCTGGGCACTGCATGAGATCTGCTAGCCTAATAACAGGAAATATAAATGTTAAAAGCAAAGAAATATACAATAAAAAATCTGAAATGATTAATTAGAAGTAACATATTGCATTTGAGTACCAAAAGTGTACCAAAAGACCATAATATATGCAATTAAATAGGAAATCCTAATGGTGAATAGCTGCAGCTGGAATCTAAAACATTAAAACCCATGACATTGGATGTGACATTGGTCAGTGTTAACACACTGTAATCACAATGAACTCTGAAAATTGTACACTATGGCCTCCAAAATCCTGGTAGTTCCCCTGCTTCTGCCTCTTTCAGGAGGCTCATCTCTGCCCAGTTAAAACAGTTAACGTTACAGTGAAATCAAGCTGCAGAGCTTGTGTTCACACTCAGCAGACAGCCTGCATGAGTCTCATGTTTTACATGTAAGACTCGAGTTATAATATTGATGTTCATAGTTTATGATGTGAAAATGTCAGAGAAATAAAAAGTTTGTGTCCTGGTATTTTTTCAGTTATAAAATCCAAACACAAACGCATGTAAACAGTAAGGAAATTGTAATGATGAGGCAGTAAAACGTGTATGCCATTCACAAAATCCGCCTGGATAACGTTAGTTTCTTACGGTTACTCAAAACTATTGGTCAACACACACTCACTCGCCTTGTTTTGGTAGCATCTCAGCTGGCTATAAGTCCCTCAGAAACCACAACTTTATTATGAAACAACAAACAAAAAAAACAAACAAACTGGGCAGCGTGTTGCTCTGTGGCCCAATGTCGGCCCAGACACTATTGGCACTGAGGTGCACCGAGGTGTTAGCCTAGATAACGGAGTTATCTAGCGGCTAGCAGCAGCTTGGTGTCTGAGCATGGAGGTGCACCGAGCTGCCGCTAGCCGCTAGCCGCTAGATAACTAGTAGCAGCTCGGTGTCTGCATGCTACCAGAGAACCTGGGTCTCCGCTGGGGTCCCCCGTCATGGTCTCTGTTTACAAACATCCATACCACAGTACAACGCACCCCGGAGATATTAAACGAAAGACGTGGGGGTCATTTCTAAATCACATTAGGTCCACAGGTTATACTAGTCCCTTGTGAACAACGTTAGCATCTAGCGTTAGCAGTTAGCTGCTGTCTACCGTCATTTCAGGCTCAAGTACACAGTAAAACTGTTACACAAAGCAGCAAGACTTACCGATTGCACTGCTGGTGAGTCTCGAATCGTAGGAATTGCCCCTTACTCTAAACACAGGGTTGAGGCCAGATTCGCCTGATACTGTCCCAGATTTGAAAAACTGTCAGGCAGAGAGATCGGGCTTATGCAAATAGCCTCCTACGGTTAGGTAACCGTAGGAGCACACCCAAAATCTCACTTTTTTGAGTGTGCACCCTTGTGGTTTGAACAAAGAGGCCAAACAAAAAAACTTTCATCCTCCAAAATTTCAGGCAAGTTTCAACTGAGGTCCAACTCCAATATACACATATTAACAAGGAAAAATGTGTGATGTGATTTCCGGGTGATGACTCCTTGAATGATGAACCTTCTGAATTTGCCTGTCTTCATTTCCCTTTGATGTCTCCAGCTAACAGTGAGAACAGTGAGGAAACACTACCTAACTTCTGAAGTGGCTGCAAATTTTATCCAGATTTTACAGAGCACTCCTGCCAAAATTTTACCTGCACCCTGTGATTTTATTGTGGACAATTTTAACAGTAAATTAAAGTCAACACTTGACTCAGTGGCTCCACTTTTAACAAAAACAATAAAAACAAAACCTACACCCCCGTGGAGAAATGATGCTATCAAAAGACTGAAAAGAAAATGCAGGAGTGCAGAGAGGAGGCGGAGAAAAACAAAACTGACTATTCATTACGAAATATTACGTGAACAACTCAAAACCTACAACAATACAGTCAAACAGGCAAGAATATCCCACTTTTCAAAACTCATTACAGATAATAAAAACAACCCCAAATTCCTTTTCTCCACTTTAGATCTTTTAACTAGCACTAATTTTAATAAACCATCCAAGACGTCAACAGACGCCCTCTGCGAGGACTTTGCAGCCCACTTCAGAAGTAAAATCGATGACATCAGATCCAGTCTTTTTTACCAACAGAATGTAATTTTTAACACACCTGGATCATTGCTTTTACCTGAGGAAACACTGGAGAGTTTTGTCCTGGTTGATGCAAGGACACTTGGTCGAGTTTTCTCCCAGGTAAACCCAACAACCTGCCTTTTAGATCCTATTCCCACATCACTTTTAAAAACATTTTATGGGTTCTTTGAGGAACAGATTTTAAATATAGTAAATTACTCTCTTCAGACGGGTGTCTTCCCCACTGCCTTCAAAACGGCAGTGGTGAAGCCCCTTCTGAAGAAGAGTAATTTAGATCCCAACATTTTTAATAATTACTGACCTGTATCCAACTTACCGTTTTTAAGCAAGATTTTAGGGTAAGGTTTTTCACCAAGTAAATTATTTTTTAAAAGGAAACAATATTTTAGAGAAATATCAATCTGGTTTTAGGATGAGCCACAGTATGGAGACAGCCCTTTTAAAGATTTTAAATGATATCAGGTTTAATGTGGATTCACAAAAACTCACAGTCTTGGTACTACTGGATCTAAGCGCTGCCTTTGATACAGTAGATCACCACATTTTATTAAACAGACTCAGAAACCTGGTGGGCCTCTCTGGTACTGTTTTTAACTGGTTCAGCTCTTATCTCACAGATCGTTGTTTCTTTGTAAGTATGGATACATGTTCCTCCAGAACACTTGAAATCAGGTGTGGGGTGTCCCAAGGGTCGATTTTAGGTCCACTTCTTTTTAATCTATATATGCTTCCCCTTGGGGACGTCATCAGGAGGCACGGCATCAAATTCCACAGTTACGCAGATGACACACAACTGTACATCGCCGTGTCTCCTGATGACACAGGGCCAATTAATACCCTTTTTAACTGTATTTTAGATATCAAGTCATGGATGGCAGTGAATTTCCTACAGCTCAACCAGGACAAAACAAAGGTTTTAATCATTGGTCCTGAAGGCAAGAGAGAGAAACTTTTAACAAAACTACAAGATTTCAAACCTTCACAATGTGTGAAGAACCTGGGCGTCATTTTCGACTCTGAGCTTAGTTTTATTCCACACATCAAAAATGTAACAAAGATAGGTTTTTATCATCTTAAGAATATAGCTAGAGTGCGCCCGTTTCTCTCTCAGGCTAACACAGAGGTGCTGATGCATGCTTTTATCTCTTGTCGTTTAGATTACTGTAATGCCCTGCTCTCTGGTCTTCCCAAAAAGACCATCTCTAACCTGCAGTTACTCCAAAACTCAGCTGCACGAGTGCTGACGAGGACCAGAGGGCGGGCGCGCATTACACCAGTTTTAAAATTGCTGCATTGGCTCCCCGTGTGTGTTAGGATCGATTTTAAGGTTCTTTTATTAGTTTTTAAATGTCTTAACGGTCTGGGGCCATCTTATTTATCTGACCTGCTTTTATCATATCAGCCTCGCGGATCCTGAGGTCCTCCGGCACAGGCCTTTTAATTGTTCCAAAAGTGAGAAGGAAAACCCACGGGGAGGCTGCATTCAGCCATTAAGGCCCTCACTTATGGAACAGCCTGCCGGAGAGCATCAGGACTGCAGAGACTCTTGATGTTTGTAAAAAGAGGCTCAAGACTCACCTTTTTAATTTAGCTTTTAACTGATTTCTTTAACTCTTTTACTTGTTATATCATATGTAATCTTAATTTCTATTGATTTTAAATGATTTATTTTTAATCTTTATGCATTTCATTATTATTAAGTTTCTAAATCTTTATTTATTTATTTATTTATTATCATTTTATCTCATACTTGTTTTATCTTATCATATTGCCTTTTAGTCTTTTAGTTTTTAGCTCCAGTGTTTCCTCATGGGGGGCCTCCACACTGGGAGGTGTGTCTAGTCTGCCCACGTGAGCGTGGTCTTGGGGATCCCTCGGGTCTGGAGGACTGGGAGGCTCTGCACCATGTGCCATGTCCACCCTAGTCTGTCTGGGTCGGGGTGGTCTCTGTGGCGGTGCTCCCTGTGGCCGTAGGCTGTGACCCCTCTCAGTGTGGATGAGCTCCCCATGGGTGGTTCTTTCCTCACCGGGTTCCTCGGTGCCCAGCCATGTTACTATTGCATGTGCGCGCACATGTTGTTTGAGGGGGGGGGTTCAATATGAATGTAATACTTTGTGCTGCATTTTTAATGCATGAAAAGTGCTATATAAATAAAGTTTGATTTGATCTGATTTGAAACACCTGGTTATGTTGCATGTATGTTATGTATACCGGCCTTGTGACAAGCTGTTACGAGAATGCCTGATAATTTGACTAGGCAACTTCATTCTCTAACATAGAGTGTGCAGAGCGGAAACATGGCTGGCTGGCTGGCTGTGGGGTTGTGCATGGGGCTTACCTCTTAACAGCAACAACGGCGAGCTCGGATGAGGCTCCCCGCGAGCGGCCAGCCCAGGCGATGTCGTGGCAGACAGATTTTGTTCAAGTTTTTATAAAAGTGTTGGTCAAAACAAAATAACAAAACACAAAACTGGAAGAAGTCGGCGGTCAAGTTCACCGAGCGAAAAAACCCACGGTGCTGTCCTCAGGTCTCTCGGTAGTGCAGTCCTCTCTCACTCTTTCTGAAGACGCTCATTATCACACCTGGACCACGGAGTTAATTGATAAGCCCCGTCCACTACCAACCAGTTAACCACCAGTCCTGCTACTTCTAGCCGCTCAAGAAGTCGCTTAATGTGCGCAACATGGTCTGCCCATGAAGAGCTGTACACCACCACATCATCCAAATAAGTTACAGTGTTACTTAGCCCAGCTGTCACTTTGTTCATCAACCTTTGGAATGTGGCGGGTGCATTTTTCATCCCAAACAGAAGAACAAGGCACCATTATAAACTCTCTGGGGTTACAAACGCTGACACATCCTGAGCTCTCTTTGTTAAAGGGACCTGCCAATAACCCTTCAACAGGTCGAATTTGGACACAAATTGGGCATTGCCTATTCGGTCGATGCAGTCTTCTAACCGGGGGATCGGGTATGCATCAGACTTTGTGACACCATTAACCTTGCGAAAATCAATACAAGGGCGAACAGACTGGTCAGGCTTCGGCACAGGTACTAACGGTGAACTCCATTAACTGAAGCCTTGTTCTATCTCCATTCACTCCATTCACTCTATCTCTTGTTCTATCTCTTCCATATAAATCAACTCTTCCTTAACCTTAGCCCACTTGCTAGGATGAATTCTGTAAGAGTGTTGTTTAATGGGAGGTGCATTCCCTGTATCTACATCATGAGTTAATAAATGAGTAAGACCTGGTGTATCTTTAAACAATGCCACGTGCTCCCCCACCAACTGAACTACATCCTCCACCTGCTGACTTGTAAGGTAAGAAAGTTGCGCTCTGAGATCCGCCATAGCACTGGAGTTTTTCAGCCTTGCACTGACTGGTTCTACAGGAGGGGCTTCCTCCTCCTCACTGTCTTCTTCAACTTCAAGTTCTGCTTGATCACCATGAGCCACTAAAACCACATGAGCAGGAGTATCTCGCTCAACATAGGGCTTGAGGAGATTAACATGACAGAGTCTGGTTTTCAGTCTGCGTTCTGGAGTACTGATGACATAATAATGATCGCTCACTTTCTTTAAGAT
Organism: Epinephelus cyanopodus; assembly: GCA_026686955.1. NCBI lineage: Eukaryota > Metazoa > Chordata > Actinopteri > Perciformes > Serranidae > Epinephelus > Epinephelus cyanopodus. Next base: position 46,412,983 of record CM048916.1, read on the forward strand.
GGTATAAGGACCACAAAACTTCACTCCAAGAGAAGCAACCATAGGCATCAAGACCAATACCTTATCCCCAACTGAGAACACACGCTTGACAGCTTTCTTGTCATAACGGACTTTTGTTTTTCTTTGAGCAGCTCCTAATTTATCACGGGCCAGCTCACAGGCAGTTTTTAGTCTGTCTTTAAACGTGGCCACATACTGCAAAACTCCACCTGCCTCCTTAGGCTCCAGCAATTTCTCTTTTGCAATCTTAAGAGGGCCTCTGACTTCGTGCCCATACACCAGTTCAAACAGACTGAACCCCGATGGCAAACAACAAAAATGGCATGGCTACATCCCAGTCTCCTGGACAGTTCACAGTGTATGTTTTAACCATGGTCTTGAGAGTCTGATGGTAGCGCTCAATGGCACCTTGAGACTGAGGATGGTAGGCGGAGGACATGACCTGCTTGATCCCTAGTTCATGCATAACTTCCTGGAACAATCCAGAAGTAAAATTAGACCCACGGTCATGCTGAACCTCAACTGGAAGGCCAACCCTAGAAAAGAACTGAAGCAGAGCCTCGGCTATCACCTTAGCCTTGATATTTCTTAAAGGCACAGCTTCAGGAAACCTAGTGGCAACATCCATGATAGTCAGTAGATACTCATTGCCTTTCTTTGTTTTGGGTAGGGGACCCACACAGTCAATCAGGACACGAGAGAAAGGTTCCTCCATTCTTGGTGGAGAACACAGAGGCGCTATTGGGATGACTTGATTGGGCTTACCTACCAACTGACAGGCATGACAACTTCGGCAAAATGAAACTACATCCTGATGCAATTTTGGTCAAAAGAAGTGGCACATCAGCTTCTCCTGTGTTTTTCGTATGCCAAGGTGACCAGCCAATGGCAGTTTCATGAGCCAAGCGCAACACTTCCTGTCTAAAACATAAGGGCAACACAATCTGAGACACAGTGGTCCAATGTTCATTTGCAGGACGGCCTGGAGGCCTCCACTTCCTCATCAGAACTCCATCCTGACAAAAGAACCCCTCTGCCACTTCGTGAATGTCCTCAAGGCTACCAGCTTGCTCTCTGGCAGAAGCCAACGTAGAATCCTGCTTCCGCTCACCAATAAGGGTTTCTCGTGAAAACAGGGTCGCTGTCTCCAAACCAGCAACCTTCGCAAAGAAAGTGTCAGCTAAGTCAATGTAAGAATCTTCCTGGACACTCTGGGCTTCAAGCTGCTGCTGCTTACTTGACTGGAACCGTGTCACTACACATGCTGTGAAAACTTCAGGGTGCTCTTGTTCTAGAGCAGATGTTTCAGGCACTTCACAGGGATCAGTACTTACTACAGGTGTTACACAGACTCGTGTGCCAGCCAGATTGTTACCTAGTACAAAATCAATGCCATCAACAGACAGGGAGGGCACAACTGCAACAACCACAGGACCATTTACAAGGTTAGATTTCAAGACAACCTTATGCAGAGGAACACCAACAAATCCACCGCCCACACCCTGAACTGGGGTAGAAGCTCCCAACTCGGTGGTGGGTGATAAATCTACAACTCCAGAAACAAGCAAGGACCGAGTGGCACCCGTGTCTCTCAGAATAGATATAGGGGCCATTTTTGTGTCCAAGCTTACGGCCACACCTCCTTCAGAAACAAAACCTGCATAGGCCTTAGGAGGCTGCTTGGGAGTTGGGACCACTGGGTTTACAAGGCTGACTTTGGGCTCAGTTGCAAGCAGAGCAATTGGTTTTCCTTCCTTTCTTTTTAGAGCATGGCAGTTGGATTTCATGTGACCTGGCTTTTTACAATAGTGGCAAAGCACCTCACCTCTGGACACCGTTTTGTCTGAAAGTGGTCCGTTAGGCTTTTTCACAACATTTTGAAGGGAAAATACTGTTGTGCTCGACTTTGTCACACTGTCTCCAGGACCATCAGCCTCACTGGCAAACTTCCTGTCCTGACTCCCTAGCTTACTTCTCCAAGGAATATCCTTGTGGGTTAGTTCATAGGAATCAGCCGCCATAGTTGCCTTTTGGCAGTCCTTTACCTCGAGGTCATTTAAATGAGACTCAATATGCTGTGGAACACTAGATGTAAACTGTTCGAGCAAGATTAACTGACGCAAGTCTTGAAATGTATAGACTTCACGAGCTGCCAACCACCTGTCAAAAGTTACTTCCTGCTGCCTTGTAACATCCAGGTAGGTCTCACCTGGCTTGCGGCGGAGTGATCTAAACTTTTGCCTGTAAGCTTCAGGGACGACCTCATATGCAGCTAAAACTGTTTCCTTTACAACGTCATAGTCCCTGCTGTGGTTGCGATCAAGCGCTGCATATGCCTCTTGTGCCTTCCCTTCAAATACACTCTGGATAAGCAGTGTCCACTTCTCCTGTGGCCACTCTAGCTCTTGAGCAATTTTTTTTCAAATGCATCAAAAAAAGATCTGACTTCATCCTGATTGAACTTGGGCAACAACCTCAAACAACTGCTAATATCAAATCGGGCTTCATGCTTCCTCTGTAGATTTTGTGCAGTTTGTTTTAATTTTTATTGCTCTAGAGCAATCCTTGCCAGCTCAATCCGAAGCTCTTGCTCTCTTACTTTATCTTGGCGTGCTTTCTCCCTTTCTTGCTTTTCCAGCATGGGATCTGGCAACCTCAAGGCTTCTATAAAAACTTCAACAAGCTCACTTTTCTTGAGTTGTGGATCAGCCTCTACTTCATAGTACTCAGCCACTGAGAACAACTGGTCCTTCTTAAGTTTGAACAAATCAGTACAGCCAAAATCAGTCTCACAAAATTCCTTTACTTGAAACGTAGCCATTTCATAAAGCTAGCCGTCACCCCAACAGCAAATACAAAGCTAACAGCAGCGGCACACACACACACACACACACACACACACACGGATAAGAGAAGCTAATTGCTGCCACAGCAGCCGACAGACCCAACCCAGGGCTAACAGAAGCTAATTGTTACCGCTGCAGCGACAGTGCAGATACAGAGCTAACAGGCTAATCATAATTGCTACCACCGCAGTCAAAGAAGCTACACAACTCAAAGTCAACGAGTCACAAGCAACACCAAAACCTGTCAGAGGTTTTGTGCTGACAAAACAATTTTAACCCGTTTTCCAGCACACAAGCCACCTCGGCAACTAATGGGTTAAACAAAACCTCCAATGACCAGCTCTTTCCACTGCTCAAAACGTTACACAAATTGCCACAAAAGTACAAGGGTAACAACTACAATGCTAAATGGGTTAAGTATTAATACAAAATATAATGTAAAGCCTAATTGGAGACAAGTCTCCGACACACGGACACCCGTTTTGCAACAGTCAATACAGCGTGGCTAGCCCACACTCTGAATACACATGCCCGTCTAAACTAAACCTCGCAGCGTGTGACTCTCTGACGAGCTGAATACAACTCCAAGTATCGTTGTGTACAAAACGAAATGCCTGTATGTCACTAACTAGTGCCTACGTGACACAGCTAAACATTAAACAATATAACACTCTCCCAACTAAAGCTTATTGTTAACCAAGTTTAACTAACGTAACATTAACCTATGGCTAACAGAGAGCCTCCCGGACGAGCCCCCATTAAAGGCTAAGTTCGGTTTTTTGACACCTGGGCCTTATTTTTAGGAATAAATACCCTCATAGACTCACCCAAACAATTTTGGTGGAGCTCGGAGCCGTTTTCGAGCAATTTAGATCCATCCGACAGCGTTTTCTCTCATGCCATAGAAGCGGACGGGGCCAGACATCGAAGCCCCTAAATTAGACATTATCTGCTGCGAAACTCGCTCATTTTACCTACATTTTATAAATGAATGGCCAGTGTTATCACCATGTCAGCTCAACTTCCTTGTTATGGTCATCCGGGGCTTTACAAGGATGGGTAACTTTTGGTGACGTCATAGACGTGCGCCGCAGGAGCGCAGTCCAGCCGGCGCTAGGCTAGGCTAGGAGCTACACGGGTACAAACATGGTTCGTCATTGCGTTTTTCCACTTTGTCCAAACAAAATGACTAGTTGGACAAAGTTCACATTCCACAGGCTTCCTTTGAAAAACCCGGAGTTACTAAAGCTCTGGCTTGTTGTCCTGAAAATGGACCCGAATATTCCTATGGAAGAACTGAGGAGGGTCAGTCACCGGGTCTGCACATGCAGCGCTCGCTTCGCTCCAGAAGACTTCATTACGAAGACGACAAAGATAAAAGGCCAGGAAGCTCAGCGTCAGTACCTCAGGAGGAATGCCATCCCGATTGTTTCAGAGGGCAAAACAGACGCAGCGGAGGTAATGCATTTCTTTTGAAGATGTAATAATATTGGTCGATAACCAGTGCACGTCGGCCAGCGTATAAAGCTCCTTGTATAAAATGAATAGCTATCTTCACGACCTATGTCTGAGCAGGAGTAGCCTTCTAAAAATACATTCCTGCAAAAGAATACTGCACTGTAACGCAATATAATTTACTCTAGTCCATGCTAGTTTTTGAAAAACTAACTCGCAATGCATATGATATGGTTATTCTCTGCAGGCAATAAATTGTGACTCGAGCTGCAATCACCGCGGGTCTGCATACCCAAGTTATTTATTTATAAAGCAAACACTTATAGAAAATATACCCTTTTGCATTTGTATGGGCTACTTACTCTATCGAAAGTTGTCCGTTCGGTCCTGCTGGCTTCGGCTGCGTCTGCCAGTTGACTCTCGGGACATGAAAAAAAGTCTCTACCACAGCCCGGTTTGTCATGGCAGAAAAATCTTCCAGTGTAGTGAGACACATATTTTGGGGGGCATCAATACGTGTTTCCTCTGGTCTCAAGTCCCACTCTGAGCAGCAAAGGCTCTCCTCTTCTGTTGTCTGTGGCGTGCAGTGTCCACAACAACACCACCAGTTAGCCCCCATTCGTGGACGTGCAGTGGTCGCTTGTTCTCTGGCCAGCTGTTCGGCTCTTTCCCTCTGCATCCTCCTTTCAAATAGCTCCTCGTCGGTGTATTCTGGCTCAAAACGATACGGGCATCCATCATAGTCAAAGTTGTTATCAGACACTTCTACATCGGATAAATATTCCGTCATGTTGCACAAGAATAGCTGTGTAGCTGTATAGCCTAGCCTAGCGCCGACGGGACTCAGCTGCGCTCCTGCGGCGCACGTCTATGACGTCACCAAAAGTTACCCATCCTTGTAAAGCCCCAGATGACCATAACAAGGAAGTTGAGCGGACATGGTGATAACACTGGCCATTCATTTATAAAATGTAGGTGAAATGAGCGAGTTTCGCAGCAGATAATGTCTAATTTAGGGGCTTCGATGTCTGGCCCTGTCCGCTTCTATGGCATGAGAGAAAACGCTGTCGGATGGATCTAAATTGCTCGAAAACGGCTCCGAGCTCCACCAAAATTGTCTGGGTGAGTCTACGAGGGTATTTATTCCTAAAAATAAGGCCCAGGTGTCAAAAAACCGAACTTAGCCTTTAATGTTACAAGAATGCCTGATAATTTGACTCCGGTTGTGTCTAGGAAACTTCATTCTCTAACATAGAGTGTGCAGAGCGGAAACATGGCTGGCTGGCTGTGGGGTTGTGCATGGGGCTTACCTCTTAACAGCAACAACGGAGAGCTCGGACGAGGCTCCTCGCGAGCGGCCAGCGCAGGCGATGTCGTGGCAGACAGATTTTGTTCAAGCTTTTATAAAAGTGTTGGTCAAAACAAAATAACAAAACACAAAACTGGAGGAAGTCGGCGGTCAAGTTCACCGAGCGAAAAAACCCACGGTGCTGTCCTCAGGTCTCTCGGTAGTGCAGTCCTCTCTCACTCTTTCTGAAGACGCTCATTATCACACCTGGACCACGGAGTTAATTGATAAGCCCCGCCCACTATCAGCCAGCCAGATGAGAAGGAAGTAATATGTGTTCCTACGAAGAGCCTACAGTTCAACCTAACACAAGTTAACTTTGCAGCCTGACAAAATATGCTTTAAGGTTGTGGTACCTGAACACAATGGGCATGATGGGTCCCCATTTACCCACAGTTTTAGGTTTTGGGGGGTTGGTAACACATCATATGTAGCCCCTACCAGGAATCTAATACTATTCTCCTCCATACTCCACAGGTTCCTCCAACTAAGCTTCCTCTTCTCTACACTTTCCAAATTCAAACACTGTCCCTGCTTAGCCTGGGCCACTACCTTTGCACCCCTTAATATCTCCTCCTGTCTATGTATCTCTTCCACAACCAGCTTTCTTTTATTTTTGAGACCTGCTTTATTCCATACCCGGTTGCCTGAGCAGAGCCCCAGGCCTCCCCGGCCAAACTGAACATAACCTACAATCTCTGCATGCCTAAGAGCTGCCTCTGCCTCCTGAACTGCCAATCTTGGCTTCCATTTCCTTCCTTTGGTTGGACTTGGAACCACACTCCTAACTACCACGTCCTTACTCCTAGATAGCTCTGTCCTGACCTTGGTACATTTAAATTCCTCTGTTAAACTAGAAACTGGTAGCTTAAGTATCCCTTTTCCATACAATGCAACACTACTTAGGCACCTAGGAGCGCCCAACCACTTCCTAATATAGGAGCTAACCGACCTTTCAGTTCTCTCCACAACAGATATTGGAATTTCATAAATTGAGCCTGTCCACATTAACCTAGGATATAGCCCAAATTGCAAACACTACAACTTTCCTGGAGGTTCTGATTTATCTATTCTATCCAATCCTTCTGCCACATCTTTTCTAAATTTCCCTATCTGTTCCTCATCATTCAACTCCACATTGTGCCACCTACCTAAGCTCTTTACTGACTTTTCCCTAATTGTTGGGATTTCCTCACCATCTATGACAAACTTCCTATCATTTAACTTCCCTCTATGTATTGAGATGCCTCTAGACTTACTAGGCTTGATCTTAATGCTGGCCCAATTGAGGTTCTTATTTACCTTCTCTAGTAGCCTCTTTGTACATGGCCTTATTGTGATCACCAGTGTCATGTCATCCATGTAAGCCCTAACTGGTGGAAGATGCACCCTGTTCTGTTGTCCCTGCCCACCTACTACCAACTTGGAAGCCCTGATGATTACTTCCATCGCCATAGTAAATGCTAATGGAGAAATTGTACACCCTGCCATAATACCTATTTCTAGCCTTTGCCAACCTGTTGTGAAACCTGCCGTAGTTAGACACAACCTAATATCCTGAAAATATGCTTTTACTAAGTTAACAATTACCTGTGACACTCTGAAGTTGTCAAATGCACTCCAAATGAGGCTATGCGGTCCCTTTTGTTAATCTTCACTGCCTGAATCTGGTACCAGATCATGCTAGTATGCTCTAAACACTCTGCAAAAGCTGGTATTCTTGCCTTCTGCACCATAGTATCTATTAAGCTATTCCTTTCCAAGTAGCTAGCTAATCTCTGCGCTACTACACTAAAGAAAATCTTCCCCTCTGCATTCACGAGAGAAATCATCCGGAATTGACTAAGGTCCACAGACTTCTTCTCCTTAGGAATGAGGAAACCCCCTGCCCTATGCCATGCTCTTGGGATAGTTTGTTTCTCCAAAACTATTCTTAGCTGTTTCCACAAAAATTTAAAGATATCAGGCGCACTGAAGCCTTTGCATGCCTGACCACCCCCTGAACTTCCTTTCACCTAGGTGGCTGACATCCATCTCATGCTTCATCTCATGACTGTAAACTCTAACTCTTCCAGTGAAAAATCCAGTGGAAATCCAGTGTATTTCTCAAATATTCTTCATCCTCTAGCCTTGCTGTTTTAAGCTGTCCTCCCTTTTCCTGGCTAAACAATCCTTTAACAAACTTATAAGGGTCCCTGAAAAGAGCTGTCCTTACATATTCCTCCTTCTTCCTCTTTTTCCTGAGATGCTCTGCCCTTCTAAGAGCTGCTAGTCTGCTTCTCAACTCCTCTTGCAACACATTAATTCCCTCACTTTCTTCTTCTGTAGCCTTTTTACGCTGCTTTCTTAACTGTCTCCTTTCCTAAACTAACTTCTCTATTTCTCTTTGCCACCTAGACTTACCTGACTGTGCCTTCTCACTCCTCTTTCTCTCATACACCCCGAACCTCTCTGCACCATATGAGTAAATTATATCTCCCATCTTTTCTAACTTTTCTATTGCTTTTCCTCTAAGCCTACTCAAGATAACTGACAAATCTCTATTAACTATTTCCCATTATTTACTGTCATTTGCTCTAGGCCATCTAACTCTAACCTTTTGCTCCATGGTTCTCTCTCTGACTGGCCTGCTAACCTCAGTGTCACCTGCATCCCCTCTTACTGCCTCCTCCTCCTCAGTGGCAGTGTTACTGATATGCTGCAAACTGTGGTTTTCTACCTGTCGCTGGACTTCATCCGACTGACTCGACTGACTTCTTAAGAAATACTGATCAATGTGGTTACTCTGCCCTTTTTTTGCCACACACTTCTTCTTTCCCTGATGAGTTCGGAGGCCTTTTATTGGTATTACTTTCTGCCAGCTGCAAGGACAAACCTGAAGCATCCTGTTCTCGATTGTGCTACTTTTGTTCTCTACAGATGCTAGACAGTTCTAGCCGTGGTAGATAGGTCCGTGCCCCCATCCTTCACTGAGTCACCGATCCAATGCAGAGTCGTGTTGCAGTGGTGTGAACTGGCTGGTCTGAGTGTGACTCAAGTCGGCTGCTGGTGTCACCTGCAGCTTATCTGGTCAAATTGCTTTCAGCTGGTTTTGGAACATAAAGCAGGTCTCCTGTTTCAACAGCCAGTCAGCTTGTAGTAAAGTCCACTGGTCAAGCCAAAATGGCCAAAAGGCATTGTGTGCATTGTTGCTGCAGCTGCTCCATCCCCACTGAGTCCTCTGTTTCTGTTCTTACAGTGTGCCGGTGTCGGATGGTGGATCACTACTTGCTGTCTGTGCTTATGCCCCCACACACATATTCTCACTGACTGATTAATTGGCGTTAGTTTTTTACATTATCGTGGCATATGAATTATGAATTAAGTCCATTTGATGCTCATTTTTGCTGCCGTTTTTCACAGTTTCATCACTACTACAAATGCAACTGTACCCAGTTCCTTCATTCATAATCATATTTTAGAACCTACAAATTATAATCAAAATAAGCCGGAAAAGCTGGAAATCAGAACAGAAGTACAGAAAGTACACACAAAAGCAGAAAGTCACACCAAAGTAACTAGATTGGTGTGAACCAGCAGGTTTTTAGAATGATGCACATTGCAAGTCGTTGAAAGTTTTAACTTGTCTTGTCTTTAATCTTTGGTCTGAATTGGGCTTAATACAGCAGTAAACATGCCCCTGTCCCAACATTTTTGGAATGTGTTGCAGATATCAAATTTAGAATGTATAAATATTTTCAAAAAAGAATATAAAGTTTATCAGTTTGAACATTAAAGATCTTGTCTCTCTACTGTATTCACTTGAATATAGGTCTGAAAGGATTTGCAAATCATTGCATTCTGTTTTAATTTAAGTCTCACACAGTGACCCAACTTTTTTTTCTTTTTTTTTGGAATTGGGGTTGTACATATTGTTCGTGTTATATACCAGCATAATAGCATACAGTGTATTTCATTATTGTTTATTGGTGTTTTAGGACATTTGACTAAACTAAATGAATTTATTGTGTGCATGTAAAAATAGCTCCTCCTAGCTTGAGTCGTTTATGTGCCAGCATTCCTCGCATAAGTGCACATAACTTCTACAAGTTTCTTTAGACATAGTCAGAGCGGAAGTAAGTCAAACATTTAAATATCAATGCAGCTGCTCTCCATGCACTCTCTAACTAGGCTTCCAAAAAGATTGTGATCTGTACAAGAAGTGCCATACTGGCACTTTTCCCAACCAATTCCTGTGCTTCATCAGCAAGATAGAGGAGAGAGCATTTTATGTTTCATGTCCTAATGGTTCCCGACCTAGGCTTCTAATCCGGAGCAGCAGCACTACATACACAGTGACACCTTCTTCTCCGGTGCTCAGAGGAAGAACACAGATTTCTAGGGGATCCACTTGTACACGCTGCTCGTTTGTTGAGGAATGTTCAATGGCAAATTACTCACATTAAGCCACACTGACACGACTCGAAAACTACAAGGAGAGAGGAAAGAAAAAGGAAGAGGTTGCCTCGCTGGGGAGAAGCACATAACTTCTGATACTACTACAAGTTGCCAATTAAAAAACTGTTGTGAATGTAACCAAAAAGAGGATGACAATGAGTATAATGACAGTGATGATGAAGACGATGAGGAGGATGTTGGCATGGATGACGCAGCATGAGTGCTTTCGACTGTTTGAAGAAATCTGAGGGGGAGGTGAGCTCTGGAGATGAGCTGAGAGAGAGAGTAGGTGAAGAGAATGAGTGTGGAAAAACAAAACAGGTTTGACTTCAGAGTGATGGGGAAAAAGGAGCGAAACATATTAAATCTTTTTCACCCGGCAACCACCTTAACAGATTCTTGCCTTTTAAGTGATTTCCATCTCAAACCCACTCCTGTCATGGGCAATAACACTCAACTCCATTCAGCCGGGCCCGATAAGGTGATTGAAGTTAGCAAGCACAGCTACATTATATTTGATAGACTCCTCCTCGTTCTGCTCTGTAGCCTCGGCTATCATCATCCCTGATCCCAATGACACTTGACTCATTAACAGGAAAGAGAGTCTGGATACATTTTAACTTGAATTTCCAACTATTAGAGATGCTTTGGCAGTTAAATAAGTGTTTGTCACTTATGAAACTATAGTAGAAACTCAACTATGAAGGCTACTTTGACCTGGCACTCTTCACTCAAGTCTATTATTTTCCAATGTAACATTCCAACACTACTTTTAGAGCAGAATGATGGGGTGTCTGGGCTCCATTTCTTAAGGTAGCTACCATAAAGGTTAAAGAGAGGGTTCGGCTGTTGCTGTGGTGGCAGATAAAGTGTCATGAAGTGTCATATTGATCAGATGCAAATAAGTCAGTTCCTAGCTGGATGTAGCTTAAACCAAACTGCTGTTGTACAGTCTGCTGGCGGTGCACAAAGGAGCGTCTGAATTGTTCAGTCCTGCTCCTGGGTAGGATGATGCGCTGGCTGAATGAGCTGCTGATCAGCCACAGCTCATTGTGCAGTGGGTGAAAACTGATTGTTCAGGATTTGTCCTTCACCCTCCTCTCAGCCATTGTCTCTGTCCAGGTTCAGTCCCACCACAGATAGGACTTTTCTCACAAGCTTGTTGAGCCTGTTGACCTCACCAGTCTTAACTCCACCCCACCAGCACACTACAGAAAAGAAGAGTCCACTGGCAACCATAGACTGGTAGAAGGTCTTGAGGAGCCCACTACAGACACCAAACGATCTGAGTCTCCTCAAGAAGAACATCCTGCTATCCTTTCCTATAGAGGGCATCTGTGTTATGAGTCCAGTCCAGTTTATTGTTGATGTGGACCCCAAGGTACTTGTATGAGTCCACCATCTCCACCTCCTCACCCCGGATGGTGACTGGGGCAGGTTGCCTCTGGTTTCTCCGGTAGTCCACCACCACCTCCTTAATCTTGCTGATGTTGAGTTTTAGGGATTTTCGGTTGCTCCACATATATACATAAAATAATACACACAGTTACCTTTATTAAAAATCAATAAATTGCTTGATCAAAAGATGTAACTCTGAACTGGCTTACACCAAAATATTACTACAGAAAATTTCAGATGTCGCTGGAAAAAATCGTATTTCTTATCCCTTTTCCAAATATTTGCATATCAGACTGAGATAATACTAAACTAGAATCTGAACCCAACCTTTTCACACATGCACACACACACACACACACACACACACACACAGGCAAAAATTTCAAAAAAGTTGCAGGCCTTAAAGTCGCTCAGTTGTGGTGTGGCCAATTGAATGATTGTCCTCAGCTCAACTCAGTGAAGTTCAACTCACAGATTAGTGTCAGTTTGTGAGAAACAGTCCGTGGTCAGGGAGATGAAACCAGACGTCAGCAGCAACTCCTCCTCAGGAAGCACACAAACATCATCTCCAGTCAGCAAAGGTCTCATCCAGCAACTCACTGACATTAGCTTTACTCCCACAGCACACTTGCACACAACTTTTGACTTCATCAACTGAAATTAAACAACAAATGTGTGGTATTTTCCACAGGTGCAGTCTTAGGGGATTTATGGTCATGCATAGACATGCGTAGGGCATGTTGCCTTCACCGCTGTGAGCATTTTTACTTCTGTGGGTGTGTCTGTCACTCTGCAGTTACACCTCCAAAACACTAGTCGGCAGCAGAGGCTTCTGTGAAGTGCTGTTAAGTTTAGTTGATTCAAAACACACCCAAAACACACATTAACTATGGCTTAATAGTGACAATTTCAAAAACAAGTCCACAAATTGGCTTTCACTACTACTCGCAGCATTCAGAGACAAACACTTGTGTTAATCCGGACACATTTTCCCCACAAATATAACATGCTAACATTGTTAGCACAAGCCTATGGCATTTTGCATTGTATAAATTAGCCTAGTGTCGAGCAGAGATTTTCTCTTCTCATATGAAACCTGGATAAATTCCGAAATATAAATCCCAAAGGATATATTACACACAAGACTTAAGAAACTGTAAATTGTGGAGACAGTAAGGCCTTCATTAAAATAGCATTTTATCTGTGAACTACAGTGGGTGCAAGTCTAATTTGGCTGCATCCCACATGAGAATCTGATGCCTGCAGTTGAGGGGGAAAGGAGTATATCCAGGAGTAGCTGCAGTGTGCGCAAGCAACCACCAGGTGGCACCTGTGAGCAGATAACATCATCCCCCTTCTAAAACTGCCCCAACTTCCCATCGCTTGTTTGGTGAGGTGGCTGCTCTGAGATGCCCGCTCACCATCTAGTTAATCTGTTAATTGTTGGTCTGAACAAAAAAAAGAAACATAAACAACTTTATGCATTTACTAGTTTTCTTTTCATGATTTGTTATTTCCTCCGTTCACTTTGATTATTGATCAGATAGTCTGTTTGTCAGCAAGAAACACTTTGTAAATAGGCTATTTATATTTTATTTTCATTCAATCATGTGAGGCTGAAAATCTGAAGCGTCGGGTTTGATATGAGTTATCATCTCAATTTTCCCCGAAACATTTAGACTAAGAAATTCTTTCCAGTGTTCAAAAGACACCATAACTCCATTCTGTGTTAGTTTAGGTATATATTACATTACAGTACAATCGTCTCATAATCGCTTTATTCGCCAAATGCATCAGACAGATACACAGGAATTTCACTTGGCAACAGACAACAGACAACAATAATGCGCATTAGCTGCAACAAGATATGCTTCCATAAAAAACTCCAAGTAAATGACCACAGCAAAGATAAAGTGCATGTGTGTAAAAAAAAAAAAAGTTAAAACTATTGATAACATAATAAATATAAATAGTTCAGTGAGTCAATGTTTATCAGGATGATGCGGCTTCATTCCGAACAATTTCACTGTATGAACCTGGACGATCGGCGTGTCTGGAGATAAAAAAATAATATTCAATGAACTGCTGGTGTTGTGCGTCATGCTTAAATGCGCATGAGGACACGCATTCTCCCCTACTGTACAATATGATGGAGACTGGACCTCATTCAGCGCTTCTAAAATGTAAGTATGCATGTTCAGATACAGGCTTTTCAATACACGAAACAGACAATCCAAACAGTTTTATCAAACATTTTATTTTTCAGGTTCTAATTTATTTATTTTAGTGTCTCGTTGGTTGCTAGAAGAGACATTTATCTCCAGCGCTTCTGCAGTCAGTCCTGGTGGGTGGTGGTGGTGATGGTGGTGATGTGCCAGGAGGAGTGGAGGACATTCATCTGGCTCTCTCACTGCTCGCTGACTGCTGGTGCGGCTGTGGCTCTGATAGTAAAATGAATTAACTCATCTGTGTCATTCTTTTCAATATGGACAGCACATTTAAATATCTGGTAAGGCATTGTATTAGAGGCTATGATAAATCGGTTTTAGATTAGCGATAAAGGCCAAAATAAACAGATATTAATCAGGGATGTATAAAATTTAATACAAACCTCAGCTGGAGTTCGCTGTTGATCACAGCCGTGATCTCTTTCCGATGCAGCTTATTATGTTTTTTTCCTCTTCATGATGTAGTTTTTGACTGATGCGACTGATAGGCGATTTATAGTCTGGAAAATACAGGTTTTCTTTATATTAGCGATTATATTCAAAACAGTTAAACAGAGATGAATAAATAATCAAATGCAGTGCTGGTGTTAAATAGCCTAATTATTTTGGAATTTTTTTAATTTAAAGTTTTGACTATTACATTTTCTCCCATCAGCTGTGTTGAATCTTATGTTAACATGCTGTGTATGATAAGTACAAATAAATGTTCCTACTTCACCTCAAGATTTAATAAGAAACCATTGTGACCCCCCAATGTTGACCTGAAGTTGGTGCCAGTGTCTATTATTTATAATAGCCAATTATTTTTCTGGTATTAACACACAGAAATCCAGATGAACACAGAACATGAATTAACAGTATCATGGCTAAGATCCTAAGAACAATCTTTATTGGGAAATGTGGCCATTTCAGCTTTGTAACCCTCCCCCACCCCATTCACCCCCGGCCATCGAATGAATGAGATTAGGCTGCCTGTTACCTTCAGAATGGTTGTTTGTGTTCCCCTACTTAACCTGTATTGAAGTGGTAATGATTCATTTAGAGGTGAGAACAGTTAAAATGTTCAATAAAATACCAAAGATTTCTATGATGTTTTCGCAGCAGTATTAAAACACCATTACTGCAAGTGAAACATGAGACTCTTAATAAAGCTTTATATATATGTAATGTGTTGTTTTTTTTGTGTGTGTGTGTGGATCTCTGTTTATCTGCTTTAACACTACCCGATGCTGTAGAAGAATAAGTGAAAGTTAAAAACTATAATACTGTGTATAAAGAAGCACTCACTATTTTTTCAATTTCACAATTGGTGTCACTCGTAGGGTGCGGCGGACCTGCGCTGTGCCTCCGTTTTTGACGACGTTAACAGATAGCCTAAATTAGATCAATTAACATGTCCAAGGTTAACTTTGACTCCATGGAGAGCTGCTGAAGAGGAAAGGTGCGACAGGGAGAGGCTTAAAGCGTAAAGCACTGCAGCGGAGTGCTGTAAAATAACTGACATGTTTTATTTTGTAGTAGCCTACTCTGTTCTCATCTCATACATTGTAAGTCAAGCTATTGAAACAAAGGCTTTGAAAGATTCATCCTCAACTTATACCTTCAAAACGAATAAATAAACATTTTTCTGTGTGTCTGTGCATGCATTTTCATGTTTCTGTGATCAAACAGACAAACCAAATCCACCCCACACAAGTGCTGTTATTTAAATGAAATAATTACCCCGACAATATAACCACAAAATGAAGTTTAGGCCACTTTTATCTTTCCCTGAATAAAATTACAAAACGCAGTCATGAGTCAGTGAGCACCCAGCGCCCCCGCCCTGCTGAGCAGGCATCTCAGAGCAACCACCTCCGACAACGATTCCAATTTACAGTATACTATTGTTTAAAATTTTGATTTAGGCTATTGCAATTTTCAACAATTTTTATGACGGATATTAGCAGTCCATCGTTAAAACAGGCCATGGCAGAGTTCATTTATAAATAGTTACAACTCTGGAGAGGTGCACGTTAGGCTACAGCATAGGCTACTGCATATGCTCCAAATTGACGTGGAGCCTATGGCGTAGCGTACGCATCAATTCAACGCAGAACTATAAATTACGTGTTTGTCTCTTTACTCAAACTCTCACCATACACACACACACACACACACTTCGTAGTAGGCTATAATAATAAAAAGCTTAAAGAGCATATTGCAAGTTAGAGACCCCAGTGAATCAATGTGTAGGAAAATTATGTAGGAACACGATTTACATAAACATATACTTAAGCAATATCACACCAGACCTACCTGTACTATGGCATTAGGCAGACCTGCTGTCATCCGGGGGAGCCTGCTTTGCAGTGCCAGTGTCTTTAACATCAAATCTCCAGCAATGGCAGGAGACTGCAAAAATTGACACATACTCTAAGCTCTCAAATGTTTTCTTTAGCTCAGTTGCCATCTTCTCATAATACTGGTCCAGGTAGCTTGCAAAAGTTTTCCTGTCTGATGGCGGCCATCTGCTCCTTGTTACCTAGATTTTGCTCAGTATGTTTCGGAAAGACGACGATGCTTTTGTCGATACCTTTTGTTGAAAATCAAGCCTTGGCTGCTTGGTTGGTGTTGGCTTATGTCCAGCATCACTCAGGGTCTGCGGGTCTTTAGCTACTGGCTTTATGTTTGCATGTTGCCTTTGCAGGTGCAAATGTCGTGTTCGCAGCAGTGGAGAGTTGTTTTTGGCCTGAGCACAGTTTACACTTTGCCGTCACATTCTTGTCCTTTCGCGCAACAAATTCGAAGTAGTGTGCATATCTCCACCCCTCAAAAGACGCCTTAAGCCGCTCTGCCATTTTTCACTCTGTCTCCTCCTTGAACTCCAGCCAGAGTCATAGACAGGTCAGACGAGTGTTGCATCAGCACGCATGAAAGGGGATGTTTGGTTTGTTTTTCTGTCCTCCTGTTATGCAGATAGTAACAAGATGATTTTTTGATTAGTAAGTGTAATGCAATTACTGACATTATCAACAGTAATGTGTTACGTTACTGCATTACAGACATCTGATTACAGTTACAGTACAGTTACTTTGTTACTTTACTTTGCAACGCGTTACCCCCAACACTGTTCATGACAGCCAGTTTTGTGTCGTATCCTGCCAGACATCTATCTGATTGAGTGTTAGAATCGGTCTGTAACCTTGGACATCTAATTATAACTAGAGAAGCAACTTCTGAAGAAATTGTGGGTGTGAATGCTGCAAGCTGAAGCCACGCTGCAATACTGCCTTTGGAGTTTCTAGCTGAAAGTATGAATCAGTAGTCACAGTTTGAAAAAAGGTGACATTTTTAGATTTTTGAGGATTCCGTAATGCATTCCCAATGGGAAAACGATTTGGGAAAAATCAGGCATATCTGGCAAAGTATGAATGTTAGGAATGTGAAGAGTCGTTCAGCTGAACGTTTTCATGTTTGAATTGTTTGAATTGGTTGAAGTTTGTGGAACTAGTAGTGGCCCAACCATTTTCATTGAATGAGATTTAATGGGAATTGGAATTTTAATGTTGAATTCCCAGGAAAGTATGAACGTTATGGAAAAATCTTAAAGTTTCTGATAATGTCCTAATGAAGCTGAATCAGAAGAAGTTTGAATGGTTTGAATCGGTTGAAGTATGCTGAAGATAATTGATGTCGAAAAACGCGGCAGAATAATAATAATAAGAAAAATAAAGAATTTTGGTAACAGAAGAACACAGGGTTTGAATGCTTTCAGCTTTCAATACATAATGTTTATGACAGTGTCATGTCATAGCTATGACAGTGTCATGTCACCCTTATGTAGATACCTTTAAGTAAAGTGTTACCTGAACATGTATTATACAAAACAAAAGAACACTATTCCTTTTCTTGTCTGTTGCTACAACACATCTTTGAAGCCTAACCCCCAATTTCCACCAGATGCGTGTTGGTTGCGTCTGCGGTCCAGCACGGCAGCGGAGCCGATTAGATTCAATTCTAGTCAATGTGTGTGTTTCCACTGGCTCCGGCTGTGCTGCGTTCCGGCTCCGTCTCAGCTCCGGCAGTCCGGAGGCCTCCGCAACAGATACGCAGCACTTCTATTTTTGCCGGACGCCGGAGCACAACGCAGCAATTCAGCACAGAGCAGATCGTGCGGGGCAGGAAGTCGTGCAGAGAAACACAATAAAACACCCGGTTATTTTTCAAAATAAGATACACAGTGTTCACGGCGGATCATATTTCCCTGCACTACACCTTGAAAACTACATAATGGGCAGAGGCAGGCCTGAAGTCAACAGGTCAGAGGTTTTCAGACGTCATTTCACCCCGCTGACACTGTGGACGAGGAGATATTCATCATGGCAGTGCACCGAGATGTCTTCCGGCGGAGCTGCACCGCTCCGCACAGCAAACGCAGCCGGTGGGTATTGACGGACGGCGGAGCAAGCAGCGGATAACCAGCGCTGCCGTACCGCAACGGACACGCATCCAGTGGAAATCCGGGGTAAGATTTGTGTTGGTAAAATTAAAACCACACAAAGCCAACAAAAACTGAATCTGTCTTTATTAAAAAACGAAGGACATCTAATTTTCATTTTGGACCTCTTTAAAAACAACTGTCCCACACTGCACAGCCTTACCCACGACTTTGACAGGACTTTGACCCAGCAGACTGGTGGTCATGTCATGTGTAAAACTAAAAATCAACGTGGAGTAATTTTGTCACATGAATTGTTAGTCACACCAATAACAATCTTTTCCTGAGATCATGTTATATATGCACAGTTTGGGCATTTTACCTTGTTTCTGCTTCTTGGACAGTAATCATTCTCAGGAGGGACTCAGCAAAGAGTTAAGAGTAATGTGAAGCAGTGAGGAGTGACCTCGCTTTGCAAAAAAAATGTCTTCTAAACTTTTTGGAAAGGACTGAATCATAAGAAACACACACACACACACACACACACACACACACACACACCATCCATTGTGAGATCCACTGTGTGCATCTCTCTGACGGCATGCTGACCTGTCACGCTTTGTCTGGATGGCAGTTTATCACAGAGTCCCTTAAGCTGACACTAGTGCAGGGTTGTATGGCCTATCACACAGTCAGCCAACCCTGCACACACACACACACACACACACACACAAACACGCACACACACGCGCGCGCACACACACACACACACACAGAATTCTGGGGCTTGTACAGAGACACAGTGGTGGCATACAGATAAGACAGTAGGGGAAATCTAGTCATTTTCTTTATGCAAATGAGGATATAATTTAGTGCAGATGAGGATGTGTAAGAAGCATCACAACAAAGGTTATTTCAGCATGTGAAAATCAGTTTGCAGCACACTCATGTTATTTAATTCATGTCACTGTTATTGGACACTACCATTATCTTGTAATGCAGTTTAAAGTCATTTAAACTCATTTGAAGAATCTGATTGTGTGAGACCAGTTATTGACTGACGTGTGTCAGGTGTGTGCAGAAAGAGCCTAATTGATCTGGCAGGTGATCTGTCTGTTGGCTGGAGTATCCTACTGGTGATTGGCTGGCCACCTGACATGAAGCCACACCAGCAGTCAGGCCAGTCAGCTGACACTAAAGCAGGACCATGTCTGAAATGACTGCCTTGTTCATCATATTCTACAGTAAGCAGTTTTTTTTTATTTTGTGTTTTGTTTTTCCCTTTAATTATGTGTAGAGAAATGAGTCCTTAACAACAAAATAATATATCATTTCAACATCTATTGTTTGAAGAGAATACCATGCCCATGTACTATTTGATTTCATTGCTGAGTACTAAAACATGCTTTAAATTGCTGGTATGGTATGGCCAATATTACAAATTAATCAAAAAGAGCAACACCCTAATTTGGCTTAAAAATACCCCTATCATAAAAAAACCCCTTCAAACACTGATAACCCCTCTCTCTGGTAACAGCTGGTGTTTCACTCATAAGCAGCCTCTGAAATTAAAAGCAATGACAATGACTTTACTGTTCTTATGAATGGATCTATTTTAGTGAGACAGGTTAAAAAGAGATTTTTTTCCACAAAAAAACCCAACAGTACTAGTGGGCAGCATGGAAGAGAGAGCTTGTGTTAAGTTAGTAAACAAAAACTTTGACTAAATATGTTTAGGTTTCCACTCAAAATGGAAAAAATGGAACAGTTCCTTACCATCCCCATTTTTGGTCGCCTCTCTGTTGAAGTACCTAGCACACAGATCTGATACTTAAAGGTGGCGCTAGAAACACTGCAGTCTGTTGATTTGTCAGTAGAGGATAGTAATTCTTGCTCAGGGCTGAGGTGTGGCTGGTTTTGAAGCTTATATAACCACTGTTCATACCGTGGCAAGTTTTACATATATTAGTATATTAATATAAAACTATACTAAAAGCTATATATAAAACTATTATGATAAAACGAAAGAATGATTTGCTGCCTCTTGCAGTTGCTGTAGTCTGAGAAATAATAAACTTAATTCACATCAGCACACCTTCAGTTTCAATATGACAACTTTGACCATTCCATCAGTTTTTATTGTCTCTCTTGGATGATATACTTTTAGAAATGAGCAGATCATCAAGTGTTTAAATATATGTATATCGATTTCAACTGGATTATGTAAAAGGCATATATTCTAATCCTCACTTGGAGCAAAAATGGCAGAGCACTGTTCGTGTGAAATACGGCAACACTAACCCCCTGCGCTTGCCTGAGAAGGACGAAAAGCACAAACCCCCATTTTTAAATGTAAATGTAAATGTACTTTATTTATATAGCCCTTTACAACAACCCACAGGTGAACCAAAGTGCTTTACAGAATATAACATACAATTAAAACACAGAATAAAAGAATAAAAAAGAATAAAAAGAAAAAAGAATAAAAGTATTGCCACACTAATGGGTATTAAAGGCCATCCTGAATAAATAAGTTTTAAGTCTTGATTTAGAGAGGCCAAGGTCAGAGATGGCACACATGTCACAGGGGAGCTTATTCCAGATCCTGGGTGCAGCAACTGAAAAGGCTCGGTCACCCCAGTGTTTATACTTAATAACCAACTGAGAGAGTCTCTCACTGCAGCCTATTCTATTTTAATCTGAAAATGCCAGCATGCATCCTCGTTCTGTGGATGATAAACGGGTTGCATATGGAGTTATCATCCATTATTTGATGATAGCAATAAATAAATAATATTATTATATAATAATATTTGAGACTAAAAAAAGTTTTGAGACAAAGTATTTTGTCATAGAATATAAAAAAAAATCTTTGAGATTTAAAAAATTAATATATATAAATGCTTGAAGATCCACTTATTGCTAAAAATGTATGTTGCATAAAAACTAAATGGTCAGTTGTTAAAGTGAAATTTAAGTTGTGTTGACTGATTCATGTTACTGTGAATTTTCTCTCTCTCAAAAACAAATGTTTTCTCAAAACCAAAGTCTTTGCTCTCGTGTCAGGATTTTGCTTTCGCTGTGAAAATAATGTCATGGGCGGGGCCACGTTCCTATCGGCCAGTCTCAATCGAATTGACAGCTGGGTGAGTATCGTCTTGGGAGTCGAATTCAACTGAATCATTCATCCACCATGGGCGATTCACCCGCATAGATGCACTGCGTTATTTGGGAGTGGATATGCATACATTAACGTTATGCATGTGTGGCCAAATGCAGAGGAGAGGGAAATGAACCAACAACACCACCTGTGGAACTGCACCCCAGGGAATACACTCAAACCTGTAGACTACTCTTAACAACAGGTCACACAGATTCGTACACTGGTAAATATGGGGACAGGAGATGGACTTCCAAATATAACAACACAGAGGTCCAAAGCCGCATGAATGCACTGCCACGTTACAGTGTGCTTTTAATCAGTCTGTGGAAAACTGGCAGAACAGCAGTATAAAACGGAACGGCCGCATCGGGGCTGGAGGCCATGGATAGCCGTCCCTCAGGATGCCCAGCTGGCGGCTCACATCACCAGGCTGCGGAGTGCAGCCCCACACAGTGTGCAGAGGAGGAGAAGAAGCCACAAGCTGTGGCCTCGGCTACAGCAGGACAGAGAGCAGGACAATCTGTTAACATAAAGTTAACAGAACAAGCAGAAGTAGAAATAAAAAAACAGAGCTGGCTTACCGGAGCGAAGGGAGCTTAACGCACAGGTCAAACCCAGTCACCGTCACGCAGTGAGGAAGAGCAGACACCACGCTTTTCAAAGTCCCATCCGAAGCTGCACACAACAGGAACGGCCAACGCCGCTGTAAAGCGAAGAGTCACGGCAGTGTGACACCATAATACGCTACAGTACACAAACATAGCAGCCCCCCTGCCTACCTTATGAGTCCCAAGTTTAGGTACAGAAACTGGAGCATGCCACACCCAAAGCACGCCAACCGCAGCATGCCACACACAGCCCTCGCCAGGTAAACGCCAGGTAGAAGTGAGCGCGCCTGTGAGATGAAGACCAAATAATGCAGGTGCCACCACTGCGCAATTAGGCTCCAACAGCTGGAAATTAGGCCCAGCTGATGCCAATTAAGGGCAGAGGTGTAGCAGCGCTCACCCTGCCCCACATGGAATGTTGGAAGACAAAAGCACCGTAGTAAAGTAACATTTATGCGTTAATGGGATAACCTGGTTTACGGTAGCTAGCTAGATGTATAGTTAACGCTAGCTGGCTAGTGCAGTTAATAACACAATCTCAGTAAAATAACGTTAGGTGAGAAAAGGGATTAATTATAGGAATGATTTTAAAAACGAACTTGCTCAGCTAGCTACCCATCGAGTTGTGTCATCATCTTACCCAAACATTGGAGTCTCCGCTCTCACATAACGCAGCGCATCCATGCCCGTGAATTGACCATGGTGGCACTGCTGAAAAAAACAGCTTAGACCAGCTTAGAGTGGTTGGTGGTTTTAGATGGTCTTAGCTGGTGGGTTTAGATGGTTTTAGCTGTTAAACTGGCTGGTTGATGGTTTTAGATGGTCTTAGTGGTTTTAGCTGGTTGATAATTTTAGATGGTCTTAGCTGGTTGAACAGGTTGGATGATGGTTTCAGATGGTCTTAGCTGGTAGAATAGGCTGGTTGATGATTTAGCTGGTCTTAGCTGGTTCAATAGGCTGGTTGATGGTTTTAGGTGGCTGAATAGGGGGGTTGATGGTTTTAGATGGTCTTAGCTGGTTGATGGTCTAAGCTGGTTGAATAGGGTGGTTGATGGTTTTAGATGGTCTTAGCTGGTTGATGGTCTAAGCTGGTTGAATAGGGTGGTTGATGGTTTTAGATGGTCTTAGCTGGTTGATGGTCTAGAAGCTGGTTGAACAGGGTAGTTGATGGTTTTAGATGGTCTTAGCTGGCTGATGGTCTAAGCTGGTTGGATAGGGTGGTTGATGGTTTTAGATGGT
Organism: Epinephelus cyanopodus; assembly: GCA_026686955.1. Lineage (NCBI taxonomy): Eukaryota > Metazoa > Chordata > Actinopteri > Perciformes > Serranidae > Epinephelus > Epinephelus cyanopodus. The sequence continues at coordinate 46,436,125 of CM048916.1, forward strand.
GTTTCTGGTTGATGGTCTAAGCTGGTTGAAAAGGCTGGTTGATGGGTTAAGATGGTATAAAATGTTTGATGGAATAAGATGGTTGAACAGGCTGGCAAAGCTGTACCAGACTCGTCAACCAGCCATGTTACACTAGGAAGGTAGGGTGCTGCTGTAAATTCATCTAAATCCTAAAGGACATTATCTACCACCCACCTGATGAATCTCACATGAATTAGGGCTGGTGGTAGTGCATCATGACCGAAGAGTCCTGAACATCTTTTCCCCCAGGCTCAACCAGCAAGAGCAACCTCCCCTGAGCTTGCCAACAATCCCCCCTAGCTAACACTATTTCCAATAGCAATGCCTGAATACTGTCAATGTTCCTTTATTACATGTGCCACAGTCTTTCCAATTGGATTGAGTAAGTAGCTTACTGCACCGACCAGACTGCTGTGATTGTAAAATGAAAACAACAGTTTGGTAGATTATCATATTGTCAACCGCCAGATTGTCAATATTTGTATTTATAGTTGACCGCACATTGTAGGGATAATCTGTGTGATAATAAATCAATTCCATGTTCCAACACTAGAAGCAGTACTCCTGAGCTGACCCCTGCCCATTAGTGTATTTTTTCTGTGGCCAAAGTGGTGTTTAAAATATGGCAGCTGGAGCTCTGTTGCATCTACCTAGAGGTCAACTGAAATCACCTGGGAGGATGGGCTTGAGTGTGACTGGCAGACACTCCAATGCCTTCAAAGGAAAAGTCAAATTACAACTGGACACAGTAAAAATTGTGGACATTCTTGGTGAGCACCGACTTGGTGGAAATAACTTGATACATTAACCCAAAAGTCTTTGTGTTCATATAATCCAAAAAAACAAAATAAAGGATGCACACCATTGTGCCATGCGCAAAGCCATATCCGAAATTAGCTTGTGTAACCCAGGTAAAAATCTGCCTTAATATAACTATTAATTATTATTGCACACCCTCCAAACACCTCGACGTCACTACCTCACGTCACCCAGTCATGTGACCGCGCCCAACCAATTACGTCACGCAGAGCGAAATTTGTAGCAGCTGCGGCAGATCTCCTACTCAGAGTTGCAGGGAGAGCTGGTCGACAGCTGCGTGCAGGTTCGTAACCATCTGGTCTTTACAGACGTTCGCTCTTTCGGTTGTTTTCTACTCAGCATGCTAAGTATGTCATAACCTTTTAGATCCGCTGGGAGTTCGTGCCGCCGTCGTGCGTGGTTTATCAAAGGAACTGGTGAGTGTTGCATGTTCGGGATGTTATGCTAACGCCGCTAGCGTTAGCATTAGCATCGGCCGTTCGTGATTCATGTGTCTGGGCTATGTTGTGCTAAGCAAGGCTAGCGTTACCTTGTGTTTTGGTTGCTATGTCTGCTGCATGTATTTCGGCTGTTGCACAAGCTAAATTGCTACATGCCCACAGTGAATGCACTGTTGTAATTTGTTTTTGTGTTAGCATGCCAAGAAGAACAAGCAGCCATTTTCCTCCTCCTCCTGCCCTTTGCCCACGCTCGGCTACTACTCAAGTAAGTTGGAAATATTATTGATTTTATTGATTCTATGAATGATAACTGCCGCTTTTGTGCTTAATGGAGTTTCTTAAATTTTTTTAACATTTTGTTTTGACGTTACCTGGCATATTTCGAGCATACAGCATCAGTTTTGACACATCAGTTTTAGCTAACGGTGCATTTTGGCTAACGATAACTTAGTGTATGGTAAAATCCTTTGTTAATTTAACTTTGAGAGTAACTATACACGAAGAGTCCAAAGGCTTTTGAATTAGTCTTCGGCGTGTAGACCAACTTGTGGCTGGTCTTCTCTGTTGTGATAAGGCTAAAGTTAACGCAGGCTCTGCCATTAAATTCGTTTGAATGTAATGGCGGCGGAGAACAAACTGAAGCCTCTACACTGAAACACACTTAAAGTCCATTCTCGCTGAGGGCGAATGTCCGCGTGGATTATCTCTGCAGAAAAATATAAAAGTTGATTTCATGGGTTCTTATGGAAGTTACACCGAGGCAGAACTCTCCAATACAAGCCACTTCCAAAAGAAGCAGAAGTTACGGCCAAGTAAACAATTTGGATGACTATATATCCCAACAGATATAGCAGGATCCAGTTCGAGGCAATACACTCCCCACAGTCGCCCTCAGCATCCACAAAATGGTATGTGATTGCACTCCTCACTAATAACCACAATTGATTAATTTAAAGCATGTAAAATAAAATTATTTGAACAAATTAAATTAGTCTTGTTTTTGTCTATCTGTTGGAACCTTTGTTTTTCCTATCTCCAGACATCTTAAGAGGGAACTAAAATATGTACAGAAATGTTTTTTGTGATCAAAACTAAAGTGGGTTGAGGTGAGGATTATATGTGGATGGCCATGGCAGACTTAAAGTTAAATAATGCCTTTCAATGTGTGCAGTGATTAAGATGCGTGGATGCTTGTTTTATATTAGGTGTAAGCACACAGATGCAAGGTCAAGGTCAGTACACCAGGCAGCTTTTGAAAGGCAAGTCTATTTCAAATTGTGTAATTCCTTAGTAATTTGCAAGTTTTACTTTCTCTCTTACTAACATTTTTTTTTTTTTTTTTTTTTAAAGACCTTTCCATCGAGAAGATGACCGCAATGCTCGCTGAAGTAGTAGTGGTAGTAAAGGAAATGTCAAGAGATGTGCAGTTCATCAGAAGTGAACTGGCAGATGCCAGATCTACTCCAGGTGGTCACAGGGGACCAGCGCCAGGCACAACCCTTGAGATGACTCCCACTGACCTGCTGATCATGAATGAAGACAACTTCAATGAGGCAGAATCATCACTGAAGAATGAATCAGTTCGTCAAAGCATGGTAATTTATTTGACAAACTGAACTGCAATGTACTTAACACCTTACAATCTACTGCCGTTACAATATCAAAGAAGAAAAAACAAAAAAAGGAAACAACTTCATTTATCACAGCACAGTATAAGCTAAGGGTGGGAATCTCAAGGTACCTCACGATTCAATTCCTTCCTTACCTGCCTAGGGACTATGGGTGGAAATTAGCAAAGCTGCTATAACCTGGCTCAAGACATCTTTTCTTGTTCCGACAAGATTAATGTTTATTTGTGCATTGTCCCTGATTTAAATAAATACATTTCTATTCTAATGCTATTCTTTTCTGATTGAGAGGGCCACGATTCAATGATAAAATTATTCTTGATGCAAAAATAAAATGATTTCTGTGTAGGCAGCATCATGATAACAACCACTTCTCTCTCTCATCTCTAGATTGCTCGCTTGGCTTTGGTTGGGGACACCTCATCAGACTCTATGATCAGACGGATGCTGTCAACTGCCTTGACCATCTCCCTGGCCTGTCATTTCAACTGGTCTGGCAAAGGAAACAAGTAGCCATTCAGTCAAAGGCTGCATGTTTGGTATGTTTGCTCACCTGAAAATGATTTACTGGCAGGATGTCCGCGGGGTCTTGAAAGTAATAAAAGTTGATAAATCAATTTTGGGGAAATTAAGACCCTTAAAGTATTAAAAAGTTTTATCACGACTTAAAGAGGTCTTAAATTTTGAAGGTATTTTTCTGAATTAGCTGTCTAAAGTCAGTCCTCAAAAACATTGTGAAAGTGAGTGAATTTATTTGTTTTGTTAAAAAACAAAGATGATCCGGTAACATAAAAAGAACTAGGCTATTATGTGTGCCAGAGCGCACTCGGGCAAAAATTTAGAGGCACAAACGACTTTTCAAAAGACCAGAGAGCACACAGAGTACACTCTATTGAAGGTCTTGAAAAAGTCTTAAAACGGTATGGAAATTAACATCAAGATTCCTGTGTATACCCTGACTGGGTTACGTTTACGGAGGTGGCGTTTGTAGTTAACGACTATACGCGGATTATGGATTTGTACAGCAGAGTGGCATATTTTCAAGTAAGAGGAAATTATAATATTAGACAAATACAAAGAAACACAAAATCCAACCTAAAGACATTATATTAATTATTACAGCTTCCAAAAATCTAAATTAAAAAGGTGTCAATCATTTATTTTATTTTATTTTTATTTTTTTTTTTTATTCATTTGACAGAGACAGTGCATGTTAATAAATAAAACTGTAAACATGCCAGGATTAGCCAAAAGGCTAGTTTTCGTCTGTAGTACCTGGCCAGATGTAAAGTTGGCATCCTAAAAATGAAAATAAAAGCACAGTTTATCACAATCATGTTCAGTAAATGTTTGTTCCGCACACTGATATAAATGTATTCATTTATTTATTTATATCTCATCTCTTTCAGCTGCTGCTCAACAGTTTGACCGCAAACTATCCTACCTAGACTTCAGCAATACCGTTAAAAAGTGGCTGAGTTATGCTCCAGAGCGGGAGGGAGACATCAAAAGGACACAAAGAGAAAAATAGGGTACCCCCTTATCATGTTCCCCCTAATGTTATTTTGTTTGTGAAACCTTATCGTGATTTGGGGATGACGGACCTGGTAGTTTAAAGCTATGACAGACCTGATGCTGTAGTTTAAAGTTGTCATTTTGTGAAATGTTTACGTAATGTTTGTGGAGATGACAGACCTGGTAGTTTAAAGCTGTCATTTTGTGAAATGTTTGCTAACTTTTGCTGTCATTGTGTGAAATGTTGACAGAATGTTTTGTGGGGATGACAGACCTGGTAGTTGAACATGCTGACAAAGATACTGGTAGCTTCAAGCTTTTGTGAAATGTTTCCAGAATGCGTTTTAGAATGAACCGGAACATTAAAAACCTGTTTTCTATCATTTTTTTCCAGTTAATTTTTTAATTAATTTATAATTTTTTTAACTTGAATAATTATTAATAAATAAATAAATAAATTATGTTGAGGTGTGCTTGGATTATTTGAATTGTGGTAGCCTAATTGGTGATCAGCCTTACCATCCTGACCGGCCAAGACCAGCCTGACCAACCAAGACCACCCCGGCCAGCTAAGACCACCCTGACCAGCTAAGACCAGCTTGACCAGCCAAGACCAGCCCTGACCAGCTAAGACCAGCCCAGACCAGCCAAGACCAGCTAAGACCAGTTAAGACCAGCCTGACCAGCCAAGACCAGCTGACCAAAACCTAGCTAAAACCAGCTGACCAGCTAAGACCAGCTTGACCAGCCTAAGCTGGTCTAAGCTGTTTTTTTCAGCAGGGGGATGAATGATTCAGTTGAATTCGACTCCCAAGAAGATCCTCACCCAGCTGTCAATTCGATTGAGACTGGCCAATAGGAACATGGCCCCGCCCACGACATTATTTTCACAGCGAAAGCAAAATCCTGACACGAGAGCAAAGACTTAGGTTTTGAGAAAACCTTTTTTTTGAGAGAGAAAATTCACACTGACATGAATCAATCAACACAACTTAAAGAAGCAACACACAGCATTTTTGCCTATCATTACTGAAATAATGTGGGTTGCACAGGGTAGTATACACAGTAAAATCAGACTATTAGCGTTTACATAGGTTAATTAGTGACTTTGCAATCTTTGCAATAAGCTTCTGCCACCGGGGACGAATTTTCGCGGAAAAAATTTGCTTTACGGCAGGAAATGCGTCATGTATTGCCAAACTGGTCGGTCAGCCAATCAGGGACTGGAGCTGGTCCTTACGAGGAACTGGCCGTGGAATGAGATAGTTGAATGGCAGACGGACAAAGTCTGGAGATAAGTGAAAAACGGCCTCCCAAAAGAAAACAAGCTAATCTGTCTGAGGAGGTGAGGATGCACAAAAAGGAGTGTGATAAAAGAAGAGGAAAAACAAGAGTAAACCTCAGTCAGGCGTTCAAGAGATGGAGGGAGCTCTGTGACCAAAATATGAACAATTTTGTGTTCATATTTGCAGAGATCTGCTTAGATGAACTGCACTTGTTCATGTTTAGAGGGTCCTCTCCACTGGCCCTTGAGCTTGTTTATGAGCGTAGGTGAGCAGTTTGTGCATGTGTGTAGGTCGTGGTCTATATCTTTCCTCTTGCTAACGGTTTAATCCAGAATCCCAGAAGGCTGTTTATTCAATATGGAACTTTCTGGACATTTGGCTATGTATTGTTCTTTCAGAAGCACTTAAAAGATGCAGACTGTATATTCAAGGGTGTCATGTCTGTTGTTATGCTGCAACCTGGGGCTAGGAAGTTTGCTTTAAGCACTCTGCAGTATAACTACCCATTTGCATTAATAGTCTTGATTGTCAACACTTTCTCATGACATTTGGTCATGGGCTTTCCCTGATGGCATATGACATATACCCTTGATGTGTTGGTTGTTGATATTCTGGGATGCTGTGTCATTTCAGCCTGTTAACATGCATTGTCTGTTGTTAAAATACATTTCCTCTTTCACAGGAAATGTACTGTTTGCATACAGCCTCTTTCAAAATATAAGTACAACACAATGAATTAACTTTTTCCTTCAACAATAAATGCAAGTGGTTATGTTAAGCCAACACATGCATGTGGTTGGGTTTAGGCAACAAAAGCATATGGTTGTGTTTAGGAAAAAAGAATTGGGGTTGGCTGTACAATCTTACAGGAAGCGAACACTGGGTGAAAGTTGATGGTTGATGGACCAAGCCACCTCCCCTTCTGCCCGACCTACTTGGACTTCAGCCCCTTATCTTACATTGTTGTCCTGCCACGTTTCCCCCTTCTTCCGCTATCTGCTTGTTCCCCTTTGCTACAGGGAACAACAACCCCCAAGCCAACAACTTACATGCTAAAACTGTAAGTTTTGATGAAGATTTAGATGTGCAATAACGCATGCCTGCTTTGTTATTTTTGATGGATTGTTGTAAAGATTTTCAATGAATAAAACTTGTGAACGCACCTCAGAAAAGCCTAGACTCCTTCTTCCACAGGATTCTAATGGTGATGTTGGTGTGTTTTTTGCAACATATTCTAGTTTGCGTGATAACCTATGAAAATAAACACAACAGTTTGTATGATATCCTACAAGTGTGCGCTCCACAAATGATGTTACATTCTTAACTTACAATTCTGTAGTTAACAAAGTTATGGAGGTTAGGTTTAGGGAAGAAGAGTTACTGAGGTTAGGTTGAGGAAAAGAAACATGTTGAGGATGTACCCTAAAAGGACTCAACGTTCACACAGATCGGAACATGCACATTCAGGGGAAAGTTTTTTTTGTGACCCATCTATCACCCCAACCTGCCTCCTTACAAGTGCTTGGGACTGCTTTTTGTCAGTAGGTTGCAATGGCAGCGTAACTCCAGTTACCATAGACATTAAATGAAGGAGAAGAAGCAGCAGACCGGCTGAGACGTCAGAATGAACGTAACTGTTGCTAGCCTAAGCTGACTTGTCATGGATCATGATGCATTGACGGTTGCTGCACCTTCTGACACCGAAGCTGTCCCGGTAAACAAACCGGTAAAACGGAAATGTACGGTTCAACCAAGCGATCCCAGAAGAATTTGGGATAAGAAGAGAGCTAAATCCAGGATAAATATTGGTGTGGCCTTTCCGAGATGGAGACAGCTTCGTGAAAATCTAGGACTACAATTCAATGCCTACCTCGCGTGTGTTCTACTAGACAGGTAAGCAAACATCTGGCTGATGTTATCGAAATATTAATAATTTCCACCAGTGTACTGCAAGCACTGCTGCCCGCTGGGGCAACAGCGCTGCGGAGCGGTGTGGAGTGGACGCTGCCCACTGCGCAATGAGACGTTTAAATGACGTATATTTAACGTAATTTTTCGACGTCCACATCAGGTCTCCTGAAGGTGCAGAATGAAAGTTTTTATTACGTCTTTTTCGGACGTCATATGGAGGTCCGTTTCTGACGTCTTGCCGACCTCCAATCCGGACGTTCACATGACGTGCAAATTCTGTCGAAATTGCACGTCGGAATCAGGTCTTCTGGAGGTGCAGAATGAAAGGTTTTATTACGTCTTTTTCGGACGTCATATGGAGGTCCGATTCTGACGTCTTGCGGACCTCCAATTCGGACGTTCACATGACGTGCAAATTCTGTCGAAATTGCACGTCGGAATCAGGTCTTCTGGAGGTGCAGAATCAAAGTTTTTATTACGTCTTTTTCTGACGTGGTCTACACGTCCGACCATGACGTCCACATGACCTTTAGATCACATTTGAACAACACCTGATCAACCCAATTTCAACGTCCACAGGACATCGAAACAAGATGTCCTGATTACATCATAATCACGCCATCCATCCAAGCATTTTGTTTTGAAACTTTACAGCACCTAAAACCTGTCAGTTTAAGCTTGACATAATGCAGAAATAGCATATTGTAATTAAAATTGCCACTAAGGTTGTACAAAAAAAGCATTTTATTGATTGTAGCACAGAATGATAAAATGAGATTTAAGCGTATGGACTGTGTGAATACAGTTACATGGCTTTCCAAAATTTAGAACTTTCCTCCAAAGGGTTCCAGACTGCCATTCAGGAAAAAGGAGAACAAAGATTTCTCTGAAAACAATTTACACACACATGACCAACTCTTTCCACAAACAATTTACATTTATTTAAATCTACTTAACATTGATTAAAACTATTCAAAATATATAATATAAAAATATTCTGGGACTAGGGATTATCCCGGCCTCCCCTCCTTGCTGGCGCATGTTTCAGATGGTCAGCAATGTGTTGTTTAATGGCCCCCTCAGTGGCACTGGCCTGAGCCTTCATGACAGCATCTAGAGGAAAAGTAAAAACGTGCATAGTCATCATTTCTCTGTAACACCAATTTTATCAAAACAGAACACGTTTAGCCAAATTTAAAGGATTAAAAGATTGACTGTTTTTCGTTGACAACATGAAATACTAAATGGTCTTACCTAACACAGCCGTGTAGCACTTTGTTTTTTCAAAGGCCATCTTTTCTTGTTTTCCCTTTCCTTTAAGGTTAAACTTTGCCATCAAGCCATTGGTAAGGAGCCTAGAATTTAATAATTGTATACATTTGAGTGATATATTGGGTATTTTAATTTGACCAAAAAAAAAAAAAAAATTCAGTTCCCCCAGGGTATTCTTCCATTTTAATCCAGCCCCAACACATCTTAATCTCATATTATATCTATATAGCAATTCAAACGACAGCTACTGTACATGGATAAAATAAGAAATTAAAAAGTCATGGCAAAAAGCAAGAAGAGCCAACCTCAGCCCATGGGGTGTTGAAAACTTGTAATATCAGGAAAATATCATTGAATCAGGGTTCAGTCAATAAAAAGCTACAGGTAGTTTTGCCTTTTAACTAGAAAAAAATACAACAAATATTTCACATCACACAAGTAGATTCAAATTTATTCCAATTTTGTGTTGAAACATACCTGTCAAGAACTTTGTGGACACAGTCCTTTGTGTCCCTCCCCCCAATCCTTGATAGTTGCAGAACCTGGAATAAGTGAGAAGTCTATATTAAAATTTGCCCTGAGATATCAAAGACAACATTAGAATGGGTAGAGTGGTGTTCTTATAATCAAACTAATCTTTGCTAATCTTATAGAATTTACAAGGGCATTAAAAGCCTCTTCATCAGTGAGGCGCTGTTCTTGTCTTTGGAAGTCCTCCATAGTGTCCATTGTCTCCACCCTGGCTGAGGGCGGGATGAAGAAGCCATTTCGCCTTGTCCAATTCGCCTAACCTCACTTCTGATATCAATCAGAAGGTTTAGAACCCTCCTCTGATACACTGAAAGGGTAAACCAAAACAAAATTATGATAAGTAAATCACATCTATAATTGAAGAGCAGTCTTTGGACTAGAACTGAACTGTGAAAAACAGACAAAGGGCAGAAAAAAATAAAATGTTCCCATCAGTTCACTTGACCTGGACTTAGAATTTACCTCCTGTTGGCAACGGAAACGTGTGCTGTGCTGTCCTCCCACCTGTAAAATGAAAAAGTTTATCAGGCGGATACTTTTGCATTAATTTCTTCTCATAAATTTAGGATCATCTGCCAGAATTACTGTATAAAAGTGCAATGGAGTCAAACTTCTTATGATTATGCACGTGGTTAAGTACTTTGTTAACTTTGATAAACAAACACTTAGATAAGAGGACCTTTGTAACTCACCATTACTTGAGCTCTCGCTGCGCTGCTGTCTTCCCTGGGCCAATCGCGAGCCACCAGGTGATCTGCTTCTGGACCTAGGGCATTTCACACAGAACAAGAAAAACCCCTACTGATGTTTCCAAAATTTTGCCAATCACATGCTTCCCTTTTAAACGATATTTCAGCAGCCCTACACACAGATAATCTAACCCAAACTATAGATTACACATATATGATCTGAAGACCAAATGGCAGAGATTAGTTGATACAATATGCTGTGCCATAACCTGACACTGTACCTCGAGCGATGACCATGCCTGGTTTGATGTGCCTTGCTCGAGCCTGGAAATAGAATGTTTAAGATTTTAAATATTAATGTTCCTACAAAGGGTGGCAGTTTTACTTCTTGAACACGCTCCATCAGCCGAGAAAAGTCGGGAAAAGACATAAAAAAAATAATCAGTCCATGTATACTCACTGGGTTTAGATTTGTGAATTTTTCCGGGCAGTGGCACCCGGCTTGCATGTTGAGAGGATCCTGATAAAAGAAATGATAAAAATGATAAAAATTGAAAACCTATTACAAAGGTGTCAATTCAGAGTGGCTGCACACTTACTGGGTGTTGCCTTCTCGGTGCCACGCTCCATTGGCTGTGGAAAGTCTGGAAGTTTGGAAGAGCAGTTATAGTTAGTGCATACATAAGACATGCCAAATAAATCAGTAAGTGTATACTTACTGGAGGTAGACTTTGCTGTGTGCCTGGGCAGTGGCACTGGGTTTGGATGTCGAGAGGATCCTGATGACAGATTGATTTTAGATTAAACACTTGTTATTTTAAACAAAAGGTGTCAACTCAGAGTGGCGGGGATAGGCGTATCTTTGTGGCTCTTGTCATAGCTGTGTTCTTTTCAAAACAGCATTGCGCATTTTGTTATTTATTTACATCGTTTTCTTAGTTTTTGTATTTTCTGTGATGGATTTGAACGGTCAGGCCAACATAGCCGAGCACTCAATGCTTGACTATGTTGGACTGCCATTCTTTTGTCTGCGCGATGATCGATTGGTCAGGTTTCTGTTTGTTGTGTACAGTTCACACAGTCTGAGCCGCCACTTAACAAAGTTGCCTGCAGCCACGCAAGTTTTGTATAAGAATATTGTGAAGAACTGTGTGGATCTGGACCAATCGCAGTAGTTTGGAGGAGGGACGGTGGGCCTGACCCAGTCAGTGGAGGTCTCTATCTCTCTCTTTTCTTTTCTAATAAACATGTATAACATCCCGACAGTCTGACAGCAGCGCTGCACCGGAAGCTTTTTTCCCCCCCTTAATTTACCACAGTGTTTCCTCTAGGATTTTTTTCAGCAGCAGGGGCAGGCTCTCCGGGGAGCCGTGGCGGCGTAAACAAATGACACTTGACTGCAGATTTTAGTTCAATGCCCAGCATAATGCCCCTTTTTATTGAATGGCTGGCATGGGAAATGGCTTTTTAAAGGCTGAATGTAAAAATAAAAAATAATACCAAAAATACAACAATAAAATAATTTAAAAAAAACCAAAAACAATAAATAATAATTTCTTGATGGGACTGTAATCAGTGGCAAAGTTTGCACCCAGGCTCAGAACAATGGATTTTTCTCGTTTTTTTTAATAGAACCGTTCTATAAAAAAAAAAAAACAAGAAAAGTTCTTGGCTCTCCCCCTACTGTACTCTGCTCTCCTTCACTTTGTTCCACTGCTCCTCCCTGTCTAATGTTACTTGTCTTATACGATTACATAAAACATTAACATTAGATAATTTACACTCACATCACATTTGATTACAAGTGTGAACACAATTTTTTACCTAACCATCATCATTTGAGTCAGTAAAAAGGCTAATGATACCTGACTAGCGTCATCTTCATCAGGTGTCTTTCTCTTCTTTGAGAAATATTTGAACAAGCTCATCTGAAAATGCAGTCAGCAGTTACATCATGGCGTGTATATCGCTTAATGCAGGGGTGTCAAACTCATTTTGGTTCAGGGGCCACATACAGCCCAAATTGATCTCAGGTGGGCCGGACCAGTAAAATTAAAGCATAATCTATCATTATTCTGGCGATTAATCAGGTAATTGGATAAGAAAGATTGCGTGTTCTGCAATTTTTTCTATTACATTACTTTTCCTTTTTTTAAGAGCAATGGTAAAATACAAAAGAGAAGATAAGACAAGCCTCTTAAATAAACAAGTATAAATTGCTAAAGTAAAAAAACTCAGTAACTTTACTTTTACTGTACATTTACTGTTTTTACTTTACTTTTTACTTAAGTACAAAGGTAAAGGTAGTAATGTCTGCAGAAACCACATATAGAAGATGGAGTATTTTTTTCCATCACAGCAGGTAAGCGATCAGTGACTATCTGTGGCTCAGTGAAGAGTGTTTTATTTATGGCGGCCTGTCACAATAAAATCATCGGCACAACAACATGATTTTCTACTTTTGGAGCTGCGCAACTTTCTCAGTCATTTCTAGAAGGTAACTCTTTATTTGCAAAACTTTCGCGAGATTTGTGTCCGTTGTTAATCAAACTGGCGCGATCTGTCGCGGGTCCAGGGTTCCCTTCTAGACACGACCCTCTCTGTGTCTCTCTGTCAAACTACTGACACTGTGAACAGCAGGATGTTACACTCTGCAGCGCTTCACATACACAGACTTTATTTGTGCGGACACTCAGGTATAGTTTGTGATCAATTTTGGCATTTTTATTTTTTTAAATCAGTCCGAGAGGACGACAGCCACCGCAATTGATTAGTGATCAATCTGCCCTCCTCTCCTGCTGTGAAGATGTGACAGTTTCTGACAGAGAGACAGATTCTCCTGTTTAATGTAAAGGCCTCTTTATACAGTTGTATTATCTTATAAGTGCAGCTGGTTGGAGTCGATGTCATTCACCATCACGTTAGTTTCGATTGTTTTAATAAACTCAGCAAGTCTCCTCCACATGCAGCTTCTCTGCTGCTGTGAAAACTGAATCGCAGGTGAATTCATATGTCGGGAAAAACCTAAAATGTAAGTCTAATAAGTCTACCTTTTCTCCAGTAAGTCGCACCCTATTTTCAAGACGACACTCCTGACTCTCCGACCTGATGCCTGGATGCCACTTTCAATGCCACGCTCTCACAAGTAGCTAATTAAAGTTGATGGCACCAGTTAGTTCTGTTGGGGGGTGGGGAGGGGGGGTGGTATCTACTGTTTTATACAGTCTATGTATCTGCCCCAAAGAGTAGATACTGAGCAAGATAGTTATCTGCCTCAGCACTTGCGACACCCGACGCAGTGCAGGACTCTGCTGTGAAGGTGGAGACATGATGCGGCGGTGGTATATTTGCAATTTAAAAAAAAAAAAAAAAAACGAAATTTGAAGGAGCGGCAGGTAGGATTTAGGAGTGGCGTGTAGAGGAAACACTGTACCATCTTGACAGTGGAGGCATTCTGAGAGCGGAGGCTGCACTGGAAATGACCTGACAGTGGAGACCTGCAGCCAGCAACTCTTGCTTTCGCTCGCATCGCGTCTAATTAGGAAGAGGTGATATGCGCAGGCAGTCAAAAAGAATGCCCTGGTCCGAGCTCCGAGTACAATCGAACCCCCCCCCCCCCCACACACAAATATGACAAAATATTTTTTCGTCGGTTCTACACAATCATGTGGATGACCTTTTAGATTTCACAACGGCAAAATTCACCAAAAGGTGAGGGATTAGCATGCCTGATACTTACTGGAGGTAGACGTTCGGCTCAGCCTAGGCAGTGGCAAAGGGTTTTCTTGTCGAGAGGATCCTGATGACAGAATGGTCAAATATTAAAAACATATTTAAAGGGAAAGAAGGTGTATTTATATAAAGTAACGCATACTCACTGGGTGTACTTTGCTCAAATTCATGAGAAAAGACATCCGCAAGGTCCTCAGTGATGCTCAAAAGGTCACGATGTCCACTTTCTGAACTGTCGTCTTCACATGGGTACACAAGACGTCATGGCAAAATTTACAAGCAGTGTCTGACAATTTAACCAGAATGGCCTCTAACTTTGTGGAGGTAAAAGGAAAGAGGTTTTTACTCACCAGAAGCGGACATCTCCTCTGGACCAACGTCTGTAGGGGATTTGGCAGGATGTTCAGAATCTGAAATTTACAGAACCACCTGATCATTAAATTTACATGGTTACACAGGAGGTCAGTGCCAAACTTATTTCACAGTCAGTGTTTGCCACTTTCACCCATTTTGTGGAGGCAAAGGGAAGAAGTTTACTCACCAGGGGTGGACTCCTCTGAATTCGAGGGCTCCATTTGAGTAACAGTGGCCTGGTTTTCAGAACCTGCAGGAATTATTAATTAATTTAGCCTGTAATTGGTGTTGTGTATACCTAATCATCGTTTCATTAATTGATCATACTGACCATGTTTTTTTGCAATTATTTTGGTGGGTGCAGTTGGAAACGGCGGCATCTTGTCATCTATGGGGATTAGATTTAAAGTAAATATTAAAAAACATTTGTCTATGAAATATTCCAAAAAAACACACATAGCCTACACCTAACATTTGAATGTTATTTATGACATTGAAATAAAAAATATAGAACTAAATTACCCATCCTGCTCTCCTCCCCTTCTTCATCAGATGCTGTGAAAGTACACAAGGACATGAAATGAAAACATGGTCTACCAGTTGGGGCCCAGTCTGCAGGAACACGTTCCAAATACATTTTGTCATTGCTTGAGAAACATACCTAACTGGACAAAGTCAAATTTTCTTTTTGAGGGCTTCCTCCTTCCTCTCATGACCTCCTCCTCCTCATTCTCCTCCTCTGCATGGCTAGTGAGGGTGTATTGTTCACACTCCCGAAGTTTTTCTAAAAGTCACAAATTTCAATTGTTAATCAACTTCACTTAAATAGTTTAACTTGATTAATTGATAAACGATCCAAAAACAAAACATGCCTGAGGTCATCTTGATTTTTATCAGCTTGAATGTCAGCCAGTCCTCCTGGGGGTCTTCTTTCAATTTAAAAGCTTTGGTGGCTTTGTTTTTTGGCCACATGACAACTCCCTTCTCCCGGTCCACCCAATTAACAGGGACTGTGCCCTCGGTCTCCCTACCCTCCTCCACCCAAACAGCCTTGGCATACATGACCTGAGGAAAACAAGATATACATTACTCAACACATTCCCAGTGCAACATCAAGAACTATATGGATCAAGTATCATCACCAGGTGAATCCTAATAGTTATTGGAAAGTTAGGTCAGGTTGATGCTGGTGGAGTTGATACAAAATAATTAGAAGTGATGTTAGGGGACAAGATCAGAAAGCACTATTAGAGTGTAAGCCCAGGCAAAAAGGTCATGACAGTGGTTTTCAACCTTATGGCGAAGCGTTGGCAGCAAGTAAAATTTAAGGAATTTAAAAAAATTCTTTAAGCCTTTTTTATGTCACTCCTAAGGTTGAAAACCACTTGGAAGGTTTAGTAAAGATTTTTTTAGGCAGGTGGGGTGGGGTGGGGGGTTGGCATGTGCCAGAGAAGATGATGATGAAGGCAGACAATTAAGAAAACTAGTTACGTACAAAGAAAAAAAACCTTTTATCCTTGAGGTTCCAGATCATGGCGAAGGGGTATCAAGACATAACCTCCAGTCTCTTGCGGGAGGCAAGCCACCTTGCGGTACAAATCAGCTTCCGCCAGTGTTCCATTTTTCATTGTTCCTGGCCGGGGATCTCTTGTGCACACTATGTCGATAAGTTTTGAGCTACACGGTGTTTGAAATAGTGGTGATGTGTGGCGCTGATGCAGAATGTCACACAATAATGTCCCATCTGCATTTTTTTGCCTGATCTCTCAACAGAAAGCAACTGTCCCTTTCCTTGACTGAAATAAATACTTTCTTCTGCCTTTTGCTTGTGTCTGACTGTGAATGTTCGATTTCAGACAAACGCCTGGTGACTTGTTCTAACGGACTTCTCCCACTCCTCACATGTTTTTTGATTTCTTGAAGATAGTTTTCAAAAGGAAAACAGGAGATTTCATTTAATGAAGTCTTAAAGTGCCTGACATCTTCATGAAGATGAATGAGTCCGTGTACGTTGTACACCGGAAAGGTCTTGCCATAAAGGACAGCACTGCACTGGACAAAGTGTTTTAATAAGTCCTGAGCATATTGCAGGTACGCATTGCGATGCCTCTCATCTGAATCGAGCATCATTGACATTGCTACTGTCAGGCTCAAGAAATGTTTATACATGTCAGGGGACACCACATTCTTTAAAACCACAGGCCCTGTATACAACAAAAACTGCCTCAGCTCAGTGGCCTTCCACCTGTCGAGATCATGCAACCCCCGGGGTTGACGAACGAATTCACTTGGCATCTTCCCTCTCAAAGCTATCAGCTTTTGGGATATTTCTTCCTTTTGCCTAAAAGATATACGGCAAATCTTGGGGCCACGGGTCAAGTAACTTAACATGCGCCTCACCACTCCCAAGATGACCATATGCATGTAGTCTAATGCACATGAGCTAACACATGGAATCCCAGCAGCAATGAGAGGACTGAGACTAGTTTGGTGGTTGACATAGTCCATCCTAGAAAAGGCCTCATCTGTTCTAGGGGTGCTTTCAAGGTCATTGAAAACCATTCTTCTTTCAACTTGAGCACCTCTGACTGTACATCTTTCACAGCCCTCATAGGAATTATGGCCCTTTATACATTTTAGATAGGCCCTTGCTGGTGCATCACAGACGAGAGCTTTAACATGGACATTGTAGGTTTGGCCTTTATAAATTAACCCATTGTTTTGGAGATGTTTGTATTCTGTTAGAAAGTCTTTGAGGTAATCCTCAAGTGGACTCGGCTTACTCCGTCCACAAAATATTGCCACAATGAATGGATCTGAATGTTCAAGTTTTGCTAGTATAGGCCAGAATTGTACACCGCTACTCTTAAAGAGTGGAATGCCATCAATGTTAACAATAAGATTGACATCTTTGGCCTCAGCTTGACCTAAAAAGCAGCAAATCCCCTTCTCCAATCCATAGTAAGCGTACTGCCCCCCACATTTATCTTCCGTTGTATTACGCTGTGGTGTAGCTAGAAGTGTCCTGGCATCAAGAGGCAATAGGTGTCCTTGCTTTCGCAGTATTAAGAGCAACTCATTAAGTGATCTGTGTGTTGTTTTGTTATGCACAGCCCACTGTCTCAAGTCCTCTTCAAAGCTGACGCCCCCATGCCCCTCATCATGTTGTTCTGTTTCTGAGTCAGTAGACCAATATTCCTTGTCTGTGTCAAAATCAGACCAATCCAGGGGTTCAGGACCACTATCGCTATTTGAAATACTTTGACTCCTGGGCATGTGATCGCCGCTAGAACTACTTTGAGTCTGAGGGATGTCTTCACAGTCACTAGTGTCTTCCCCAAGTAGATCTTCATCACTGTCTGAGTCACGCAACAACTGCTCCATTTCTCGTTTGCGTTTGCGCCATGCTCTCAAGTAAGACATCTGAAAACACAGGTGGGAATCCATGTAATTTCATCTTATATGTCAGAACTGATTCACAGTTGGAAATAAAATACTAATAATGCATTTTATCAAAAAATGTAAGAAAACTATAAAGCACACAATTTAAAGCAATACTTGCAGATGTTGCACTTTTACACTTTTTTTCTCCCATCTTAAAATGCTCCTAATTACCAAATATCATAATAAAATGTAAAAAAAAAAATCAACCAGGATTTAAAACTCATCAATATCTAATCTAATTTTTAATTAATTTTAATGAAACTCTAACCAATTAAATTATTCAGACCCACAAATTTGATTGGCCGAGCTTCCTGTCAATCACCAGTCGCTGTGCACGGCGTCGCAATTGCCGCTCGACGCGACACAACGCAGCGGCGGAGCGGCAGCCGGCAGGCTACGCAGACCCTCAGCAGTATGCGTCAGGAGTGGAGGGGGGTGGGAGGGTAGCAGCGGAGCTCCAGCAGGCGAAAGGGGTGGAGCTTTGGAGGGAGGAGGGCTTGTTGATTTTCAAATTTTGACTAAGTGCTGCGCAAAATGCAACATCGGTAAGTATTGCTTTAAAGCCCCAGTATGTGAAAATTACTCCCATCTACTGTCGCTGTGGTGTATTGCAGCCACCTCAGTAAGCTGCGTTCACATGAACTCGGACAAATGGCAAACAGACAACCGACGCTGCTCTTAACAGGATAAACAAGCGTCTATGTAAACAAGTGGCCTGCCAGCACGAAGCAAAACTATACATACGTGACAATATGTTGTCATGGTGATGTCTTATTGTTTCCCTGATCCACGTTTTACCGGCTTTCTCTTGTCGATAAAAATGACATCCAGTTTGTTTGCCGGCAGCCGTTTACCTGACTGCACCTGAACGCAGCACCATCGGTAACCTCTGTAGTTGACACCGGGTGAGACGACACCTCCGCCGTTGCTATCCCAGCCGACTGCTCCAGTGTCTCCGGTGAGTTTCTGTGCTACAGTTATGCTGCCACTGAATGCAAAAGATGGCGATGCAACATGGCGGCGGCGTATTGGGTGCACCTCCACCTAGCTTAGCCTACGTATTTCTGAACAACTTATCAAAGGTATGAAAAAGCTTTGACTTGAATGCGATTATGATTTGACTTCAGTAAATACGTTTTTATGAAAGCAATATTTGATTTTTGCTAATAAAAAGCCCAATAAGTTACATACTGGGGCTTTAAATACAACACGAAAACTGTAAATACAGAAGAAATTGCTCATTACCTTGTTAGGTTGTGGCTTCTCTACGAAGCAACTGAACGAACACCAAGTCCAGGCAGGGGGTACACACCAGCTGACAAAGAAAAGAACAATACTAAAATTACATTAATGAAACTAACAGTGTTTCCGCCACATTCATTTAGGAGCGGAGGCCCTTCACTCCTAAATCCTAGCCGCCAGTCCGTTGAATTTATTTATTTATTTTTTTTAAATTGCTGACATCACCACCGCTGCCGCAGAATGTGCGGGCAGCGTGTGGGTGATCGCATAGCGGCAGGCGATGTGACGGCTCTGTGCATGAACGCGAAATTCATGCAGCCCGAATCCATAAACACACTTCATCCAAAACCTTTGCCGGGACAATGCAAGAGTGTCAAATTCACCCACCCCACATTCTTACCTCAGCTTTCGCAACAAATTTATCAGTGAATAAGCATTTTTCTCATAAGCCAGACTTGCACAAACAAAATTTTAACACATAATGCACATTAACACATCATTTATAGATTATATGTCCTTTACCTGTTTGCTTGGGGTTTCGCTCCAAGGGGACAAGAGATAACAGTATCCCAACGTAACACCTAGAAGAAAGACAACAGATTTAAAACAAATTCGACTCATCTTGAAGTGGGGTTCCGCTCAATATGGCCCAAAGTACATAAAATGCAGAAACAAAAAATCCCATGGTTTGCACACCAGATTACTGGTAAGAACGTGGCAGCGAGTCCAAATTAAATTTAATTACAAAACGATGCTGTGCACTTAATTTCAAAGCAGGCATTTCTAAATACTTTTTTAAAGCCCACAGGCAGTCAAGAGGGCAAGGACGTTTTACGCCTGGTTCAGACGGCGTCCGCATCCATTCGACGCCCGTTAACAGACAGTGTCGTTCAGACCCGACGCGGCGCAGACCGACGCGACGCGGCTTGCGGCGTGCAGCGATCGTTTCGGCATCTGTTCTATTTTTTCCGCATGCTGAAGGCTAACTGGAGAGTTATCCAAACTTTTGGGTGACACCACGAGTTTGAGGCCTGTGTAGGCCCAACGCTGAGTTCCCGAGGGGCCGACATGGCATCTAAAACCATAGACATAGACGCCGCATTGACTGCTGCTGCCTATTGGAGCCAACGTCCCAGCCGGCCGCCATCTTGGATGGGTCTCGCTTCGCCTCTGCAGTGCATTCACTTCTATTGAGGAAGGAGCTGTATGCATTAGTAAAATAGAATAACTCACTGAATTTTCAACTGATTTTCACGCGGTTTGGTTTGTTACAAACGGCTCATATGTAGTTATGATACAGGATGCTTTTGTACATTAAAAATGCGGTATTTCATGCTTTAATGCTTTCTGCAGATAGCAACAGCATTTTATTTAGTTCACAACACAGTTCTTTTATTCACCTCAACCCCAGAGTGGGATATATATATATATATATAAAAACATACTGTATAAACATACTGTATAAACACAATATACCAATACAAAACATAGTATAGCATATTAATACATTTATTAATATATTTTAATAAAGAAAATGCTTGATTGTTGGTTGAGTTTATTTCTCACACTCACTCTTTTATACCCACAGCCATCAGACTTCATAATTCTTTGTTAAATAGATGATCTTACAGACTTCTTATTCTTATTACACTGACTGCTGTGATCCCTCAAAAGTAGTAAAAAAAAAACATTTTCAATATTTACATAAACACTGAAATCAATATTGGTATTATAACTATGAAAATGAAACTAAACTATGAAAACTATGAAAAAAAAGATAGAGAAGGGTGAGCAGCAGGGGATATTTGCAGCACAACTGGTGGAAAAGTGAATATGTGCACAAAGGTGTGCTATACATAATATGCTATACTATGTTTTGTATTGTATTGTGTTTATACAGTATATACATATCTATATCAATATATATATGTATTCCACTCCGGGGTTGAGGTGATAAAAGAACTGTGTTGTGACCTAAATAACATGCTGTTGCTATCTGCAGAAAGTATTAACCCTTAAAAAACCAAGCCATTTATTGCTATTTTTTGTCCGCCTGGCCTCTCTGTCTATTAATGCATGTATAATCTCAACCCTTTCATGCACAATCAAGTAATGAACATCTTTTTTTCAGGACAACCTGGGCAATAATAATATGTATGCTAAAATGATGCCACATGAATGGATCAATAGTTATAGGAGTATAAAAACAAAAGAAAAAGCAAAACGGAAATTGAATGTCACAGAATTTAATAAAAAAAAAAGACACAGATCAACAATGTACAAGCTTTTTCATTTTCAAATATGTTTCTCTCAGGCCTTGGCTATCAGGAGAAAAAAAATCTCAACATTCTAACACAAACACAACCAAAAAATCACCTCACGCTGATCTTTGGCTGCTGGGATTGGATGTAACCGTCATAAAAACAAAAGAAGAAGAAATCGGAGCATCTCATTGGTCGAGAGACCGACCGGAAATCAAAATAGTTTACATCAAACTTCAATGTGGAGGTCCGCTAACATAATTTACACGTTTTTAATCACAAAATGTAATGAATAATGAACTTATCACGGTGGAATTCACGTCCGAAGTTCCCGGAAAAAACGTCGCACTTAACGGCTGGATTGAAAACCTTCTCGAAAGGCTAGAATTGCCCCGAGCTCACCATAGATCACCCACAGAGTAAGCTTGTGATAGCAATTTCCCCCACCAAGTTTTGTTGTGTGGTTCCCAAGATATTCTGCAAAGTACCGACGCTGTCGCGTGGGAGCGCCCGCGCACCCGTGGAGTTAGAAGGGCATGAAATCCCGCATTTTTGATGTACAAAAGCATCCTGTATCATAACTACATGTGTGCCGTTTGTAACAAACCAAACCGCGTGAAAATCAGTTGAAAATTCAGTGAGTTATTCTATTTTACTGATGCATACAGCTCCTTCCTCAATGGAAGTGAATGCACTGTGGAGGTGAAGCGAGATCCATCCAAGATGGCGGCCGGCTGGGACGTCGGCTCCAAGGGGCAGCGACAGTCAATGCGGCGCCTATGTATATATGTCTATGTCTAAAACTATCCGCTACTGCGTTTAGACTTAAGCCAAATCCCCGAAAAGCAGACATGGCGTCTAGAATTATCCGCTAAGTTACTGCGTTTTGCCTTCAGTTAGCTCCTGGTCTCGCCCAAAAATTTTGACAACTCTACCAAAAGTTTGGACAACTGTTCTGACTCGCTCAAGCAAGTAGGCTATAGATGAAGTGAGACGTGTAAATAACATTATATGGTCTTACCTTTAAGTAATTGAAAAGTTTTCAAACTGTGTGACCACGATGTCGAGGTGAAGGCGAGGCACGACTCTAGTCTCACAAGCGTAGAAATCCCGCGCAACCGGAAGCAACGTTGCCTTGTGGGTCGTGTAGTTCTGTTGGTTAATGTTACACACGAGCATTAGCCAACAGAACTACACGACCCACAAGGCAATGGTGCTTCCGGTTGTTGTTGTTGTTGTTGTTGTTGTTGTGCTTCCGCTGTATTTTTTGAAACAGCGATGGCGGGAGAGAGCGTTTGTATTTGTATTTGTATTTGTTTATTAGTTTTATTTGCATTTTTATTTCTTTCAGTTTTTTTCCAATTTGTTCTCTATTCCATGTTGCATGAAACAGTAAGAAAAAGGGGACGACAAATTGTTCAATAAACGTGTAAAATGCAACTATAGTTGTTTGTTGTTTGTTTTTTTTTTTTTTATGTAGCTGACCTCCAAAATGGGAGCGGTACGGGAGTGGGAGTCATTCTGAAAAAATGGCTTAGACCCCCCCTACTTGGATTTAAAGCAGACTAGACTTCACATATTCAAATCCAAATGATGATTTTTTTTCATCAAATCAAATCATCAAATCATCGACTTGAATGAAACGTTGGAATGTTGCGTCCCTCTTAAAATGAAAAATATCGATATATTAATAATATTCCCAATTAGGCATCACCTTTTGTGTCCATGTTTATTTCTATCATGTGTCTTACATTTCCTTTTTTGAAATAGGCCTATACAAAATCAAATATGGTGGTCAAGTCAAGTCAAGTCAATCTTTATTTAAAGTGTAGAATCACCATGCAGCATGGTCTCAAAACACTTAAGGTATGCATATGTGGCCATGCATAAATGTGTATATATACACATTTATGCATGGCCACATATGCAGGTATTGATAACACATGTTTAAAAATGCCATACGATAATAAAAATAAGAGGAGGGAATAAAGCAGTCTAAGAATGGTTATCGTAAGATGAGTAAAGGTGAGTTTTTAATCTTGATTTAAAAATATCCACTGAGTGAGCTTCCTTAACATGAGAAGGGAGGTTGTTCCAAAGAAGGAGGGCACGGTAGGCAAATGCTCTATGACCGGCAGTTTTCTTTTTAACAGGGGGTAGGACCAGAAGGCCGGCATTGAGTGAACAGAGAGGACGTGCTGGTGTATAGAGTGTTATTTGTTCGGATAGGTAGGGTGGAGCAAGTCCAAGCAGAGCTTTGAAGGTTAAGAGAAGTATTTTAAAGTCAGCTCTGGCCTGTATAGGCAACCAGTGAAGAGAGGCTAGGATGGGTGTGATGTGAATGAATTTTCTGGATTTGGTCAGCACTCGTGCTGCAGCATTTTGAACAACTTGAAGAACCCTAGTGGTGGTTTTGGGAAGACTGGAGAAGAGGCTGTTGCTCTAATCTGGTAGATATGAATGAGTGGATGAGGGTTTCAGCATCACGAAATGATAGGATGGGCCGGATTTTTGCAATTTTCCTGAGGTGGAAGAATGGTGACCTGGTGATAGCCTTGATGTGTGGCTGAAAGGTGAGATGAGAGTCGAGGATTATTCCGAGGTTTTTAACTGTTGGGCTTCCTGAAATAGTGCAGTTGTCGATATTTATGGCCAGATTTTCGTAATGAGTCTGGTTTGGTCATTAAACATGTTTTAATTAACACTAGGGATTAGATACACATTCACATGTGCGTTGGCAGGTGAGGGAGCATCAATAATGGATGTTGACCTGTATGGGTAACCTTCATGAAATTATGCGTGTTGAAGCAATTTATTACGTCTTTGACTTGGCTGTAACTTGTGCTACTTTAAAGTCTATGCTACTTGGCTCATGTCTTTGCAGCGCCTTGGCTCTTTGATGTGTGCCAGCATGTGATTTGAAATAATATATCAAAATAAATCCGAAATACACTTGAAAATGTAAAAAAAAAAAAAGGCCCTGTCACTATCTGTCTGGACACATTAACAGTTGTGCCAAGTTTCACACGGATTGGGCACATTACTGCAGGTGGAGAGACAGAATGACACGACAGTATAGACCACATTTCGTCATGACAGAATGGCAGACGACATTTCATCATTATAGGATGTTGTCAACACCATTAACTACACTCACCTAGGCTATAACATACAAATGTAATTTTGACATCTGAAACAGGTCAATCTTGGACCAATTTTTCATGCTTCACAGACGTCTAGATTCGGTGGTGGACAGCACGTCCAGTTACGTGCTAATATGAACGTCACTTCAACATCTAAAAACGGTCCAATAATGACGTCTAAATCTTGGATTTTGCACGTTGCTTTGACGTCTAGACTTGGTACTTGACGAACCACACGCACACGTCCAGTTGAGGTACAAATGTGAACGTCAGATCCACGTCTAAAAAAAGTCCAATAATGACGTCTAAATATTGGTTCTATTTTGCACGTTCTACTGACGTTTAGATTTGGTCCTTTACGGGCGTCCAGATGAGACATAAATGTAAACGTCAGTTACACGTCTAAAACAAGTCCAATAATGACATCTAAATTTTGGATCTATTTTGCACGTTCTGATGACGTCTAGATGTGGTCCTTGACAGACGTCTAAAGGAGGTACATATGTGAACGTCAGATTAACGGCTAAAAGAGGTCCAATAATGACGTCTAAATCTTGGATTTATTTTGTACATTGCTTTAAGGTCTAGACTTGGTACTTGATGAACCACACGCACACGTCCAGATGAGGTACAAATGTGAACGTCAGGTCCATGTCTAAAAAAAGTCCAATAATGACGTCTAAATATTGGTTCTATTTTGCACGTTCTGCTGACGTCTAGATGTGGTCCTTGACAGACGTCCAAAGGAGGTACAAATGTGAACGTCAGATTAACGTCTAAAAGAGGTCTAACAATGACGTCTGAATCTTGGATCTATTTTGCACGTTCTGCTGACGTTTACATTTGGTCCTTTACGGGTGTCCAGATGAGATATAAATGTAAACGTCGGATACACGTCTAAAACAAGTCCAAAAATGACATCTAAATTTTGGATCTATTTTGCACGTTCTGATGACGTCTAGATGTGGTCCTTGACAGACGTCCAAAGGAGGTACATATGTGAACGTCAGATTAACGGCTAAAAGAGGTCCAATAATGACATCTAAATCTTGGATCCATTTTGCACGTCGAATTAACATCTAGATTTGGTCTTCAGATGATGTCCAAATTCTGAACGTCATTACGACGTCTAAAAAAGGTCCAATTTAGATGTCAAATCTCTAACCTATTTTTGCACGTCACGCTGACGTCTAGATGTGGTCTTCGACGGACCGACCCAATACTGACATGATCTGCACGTTTCTCCGACGTCCGATGTTTGCTGGGTGGCTAGCCACAACATCTCACATTAACAATAGGTTTCTATAATGCTGAGCTGATGCCGGTAAATGAATGAATTTATAAAAGAGGCAGAGGAATAGCTAAACATAAGACGCACAAGAGAGCAGCAGAGAGGGCGAAGCCATCGCAAACTGTAAAGCTAAGTAACTAGCAGTTTGCTCAAATAACTAGCAGATTGCTAACTGCTCAGCTAAAGTAAGTAGCATTTCTGAATAGGGTGTAAATAACTGAGGTTAGCAAGACAGTCACTAAAAAAGAGAGCCATGACTTTAACACACAGAAAACCGGACATTATAATCAGTTCATTAAAAAAAAAACATACACCCCGGACGGGACATGAGAAGTGGACATGTCCGGGCAAAAGAGGACATTTGGTCAGCCTAAGTAACGTTACTACTGATAGTTAGATCAGAGTTTGACGATCCGGTGTAGGTACCAGATCGGCTCGGGCTGCTACACCGCCCGACGGACACCATTTGCATTAAGTGAAACATAAAGTGAATATAACTAAAGTAATATATCCCGTCCATGAGCATTTCTCTACTGCTGAAGCTCGCTTTGCCATAAAAACTGCCACGGTCTGTTTCAGTTACACGGAGTGAGGAACATCTGTATCTGTTATATAACTACAACTCCCATGATCCCACGCTACGTCGTGACTTCATCCAACTCCATCTTCTGTTATTGTTTTGGTTTGAGACCCCTAGCGGCAGAAAATTACATATTGCATGTTTAATATCAGATTTTACAAAATAAGGTCACAAATATGTTGATCTAAAATATTTTTAAATGTAGAAACATAAAGACAGTATTTTGTAACCCTTCATAATTTATTTGAACTACATGCATTATTGATGTGCTCATTTTCTGGCTCTGCCACGCATTGTCGCGCAGTTTTGCACCACTTGTAATGGAGCACATCAAAAGAATGTTACCCGCCCAGTGGACAATAAGGGTCTATACATAAACCCACAAACAAATTCTTTCACGGATACAAGAGCCGGAGACGTGCACTCAAGTCAAAAAGTCAATATTTATTTTACAAAGGGGGTTAAAGGGGCACTAATGAGGAAAAGGACAATCAGTTTAAACAAGGTTTTTAATAGTACACTATAAATATTTAAAACTACAAAGTAACTGAACCAACAGATTACAACATGGATAAAGACAAGCAGGAGTGTGGAATACACTACCTGCTGGAGAAAAATATCAGGCAGGGTACTCACCACGGGGAGATTCTATCGCAAAACCAAATATCACTTCACCACGTGCACACTGATCACTGCAAAACACTGCAAAGCACTTCAACTTACACTGTGAACTGAGGTAAAGCTACAGACTAGTTTGTGTGCTCACCCCACTTCAGGCCTACCACACTGCATGCAAGGAAGGGTGTGTATACCACGCATACTCCCCACAGATTATTCCACTGCCTGAAAAACAAAAGAAAATACAATATAAATACTCGGTTGGTTCTAGGGCACAAATTTCCACAGGAGGCAGGTTACACAGTACAAATTAGACGTCAGAGCAAAGATGGATGGCAGTAGTCAACTTATGATGAGCTGAGTAAAAGTTCACAATCTTAAGAGCATTTAAGGCATGTCCACTGGACTGCATGGCACATCGGTCCAGGCAAAGCAGCAGTCTGGCACTAAATCTTAAAAAAAGGAAAACAGTCATTAAATAGACTGGCAAACATACCTCGGAGGGAATAACCCCCCTACATTACCAGTTTGTTTTACCTTCTCCAGCTTTGACCCTGTAAAAGACTGGCACTGGTAGAGCTGACTGACTCTATACTGTGGCTCAATCAGGAGGAAGGTGAAGGCTGACTCATGTCCTACAGGGTTAAATTGGACACATCAGTAATCAATCAATTTTATTTATAAAGCCCAATATCACAAATACAATTTGCCTCACAGGGCTTTACAGCATACGACATCCCTCTGTCCTTTGGACCCTCACAGCGGATAAGGGAAAACTCCCCAAAAAACCCCCTACCAGTAATAATACTGGGTATTGTGAAATTAAAGGCCCGATTAATCTGCGGCCTACCTCTTCAGCATGGGCCTACAGGACCTTCATCAAACGGAGTCGCGAAGGAAAACAACTACACCACAATTCTGTAGTGATGGCAGTGCGACACTGAAGCTTCGATACATGCTTCAAACCCTGGACTACAAACCACTGCTTCAAAGCTTACTTTGGTGCAGAAAAAATCACGTGTCATATGACGTCCGAAGCAGCAACTGCTTCGTTGCCTGAATGAATCACCTGACTGGTTCGCGGTCCAATCAGTGACTCATTGGCACCGCCTCATCTCGACTCTGACAGCTGACAGAGGGGAAGGAATGCCACAGCAGATGCTACAGTGGAGGTGCAGCAGTACATGACCGATCCACCACTGGAAAGATCAAAAGACCCACTGGCTTACTGGATGAACCATCAAAATGTGTACCCTCATCTGTTTCAGCTCGAAAAACAATTTTTATGCACACCAGCATCATCGGTTCCTTGTGAACGAGTATTCTCCAAATGTGGAGAAGTTGTGAGCAAAAAAAGAAACCGGCTCAATCCAATACTGTGGAAAAAATAATGTACCCCAAATAAAAATATTTGAGTGTTCCCCATCACACATAATCACCCCCTGCCATAGTTACACAAGCACATTTTCACCCCCTGCCATAATTACAAAAGCACACCCAACCTATGCCATATTTTCCCAGCACTCTCTCCTCAATGACACAATACACATCAGTCTTTATTTGTAAATAGAACATATTCAGTCTGCTGTGTGTGCACATCAATTTTCAAAGCAGACATTTAAATCCAAGGCAAAGCAAAGATGCTTCAGAACCCAAGTAAAGTAAAGCACTTTCCCCAACACTGCTCATTGAGGTGTGTGTGTGTGTGTGTGTGTGTGTGTGTGTGTGTGTGTGTGTGTGTGTGTGTGTGTGTAATTAAATGCCACCTGTCCACCAACTAGCCTGCCTAATTTGACTGCAGCCTTGCACTTCGCCAGGAGAGGTCACTGTAAATGAAGCTTCAAGTAATGAACCCTTTTTCGAAACAATTGACTCAAGTGGTTCAGTGCTTCACAAAAGCTTCATTTGCCCATCACTACAATTCTGTGCACGAATACTGGTTAGTTTCCCATCCAAATACAACCATAGATTTCTCTCCAAATCTCCCTTACCTGCACAGACACAGCAGTCCTACCACACAGCTACCAGGCTTCAGACAAAGAGGCACTAATTGCTCTCACCTGTCCTTATAAAGAGGGAGGGCTCTCTAACCCTACCTACAAGGGGTGGTGCTTCTAACCTAGGTGCCAGCTCTCACAAGAAGCATACAATATGATGACACGGAAGACTAAAGCCTCATTTTACTGCTGCAAAAAGAATGACTGTTCTTGTTAAAAGGTAAGGTACCACATGGTCATAATGTGATGATGGAGAAAAGAATGAATGTTCTATATATTATGGTTTTTATTTTAGATTGATACAGGATAATACAAATAATTATCTCCCACAGCCATCACAGGGAAATTATGGCACAATTAAGGGGAAATACTACATTTGGTATGCAAGGTCAGGTTACATAAGGTTCCCATATGACAATGGGAAAGACAGCAGCCTTAAAGAAAAAAATAATAAATGTTCAAGCTGTTATGGTTCTTATTTTAGATCTGTTTAAACAGGATCATGCAAGCAGTGATCTTCTGCGGCTGTCCAGGGGAGGTCCATTTTTTAAAGGGTTCATGACAGATATTTCCTCTTCACATGCAAATGTTCCACCAGAACAGGTTCATTCCCGAAACTATTTTGCAAGAGCACCATCATTGCATCCTAGGCTTAGTGCCACCAACGGCAATTGTGATTGGTTTAAAAAACAAAAACAAGACAGAAGATTAAGATTTGTGATTCCAGACCTCTGAGTGCTGACACACTGCTGTGGAGATAGGTGTGGCTATGCCAGTCTATACAATTATCTACACACACACACACACACACACACATACATATATATATATATATATGTATATATATATATATATATACACTGCACTTAAAAACCCATAGATGCACAGAACTTTATTTGTTAAGCATTTGATGCCATTGCATTTGATGCCATTGCACTATGGATGCAGTGCTCTGGATGGAGAATATCACAATGATATTATTCATATGCAGCCAGGTTTAGTTAATCCTACCAATGCTGAGACCAAACCATAAAAAGGATGATGAATTATTGAAGAGCATCAGAGAAATAGGAAACCTTTCTCTGAATAGGATCAACCTTTTGGGAATGCTTCAAAGAGCATTCAATAGTCGGCAAAAAAAACCAGCCCTCTTCCTGCTTTATCCCTGTCGAAAAGCTCTGCCCTGGCTCTGAGAGGGAGAGGGAGGCAGTGACAGAGGGAGGGGAGAGACTGAAAGCTCACCTATTGTTAAACCTTTATTTGCATGAAATTGTTTATCACCTTTTCATGCTGTTCACTCTTTTCCCCATCCCTGTCCCTTACTGCTCTATTTCTCTTGCCTTTTGATTTCATTTCTGCCTCTTCATTTTAACAGACACAGATGGTGGTGGTGTCTGAGGCAGACTTTGAGGACAATTGGCTCAAATTGCCATTTCCTGTATGTATATATGGTGTAGATTTAAAATGAGTGAGCATGTGCTTGAGGGCTCAGGATGGAGTGAAATACACTGTAATAATACGAAAAAGAAAAGAAAGTGTGGATATCATATTTTTCTTTGTTTTTCAGAAAAACTGCTAAGAGTCCAGCAGTGCAAGTTAGAGTATAAAAGTGCAGAGTATTCAGTTGAAGGTCAGTTGGGGTGGATGTAAGGCGCAACATGTTGCCGCAAGCTCTGAAGATGGTGAGTACAAACATGGTGTGGGGTGAGATCTTCGCCAGCTACCAAAAGCGAGAGCCAAGTTGTTTTGTTATCATCAGCCAAGACATCTCCCAGCAATGTCTAACCACTGCT
Organism: Epinephelus cyanopodus; assembly: GCA_026686955.1. NCBI lineage: Eukaryota > Metazoa > Chordata > Actinopteri > Perciformes > Serranidae > Epinephelus > Epinephelus cyanopodus. Next base: position 46,466,692 of record CM048916.1, read on the forward strand.
AAACTTATACCTATGACCATACATTCTCAGCATATTTAAGGACCACTTATCAATCAATCAATCAACCAATTTTATTTATAAAGCCCAATATCACAAAAAACAATTTGCCTCACAGGGCTTTACAGCATACAACATCCCTCTGTTCTTTGGACCCTCACAGCGGATAAGGAAAAACTCCCCCCAAAAAATCCTTTAACGGGGGGAAAAAAATGGTAGAAACCTCAGGAAGAGCAACTGAGGAGGTACCCTCTTCCAGGATGGACAGACGTGCAATAGATGTCATACAGAGCAGATCAGCATAATAAATTAACAGTAATCCCTATGACACAATGAGACAGAAAGAGAAAGTGAGAGAGAGAGAGAGAGAGATGCAGGACAGGCTAATGACAGTAGCTTACAACAATATTCATGAAAGTAATAATATTGTCGTTATAGTTCTGGCTACTGTGGTACAATATGTTGAAAGTATATATTAGTATCTGGCAGTATACATGTGTGATAATAATCATATGTTTATAATAACAGTAGAAGTACGACTAATGACTAATGATGGCAGCAGCAGCAGCAGCAGGAGGCATCTGGCAGGACCACACAGCAGCACAACCACACATGTCACGCTATCCAGGCACCGCTGCAATACGAGTTAATCTGAGAGACAGTGGAGCACAAAGGCTACGGAGAAGAAGCCGAGTTAGTGACATCCAGAATGGCCGAGTTAACAAGATGCAGTAATAGGATATGAGAGAGAGAGAGAGAGAGAGAGAGAGAGAGAGAGACGGAGAGAAGGTGCCCGGTGTATTATAGGAGGGTCCTCCGGCAGACTAGGCCAAAGTCAGCCTAACTAGGGGCTGGTACAGGGCAAGCCTGAGCCAGCCCTAACTATAAGCTTTATCAAAGAGGAAAGTCTTAAGTCTAGTCTTAAATGTGGAAACGGTGTCTGCCTCCCGGACCGTAACAGGAAGATGATTCCACAGGAGAGGAGCCTGATAGCTCAAGGTTCTGGCTCCTGATCTACTTTTGGAGACTTTAGGGACCACGAGTAACCCTGCGTTCAATTTAGAGCTTTATAAATTAACAGTAGGATTTTAAATTCAATTCTGAATTTTACAGGGAGCCAATGCAGAGAAGCTAAAACAGGAGAAATATGACCTCATTTCTTAGTTCCTGTTAGTACACGTGCTGCTGCATTCTGAATTAGCTGGAGAGTTTTTAAGAACTTACTTGAGAGTTACAGTGATCCAGCCTTGAGGTAACAAAAGCATGGACCAATTTTTCTGCATCTTTTCAGGTCAGGATAGGCCTAATTTTTGCAATATTACGCAGATGAAAAAATGCAGTCCGTGAGGCTTGTTTTAAATGAGAATTAAAAGACAAAACTTGATCAAATGTCACTCTGAGGTTTCTTACGGTAGTGGTAGAGGCCAGAGCAATGCCATCTAGAGAAACTATGTCATCAGATAAAGAGTCTCTGAGTTGTTTGGGGCCAAGAACAATAACTTCAGTTTTGTCTGAATTTAACATTAGGAAATGGGTGCTCATCCAGGTTTTTATGTCTTTAAGGCAGTTATGGAGTTTAGTTAATTGATTACTTTCTTCTGGCTTCATCGATAAATACAACTGTGTATCATCCGCTTAACGATGGAAATTTATGGAGTGATTTCTAATGATGTTGCCTAAAGGAAGCATATATAGAATAAATAGGACTGGTCCGAGCACAGAACCTTGCGGAACTCCAAAACAAACTTTAGTACGTAAGGATGATTCATTATGAACATGAACAAACTGAAAACGATCAGATAAATAAGATTTAAACCAGCGTAGTGCAGAACCTTTTAGGCCAATTAAGTGTTCCAGTCTCTGTAGCAGAATTTGATGGTCAGTAGTGTCAAACGCCGCACTAAGATCTAATAAAACAAGTACAGAGACGAGTCCTTTGTCTGAAACAATCAGAAGTCATTTGTAATTTTTACTAGTGCTGTCTCAGTGCTATGATGCACCCAAAATCCTGACTGTAATTCCTCAGATAAATTATTATCATGGAGAAAATCACACAGCTGGTCTGCGACTACTTTCTCAAGGATCTCTGAAAGAAAAGGAAGATTAGATATTGGTCTATAGGTGGCTAACACCTCTGGATCCAGGGTGGGCTTTTTTAGGGTATATTGATCATATCTAATATATGAGTGTTAACTAAAGGTAAGACCTCCTTGAGTAGCCTAGTTGGGATGGGGTCTAACTGTGCGTTCACACCAAATGCGAATTCGCAAATTCGTGCGTCAAGATTACATACAAAGTCAATGCAAAGACGCGATTAGACGCGAATTCGCGTCTACCGGAGACAGATGGACAGGCACTCCGCAGCTGAAATGGAGCGCCTGTAGTTGGTGTCCTGCTGGGAGATCCTGGTGCCAGCCCTTGCCAACAGGTCCTCAAACTGGGCCCCAGTCAGCCCGAAGTACCGCTGAAAGCGGCTATCATCCAGACGGAGTTCCTGGAGGAGGTGGTGAAACTCGCCGAGTTGGATGTGCTTCTGCAGGATCGGGTGAACCCAAAAACGACGGTGTTTGGCCCTCCGACGCATTTGGGACTTCAAGAGCAGGTACAAAGCAGCGATGGTGGTTATCTCAGCCATGGTTGTCAGTGGCTATCCGGAGCTATATGATACTACGTGTCTACTCTACAGAGACCATGACAAAAAGGAGCAGGCTTGGGTGAAAGACGCCGAGGAGACTGGTCTACTTGGTAAGTTCTGTAAATATGTGTCTTTAATTAGTTTGCAGAATGGTTGTACTATGAATGTTAGCACTAGCTTAGCTCCAGTTAGCGCAGCCGCCGGCTTCCCCGCTACTCGCGCAAATGACGCGATAACGCGAATTAACTAAATGGTCAGGCGTCGAAACTCGGGCGTTACGGGTGGCGCGTTACGCGCTAGTAATTCGCTTCATTCTCGTTTGGTGTGAACGCACAGTAAGAGACACGTTGATGATTTAGCTGAAGAAATCACTGCAGTCAATTCTTGAAGAGAAATCGGGGAGAAGCAATCTAAATATATATTAGGTCTTGCAGCTGTGTTTGAGGGCAGATAGGTACTATCTGAGGACAGGAGGTCACGAATTTTGCCTCGAATAGTTAGAATTTTGTCATTAAAAAAGCTCATAAAATCATTACTGCTAAGGGCTAAAGGAATACAAGGCTCAATAAAGCTCTGACTCTCGGTCAGCCTGGCAACAGTGCTGAAAAGAAACCTGGGGTTATTTTTGTTTTCTTCTATTAAAGCTGAGTAATAGTTTGCTCTGGCATTGCGGAGGCCCCTCTTTTTTTTTTTTTTTTTTTTTTTTATTGTGAAACAGGGTAACAAAAACAGAACACAGCACAAACAGTGACATAGGGCACAAACAGTAAACATACGGTGAGCATACATATAAACAACAGACAAAAACAAAGCTTGCATTCATTGGGTTAACTGAGGTGTAAATGACCATGAGTAGTGATTAAATGGGAAGGGATATGGCGTGTATGATGGGGCTAGAAAAAATAGATTTAAACAGGCAAACAAACAGATGAACAAGTTGTGAGGCATTAGGGTTAGGCCAGGGAACCGGGGTGGGCGGGCGAAAGGCCCCCCAACCAGCGCCCAGCGGCGCGCCCAGGCCCCCGGTGAGAAACAGACAGGGCAGGCCAGCAGGGGGGAGCCCACCCCTTCTGTTCTGTCTTTTTTTTTTTTTTTTTTTTTGTGTGTGTGTCTTTGTCTATTTGTTTGTTTGTTTTGGTGGTCCTGCTTTGGGTTGCGCCCAGACCCTGAGGTGGTCGCTAGCCCATTGCAGGTCCAGCCTCCAGCTTACCTTCTTTTGGGACAACTCCAAGACCCTGGGGACGGAGTCTGTCCACTGAGGAAAGTGAAATTCAACTGTTTATTTATTTATCACACTCTTTCCCATTCCTGCCCCCTTTTTAAGAGGTGGGAGGGGATGTAGGCCCCACCCGCCCCACTCCTCATCCGGCCCCACCGGAGACACCGGCACACTGCCCGAGAGCCAGCCACAGAGCCACCGCCCACCCCTCCCTGTTCCGCCCCCCCCCCCCCCCCCCCCCCCCCCCCCCCCCACACACACACCTCCACGCCCCGGCCTTCGCCCCAATTATAATTAAAGCAAACATAGTAGTAATAATGATAATAGCAATCAATATACAGTACATCACACTAAGAGTATAACAATTTTATATAGTAATAATAGCAATTGTAATCATGATTAAAAAAATTTTTTAAAAAAAATAATGCATTAATAAAAATAAATAAATAATATGTAATATACATTATATGATAATGGCAAAGTAATAATCACACCAAAATAAAGGCAATGAAATGAATAATTAAGAAAGCAGCAGTATGAATAACTAGGAAATTAATATTAGGTAATTATGAATAATAATGTCATTTCTGTGTTAATAAAAATGGAAAATGAATAAACAAATCATAGTAATAGTAATGGTAATAGTAAATATTAACAAAGAGTGAGCTCAAGATTGAAGGTAGTTGAGAAGGGGGGCCCAAACAGAAAGGGGTTCTACTGCTGAGTTTTGGGTGGGTATGGGTGAATATTCAAGGGAGATGTGTTCTATGAGTAAGTTTTTCCAGAGTGTGTTGTTTGTATTGTTCCTAGTTTTCCAGTTGATGAGGATGGTTTTCTTGGCGATAGTTAGGGCTGTGAGGAGTAGTTTATTGCTTGATTTGTTGAGGTTTGTTATTGATGCGTTACCCAGTAAACAGAGTGAAGGCGACATAGGGATGTGGCAGCCCATCATGGTGGAGAGTGATTTAGTGACCTCGTTCCAGAATTGTTGAATTGGTGTGCAGTGCCAGAAGGCGTGAAAGTAAGTGTCTGGTGTTTTTTGGGTGCAGTTAGTACAAATTTCTGAGGTGAATCCCATTTTAAACATTTTCTGTCCCGTGAGGTGTGTTCTGTGGAGTATTTTGTATTGGATTAGTTGTAGGTTTGCTTTTTTTGACATTGAATAAATATTTTGGATGATTTGGTTCCAGAAATTGGTATCAGGAGCGATCGACAAATCTATTTCCCATTTTGCTATCGGTAGGGTTATGGTAGTGTCTGACTGAGATATGATTTTGTATATTTTAGACAGGAGTTTTTTTGTTGAGGTGATATTAATTAATTCTAAGGTAAGTGGTGGGAGATGGAGGTAAATGTTTGTCTTACATATGCCATAAATAGATGATTTGATTTGAAGGTATTCCAGGTATTGATTGCTCCTGATGCCGTACTCCTGGACCAGGTGTGAAAATGAAACCAGTTTATTGTTTTGAAAGATGTGTTGTAAATGTGTAATGCCTTTGTCTGACCATGAACGGAGGTGGAGAGGTTTTCTGTTGCTGAGAAAGTCAGGGTTATTCCAGATGGGGGTGAGTTTACATGGTGCAAGAGTAGAGTTTGTGATTTTGTGGAATTCCCACCAGGCTGTCAGAGCTAATGATATTGTTATTGATTTAAAGCAGGGGTGGCGTTTGATAGATGGGCTGATGAATGGCAAATCTGAGAGGGGAATGTTGTTACATGCTGTCTGTTCAATATCTAACCATATACTGTCTGAATGTTGGGGGTGGATCCATTTGAATATATACTGTAATTGTTTTGCTATGAAATATTGATGAAAGTTCGGTGCTGATAGTCCTCCTTGTGCTTTGGGTTTCTGTAGGGTTGTAAGTTTGATTCTGGGTGTTTTATTTTTCCAGTAATATTTATTGATGATGATGGAGTCTAGAGATTTGAACCAGCAATGGGTGGGTTTAGATGGGATCATTGAGAAGAGATAGTTTATTTTATTGATGCTATTCTGCCGATTAATGAAAGTGGTAAGTTTGTCCAGCGGAGGAGGGTGTCAGTTATTGTTTTAAGTAATGGTGTGTAGTTAAGGATGAACAGCTCTGACAGCCTGGAGGAAATGTGGACACCTAAATATGTGATGTGACCAGTGCATAAGGGGATGGGTGGTGCATGGGCTGCCACATCCCAGCTGTTACTATGGAGAGGGAGGATTGATGATTTATGCCAGTTTATGGAGTAGTCTGATATTTTTGAATATGTTTCTATAGTTTTGATTGTTTCATGTAGTGATGAATGTGGCTTCTGTAGAAAGAGCAATATGTCATCGGCATACAAACTGATTTTGTGATGGTGGTTTGGTGTTTTGAATCCATGGATATTGGCGTTCAGTCTGATGGCTGCAGCTAGCGGTTCTATGAAGATGGTGAATAATGAGGGGGGAGAGTGGACATCCTTGCGTAGTCCCCCGGTGAAGTGTGAATGGTTGTGATGTTAGTCCATTTGTGATAACAGTGGCTGAAGGTGCAGTGTGTAGAATTTTAACCCAATTAATAAATGATTCCCCAAAGCCAAACTTTTGCATTGTGGAGATGAGGAATGACCAGTTAACTTTATCAAATGCTTTTTCTGCGTCTAGTGTGACAATGATGGATGGTGTGTGTTGTTGTGATGAATATTCCATTAGATTGAAGAGTCTGCGGGTGTTGGTGGATGAATGTCTGCCTTTGATGAAACCGGTCTGATCGGGGTGGATTATGGATGGGATGATTTTTTCTATTCTGTGAGAAAGCGTTTTTGTGATGATTTTTAAGTCTACGTTCAGGAGGGAGATGGGGCGGTAGCTGGATGGGAGTGATGGGTCTTTGTTGGGTTTGAGGAGGAGTGAAATTGTTGCCGAGTTTATATGTGGAGGAAGTTTTGACTGTTGTTTTATGTCGGTTATTACTCTATGGAATAGTGGGGATACAATTGACCAGAAATGTTTATAGAACTCAGCAGGGAAGCCATCAGGTCCTGGTGATTTGTGGTTGGGCATGAGACGGAGTGCAGATGAAAGTTCTTCTGGAGTTATTGGGGTCTCTAAAGCTGAGATCTGTTCTTGGTTGAGTTGTGGCAAATTGATGTTGTTCAGAAATGAATTGATGTCTTCTTGGTTTGGGTTATTTTCTGATGAATATAAATTTGCATAAAATTCCTTGAATACTTTATTGATTTCTTCAGGTGAGCTTGTTGGCTTCCCTGCTGAGTTCTTGGTGGTTGAAATAGTTGTTTTTTCTTTATTTTGCTTTATTTGATTTGCTAAGTATTTGCCAGATTTGTTGTTGTGATAGAAATGTTCTTGTCTGAGTCCGTGTATTTGATCTGGTGGTAGAGTTTCTGTGGATGGCATTGCTCTGGCCTCTAGCACTACCGTAAGAAACCTCAGAGTAATATTTGGTTAGGTTTTGTCTTTTAACTTCTATTTAAAACAAACCTCAGTGACTGCGTATTTTCATCTGCTTAATATTGCAAAAGATTCGGCCTATCCTGTCCCAAACAGTTGGTCCACACTTTTGTTACCTCTAGGCTGGATTGCTGTAATTCCCTATTTTCAGGTAGCTCTAATAAGTCTTTGAAAACTCTCCAGCTGATCCACAATGTGGCGGCACGTGTACTAACAGGAACTAAGAAACAAGATCACATTTCTCCTGTTTTAGCTTGTCTGCACTGACGCTGCACAGAATTGAATTTAAAATCCTACTCCTAACTTACAAAGCTCGAAATGGTCAGGCTCCATCATATCTTAGAGAGCTCATAGTGCCCCATTATCCCACCAAAACTCTGCGCTCGGAGAGTCATACTTCTACTGTTATTATACGCATATGATTATTGTTACACACATACTATCGTATATTAATATATACTTACAACATATTGTACCACAATAGCCGTAATTATTACTGTAATATTATTACTTAAATTAACGTTGTTGTAAACTATTATCATTACTGTCTGTCCTGCATCTCTCCCTCTCTCCCTATGTCTCTCTTTATGTATCATTTTGTCACATGGATTACTGTTAATTTGTCATGTTGATCTGTTCTGTACAGCATCTATTGCACATCTGTCCGTCCTGGAAGAGGGATCCCTCCTGGATTGCTCTTCCTGAGGTTTCTACCATTTTTTTTCCCCATTAAAGTTTTTCCTTATCCGCTGTGAGGTCTAAGGACAGAAGGATGGTGTATGATGTAAAGCCCTGTGAGGCAAACTGTGATTTGTGATACCGGGCTTTATAAATAAGATTAATTGATTGATTGATGATTGATTGATTGATTGATTAATTCATTGATTGATTCATTGATTGATTCATTGATTCATTGATTGGTGGCACGGTGGTGTAGTGCTTAGCACTGTCGCCTTACAGCAAGAAGGTTCCTAGTTCAATCCCAGGAGGGAGCCCTTCTCTGCAGTTTTTTTTTTCTGCATGTTTTCCCCGTGTCAGCGTGGGTTTTCTTTGGGCACCAGGACTTCCTCCCACGATCCAAAGACATACAGATTGGGGATAGGTTAATTGGTGACTCTAAATAACCTGTAGGTGTGAATGTGAGTGTGAATGGTTGTCTGTCTCTGTGTGTTAGCCCTGCGATAGTCTGGTGACCTGTCCAGGGTGTACCCTGCCTCTTGCCCAACGTCAGCTGGGATAGGATCCAGCCCCCCCACGACCCTCAAGGATAAGCAGTTACAAAAATGGATGAATGAATGATTGATTGACTGACTTATATTCTTGATCCTCCTGGATCGCCTTAAGCATGTTGTTGACATTCAAGGCCAGGCCTTTAAATGGTTTGCCTCCTACCTTCAGGACAGATCAGCCTTTGTGAAAATTGATAGTGTGTCGTCGTCTTCTGCTCCAATCTCCTGCGGAGTACCTCAAGGATCTATTTTATTGTTCATTGTATATGTTGCCTCTGGGGTCTATTTTTAAAAAACACAATATTTCTTATCACTCCTATGCTGACGACACCCAGCTTTACTTCCCTCTAAAACCCTGTTAGCCGTGCAGTGTCTCATCCCTTTTAAACCGCATTGAAGATGTAAAAACCTGGATGGAAAAAAAACTTCCTCCAGCTGAACCAAAATAAAACAGAAATCTTAATATTTGCCCCTGCAAACTGCCCCACGTCAATAATTGATGCCCTCGGGCCTTTGTCAGAAAATGTAAAATCCCATGCAAGAAATCTTGGTGCCATCTTTGATTCTGGCTTAAAATTCGACAAACAAATTCAGTTGTTATAGCACTGCCTTCTACCACTTAAGATCAATTGCAAAAGTTAAATCACTACTGTCTGCCAAAGACTTAGAGACCCTACTCCATGCATTTATTTCCTCTCGCATCGATTACTGCAATTCCCTTTATACTGGACTCAGTCAGTCAACACTTTTACGCCTGCAGCTTTTTCAGAATGCAGCAGCAAGACTCCTCACTGGTACCAGGAAGAGAGACCATATCTCTCCTGTACTGGCCTCTCAGAATTGATTTTAAGATCCTTTTATTTGTTTTTAAAGCACTGCATGGACTGTCACCAGGGTACATTTCTGATATGGCCATCCCCTATTCCACTTCCAGACCTGTTAGAAATGCTGACCAATCACTGCTCCTCATTCCACACACCAAGTTAAAAGTAAGGTGATCGTGCATTTTCAGTTGTCGGCCCAAAATTGTAGAATAGTTTGCCACTAAATATTAGAACTTCCCCGTCCATCGAAGTCTTCAAAGCATGTCTGAAGACTCACCTTTTTCTCTAGTCTTTTAAATATAGTTAACCTGTTAACTTAGGTTCGAGAGCAGAACCACGTACCTCAACCACACCTCTAATCACCTGCCAAGCCTACTTATGCCAGGTCAACTCATCCTACCCCGTTTGTCTCAAGATTTCTCAGCTCAGACAGAACGAGCGTCTCGCCTAAACGCTTCACAGAGAAAACTTTCATTCAAACAAAGACAAATGTAAAGATTGCCTAATGTTACCTACCATGGATCCGGTACCGCAGATCTACCCGACCAATTCGGAGGCGATCCGTTCCATGATCTGTTTAACACCGGTCCACCAGACTCTCAGCAGCAACCAGAATGCAGCCAAACACGCTGGCGTGGTCGCCTGCGTTCAGTGATGAGCGTACCTCAGTCCCGGTGTCTCCATTCAAGCTCTGCCAATGAAATCTCTCCAACTCCGACTTGGACCGTGGGGGTCCGCAGATCTCAGGTCTCCGCTCCTCCTTCAGCGAGGACCAGACACTGTGGGCACGGGCATAGGAGCCAGCTCCAACCCTCTCCTCATCGGCAGCTGACCCCATCGCCTAGGCCTCCAGCTCATCTGCGAGCCAGCAGTCACCATGTCCTGAAACTGAGCCCAATATCAGAGACTGGACCGTCACCTACCTCCAACGTTTCCTGCGGAGTGAGGGCATCCCATTTCACCGCAACGCCAACAAAGCCACACTTTTTCGACTGTATTCAGCCTCTATCAACGCCGGTGTCGTCGGGCGTGACTTCACAGGGCCGTCGCTGCCTCAGCCACAGCCTGTATCATCATCCCCCTCTGGTGGGGGCCAGGTTGTATGTCCCCCTGTGCCTGCTCCCTCTGCTCCTGAATTCTCTCAGATGATTTCAGCTTTCTTTTCATCCCTGTCTTCACAGGCTTCACAAAATCCCTGTGCACACACATCCTTTCATCCCATCATCCCTTCCTCTACCCTTTCTTCAGCCGTTCCCAGCAACACAGTTTCTGCTCCTCTTTTTTCTGCAATAGCCAATGCAGCAGCAGGAGAGCTTCAGTCAGCAACTCAAGGGGTCCCATCACACACTAACCAACTCAGTGATCTCCAGCCTCCTCCTTCACTTCCAACTGGTCTATCCTTTTCCCCTGCCCTCCCCATCCCATCCCCATCCCTTCCCCAACATCCAAATGTATTTTCTCATTGCACTGGCAATTTCACCCTCGCCACAGCAGCACCTCCCGTCCAGCCAGCTTCATCCATTTATCGCCCTTCTCCTGTCTCTCCGGCACCACGCCAACAGATTCTCACTGGTAATTACGTAGATTTAGCCCAGCTTCTTAAGCCATCAGTCATCAACACTAATCAGCTCAGGGAAGTGCAGACAACCTTTGGCTCCGTGTAACTCCGCTAATCACTACCCTCACAGTCTAAAGACCTAACCGATACAGAATTTGCCTTCACTTATTCTCTCTACCGCAACATTATCTGTTCTGCATTTCTCACATGGAGAGCAGAGCTGGACGATTATTTATCTATCGTGCTTGACATGGCCCTACGTTTTGGAGGGACAGGGTTTTACAGTTACCTGGTGCACTTCGTTAACTAAGCAGCTGGCCACATACAGCAATTTAACCAGGGAACGTACTGGGGCACCCTTGACTCTGAACTCTACAGCATATTCGCAACCCGCACGTCCCTCTCCTGCGAGCTACGTGGAGCCCCTTCTCACCCTGCCACAGCATGCACTGTCACTGCTCAGCTACCTTGCTCACGTTCATCTTCCTCATGCAACACCACAGTCTTTAACCGCCTGTCAGACCAACTTGTACATAGATGGCTTCACACATGGTTTTCATCCCGATATGGCAGTTCTCCCTGACATTTCCTATGTCTGTCACAACCTCTAGTCTACTCTTGCAGAACCTCACACTGTCGACACCCTGTTGGCTAAAGAGGTCAAAGAAGGATTCATAATAGGCCCGTTCGATATACCTCCTTTTCCACTGTTCCACATTAGCCCAATAGGCGTTGCCACTTGCAAATACTCTGGAAAAAAGAAGTTAATTATGGACCTGTCTTCCCCACATGGCTCACATTCCAAGCATCAACAGCGTCATTCCCATTCCAGATTTCTCCATGCAATACGCAACCATCGACCATGCCATCACCCTCATTCGGCTAGCAGGATGTGGAGCTTGGCTTTCTAAAGCAGACATCATCAGCGCCCTTTCATCCTGACTTCTGGCGTTTTTTTTCGGTGTTTGCTGGAAGGGGGCATATTACTTTTCTGTGCACCTTACCTCTGGCTGCAAAAGCAGTCCTAAGATCTTTGATTCTCTTTCAGAAGCCCTATGCTGGATCCTCACTAACAACCACAGGCTCCCTTACAATCTCCATCTTCTCGATGATTTTCTTGTCGTCACTCCGCCATCCTTACCTCCTCACCACGGGCTCGATTTGCTCACTAACGCTTTCTCAGAACTCGGCATCCCTCTTCTGAGGAGAAAACATCAAGACCTGGCACTTCCATTGAGTTCCTTGGCATCACCCTGGACTCAATATCCTTCCAAGCATCTCTGCCCTTGGAGAAAATACAGCGCATCTCTTTGCTTCTGTCAATCTACCCCCTAGCAGACAGATGCACCAAACGCCAGCTGTTAGCCCTCCTTAGCAATCTCAATTATGCCATCCGCATAATCCCTCAAGCTAAATCTTTCTTATCCATCTTTTTGTCTAACGCTGCTGCCATTCCCTCTCTCCACGATAGGGTCATTCTGGACGATGCCTGCAAAATGGAAATGGCGGTGGCTACATTTCCTATCTTCTTGGAATGGCATTTCCTTCTTCTACAACGACTTCATCACCCAGCCTGAGGACATTCAACTTTTCACAGACACGGCTCCCTCCACAGGTTTTGGCGGCTACTATGGAGGGAAATGGTTTGCCTCCGCTTGGCCCCCAGAGTTCGAACCCCTCGACTCAGAGTCCCACTCTCCTTCCTCTGCGCTTCATGAGCTGTGTCCCACCATGATAGCTGCCATTCTTTGGGGGCACGAATGGTCTAGGAAGTCCATACTTATCCACTCCGAAAACACTGCAGTCGTAGAGATCCTGAACAAAGGTCGATCTCATTCTTTAGCCATCATGCAGTTCCTGCGCAGACTCACCTTATTCTCAGCTCAACACCAGTTCATCCTCCGGGCAGCCCACGTTCCCGGTCATCACATCATCATTGCTGACTCATTATCTTGCTTCTTGTTCCAGAAATTCAGACACCTGGCCCCAGAATCGGATCTTCACCCAACACCTATCCCACCGTTTTCAGCCACAATATTCAACTAGCTCCACAGCTGTCAAACCTCTCTCATGCTTCACTCGACTCTGTAGCTCCTCTTAAAAAGAAGTTAACAAAACAAAGAAAGTTCGCTCCTTGGTATAACTCTGAATCCCGTAAATTAAAACAAATATCGCGAAAGTTTGAAAGGAATTGGCGATTAACCAAACTGGAAGAATCTCGTTTAATCTGGGCAGACAGTCTCAAAACTTATAAGAGGGGCCTCCGCAATGCCAGAGCAAACTATTACTCAGCTTTAATAGAAGAAAACAGGTTTCTTTTCAGCACTGTAGCCAGGCTGACTGACAGTCAAAGCTCGATTGAGCCTTGTATTCCTTTAGCCCTTAGCAGTAATGATTTTATGAGCTTCTTTAATGACAAAATTCTAACTATTAGAGGCACAATTCATGACCTCCTGTCCTCAGATAGTACCTATCTAACCTCAAACACAGCTGTAACACCTCATATTTATTTAGATTGCTTCTCCCCAATTTCTCTTCAAGAATTGACCGCAGTGATTTCTTCATCTAAATCATCAACGTGTCTCTTAGACCCCATCCCAACTAGGCTACTCAAGGAGGTCTTACCTTTAGTTAACACCCATATATTAGATATGATCAATATATCCTTATTAACAGGCTATGTGCCACAGTCTTTTAAGGTAGCTGTAATTAAACCTCTACTAAAAAAGCCTACCCTGGATCCAGAGGTGTTAGTCAACTATAGACCAATATCTAATCTTCCCTTTATGTCAAAGATCCTTGAGAAAGTAGTCGCAGACCAGCTGTGTGATTTTCTCCATGATAATAATTTATTTGAGGAATTACAGTCAGGATTTAGAGCGCATCATAGCACTGAGACAGCACTAGTTAAAATTACAAATGACCTTCTGATTGCTTCAGACAAAGGACTCGTCTCTGTACTTGTTTTATTAGATCTTAGTGCAGCGTTTGACACTACTGACCATCAAATTCTGCTACAGAGACTGGAACACTTAATTGGCCTAAAAGGTTCTGCACTAAGTTGGTTTAAATCTTATTTATCCGATCGTTTTCAATTTGTTGACGTTCATAATGAATCATCCGTACGTACTAAAGTTTGTTTTGGAGTTCCGCAAGGTTCTGTGCTTGGACCAATCCTATTTATTCTATATATGCTTCCTTTAGGCAACATCATTAGAAATCACTCTATAAATTTCCACTGTTATGCGGATGATACACAGCTGTATTTATCGATGAAGCCAGAAGAAAGTGATCAATTAACTAAACTTCATAATTGTCTTAAAGACATAAAAACCTGGATGAGCACCAATTTCCTAATGTTAAATTCAGACAAAACTGAAGTTATTGTTCTTGGCCCCAAACAACTCAGAGACTCTTTATCTGATGACATAGTCTCTCTCGATGGCATTGCTCTGGCCTCTACCACTACCGTAAGAAACCTCGGAGTAACATTTGATCAAGATTTGTCTTTTAATTCTCATTTAAAACAAACCTCACGGACTGTATTTTTTCATCTGCGTAATATTGCAAAAATTAGGCCTATCCTGACCCGAAAAGATGCAGAAAAATTGGTCCACGCTTTTGTTACCTCAAGGCTGGATTACTGTAACTCTCTATTATTAGGTAGCTCTAGTAAATCATTAAAAACTCTCCAGCTAATTCAGAATGCAGCAGCACGAGTACTAACAGGAACTAAGAAACGAGATCATATTTCTCCTGTTTTAGCTTCTCTGCACTGGCTCCCTGTAAAATCCAGAATTGAATTTAAAATCCTACTGTTAACTTATAAAGCTCTAAATGGTCAAGCTCCATCATATCTTAGAGAGCTCATAGTGCTATATTATCCCACCAGAACTCTGCACTCTGAGAACGCAGGGTTACTCGTGGTCCCTAAAGTCTCCAAAAGTAGATCAGGAGCCAGAGCCTTCAGCTATCAGGCTCCTCTCCTGTGGAATCATCTTCCTGTTACGGTCCGGGAGGCAGACACCGTCTCCACATTTAAGGCTGGACTTAAGACTTTCCTCTTTGATAAAGCTTATAGTTAAGGCTGGCTCAGGCTTGCCCTGTACCAGCTCCTTGTTAGGCTGACTTAGGCCTAGTCTGCCGGAGGACCACCTATAATCCCCCGGGCACCTTCTCTCTCTCTCTCTCTCTCTCTCTCTCTCTCTCTCTCTCTCTCTCGTATCCTATTACTGTATCTTGTTTACTCGGCCATTCTGGATGTCACTAACTCGGCTTCTTCTCCGGAGCCTTTGTGCTCCACTGTCTCTCAGGTTAACTCGTACTGCAGCGGTGCCTGAATAGTGTGACGTGTGTGGTTGTGCTGCTGCCGTGGTCCTGCCAGATGTCTGCTGCTGCTGCTGCTGCCATCATTAGTCATTAGTCATACTTCTACTGTTATTATACACATATGATTATTATCATACATGTATACTGCCAGATACTAATATATACTTTTCCATATTTGTACCACAGTAGCCAGAACTATAACGACAATATTATTACTTTCATGAATGTTGTTGTAAGCTACTGTCATTACCGAGGATGTCATACAGATTACTGTATTGTGTCATACAGATTACTGTTAATTTGTTATGCTGATCTGTTCTGTACGACATCTATTGCACGTCTGTCCGTCCTGGAAGAGGGATCCCTCCTCAGTTGCTCTTCCTGAGGTTTCTACCATTTTTTTTCCCCCGGTAAAGGGTTTTTTTTGGGGAGTTTTTCCTTATCCACTGTGAGGGTCTTAAGGACAGAGGGATGTTGTATGCTGTAAAGCCCTGTGAGGCAAATTGTATTTGTGATATTGGGCTTTATAAATAAAATTGAATTGATTGAAGAGGCCATCCTTAATAGTCTCGCCCCAAGCATGCTCTCAGCCAACCTAACAGGCTGGAGTCGCTTCAAGGCATTTCACTCCACCTACCAGCTAACTTTTCCCTCTCTGGACGTCATGTCCATCTACAATTTCATCACCCATGCTCATTCCATCCAAAAATACGGTCCTCCACCATCCAGTCCTACTTTGCAGGAATCAACTTCTTCATCAAACTCGTCACTGGCTTCCATTGTCCTTTAACCTCCCATTCTCACGTTACTATGTTAATGAAAGGCTTGTGTAAACAGGAGCCGGCTCTCCCAGCTAAGCGCTTGCCACTCACTTCAGACCTTCTCAGCCTCTGCATTCACACCCTTTGTCGGACCAAACCTTTCAGGTCCTAGGCCGCTGGTCATCCCAAGCATATCGCTCCTACATCCGCAACAATCTTGACAATCTCTGTCGAGCTCATGTTCAAATCAGTTCAATTTAAATCTGACTCTTTTGGGGGCCAGCAATTAGCTTGAGTGGATATACGCCTGAGACGGAACCCCCAAACTGAGTCTCCCTCCGTCCGGTCTTCAATACATCTCCCAGACCAGCCTAACAGATGACATCTTCCCTCTACCTCTCCCACATCCATTCATCCATTCTCAACTTTCAGTAACTCCTGTATTTCATTAAACCTTTAAACGACATATTGTTGTAGCGTGGTTCTTGCTAGTGAAATGTAGTTAACTTGTTAACTTAGGTTCGGGAGCAGAACCACGCCTCAACCACACCTCTAATCATCTGCCAAGCCTACTTATGTCAGGTCAACCCATCCTGCCCCGTTTGTCTCAAGATTTCTCGACCCACCCTCCCTTTCCCTTCCCTTCATCCTTCCATCTTCCGAACTCATCCCTATGGAATCAATCGATTTCAGATCAGCACCTGCCTTTTTCTCCATAGACTGAATGCACAGATAGTTTTTCACCAAATATCTTAGTGGAGGCGCAACTCGTGATTTGTAGTTGAGGGAAACAGAATCTGTGACTCGTGGGGAAGGAAACAGAATCTGTGACGTGTGGGGAAGATTCGAGCAGTTGTAATTATCAATTTGTATTTGTGTTTTAAAGGAACACAAATAATTTCCTGAGACATTATTTTACATACATTGCACATTTTTTGCATAAGTTCACATTCAGGTTTGCACATATTCAAATTTTGTCCACAATTTTACATTGTTTGATACAGGTGCACAAATATGTTTTGCACCAAATATACTGCAACAATAGGAGCAACAATGTGAGCGCGTCAGTTTTTTAATCTGTGACTTGTAAAATAGAATTTGTGCACCTGTAATGAAGAATTTGTGAATGTGTAAAAAAAATCTACAAGTACACATCTCATACTGACACACATACAAATCACTGTGCACAACTACAAATTGTACTGTGACAGGCGCTCAAACCTTTCTCACCAATAATACCTTCATACTTAGATAAATCCAGCTGTTTAAAGGAGAAATTTGTTGATGTTTTTTCAGCAATATACTTATTCTTGAGATAAGGGACAAAACAGGTTTTAAAAATCAGTTTTTAAAAATGCACACTATATTTATTGGAATTGGATATGTCTGTAGAGAAAAGTAACTATTTAACCATGTAAGGGAACAGGTTCTAAATAAAAAGATATAACATGTTTCACTTTAGAACTTGATTTGTGTCAACACCGTCAGACGCACTAAGAAATCTACAATTCTAATTCTTCCAGTCCTGAGGTTTCTACTGTTTTTTTTTTCCCTGTTAAAGGGGTTTTTTTGGGGGGGGAGTTTTTCCTTATCCGCTGTGAGAGTCCAAAGGACAGAGGGAAGTTGTATGCTGTAAAGCCCTGTGAGGCAAATTGTGATTTGTGATATTGGGCTTTATAAATAAAACTGATTGATTGAATTGAGAAAGAATCTGAGGTCCTGAAATACATTGGAATAGTGTTTAGTTTACACTGCCATGTATGAAAATACAATATATAAACTTGTGCTGTGATTTCATACTATTCTGAATGCGCAGATTTCCTGTCTGCATTTTCAATCTTGTAATTTTAATACCATAAAAACAATTTCCTTTAGATAAATAAGACATAAAATGATGCAGATTAGATAATCCTTTATTACACAGGTAATGTTAACAAATAAAAGAATTACCTTTTTTTTTTTTTTCAAAAATAAACGAAAACATACATCTGGCAGTGCTGACAAAAACTTACGGTGTTGACAATAAACTTATGTGCATTACTGATTAATAAACAAATATGATTTTAGACAGATTTAGGTGACAATAGATGAAGAACAAACTATTCTTCTCTTTTACTGAACATAAATAACATATGTAACAGTTAGCAAACATCATGTAAATTGGTGAGTGAGGTGAAAATAAAAGTGGTGAAAATAAAAGCATTATAGATTAGGTAGAAATTCAATGTAGAATTTTATTCATGTTAAATTAGTGAAATTAGAAAATACCAAATATTACTTTTTCTGACATCAGAATAAGCCGTTTATATCTACCTGTTGAAGCAAAAATCAATGTCCGAAGCTGGGCCGGATGGCCGGGCACCTTCTCTCTCTCTCTCTCTCTCTCGCTCTCGCTCTTGCGTATCCTATTACTGTATCTTGTTTACTCGGCCATTCTGGATGTCACTAACTCGGCTTCTTCTCCGGAGCCTTTGTGCTCCACTGTCTCTCAGGTTAACTCGTATTGCAGCGGTGCCTCGATAGTGTGACGTGTGTGGTTGTGCTGCTGCCGTGGTCCTGCCAGATGCCTCCTGCTGCTGCTGCTGCCATCATTAGTCATACTTCTACTGTTATTATACACATATGATTATTATCATACATGTATACTGCCAGATACTAATATATACTTTCAACATATTGTACCACAGTAGCCAGAACTATAACGACAATATTATTACTTTCATGAATGTTGTTGTAAGCTACTGTCATTATCAAGGATGTCATACAGATTATTGTATTGTGTCATACAGATTACTGTTAATTTGTTATGGTGATCTGTTCTGTACGACATCTATTGCACGTCTGTCCGTCCTGGAAGAGGGATCCCTCCTCAGTTGCTCTTCCTGAGGTTTCTACCATTTTTTTTCCCCGGTAAAGGGTTTTTTTGGGGAGTTTTTCCTTATCCGCTGTGAGGGTCCAAAGGACAGAGGGATGTCGTATGCTGTAAAGCCCTGTGAGGCAAATTGTATTTGTGATATTGGGCTTTATAAATAAAATTGATTGATTGATTGATTGATAACAGCAAATGTATTTTCTGTCCTTACCCTGTCTGTGCAACAGATGTAGTAGGGACTGCAAAAATCTCCTCAACTCATTTTTATCTATAATTGACTCCCTTACAATTATTGTCTTCTAAACAAGTGAGCAAATGTTGTGATGCATATAAGAAAGCACAGTTCTAGGACTCAATTATAATCAATACAGATTATCAGATTGTCAGTTTTGACTTTTTTATCGGTCTTATGATAGAAAGCCTCATCCTTGTGTTTAGTATGTTAATGTTATTCTGCTCGATTTCAGCTAACCTGCCCTGCCTTACCTACCCAGATTTACCTAATAGCTGTCAGTACCCACAGGGCAGATGCTACAGGTTAGATTTCCTGAGGTGTCTGACTTAAACTGCATGACTGACTTTGCAAAACACAGCATGCTTTATTCACTTAAAACGGTTGTGAAAACATGCATGTATTTGAGGCGTGAGATAGATTTTTGTCATTGAAAGCATGGGGTTCAGCAGAGGGACAGCAGATGAAAAGCGTGAGATGTAAGAAAGATGTTAGACCATGGAGATGGAGAAAGGACCAGACAGAGATGGATGAAGTGAGCAAGAGAGATGTGCATTTCTATCTGTCTTCACTTTAAACGTCTATCCATATCTATATCACTTTGTCTATCTTTATCTGGACTCACACACCGCCCCTGACGTCTTCTTCTTTACACACTCATACTGATGGAATTTACGGGAGGAGTGAGAGAGGGCGGAGAGAAGAGAAAGACAGCCAGGCTATATTCCTGTGACCCTCTTCTGTAGTGGGATGTTTTCTGTCACTATCACTTACTGCTTGGTCTCTACAAGAACATCCACACACACAACTCAAGGCCATACATGTAGGGCATATACAATGAAATGCATAAGTCACACATGCAGCTTACTGTCATGTTACATGTGCAATAATTTGTCACTGGATCACCTGCTGCACAGTGATGAGCTTTTGTCTCCTCGCCAAGTTAGAGACAAAGGGAGTGAAGGGAGAGGGAGGGGGAGAAAACGGAGTGGGAGAAAAAGGAGGGGGGTGCGGGCAGAGAATGCTTTCGTATTGTCAGCAGAAAAATTGTTTTATGGATGCAGTGTTTACAGTGGGGTTGCCATATTGTGTGTGTCTCTCTCTCTCTCTCTCTCTCTCTCTCTCTCTGTTTTCTCCTTTGGATGGATTTGGCCTTACCTGTCCACAGGGATGAATTAAACCTGTCAAAGTTTTGCTTTTGTGTGTGTATGTGTGTGTATGTGTGTGATTGTGTGATTTTGTGAGATGTATTAGGCCTGTCTTGGACACGTTGACTGTTTGTTTTAAGCCTGCCTGTGAGGCTTATGCATTCTTCATGAGAGTACTGTGCTTTATGTGTCAAACCCATTTGTTTGCCCAAATGCTCAGCGAAAGCACAAACACTCAGCAGACCTTTTGTTTGTCTGGTGTTCATCCTCATGCATGCATGCTTGTTACAGACTCAGACATAGACATTGTTGTTTATTAAGTAGCGATGATGTGAAGGTGATGAAGGAGACTCCGCTGACACCGTCTTGCTTGCATGAAGAAAAGGTTTATTACAAGAAGTACAGCATCTATCAGCCAATATGAACTGCTCTAAACAACAGCCACACAAACCCTGCTTAAACAGGGTCTCGCTTTTTGTGGAATGTGTGACACAGGTGAACAGAGTACAAATAGCCATTCTAGTTGACTTCACCAAATCCTGGCCTTGGCCATAAATACCTTCTTGACCCTGACCATATATGTTTCTGGACCCTGGGCCCCTAGCTGGTCATCTGTTCCAAAGCTTCAGAGTAGATCTCAATACACTACAACATACACAAGCATTTGATCACTCACACACTTGACTTGACTCTCTCCCAAAGTCTAACAAACATAAACTCATGAGCATTTATTTTTCAAAAAAAAAAATCATAAGAGATTAACGAATACATTAACGAATCCCTTTGTTGTGTTCTCGTGTCTCTTAAAACCAGGGGCACGTGAGTTTGAAACTAATCAAGTTAAACTCCAACTTAGAAACCAATTCTTACACCTCCAACTTTTCAAAAGAAAAATTTCTCCAGTTTTAGTGGCCTTAGTAAGTCAAGACACAGTGTTCCATTTGGAGGAGTGCAGTTTTTGGACTCTTTTCCACTAAATAAATACTCTCAATAATGCTGTTCATAGTAAGTATGTGTTCCAGCACACTAGTGTGGGTCAGGTTTGGGTCTTAGACTATCCTTGCTGAAAAAAACAGCTTAGACCAGCTTAGGGTGGTTGATGGTTTTAGATGGTCTTAGCTGGTGGGTTTAGATGGTTTTAGCTAGTAAAACTGGCTGGTTGATGGTTTTAGATGGTCTTAGTGGTTTTAGCTGGTTGATGGTTTTAGATGGTCTTAGCTGGTAGAATAGGGTGGTTGATGGTTTTAGCTGGTTGATGGATTTAGCTGGTCTTAGCTGGTTCAATAGGCTGGTTGATGGTTTTAGGCTGGTTGATGGTTTTAGCTGGTCTTAGCTGGTTGATGGTCTAGAAGCTGGTTGAATAGGGTAGTTGATGGTTTTAGATGGTGTTTCTGGTTGATGATCTGAGCTGGTTGAAAAGGCTTGTTGATGGTTTAAGATGGTCTTAGCTGGTAGAATAGGGTGGTTGATGGTTTTAGCTGGTTGTTGGATTTAGCTGGTCTTAACTGCTTCAATAGGCTGGTTGATGGTTTTAGCTGGTTGATGGTTTTAGCTGGTCTTAGCTGGTTGATGGTCTAGAAGCTGGTTGAATAGGGTAGTTGATGGTTTTAGATGGTGTTTCTGGTTGATGGTCTGAGCTGGTTGAAAAGGCTTGTTGATGGTTTAAGATGGTATAAAATGGTTGATGGAATAAGATGGTTGAACAGGCTGCCAGAGCTGGACCAGGCTCGTCAACCAGCCATGTTATGCTAGGAAGGTAGGGTGCTGCTGTAAATTCATCTAAATCTGAAAAGACACTATCTACCACCCACCTGATGAATCTCACATGAATAAGGGCTGGTGGTAGTGCCTCATGACTGAAGAGTCCTGAACATCTTTTCCACCAGGCTCAACCAGCAAGAGCTTGCCAACAACCCCCCCTAGCTAACACTATTTCCAAACCAATGCCTGAATACTGTCAATGTTCCTTTATTACATGTGCTAAAGTCTTTCCAATTGGATTGAGTAAGTAGCTTAAGTATTACTGCACCGACCAGACTGCTGTGATTGTAAAATGAAAACAGCAGTTTGGTAGATTACCATATTGTCAACTGCCAGTCAATATTTGTCAATATTTGTATTTATAGTTGACCGCACATTGTAGGGACAATCTGTAAAATGTGATAATAAATCAATTCCATGTTCCAACACTAGAAGCAGTACTCCTGAACTGACCCCCGCTCATTAGTGCATTTTTTTCTGTGGCCAAAGTGGTGTTTAAAATATGGCAGCTGGAGCTCTGTTGCATCTACCTAGAGGTCAACTGAAATCACCTGGGAGGATGGGCTTGAGTGTGACTGGCAGACATTCCAGTGCCTTCAAAGGAAAAGTCAAATTACAACTGGACACAGCAAAAATTGCATACATTCTTGGTGAGCACCGACTTGGTGGAAATAACTTGGTACATTGGTACTTGCAATGCGTGTTATAACTCCGTGTATTGACGTCCACAGGGGGAGAAAGAGAGAGAGATACGAAGATTTCCTGATAATGTTTTGTATGACAGGTGCTTGTGCGGGAACCGCCAGCCCATGTCCTCAGCTGTGGAGAGTATGTGCTGCAGGGAGGTGGATGTCGCCTGGGCTCTGGTGGAGAATCTCACCCCCAGACCAGACATAACATGCCTCACTGCTCATCAACCCTCCCGTCTCAAACACAGAGGCCTCCCTCTCCGTGGAGCCTGCTCGCCCTTGCACATACCCCCGAGGCTCGGGTCTCTGTGCGGGGCTGCGGAGCTCGGGCTTGGGTCTCCCGAGCCTCAGGGGTATGCGCGAGGGCAGGCGTGCTCCGCCAGGAAGATAATCCTCCTGTCCAAAATGAGCGCTGCACACAACCGCGTTTTTGGTCATGGATGAAGCCGTGAAATCTCACCTCTTCACCTGCACAAAACGCACCCAGGCACAAAAACTAACTCCTTTTTCTGTCCGGAAAATGGTGGGCTCGATGTCCTGACAGACTTGAGTTATAATTTGGCATAATCACAAATGATAAAATGCACTGTTAACAACCGAAAAATACTAATTCACAAGTTTACTACCGCTCAGACTCACTACCACCTACTACTGTGCATTGAACAGAGGCAGGGTCAAGGATGCAGAGTCCCTCTCGTGACGTAGTATCAGGCGATGTTGAAAAAAAAAAAAGTTTTTAGAAGAGGAGCCAAAAAGAGCCACTTTTTCCTCTGAATTTGTGCCCTTATGTCGTGTAAACCATAATAAATTATGAATTAACTTCTCATATAGTAATTTTCAGACAAGATTATGTTTATATTTATAAAAAATTTAACCTGCAAGTTGCACTTTAATAATAGCCTTAGCTTACTGTTCTTTGTGCAGCTTCAACAAAGTTGGAAGTTAATGTGTCTATGTCTGTATTTTAAACCTGCATGTTTTTCACAATGCAATTCATTTTTGTTGATCATTGTGCAATTTTTATCACCATTCACAAACCAATCACAATTGTCTTGGATGGCGCTAAACCAAGGATGCAGTGATGGTAAGTTTACAAAATGGTACCATGTGGGCAGTGAAAGGGAAGGAGAATACCAGCTGAAATAACCAGCCAATGGCAATATTATACCCACAGTCTACAACTGGTGAGTTAGACAATCAATCAATCAATCAATCAATCAATCAATTTGTCCATCACATGACATCATAAAATATGATTTCAGTGCAATGCAGTTGTCAGTTCCAACAATTTGTATAGTCAAAATAATGTAGTACTGTTGTAATAAATAATTAAAGCTGCAATCAGCATTCGGCGGGACCTTGGACTCACGCTGTTTCGGCCTCCATCTCACGTAGACAGTTAAAGTCAAAAGTGCAAGACTATTTTAGACCCCTCTCCACTCTAGCTCACAACTGACAATTTCTCCACATTTGCTCATGTTACTTTCAGAGGCACTAGCTCACTTCCTGTTGGATTTAGGTCAGGGGTGTCAGTGTGCAGCTTGTAGGTCTTGATGAGATGAACAAGCCAGTTTTGGTTTGATGTTTCTACGACATTCCCACGGGTCACAGTGGCCATTTGTGCACCAATGGGGCCCCATGTCATGCAGTAGGTGCCCTTTTTTCCTTTTCGCCCCTGCCCTTCAAACATCCTGTGTCCGTCACTGAGAGGAAGAGACAAGCTGTGAGACCAAGCAGATTGAGATGGCTTTCAATCATGTCAAACTCCTGCCTTCAATTCCCAAACCGTGGGTCCAATTGTCAATCTGAGCATACCAGCAGAGAGATACACTCGTCCCGGATGCAGACATATAGGTTTTTATGATTGTGGAGTAAAAAAATGCGATCTTGGTCACAAGTATAAGATCTCTAGCTCACAGCTGACAATTTCTCCACATTTGCTAATGTTACTTTTAGAGGCACTAGCTCATTTTCTGTTGGATTTAGGTCAGGAGTGTCTGGGCATGATTTGTAGGTCTTGATGAGGCGAACAAGCCAGTTTTGGTTTTGTCTTTCTACCACATTCTTACGGGTCGCAGCAGCCATTTTAGTGTGTCTAGGTGGAGCAAAGATCGGCAGGAAGTTTTGTGGCATGTCACCTGTAAGAGGCTATAAAATCTAAACCATACAAGTAATGACAAAGTTATACAGATGATCTGTTCTGTATGGGCCGCAGCGGCCATTTTAGTGTGTCTAGGTGGCGCTAGAGAGCCCATTTTGGCACTTTTGGAGTTAATTTGTTCATTTTATCAAATCTTTAGCCAGTCCTGACATGCGTGCCAATTTTGGTAAGTTTTTGAGCATTTTTAGGGGCTCAGCTGAGGTCCCTAATAATAAACACACAAAAACAATAGGGTCTTCAGCCGTGGTCCCTAATACTACTAATAATAAATGTACCAGAAACAATAGCCGTCAACTGAGGTCCCTAAATATCAATGTTATTAGGCAGGGTCATCATTTAAGATCCTTGTGGACTGAAGGCAGAAACTCTTCCCAAGCCCCTCAGCGCTGACCTGGTGTATCTGCTACCTTCTTCTCGATTTCAACAGGCTGAAAAGGCCGTTATTGGGCGGCTGGGATCTTTAATGATTCTACTGGTCTTATTTTTGCGTTGCCTAGTGTAAACACCCTTTGATGCAGGGTAGAGCAGCACCAATTGTATGTCCAGCTGAACAAACACTTTGCAGGGTGCATGGTGCTGTTTCCATATGAGGCAGTGATGTTCCACATCAGGACACTCTTGATGGTGCAGGAGTCGAAATTCCTCAGTATTTGAGAAGATGCACGGAATTCCCTCAGGCATCTCAGGTAAAACAGTCTCTGCCTTGCTTTTTTTTACCACCAAGTCGCTATGCAGCGCCGAGGTCGGACCCTCAGTGATGTGGACACGAAGGTACTTGAAGCTGTCCACCCCCTCCACAGAGGACCTCTTGATATTAATGCTAGTGTCATTCTTTGGCTGCTTCTTCCCAAAGTCCACTATCATCTCCTTGATTTTTCTGACATTCAGGAGTAGGTTGCTGTCTTGACACTGGTAGGTTAGGTCCTCTCCTTCTTTCAGGTAGGCCTTGTCAGTGTTATCTGTGATCAGGGCCATCACAGTTGTCAGCAAACTTAATGATGGTATTCGAATCGGAAGTGGCTATAATTCATGTGTGTACATGGAGTACAGCAGGGGTCTCAAAACGCAGCCCTGGGGTGTATGAGGGGTCAAGCGTTTCACCCAACCACACTACAACACGTCACTTGCGCCTACTTAGGACACATCAGATCTGATCAAACCGCGTGAGCACACGCCTACATTTTACATAGGGTTACTATGGAGACACGAGTGTTACACACACACCCGCTACATGACGTGTAGGCGTTGTTCGCTCCACTCACATGACACGCTCACACAGCTTATGAGTATGCGTGCACAGATGGCATCTGCTCACAGGCGAAAAAAATTAAAGTGATGGACTTTGTCACAAAATTGAAAACAGATATTTTCCTCCTACAAGAAACCCACTTGCTAAAGTCAGAAGAAAAATCTCTTAAAGATCCAAATTGTAATCAAATCTTTTCATCCTGCTATAACAACAGACAAAGAGGTGTCTCTATCATGGTCCACAAGAGACTGCCATTCACTTTAAACAGCACGGTAACAGACCCAGAAGGCCGCTACATCATTATTCAGGCAACAATCTTTAACAAATTATATACAATCGTTAATCTGTATGCCCCTAACAATGATGATCCGGCCTTCTTTCACACAATCTTCTCTCTACTATCTAACCTATCAGACAGCTCGACAGCTATAATTGGAGGAGACTTTAACACAGTCCTAAATGCTTCATTAGACCGATCTAGTAACTCAGTGCACACAAAGCAATCACAATCGGCTAAGGTAATACAGGAATATATGGATGCTTTTGGGCTTGGCGATGGCTGGAGACTCAAATACCCATCGAAGAGGGAATATACTTTCTTCTCTCCTGTGCATCGTTCATTTTCAAGAATTGACTTTTTTCTCTTAAATAACTCTATCTCACAAAAAATTACCACAAAAATACACCCAATCATTATCAGCGACCATGCACCAATATCACTCAATCTGCAAGTAGAAACCATCCACAAACGGTCGCCAACATGGCGCTTTAATATCTCTTTACTTAAAGACCCAGACTTTGATAAAATGGTGAGACGGGAGTGGGCAAACTTTCTTGAAGATAATGACTCTCCAAATTTATCTCCATCTTTAATATGGGAGGCTGGAAAGGCAGTAATCAGAGGAAAAATTATATCATACTCCTCCTACAAGAAAAAACAGGAATTGCAAGCGGAAAAAAACATTGAGGAAAAAATTAAATAACTAACACAGGAATATGCAAACAATCCAAGTGATCAGGTATGGACCCAATTACAGTGTACAAAATCACAATTGGACAATATTCTAGCAAAGAAAACTGAATTTATTATACAGCAACTAAGATATAATAACTTTGAACACAGTAACAAATCAGGAAAATTTTTGGCAAATCAGCTCCAACGTAATAAAGAAAAATCTCTGATAACAACAATCCAGGAGCCGTCCGGAAATTACACACAATCCCCTCAGGAGATCAATCAGATTTTCTATTCTTTCTACCATAACTTATATTCAACAGTAAACAATCCAAACCCAGATGATATTCAGGCTTTTCTCGACAACCTAAATTTACCTCAATTATCCACGGAACACAGAAATATTTTAGATGCCCCCCTGACTGTTAATGACCTGCAGAGCGCATTAGACAAAATGGCAACAGGTAAGGCCCCAGGTCCAGACGGCTTTCCTGCTGAATTTATAAAACATTTCTGGACAATATTAGCGCCACTTTTCATCAGGACAGTGACAGAGATCAAAAAGAACGGAGGTATAAGACCTCACATGAATACAGCAGCAATCAAATTATTACTAAAGCCAGACAAAGACCCCATATTTCCTTCTAGCTACCGTCCTCTATCACTAATCAACAGTGATATCAAAATTATCTCAAAGGCACTTGCTTCTAGACTGGAGAAAATAATCGCATCAATAATTCATAACGATCAAACGGGCTTCATTAATTGCAGACACTCAAGTAATAACGTCAGAAGAGTTCTTAATTTGATAAGTAAAGCACAACGGGTTAATACAAAAGCAATTGTTCTGTCACTTGATGCAGAAAAAGCCTTCGACAAGGTCAACTGGTCCTTCCCATTTGCCACCCTTAGTGGATTCGGCTTTGGAGAGTCATTTATCCAGTGGGTATCAGCCTTATATAATTCCCCTAAGGCCACAGTAACCACCAATGGGATCACATCTAAAGCTTCACTTTGCAGAGAGGTACCAGACAAGGGTGCCCACTCTCGCCTCTAGTGTTTGCAATATTCATTGAACCATTGGCTATGGCAGTCCGTCAGAACAGCAAGATCATAGGTATCCATTCCGCCAATTCAGAGCATAAAATTAATCTATATGCCGACGACATTTTACTTTACCTACAAGAACCGAAATCGTCTTTACATGAAGTATTTAATCTCATAACAAATTCTTCTAAACTTTCGGACTACTCCATCAACTGGTCCAAGTCGACAATACTGCCAATAACGGAGAACTCTTGGAATCCTGCAGACCAAAAATTTTCTCTCCCTGTGGGCAACATAAGATATCTTGGCATAAATATTTCATCCAAACTATCAGACTTGGTCCACCTGAACTTTAGCCCGCTGCTAGATAAGATCTGTGGTGACCTGAAGCGTTGGAATAATCTTCCCATCTCCCTCCTGGGTCGAATAGCCACAGTTAAAATGAAAATTCTACCCCAAATTAACTATTTTTTTCCATGATTCCATTCACTCCCACATCGAAATGGTTCCTGTCATTAGACTCTGCTATTATAAAATTTTACTCGAAGAACAAAACAGCAAAAATTAGCCTAAGCACCCTTCAGAAAAACAAACTGGAAGGGGGTTTGGACGCTAACTTTAAACATTACTATTTGGCTAACCAGCTACAATACCTATTGAAATGGTTATACCCTAACAAAGACTACAACTCCTGGCTCAAACTAGAACAGGCGGACTGCAACAATATAAAACTTTCTGACCTCCCGTTTATCACCACTACACTCAGACGTCATAACTGTTTTAAGAACCCAATGATTGCTTCCACCTTGTCAGCCTGGTGGAAAACACTAGAAATCACAAACTCTCAGATAGAACCTTGCTTGCGCTCTCCAATCTGGCACAACCCGGATTTTGAAATCAACAAAAGACCTCTCCATTTTAGCACATGGGAGTTGAAGGGAGTAACTCATCTCCATCACCTTTTCCAAGACAATATACTTATGACATACACAAACTTATTTCAAACTTTTGAAATAAGAAATGGAAATTTTCTACAATATTTACAACTGATAAAAACAATCAAGAAGAGAATTCCAGCGCCTCAGGACACTTTGCAGCCACCAGAATTTGCCAAACATATTACAAAGCTTTCTCCGTGTAATAAGAAGAACCTTTCCAAGATTTATAAATTACTGTCAAAGACCAGCTCTATACATTTACCAATTTTAAAATGGGAAAAGGAGCTGGGTGTTTCACCGGACCCTGAGTTCTGGACTCAGATATGCAAAACGGGCGGGCCGCCCCCCTTGCCCCGCAGGGCCGGCCCTGGACCCTGGTGATGGTTTTCATAAACACATTGGGAGGGTTCAAATACACGCATGCATGTTCGATACTTCAGCCCCATGACGCATCGCAAAGAACCGATGGGATCACTTCAAAGGGGCCCACTTGCTTCTCAAACATTCCACACTGCGCTCTCTCTTCTCTACAGTCGGGCTTTCCCCTCCACCAAGACTCATTTTTGGTGTTCAGTATAGACTTCTCTTTTGTTTTTGTTTCTCAGTACAATACAGTAGACATGTAAATGTTTATTTCTGATAATCTGCATGGAGCACAACCACCTCAAGGCCACAGTACATCAGCTACACTGCCTGTTTATCCCGTTTTTTTGTTTTTTTTTGTTTGTTTGTTTGTTTATTTGTTTGTTTGTTTTCCCTCCTTCTCCTCCATATGCACTGTCCTGTCACTATATAACTCAGGACTTAAGCACCTGCCCCCTCCCCCTTGCTTGTTCCTTACTTTCCCCTTAACACATCTTGGTGTATCACGGACCTCTCTGGCTCATATTAGGAAGCTTTTCCAATAAAGGCTGATAGGCTAGTCTCCAGGGAGGGTGGGTGACGGTCACAACCACGCATTATGGGTATAAAATTCCTGACTGCAAGATTAACAGTGCATCAATCTTCACAAGAAGCTTGCACCCTTTTGTGGCGCTAAGCTATGAAGACCAATGCAGACAAGTAGGAGGGGAAAAAAAAAAAAAAAAAAAGTACGCGTGCACAGCGCGTTACAAACGCCACACATACACTACACTTGTGTATGCGTGTGAATCTCGCGCACTAACTAACTAACTTGCTATACTAATCAGACGTGCGTGCGTTTACACGTCATGTGAGCGCAGGGGTCAAAAGTGTCAGCCGTGAAGCAACAGCGCATTGTATTAAGGACGTGTGACACGTAGCATCGCTATGGTATCTAGCTTGCTATGCTAATCAGACGTGCGTGCGTATACATGTCATGTGAGCGCAGGGGTAAAAAGTCTCAGCTCGTGAGGCAACAGCACGTCGTGTTACGGACGTGTGACACGTAGCATCGCTATGCTAACTAGCTTGTTATGCTAATCAGACGTGCGTGCATAGACATGTCATGTGAGCGCAGGGGTCAAAAGTGTCAGCTGTGAAGCAACAGCGCATTGTGTTACAGACATGTGACACGTAGCATCACTATGGTAACTAGCTTGCTATGCTAATCAGACGTGCGTGCGTATACACTTCATGTGAGCGCAGGGGTCAAAAGTGTCAGCTCGTGAAGCAACAGTGTGTCATGTCACGTAATATTGGAGGAGGTTCCTTTTTTAAAACTTTACATTTCTAATAGATTTGACCAGTGTGATGAAAATATTGCACTAAACAATATTGGTTGGCAATGCTCTCATGGTCACGGAATGATCATTCCGTGTCCATGAGAGCACATCAATGTCCACTTATGCAATGCCTGTTATGAATTTTGCAATATATTCAGTCTCTTTCTCTTTGTCTTTCTCTCTGCTTCACCCATAACAGTTCAAATAAACACAAGAAGTTTGTGCTCTAGAAAAGGATCAACACTCAGTGAATACTCTCCTAAACCCTATGATAAGCTATTATGGCAAGGCTTAACTATACAGACAAGTGAGCTGTGGGTCATCAGGTGGGAACCTCCTTTCACCAGTGTTTTGTCTAGTTGGTCCCACAACACCTCCAGGAGGCTAGACAGTGATATCTGGTGTCCCAGACACACTCCCCTAATGCCAGGTCTCACTGCTCCCCGCACCAACCCAATAACCTCCTTTACCTTACTTACACATGGCTTTCTCAGCCCAAACAGCACCGCCACCTTCAACCAAACCCAGGCTCCGTACATGCAAGCTTCAGGTAGTGGCCGTGCTGATACTACCTTTCCTAGCACATTCACCAAACTCTATTTCACACGCTACATAGCATAACTACAATATAAGCTAAAGTTAAAGCAGATAAATAAACTTAAAGGATCAGCAAACACACTCACCTTGCAGCATGGTCTCAAACAAAAGGGATTCAAATAGGCCACTCCCACACTTAAATAACCTTCCTCTTCCTGGATTATATTTATTATATATATTTATTATATAAATAACAATAGCATTAATAATAGCACTTACAAGAACAGAGTTACCATGTACTTTACAAGGCAACAAATAAAACAGACATGTCATGAAAACAACAGGTTTTAAAGAAAACGGATAAAAACAGGAAATAAAAGGCGGTTTAAATGAACTTAAAACTCAAGTAAAATCAGGCAAGGCTCTCCAATAATAGTATGTTTTAACATCAAGTGACTCCACTGACCTTACTTCCTTGGGCACATTGTTTCAGAGCCTCTGGGCCCTGACAGCAAATGCTCTGTCCCTTTTAGTTTTTAGGTAAGGCCTCTGGGACAGAGAAAAGACCTCTACTGCCTGACCCCCAATTTCCACCAGATGCGTGTTAGTTGCGTCTGCGGTCCGGCACGGCAGCAGAGCCGATTAGATTCAATTCTAGTCAATAGCTGTGTTCGAAATCACACCCTATCACAGATATAGTGCACTATATAGTGTGTTCGCCATTTTGTAGTGTTGTTCGAATTCTCCGCTGTTAATTTCATTCACTATATAGTGGACTATAAAATACCCAAAATGCACAGCAAATGTGAGTGAACAAACGATGTACCCTACATTTTACTCCTGTATACCACAATGCAATGCGGTCGTCTTTTGCCAGAGGAGAAGAAGAACAACAACCGCAGAGAGAAAAGAAACGAATAGCATGCTAGCCGGTAACATTAGCTCACGAGCTAACAATAGCCACTTAGCTCACACGAGCCAGGTAGCTTGTAGCTCGTGCACTATCGTGGGCTATTACAGCTCACAATGCAGACACACAAGTGTAGCTTACAAAACCAAACGTCCACACCACTGACATTTCAACAATTTATTGACAAAAAGTACAACTACCATACAGTTCGGTCATCCTCGAAGCGCCCGGTTTGTTTACATGATGCTCGGCGCGTCCACTTAAGTCACAGAAGTATGCGGCGCAGCTATGGGGTGCCGTTTGTAAAGTGTCTCATGCTGAAAATAACATCAACTTTTTGCCACATTTAGCTTCAAACAATGTTTAAAAAAGTGTTGTGAATTTTTTAACGTCACCTTTTACCACATTTACAGCAATATTTGTTAACTTAGAAATATATTAAATAGTTAAATCTAAATATTAAATGTGGCACCTAAATGTTAAATGTTAAATCTAAATATTAAATCTAAATCTAAATGCTTAATCTAAATCTAAATCTAAATGTTAAATCTAAATATTAAATCTAAATCTAAATCTAAATATTAAATCTAAATCTAAATGTAAATGTTAAATCTAAAAGCTAAATCTAAATCTAAATCTAAATGTTAAATCTAATGCTAAATCTAAATCTAAATGTTAAATATTAAATCTAAATATTAAATCTAAATATAAATATAAATATTAAATCTAAATATTAAATATACATATAAATGTAAATGTTAAATCTAAATGCTAAATATAAATATAAATATTAAATGTAAATGTTAAATCTAAATATTAAATATAAATATAAATATAAATATTAAATATAAATATTAAATATAAATATTAAATATAAATGTTAAATCTAAATGCTAAATATAAATCTAAATGTTAAATGTTAAATCTAAATGTTCTGGGTGAAACTAAATATTTAGCTAATATGCAAATTCACACTGCCGGTCACCGGAAGTACCAAAATAAAAGCTCGAGATGGTCAGACTGTGTTTATAGAATCAAATAACAAATTAAAACCAACTTATTGGGGGAAATGAACACTTGAACATACATTAGCGTGATAATAACTTCGGAGGGACTAACAACCTAAGCTAAGCTAACAACCGTTAGCTCTTAGCACCATTAGCAGTGTCTGTAATGACTCATTAACTCTTAAACTGTCCGTGTAAAAAATATTTTTTCCAGCGGATGTCTTAGTTACAACATGATTGAGCTAGCAAAGCAGTTTTGTGTTGCGATGTGTGGTATTTATTCAGTTTTGGGAAATCACGATGTCTAGAAAGCATCAGTGGCTGCAGCAGCAGCAAAGCTAACATCAGGACGTCATCCGTTAAAAGCCTCCCGTTGTCGGATATGACATGAAACTTCTCCAGTTATCTCAATCATGTTGTAACTAAGACATCCGCTGGAAAAAAAATATTTTTTTCACAGACCGTTTAGAGTTAATGAGTCATTACAGACTCCGCTAACGGGGCTAACAGCTAATCTACGATGCTAATCTACGATAACCTACGATATGTTATTAATTTCAGAATGTGATAGTAATGTTTGTTCAATCATAGTGTTTATAGACTTTACAAACACCAGATTAGTCTAAACAGTGATATAGTGATGTGAAAAATGTGAGATATGCATATATATATGTAGCTAAACTCCGCTGGTTTTCTACCCGGAAGTATTTGTAAACAACAAGGTGATTCCCTCTGAAGGGACACTAACAGCTCAAAGTACACATCAAATAAAATTTCTCCAAACATGTTTCTTGTTATTTTAGGTAGTTATTATCACGCTTATGATTGAGCTAACTGGAGTAGTTTCATGTCGAGGCTTTTAACGATTTAGATTTAATATTTAGATTTAACATTTAGATTTAGATTTAGATTAAGCATTTAGATTTAGATTTAATATTTAGATTTAACATTTAACATTTAGGTGCCACATTTAATATTTAGATTTAACTATTTAATATATTTCTAAGTTAACAAATATTGCTGTAAATGTGGTAAAAGGTGACGTTAAAAAATTCACAACACTTTTAAACATTGTTTGAAGCTAAATGTGGCAAAAAGTTGATGTTATTTTCAGCATGAGACACTTTACAAACGGCACCCCATACGCAGCTACTGACGCAACGACGTTCAGAAAATTTCAGTTAGTGTCCGAAATCTCGTTCAGTCGCTCCCCATGTAGTGTACTATATAGTAAACATGAAATAGGGAATAGTGAGTGAGTGAGTGGACGGTTTCGAACACAGCTAAGGTGTGTGTTTCCACCGGCTCTGGCAGTGCTGCATTCCAGCTCCGTCTCAGCTCCGGCACTCCGGAGCCCTCCGCAACAGATAGGCAGGACTTCTATGCCGGAGCACAACGCAGCAATTCAGCACAGAGCAGATCGTGTGGGGCAGGAAGTCGTGGAGAGAAACAAAATAAAACATCCGGTTCATTTTCAAAATAAAATACACAGTGTTCACGGCGGATCATATTTCCCTGCACTACACTTTGAAAACATCATAATGGGCGGAGGCAGGCCTGAAGTCAACAGGTCAGAGGTTCCCAGACAGCATTTCACCCTGTTGACACCATGGACGAGGAGATGTTAATCATGGAGGTTCAAAATCATAAAATTATCTATGACCCGTCACATCCTTTTTATAAGGACAACCATAAAAAGGATTTGGCATGGAATACCATCGCAGGAGTAATGGGAGTGGATGGTAAGTCACTAATTAGGTCCAATAAATGCTGGTAGAAAGCAAAGAGTTTGTTCATGTATATTTAAGGAGACATTCTCTAGTTATGCATGCTGAAAACCCATGAAATAACAAGCTATTGTGGGGTTATATATGTGTATACATATATATATATATATATATATATATATATTATTAAGTATATAAAATTAAACAAAAATAATACCTGGTATTAGGTCATGTAAAATGCAGTAAGTTAAAGATGAGTTATGCTATATATGTATATAAGTTAACAATTTATGTAAGCTTGTGTTTGACATTTGTTAAAGTGAAAGAATAGTGAAAAGTCTATGCTGTGTTACAAAAATACTGTTTAAGTTAAGTATATTGTGGGGGGATGTGCTGTAGATCTGCTGTTGGTGTCCTGACCACATGACCATGGCCACAGTAGGTGTTACTTTCACACTTGCAAATGAGGGAGGGGGCTGACAGTGGCCAAACCAATGTTTTTTCAAAGTTTTTTTTATTTCAATGTAAATCACTCCAGGGGCGGACTGGCCATCTGGAGGTTCTGGAGAATCACAGAACGGCCGGTACTGCAGGACGGCCGGCGGCCGCCACGCAGTCATCACTGTTTTTTGTTTTTTTTCCTTTTTCTTTTTCTCCCTGATAATCTACTGTTCCTAGTGCTGTCAAGAGATTAAAAAAATGGAGAGATTAATTAATTATGATCTGTAATTAATTGATCTAATTAATCTCTTTTTTAATCTTATCTCAAAATTACTGAGAAAAACCCTCAACTTGAGGTATTTTCAAATAAATTCATTACATTATTGTGGCAGATGATCAAAATATTGATATATATTACAAAAAGTGGTTTTACAAAGTCATAATTATTGTTTTCAACAATAACACACTTGAACACAGATGCAGTACACCTAGCCATTACATTCTGTTGTTTTTGAGATTAGTCCCAATAAAGAGTGCTGCAACCTTCAGTCTCAACCACCAGGGGGGTGCTTGACTGTCATGACATGTCAGCTTCATTAAAAGCATAGCTGCAGACTAACGCAACAATAGATGTAAAAAACACACAGAAACAATACATCTGTGATCAGTTCCCTAATTTTATTTTAACAATTTTCAAAATTATTTTCCTCTTTTCCAATTTCTCGTTTTATTTCATGGAAGTGATCAATGTAAGAGCACTTGTCCTTTAAACGTAATAAAAAATAAAAGCTAACAAAATAAAAGACACCTGGTACATTCGTTACAGCTGTATCAGTTTATAGAACAGTTTTGAGCAGTTAGAACAAGAGGCTGCACTGCAACGTGCAAATCACTCCTTCTCGTGGCTGCCTGCGCGTCCCTGTCCTTGCGGCTGCAACTTGCGCTGTCTTCTCTTCTTCAAACTACAACACCCATAATTCATGTAGGAACTGCTGCAGCCAATGTGCAGCTGGTGGGAGCTGCATGACAACTCAACCACCATGATCAGTTTTTAATGTTTTATCGGGCAATAGCAACTCCGGACTCTGCTCTGTTGTAATTTTAGGGACAATCAGGGCAGGATTCAGGATTCAGGACAACTGCTTGGATTTTTCGGCACAGTCCCGAAATCCAAGCAGTTGTCCTGAATCCTGAATCCTGCTCTGATTGTCCCGAAAATTACACAGAGGTTGCCGGGGAGGTCAGATACTTGCGTGCTCGGGCAGACAGCTTTTCATAGACTCCTGAGTGAGCAGACCGCCACTGCAGGGGACAGTCATCACTGCTGATGCTGGGCTCTGCTCTGTAGCGCTGCAGCTCTCCCACAACTCAAGCACAAAGAATCCTAATCGTACGCCTACAGACGGATTTTATAAAAGGCAACTCTGTGGCATACAGAAACAGTGAAGTTAGAGATTAAAAATGAGATTAACGCGATCAAAAAACATAGCGCGTTAAATATGGCTGTAATTAATTATTCGCAATTAATGTGATAATTTGACACCCCTAACTGTTCCACGTCCAGTCCGCTAGGTGGCAGCCTTTAAATTGGATGCCAGCCGGCCCATAGATATCTATGAGCTGGCCGGCCGCCAATCAAATTGAAGAAGAAGGAAGTGCATATGTCACACAAATCGAGAAGCCGTGTGCAGCAGGTGCAGATGGGAGGGACCGCGTGCAAGATAACAATATGGATACTGGTATTAATCCAAAAAAACGGAAAGAAAAAGGATGGGGCTGAGAAGGTGAGGGAAAAAACAAAGGCGATTAGAGAGTGAAGCCTCTATGAGTTATGATAAATCACAGTGTTAAGAGGCTGTAATTATACAGTTTAACTTGAATACTCGCTGAGAAATAAACGACACAGTCCAGATGTCTCTCTGCTGAACAATACAATGCAGGTGACTGCCTGAAACACAACAAGACATGGTATGAGACTCATACCATGTCTTGTTGTGTTTATTTCTCAGTGCGTATTCTACACTCTGCTCCTAACACAACATCTAGCCAACATCGGTGCTTTTGCTATAATTTGGAAGGTATGGTATCGTGTTAAGATTTAAATATTTTGACACCTGTGTTTGGGGCTGATGAGTTTCTGCGCACCGGTTGTTGTGGGCTGGGCCGAGTCAAAGTCCAGGGCTGTTTTTTAGTCCCAGTCCGCCCCTGAATCACTCACAATTCACAGGACTTAACAATATTAAAGTACAATACTTCACACCAGAAAAAAAACACAATACATACACTAAATGCAAATGTACACTGTTTCAGTCAAGTGTAATGACTTCAAGTGAAGTCATTTCACACCATTCTGTCCTGCCAGGACACACTTCCCTTGGGGGAAGTGAAGAAAGTGGCCAAGCTCTCCCTAACTGCACAGGCTTCTCTTGATGCCCTGTTTCCCCCCATGTTTCTCACTGGCGCCATGTGTCTCCCCAGTTCCTCTGCCTCTTCCAGCAGCTGCACATTTTCCCTTGGGGCAAGGAGAAAATTGTACAGGATGTATGCTGCCATCACAAGTGTGTCCACATTTCTGGGGTGCAGGTTAATCCTGTGATGGAAAATCCTCCAGCGTGATGGCAAAATGCCAAAGGCATTTTCAACTACCATCCTTGCTCTAGAGAGTCTGTAGTTGAAAAGCCTCTTCTTCTGGGAGAGGTGCTGTCCTGGGTAGGGTCGCATCAGATAGCTTCAGAGGGAATGCTGCATCTCCCACCATGACATGTGGGACATCCCCGAGATGGGCAGCACCAGGCAGAGAGGTTTTCGGAGGAACATGCAGAGTGTTGCTCTCCATTCCTCTCCCCAAGTCTGAGCCTGCATAGACCCCACCATCAGATGTTCTTCTGAAGTCTCCCACCTGAATGCACCTGAACCGGTAGTCTGCATCCACAAGTGCCAAAAGCACAATGGAGAAGGTCTTTTTATAGTTAAAATACTGACTACCGGACAGGGGTGGTGCTTGGATCACAACATGCTTCCCATCGAGTGCTCCCAGGCAATTTGGGAAGTTCCATTTCTCCCAGAAGTGTTGTGCTACCTCCTTCCATGTCTCTGCAGTTGGCCAGGCTAAAAACTTCTCTATCATTATCTCTTCAATGGCAGCACACATCATATGAACTGAGTTCATCACTGTTGTGTGGCCAAGGCGGTAGCTGAAAGCGAGGCTGATCAGTGAGTCCCCAGAAGCCAAGTACCTGTGAAGTACAAAACAAAAAAAGATTAGTTAAATGTGTGATTATTATTTCCATCTGTGTCTCTTCTTTTTTCAGTTGATCTTTGCAAGGCAAAATGGCGGTCACTGAGGGACAGCTTTGTGAAAAACCGCAGAAAAGTGTCTGCCAGTGGTTCAGCAGGAGGCTTCCAAAAGGAGTGGAAATACATGGACATTATGTCCTTTCTTCTGCCCCACCTACAACCAAGGAGATCTGTAAGAACTTATATAACATCATTGATGACAATATCATCTTTAAATTAAATATGCACATTTCAAATAAAGTGATATAATTATTGTGTTACTAACATTTGTTTATCTTGTGTTTTTTTGGTTTGTGGCTCTAAAAGCAACCTGAATGCTGCTCTGTCAGAGGACAGGTCACTCACACCACTGTCAGCATGTGGTTCTGATGAGCAGGCTCCATCAGTGCCGCAGGACAGACAGGGACCACAATCTGTCTTTCCAGCACAGACTGTTTCTGCAGCACCATCAGCACCCACAACATCTGGGGAGACAGACAGGCCCCACAGGTCCCGGACCCCAAGGGAGAGGGGGTCTCGTACAGACCCAAGGAGGAGCCACAGACCGCAGCTATCAGATGTGGAAGACCGGCTTCTGTCCCTTTTACAGGAGCCACTTCCCAAACCGGGCAGTCAGCTAGATGAGTGCTATCACTTTGCCATGAGTCTGGTTCCACAACTCAAGCGACTAGACCCAAACAGGAGGCAGCAGGTCAAGATTGGCATTTTAAACCTGCTGCATAACATTGAGAGCAGCACAGCCTCATTTCAGCCAATGCCACTACATCAGACCCTGTTCCTACATACCCCCCCTCCCCCCCCCTTCATTCCACACCACCACTACACCTCTGCCTAGGCTAGGTACTTTCAGGCCAATTAACCATCCCCCACCAGTAAACCCAATAGGGCCATTTACTAGCATGCTGGCCTCAAGTGACGACCCACAGTGGGAGAGGAGCAGCACCCCCTACTCAGACCTTTAAGGCTGTAATTGTTTGTAAATAGTTCTTGTAAATAGTATTACTACTACTCTTCTGGATGGAAACAATGAAATGTTCTTGGTTTTGCAGCTCTGTTTATAGAGACTACATCTTGTTATATCGTGAGAATTCGCAAGATCTCGTGGATCCTCGTGACTCCCACTGTCCGGCAGAGCCGCATCGCTCCGCACAGCAAACGCAGCCGGTGGGTATTGACGGCCGGCGGAGCACGCAGCGGATAACCACCGCTGCTGTACCACAACGGACACGCATCCAGTGGAAAACCCGGGATGAGGATCTCAAAGTACATACCAGTGTTTATGGCACTAAGAAGGCAGCGATATTGCTGGGAGAGAGACCAGTAATCAGTAAAATCTTAAAATCTATTCTAAAACATAGATGGAGCCAGCGTAAAGAGGCTTAAACTGGAGTGATGTGACCCTGTCCCTTGGTTCTGGTTAAAATCCTGGCAGGTGAATTCTGAACAATCTGGAGTCGATTCATAGATTTTGGTTGGTAAAAACCCTTTTTACATGCCCCAAATAGCTCAAACAACAACTAAATAAACAACAACAAATCCAACTCCATACAGCACCAATAGCCCGACCCACTCAGTATATTTCGGGCTCTAACTTGACCACACATTATGCAAAACACACACTGTTCTCAAATGAAAACTGAGACTCCAAAGCACTCTAGCCCAAAGCATCAAAGAGCTAGGCCAAAGAACAACAACAACAGAAATCTTTTTTGCCAAAATATATTTGTAATATCTCTCTTACCTTGTTGTTTTTGCCATGAAAAGCACATTCTGCCGTTAAATCACGCTTCATTCCTGTTTACTGTGATGTTTTCCGTCATTCAAAAGAATCCAGGCGGAAAAACTTGTCGGCCGGAGGTTCTGGGGGAAGCATAACAATGACCACTCACAGCAGCCGACATTGCCCCACAACATGTTCTGATGACTCTGATTGGCTTACAGTGCTGTCAATCTTGTTTCGGTGGAGATAGCATCATTCTATTGGCTCTAACGAATCAAACGGGGTGTCAATCACTCAAATCGGCCAAGCCGTCATGGAGATACGGGCCGGCAAAGCTCAGAATAGAAACTCAGGTTCAAATGTAGTAGGTGTGTATTGGTGAGTTTGAAGTGGGAAATAGAGGAAAAAAATGAAACGGACAGTTGTATGTGTATATCCTTGTAAGGGACCAAGCAATCGGTCAAGGGACAAAGGTGTGGAAAAGATCTTGCTCCTTTTAATTAAACTTGCAAAAAAATAAATCAAAAACAAAATATTCAACTTAATTTGGTAGAAAATAAACAAACCCTGGGCCCACACTAAAAGAGGTCAACTCAGCAAAAAGAACTAGAGCTACAACCTAACAAACATAATCAAACAGACCTAACCAGAGTGAGACATGCTGGGGGTTTAAATAGACAAAGGACTAGTCCAACTTAAACGCAGGGGGGAAACTAAAGTGACTTCAAACTAAACATCTAACAAACTCAGAAAACCACAATCAAATTATCAAAACAAAGTATTTACAGGAAAAACTAAATTGTCTTTACTAACTGAAAAGAACACAGACAAAAACTTCTCCTTCCTTCCCCCTGGATAGTCTCTCCCACTTCCTGTGGACAGGGCTTAAGAGGCCATCTTGAAGGAGCAGATAGCCTTTTGCCAGGAGAGCTCAAACAAAGAAAACAAAGGGTAAGGATTACTTTGAAATTAACCCATAAATACAAATTAAATCATGATGTAGAAAATTAAATCATGTGACAGCTTGTTAACGAAATTGTGTGCACCCAAATTAGAAAACTGCCATAAATACAATAAAAGTGATTTTATTTCAACAAAAACTGTGCAATGTGATTTTTCTAAACTGAAACAAAATTGGTGTTAAAACACAAAGACATACTAACACAAGGTAGTGGCAGTTTAGGCCACCACAATCCTAAACATCATTATGGATTTACAGAAACAAAAAATAAAAGATATAGGATTGTACACGACAAAAATCACATGCAAACATGATACAATTTTGGAGAGCTTGCCTAAATTTTCTGTACTAAAACCTCTCTAATATTGTTCTGCTTCACCTTATCAGAATCAACCTTTGCAGAGTGAATGTTCACATACTGTACTATGATTTGATAGAGGTTTAGAGCTGCAGCTGCATCATTCCAAAGGGATACTCATCCTGAAAATGCTTTTTTTTTTTTTTTAGGCGAACCACAAAATGTTTCATTTGTGCTGTGTGCCATCTTTATTTACTTATCACATATAACACATACTGATATTTACACATCTTAACAAATCTCACAAGTGTTCCCTTTATCATGACACCAAAAGTATTCAAATAGACCTTGTGGTTGCAGAGATATTTCATTTCATTATGGGTATGCAATTTTCAAGCACAGGCCTATAAATAGGCTTAGCTTTGAAAAGGTTTAACAGTTAAAATGGATGGTGTTTATTTAAATATATTTCTAAGATGATAAGAAAAACATTATTGTACAAGCTGTATAAATACAGTGATAAATAGAAAGGACGTGGAACTGTTTGCCTTGATTATTTGACTAATACAAAAGAAAAATGCTGATTGTTGTTAGTTGTTATGGTGACAACACACGTCAGTGGAGCGATAAAGTGTGTCAAATTCACTAGTTTGAGAACGTTGTTTTGGCCTTTTCTTTTCCTTATTTTCAGTCATTTTCCGTAACTGCTTATCCTGGTACAGGGCTGCAGGGAGACTGGAGCCTATCCCAGCTGACACTGGGTGAATGGTACACCCTTACACCCACACTATCACAGGATTGACACGTAGAGACAAATTCATTAACCTGCCTGTCTTTGGACTGTGGGAGGAACACAGAGAAAACCCATGCTGACATAGGAGAACATGCAAATTCTACACAAAAGGTCCCCAGCAGGCTGGTGGATTCAAACCCAGAGCACTCTTGCTGTGATGTGACAGTGCTAACCACCGCAC
Source organism: Epinephelus cyanopodus (assembly GCA_026686955.1). Taxonomy (NCBI): domain Eukaryota; kingdom Metazoa; phylum Chordata; class Actinopteri; order Perciformes; family Serranidae; genus Epinephelus; species Epinephelus cyanopodus. Next base: position 46,509,286 of record CM048916.1, read on the forward strand.
CTCCGTATTTTCATTATTAAACAGAAAAATACAACCATACTGAAATCCTTTAAACAAAGACTAACTAATTACCTGATTAACTCATCATAAAATATAATTCATTCAAACTTCACAAACAAAATAAAACTCACCAGAATCATTTAAGTTAGTCTTGTAAGTCAGTTAGTTAGTTAGTTAGTTAGTCCACTGTTCCAACACTCACTAGCTCTGTGTGGGTTGAAATAAACCCTTAATTGACAGAGTTAGATGTGAAAAATTGTTGATTTGCTGTTTATCCATGTCTCTCTCTGCCTGTCAGCTGTCCACTGAGCAGCGGCTTTCACTCATTCTTCAGAGGCAGCTACATCATGTTTCAACAAACAGCCAATTAATGGCAACAGAACGAATGGAACATGAATTTACAGCTATGGTAGTATTTCAAAAGTAACACTTTAAATTGTTTATTTAAAAACATAACATAATTACTCCGGTTATTATTGCAAACTCTCACCTCAGTGAGTTTGCAACCTGCTGCAAGTTTGTTTCTTTATGCGACATACATATATACATACATCAACATTGATAAAGGTGTTATTAAGTAGAAATAACTATGCCAGTTAATTGATCTAATTTATTGATCTAATCATGCCCTTGTGCAATGGTTTTTATATGTCTATGTGCACTGCGTGGCTCTCTATTCAGTTTTGTATTTTATTTTATTTTATATTTATTAATTTTTTGGTATGACAATATCATATATTGTTGATCTTCCTAAAGATATATCGTCATGAGGAGAATTTTGATATCATCCCACCCTTGATCTTCAGGGTCGAGTCTGGTAAAGTCTCTTTTCTTCTTACGCTACCTCTCTTACCCCTTGGAAGACTAGAAAGGGGCTTTACAGCTGCAAGTCCATTAACCAACCAGCGTCTTGGAGGTAGATATCTTGAAACCTCAGCTCATAAAAACAAATATACCTGCACAGCAAAATACTGCTGTGAGAAAATACATCTTTCTTTTTTTTTTTTAAATTTCTTGGCTGAACTGACCTTTTAACCCAGGGTCGTTAAGACTGATGATGCTTGTTACACCTCTGCAGAGAATCACTGTGAAAACACATTTTAATGGGGATCTAGTGAGTGAAACATTACCTCTTTTCCATGCAAAGGTAAGGCAACACAAATGTGTGTTTGGGTAACCCTGTCTCACACTTTCACCGGAAATTGAGGAAGGTGTGTCAATTTTTAAAATCTAAATGTAAACGTGAAAGAAATATAGAAAACTGTTGACTAAAAATGGAAAATCAGCTCATAGTTACCTGCTAGAGTATAATGTAGTGATGGGAGCATGAATTAGCATGGTCACAGAATTTACATATAAACCAATGCACAGCTCATCATTGACAATTGTTTTATTAAAAAAATAGATAAATCAAAAGATGCAGAGGCAGATGAGGCCTGCATATTTGTTTTAATTTCTGGGATTCACCAAAGTTTTCTTATTTTTGCTCTTCTCTTCAGTAAGAGAACATTTTACGAGTGGTGGAGAGCACTCTTACCAAGACGAGAGAGAAAAATTTGGTTTTCACTGTCCACAAATTGTCTAACACGAGGAAACATACATTTTAAATCTACATATGCATGAATTTCATTTCATCACATTTAGATTATGTGTTAGAGTCATTATAGTGATTGGATTATTAAGTTTCAGGGCTATAACAATACTACTATATTTGTACTTGCAGCCACCTTTGAATGGTGTATAGCAGTGAGCCACAGCAGGAACAGGAGAGTACCTCACATTCTCACTGCCACACCAGTCCTTACTCACCATAAAGCACACGCCTCCTCTCCTTCTCTCACCAGAGTCCTCTGCTCTGTCAGATCAGCATATAGAAAAATAGTCACCTGGTTGAATGGTTTTGGTGTATTAAAGGATATTACAGTAATGACTGCCTCTCAGGCACACACCACCACTGTCCAAAGCTAACCACTTAAAGCACCACAAAGACTTACGAAATTGACATAAGTGCCTAAATTTAGCACACACTTATTGGAGCTGACAGAGAGGCCACTGGAATCGTCGCGCTACATTAAAGAGAAGATATTCAAGTGCAGCTGAAACAATTAGTTGATTCATTAATGAGAAAATTAAGCGGCAGCTATTTTGTGATTTCTCATTCAAACAATGTGTGATAGTTCCACCCTCTCAAAATGAAGACGTGCTGCTTTTCCGTTTAATTAGTTTAATTATATTGATTTATCAAATTCATTAAATCTTTTCTGAATGGCTACTTTTACATTTAATACTTCAATACATTTCCTTGATTGTACTTAGATTCTTTAACTACTGTCTCTTGCAAAGCATATGTTTTACCATTGCTGCTTTTTTCCTGTAACACCAGTACAGACACTGGTAAATCACGTTCACTTTGTTAAGTTTATTACTGCTTCTGTAAGTCAGTTTGGTAACACTACATAATACGGCCTGTGTCCTTAGTGCATAGCTTCCGTTCACTTACCACCTACTTTACCCCAACTTCCACAGACGTATAGTGTACCTCCCGCTCACTTCCCGCATGTATTTCCTTGTGTCTTACAGTATAACTAGGCTGCTTCTTAGAGGGTACCTCCCGTTCACTTACGTCCTACTTTGCCCGGACTTCCAGTGTAACTCTTGGTCATTTCCCACCTACTTTCTCGAGTCTTACAGCATAACTCGTGGCCATTTACCATGTCATTCGCGGAACTTAAGGTGTAACTTCCGAATAATTTTAAGTAAACTCCTCAAAAAAAGTTTGGAAACATTATTTCAGTCAATTATTTCTCCCCTTTAATAAAATTATTTGGTGTAGTATTACATATCATTGGAAAGCCTGATTAGTCACCTTTACAACGAGGTATAACTTGTAATGATCATGCTTTCGTGGAATGAGCAACACAGCAAAAATGTGTGGGTAGCGCCCCCAAAAAATGTGCCAAAATCCCTTGCAATATTTTTGATTTTTTGATTTGATTTCTTTATTTAAGTGTCATGCTTCAAAGAAGCCCAGCCCTTATGGGCTTATAAGACACTTTATCTCAAAAACAGAAACAATGATCAAACATACAAGTTGGAAACAACCAAGATACAAAACAAATGTACAATAATACAGATGTACAATAGTAGGACATAAACACAACAGTCCTCATGATTAGGACAGTGAACCCTAATCTAATCCATTGATATATCTCACTTAAAGAGCAAGGATTGCCTTCTGTTCCAGGCTTTGAAAATAAAATTAGCAGTCTTAAAAACCTCAGTCTTAAATAACCACTCCAACTTCTCATCATCCGCCCAAAATTATTCAGCTTTTTGTTTTTGCATTTCATCAAACAAGGGAACTCTTAAGTCCTCATACTGTGAACAATAAAACATAAAGTGAATTCATTTTCAACCTCTTTCAGATCACAGACATTACATATCCTATTGTCTTCAGGTACCGCGGTGAACTGCCCCACTTCAATAGCGAGGGGTAGGATACAAGCTCTCAGCTGAGCACACAGTGACCTCTGGCTTCTGGTTAGAAATAAAGTAACGTAGGGTTCAGGGCCAAAACTCTGCTTTATTTGAACATATGATCTAAGCTTGGGCTTTAGCCATATGTGATTTAACCATTTCTCTTTATAGTGGAGAATTAACTTTTGTTTCAACATATTGACGTTACAACAGAGCATGTTATGAAAAATGTATGCAAGGTCAGCCTCCCTAAAAATACAAAGAATTTCCTTTGTCCAGGGGTGACTGTGAGCCTTATCCTAGTTGAAAACCCTTTTTGTTAATCTACTCTCTGGCATATTAATAAAGCGATTCCACAGCTGTATCATTTCTCCCTTTTGTTTAATTTCCATAGGCTCCTACCCCATATCTCCCTGTATTGCAAGACTGGAGGCAAATGTATGTATCTCGAGGAAACATCTTATGGCTCTGTTCTAAATAGATATGATCAATACAGGACCTGTGCTTCCTAAAACCATTCTGTTCCTCGACAAGTAAGTCAGACATCTCCAGATACTGTGAAAGCCTATAGTTAAGAATACATGAATATATTTTATAAACCGTACTCATGAGACTTATACCTCTATAGTTTAAAGGGACTCTCAGGTCATTTTTAGCAGACTTAGGTATTGGCTTGATAATAGATTTATACCAGAGAGATGGAACAACACTGTATGAAAAACATGTCTGAAATAAACTAAACAACGCAGGCAGAACCTTAGGAGTTTTAAGTACTTCATTATAGAGGCCCTCTACTCCTGCTGCTTTTCCATTTTTTGCTTTATCAATAGCTCTTGCAACTTCTTCTAAGGTGAGATTACCATTTAAAAATTGATTAGCATGATACCCATCTTGATCCATCCGCCTCTCAAGAATGTCTTTGGTTTTGCATATATTGATCAAAGTGTTCTCATCAAAGACTGAAGGGATACAGTCTCCTGAGAAAAAATTAGCAAATTCACATTCCCATATCTTCAAAACATTTTCATTTCTATTATCCAGATCACCATTAGGTAATTTTACTTCCATAGGTATTTTAACCACTTTCTTGGGTCCCATTCGGTTGATTTTACTCCAGAATTGTTGTGGGTTATGGGACTGAAGCTGTTCTAAATGCATTGCTTGACCCCTATTGAATCTTCACTTAAAGAAGTGCAATTGTTTATCAAATATGTGCTGACACAGTTTAAACTCATCCATTAAACATTTTTTCTGCAACCTGTCCTGGCATTTTAAGAATTTCTTTTCAGCCTTTCTAACATCAGCCCATAGTGCATTTAGTTCACAGTTCCAAAAAGCCTTACCTTCATGTCCTGCTTTTTTACCTAGATCAAAAGATTTAGGAGGGGTGAGTCTGTCCAACTCTGCATATAACACACTGCACAGTGATTCATAGGAGAGATCCAAATCCTCCTGACTACCATGATATTTCTAATCATTTCTAATAAAGCGGCGGGAGGAAGGAAGAAGGAGGAGGAAACAACAGAGAGTGTTAGAAGTTTGTCGATAGAGAGTAGCGAAAAGTTTTTTTAGTTATAAAGTTTGTGAATGGACCACACTTACCACGCAACAGGAGAGAATGAACCCGAACCGTCATCTGCGAGGAAAAGAAGATGCAACTTCACTCCTCCTGGTGATATATATTCCCAACAATGGCAGCAGTAGCACCGAATCCCATTCTGTGCATTCAGCCTCTCTTCTCACCCGCTCAGCATCAAACACATGGAGTTCTTCATCTGTATACTCCGGCTCAAACAGGTATGGCTCTGGGTCTGTGTCCGCCACAAGAAACTCTTCAAAATCGAGTTTAAAGTTGTCCATTGCAGCTGCTGCAGTCCGGAGATATTGCTAGGCTAAATAAACAGCTGAGCTCTGTTTACAAGCTACGCGACAGTCAGCATGCGGGCTGGAGATTGGCGGAGCAGAGAGGGGAGGGGGGGTCCCCACTCGGTATTGTAAACGAGTATGTGTGGAAAGTTATGAAGTGTGTCTGTTACGCTAAGAGTCAGAGTTTGGGATGGAGTTTGTTACCGGAGTTTCTGGAGTGCTCAAATAAACGGGCCTTTTTCCCCGAACGCTCCTCTGGTCTCCCGCTCGTGAGGGATTCATTACAATATCGTAACATGGCTTAGATTTCTAAGTAAACATGCAACTCGTGGCTAGATAGACCCACTCCTGAAAAACTCGTGTGCAAGGCTTTTTGTCCCTACGAGGCCACCATCATTTACCTGACGGGAGGGGTGAGCGAGTGAGCCCTGCAATCTAGAATTTGACCACTGATGTCACTGTTTTCAACCCATTTTACACACTTGCCCTTTAACAAAAATACCAACCCCACCCGATGCTTTGGGGGCTTTAATATGCATGTTCCTATTTTGTCCAAACCAAGTATAGCCCTCCAAAGCAATACTGTCATCATTTTTCAGGTGTGTTTCATTTAAAGAAATAAAGTCAGGGTCAGGGGACTGCAGCAATAGAGATCGTAAGCTGCAGTTTGCATCTGTCCAGCCGTTCACATTCCAGTGGGTCAAAGTAAAGAGCTCATCACTTACAAACTGGGCAGAAGTTTCTCATCTGTTCCCGGGATGGTCACTCCATCCATGCAGGGGAGAGGCAGCCTCGCACGGCCCGCTCCCTGCAGGATCGTCGTCTTTCCTCATGACTCTTCCGTTACTGCTGATGTAAAAACTCTTGCCAGACGGGATCTCCCACAAAAGGGTCCTGAAATTCAGCTCAATCAGCTGGTCTGTCTGTGATTTGGCAGCTTGTATATAGACTCTTGTATACCTGTCGTCACGCTTTAGGTTCCGTTTCTGGCGGAGAACTGCCACTTTATTTTGTGGCGTACGTAGCTCCACTTTAATTACCCCAGGGCCACTTTCAAGAGCTCGCATCCTCTCAACCATCACAAGCTCTGGCAACGGCCGGCATTGAGCACCCTCGGTAAGGAGGGTGCGCACCTTCTCCAACAGGTCTCATCCACTTCGGCCTTGAGCCCCGAAATGATAATAGACACTTCAGGGTTGAATTTGGTCATAGCCTTCATTTTTGAACCATTAATCACCGCTTCAAATGAATCCATTCGTGCAGTCAGGTGTCCGATTTGCAGGTCAATATTGTCTTGGATCTGCTTAGTTCTGCTTTCAATTTCAGCTTTCAGCTCTTCTTTATGTGTGTTTACAAGTTTCTCCAGGGATGATTTAAGGCCATCTGCCGTACTATTCAGTTCCTTTTTAATGGAGCTTTGTACTTGCTCTAGCTTGTTGCTCAGTACTCTGAGCTCCTGCATGATTACCACTCCGTAGCGTCATGCTTCTCTTTTCTTCGGCCATTCATCAATTGTCTAGATTTTGAAGTAATCTTTGTGATCTTGTTGCTCAACCAAAAGTTATTATTGAAGTTTGATCAAAGTTTAAACACTTAGAAAACCTCAGAGACACAGTGACACACACAATATTCTTCTGTTGGTATTCACTCTTGTTTTGAGCTGGCAGGTGATTAACATCTAATTGACAGCACTTGTGTGCATGGGTCCTGCAACTTTGTTGAGTTTGTGTGTGCTCCAAGCATCAACATGCCACGTTTGTCCCTTCAGGATAAGGCCTGTGCAGTAGGGCAACTGGAAGCTGGTGTTCCGGTACGCAAAGTGGCAGCATTATTTGGTGTCAGCCCTGGTACTATGTCCAAACTTACGACCAAGTTCCTTGAGACTGGTGAAGTCAAAGACAGACCGAGAAGTGGGCATCCCAGGAAGACAACACCCCAAGAAGACCGATTCCTCACCCTTGCTTCACTGAGGAACCGTAGGCTTTCTTCCAGAGATTTACAAGCAAGATTTGCACAACGGTACCACAGACAGATCTCTGATCAGACGGTGAGGAACAGACTGCACATGGCCAGTCTTTGTGCTTATAAGGCTGCCAGGAAGTCTGCAATGACTGGCCTTCACCGTCAGGCCCATTTGTGCTGGTGTCGACAGCACCGACAGTGGAACCTAAGAATGTGGGTCAACGTCATGTTCAGTGATGAATCAAGGTTCTGTCTGCGGAAGCTGGATGGCAGGATCAAAGTATGGAGACGACATGGAGAACGTTATGCAGATTGCTGCACAGATCGCTTGACGTCTTTCAGTGGGGGCAGTGTGATGGTGTGGGGCGGTATCTCTCTCACAGGCAAAACAGAACTTGTCATCATTGAAGGCAATCTCAATGCAGTGAGATATCAGAATGAGATTCTGGAAGGGATTTTGGCACATTTTTGGGGGGCGCTACCCACACATTTAGCTGTGTTGCTCATTCCACGAAAGCCCAATCCTTACAATTGATACCTTGTTGTAAAGGTGACTAATCAGGCTTTCCAACGATATTGTTAGGATTTAGGCTTTGCCTCTCCCTTCCCTCATGTCTCCTATTTTCCCTTCCTAGTGTGTCATGTTTGTTTTCTGTCTGTCTGTGTTGCTGGGCGTGACTTCTTCCTCCTGCCTTGGTGTTGCTGGGCGTGGCCTCTGGATACCCTCCTCCTGCCTGTTCATCTTATCCCCTGCAGCTGCTGAATCAGCTCACCTGCAACTGATCTCAATCAAGCCACTGCAGTATTTCTCCATGGCTCAGGCATCCAGACCCTGCCAGATCGTTCAGTCTCCTTGTGGGTACAGACGTCAAGGCTTTTTTTCCCCTGAAAGGATTGTTACAGTTAGTATTTTTTTGGTGCTTTTCCCAGGACGTCAGTTTACCTTTTGTTCTCTGTGCTTCAGATCCTCCACGCCTGCTCCAACCAGAACCCCAGTTGCAACCTGCCATTCTTCAGTCTACAGTCGCCTGTGTGGTCCACTCTCTTCAACAACTTTGCCTGCCCTGCTCAGCCGTTCCTGTCCTCTGCCAGACCCCTCCAGTTTATCCAGCGTAGTTCTCATCTAAATAAAACTGTCAAAGACTGTTCTGTCTCCTGGTGGTGTCTGCATTTGGGTCCAAATACTGAACCGCCATAACAGAACGATCTGGCCAGCATGGACCCAGCAGACACAGCTCCTGAAACCATAAGTCTACAGAAGGCCGTCTCCTGTCATGGACAGTTATTAGGACAACATGAGCAACATCTCCGAGCTCTCTCCGAAAGCAGCCAAAGCATGGTAAATCAAATATCTGAACTTACACATCAAGTGTCTCTACTTACATCTCTGCTCACTCCCTCAGCCCACCCAGCTCCACCACCTCAGTCCATTCCAGCTGCTGCGTCTCCCTTGCCACCTCCGCCTCGGGATTCCCATGCCACTGACCCAGAGCCATTTTCCGGACAAATGGACAAATGCCGAGGTTTCCTCTTGCAATGTGCCATGGTGTTCCAGCAATGGCCTCAAACATTCGTTTCTGACCTATCTAAGGTACAATATTTACTTCGTTTATTAAGAGGAAGAGCTTTGGCTTGGGCAGAGGCAATTTATTCAAGTCAATCTGTGGGAACCTGGTCATATGAAGATTTTGTTCAGAAAATGAAGGCTGTGTTTGACCATCCTGATTATCAAGGCAATGCATCTAACCGCCTGTTGAATCTTCGGCAGGGTAACAGGAGTGTAGCAGATTATTCTGTTGATTTTTGGACCTACTCTGCTGATGCCAAGTGGAATGAGGAGGCTTTATGAGGAGTGTTTGTCAAGGGATTAAGTGAGCAAATGAAAGATGAATTGGCGACCCGTGATGAACCTGCTGACCTGTGTTCTTTGGTTTCTCTTGCCATTAGGATTGACAACCGTCTACGTAAACGTCGTGCAGAAAGGGCTGGACGTTCTCAGCCACCATCTGCTTCTCGCTCTCTGTCCTCAACTCTCACAAGAGTCCAGCCACCCGTGAGTTCTTCTGTTAGAGCCACTGTTTCACCTTCTGAGGAGGAGCCCATGCAGTTGGGGCGTGCCCATCTGACTCCTGAGGAGTGTCTCCATAGAATCAGGGCTGGTGAGTGCATTTATTGTGGCCAAAGAGGACACTTTCTGTCAACTTGCCCCATTCGGCCAAAAGACAGGGCTCATCAGTAGAAGTGGGGGTACTGGTGGGCCAGACAAAGTCTTCCTCCCCATCCAAGCCACGATTTCAAATACAAGCCACAATCTGTTGTAACCAACTCACCTTGCCACTTCTAGCCTTAGTAGATTCAGGTTCCGAAGAGAACTTTCTGGATCATGAAGTTGCTCTTCAGTCTGGAATAGCCCTGGAACCTTTGGAGAGACCGCTCACTGCCAATGCCCTGGATGGAAGATTGCTGGCCCGTGTCACCCAACAAACAGAACCCATTACTCTGGTACTCTCGGGTAATCACAGAGAAACACTTAGGTTCAACATTATTTCTGCTCCCAAGACACCATTGTTGCTGGGACACCCCTGGTTAAAGTGTCATAACCCCCACATTGATTGGTCTGCTGGGAGGATTGTAAGTTGGAGTCCATTTTGCCATTCTTCATGTTTGCAGTCTGCTTTGTCTCCCACAGAGGGTGCTGTTGGTTTACCCAGTCCTGAGCCTCCAGATTTGTCCTCTGTACCTACTGTTTACCATGACCTTGGTGAGGTTTTCAGTAAAGATTGTGCTCTTTCTCTGCCCCCCCACAGACTGTACGACTGTGCCATTGATCTCCTCCCTGGTGCTCCTTTGCCTTCTAGTCGGTTGTATAACCTGTCTCAACCCGAAAGAGAGGCCATGGAGAAGTATATCAAGGATTCTTTGGCAGCTGGCATAATCCGCCCTTCTTCCTCCCCGCTTGGTGCCGGTTTCTTCTTTGTGGCTAAGAAGGACAAGACTCTACGCCCCTGCATTGACTTCCGAGGTTTGAACAATATCACAGTGAAGAACAAATATCCCCTGCCATTACTCACTTCTGCTTTTGAACCTCTTCAAGGTGCCACCATATTCACAAAGCTGGATCTACGGAACGCTTACCATCTAGTTCGAATAAGAGAAGGAGATGAATGGAAGACTGCCTTCAACGCTCCACTGGGCCATTTTGAGTATCTGGTGATGCCATTCGGTCTGACAAATGCACCTGCAGTCTTCCAGGCTTTGGTGAATGATGTTTTGAGAGATTTTCTCAATCGTTTTGTCTTCGTCTATCTCGATGACATTCTGATTTTTTCCAAGACCCAGTCAGAACACATCTCCCATGTCCGACAGGTTCTGCAGCGACTCATGGAGAATAAACTGTTTGCCAAAGCAGAGAAATGTGAATTCCACTCCAGCTCTGTGAGTTTCCTGGGGTACATCATTGAGAGCGGGCAGGTGAAGACGGATCCAGAAAAAGTCAGAGCAGTTGCTGAATGGCCACAACCCACCACTAGAAAACAGCTTCAGAGGTTTCTCGGCTTTGCCAATTTCTACAGGAGATTCATTAAGGATTTCAGCCGTGTTGCTGCACCACTTACCAGACTTACCTCCCCTTCTATTCCATTCTCCTGGACCCCTGAAGCTGAGGTTGCCTTCAATGAGCTAAAGACTCTCTTCACCTCTGCGCCTGTCCTGATGCAGCCAGACCCACTCCGGCAATTTTTGGTAGAGGTGGATGCGTCTGACACGGGAGTTGGGGCAGTTTTGTCTCAGCGCCTTGAACCTGACCAGAAGCTCCATCCCTGCGCCTACTTTTCCCGACGCCTGTCTTCAGCTGAACGCAATTATGATGTGGGTAACCGAGAACTCCTGGCTGTGAAACTTGCACTTGAGGAATGGAGACACTGGTTGGAGGGGGCAGAACAGCCATTTGTGGTGTGGACTGACCATAAAAACCTTGCCTACCTTCAATCAGCTAAACGACTGAACTCGCGCCAAGCTCGCTGGGCCCTTTTTTTTAGTAGGTTCAATTTCACCCTTACCTATCGCCCGGGATCCCGCAATGTGAAACCAGATGCCCTCTCACGCCAACATATGGCGGAGGACACTGACTGCTGTCCAGACACCATACTCCCGGCTAACTGTGTTGTTGCTGCTATAACCTGGGAGATTGAGTCAGCGGTGAGAGAGGCTCAGCAGGATCAGCCAGATCCAGGAACTGGTCCCCCTAACTGTCTGTTTGTCCCAGATTCTGTCCGTTCACAGGTCCTGCAGTGGGTTCATGCCTCACGATTCTCCTGCCATCCTGGGATGAGTCATACTCTCTCACTGCTCAAAAGATACTTCTGGTGGCCCACTATGGACTCAGACACCCGCGCCTTTGTCGCTGCCTGCACTGTTTGTGCCCGAGGAAAATCTTCTCATCGCCCTCCGGCTGGCCTGCTCCATCCTCTGCCTATTCCCAGTCGCCCTTGGTCACACATTGCCTTGGATTTTGTCACCGGATTACCTCCCTCCAATGGTAATACCACTATACTCACCATAGTTGACCGTTTTTCTAAGACTGTTCATTTTGTTGCTTTGCCTAAACTTCCTTCTGCCAAAGAAACTGCTGACCTGATGATTAATCATGTTTTCCGTCTCCATGGTATCCCAGTAGATATTGTATCAGATCGAGGTCCTCAGTTTATCTCGCAAGTCTGGAGAGCCTTCTGTCAAGCCCTCGGTGCATCGGTTAGCCTCTCTTCTGGTTTTCACCCCCAAACAAATGGTCAAACTGAGAGAGCTAACCAAGATCTGGAGTCAGCACTACGCTGTGTTGCGGCATCAAACCCTGCTGTCTGGAGTACCCACTTAGCTTGGATTGAGTATGCACACAATTCCCTGACCAGTGCTGCCACTGGTATGTCACCTTTTGAAGCTTCTCTTGGTTATCAACCCCCTCTGTTCCCTTCCCAGGAGAGTGAGTTGGCTGTCCCATCTGTGCAGCATCATCTTCGCCGATGCCGTAAGGTGTGGAAAGACACCCGTACAGCACTCCTACGAACCTCCAGCAACAATAAGCGTCTGGCAGACCGGCACCGAACATCGGCTCCACAATACAAACCAGGTCAGACTGTTTGGTTGTCCTCCAAGAACATTCCTATAAAGACAGATTCCAAGAAGTTATCACCTCGTTACCTGGGTCCATTTTCCATTGAAAGGATTATCAGTCCTACTGTTGTCAAATTAAAGCTCCCCAGTGCTATGCGGGTCCACCCAGCTTTCCATGTTTCCCAGCTCAAACCTGTTGTTGACAGTCCTCTGTGCCCTCCAGCCGCACCCCCTCCACCCACCCGGCTTGTTGATGACCACCCGGCTTTCACTGTCCGCCGCCTTCTCAATGTCCGTCGGCGTGGCAGGGGGCTCCAATATCTGGTTGACTGGGAGGGATATGGACCGGAGGAACGGTCGTGGGTTCCTCGTTCCTTCATTCTGGACTCCCAGATGTCGAGAGAGTTTCATCGGTCCCATCCTGACAAACCTGGTGGGTCGCCAGGGGGCTCCCGTTAGTGGGGGGGTACTGTTAGGATTTAGGCTTTGCCTCTCCCTTCCCTCATGTCTCCTATTTTCCCTTCCTAGTGTGTCATGTTTGTTTTCTGTCTGTCTGTGTTGCTGGGCGTGACTTCTTCCTCCTGCCTTGGTGTTGCTGGGCGTGGCCTCTGGATACCCTCCTCCTGCCTGTTCATCTGAACCCCTGCAGCTGCTGAATCAGCTCACCTGCAACTGATCTCAATCAAGCCACTGCAGTATTTCTCCATGGCTCAGGCATCCAGACTCTGCCAGATCGTTCAGTCTCCTTGTGGGTACAGACGTCAAGGCTTTTTTCCCCTGAAAGGATTGTTACAGTTAGTATTTTTTTGGTGCTTTTCCCAGGACGTCAGTTTACCTTTTGTTCTCTGTGCTTCAGATCCTCCACGCCTGCTCCAACCAGAACCCCAGTTGCAACCTGCCATTCTTCAGTCTACAGTCGCCTGTGTGGTCCACTCTCTTCAACAACTTTGCCTGCCCTGCTCAGCCGTTCCTGTCCTCCTCTGCCAGACCCCTCCAGTTTATCCAGCGTACTTCTCGTCTAAATAAAACTGTCAAAGACTGTTCTGTCTCCTGGTGGTGTCTGCATTTGGGTCCAAATACTGAACCGCCATAACAGATATATGATACAAAACCAATTAGTATTATTAAAGGGGAGAAATAATTGACCGAAATAATGTTTCCAAACTTTTTTTGAGGAGTTTATGTCAGAGTGAGACAGAATTCAAGCATTCACTACTTGATCTTGTATTTTGATTTTGCATGTCCTATTTTATTGTGTTTTATTACATACATTTTAATTTGGTTTTGTGGTGCATGTTTTTTTATATGAGCGAACTCTTACTGATCAAGTAATGAACTAACTCAGAACAGCTGAAGTGATTGCGAGACACACCCCCCTCGACTCAGGATTGGCGAACTGGACTGAGTGCTTGGCTCAAAGCTGGAGAGTAGCAGGTGAACGACAGAGCAGGCAGAAGGAAACTGGAGGAGAAGAGCAACGCACGTGGAGAGGTGGACGCCACAGGAAACAGACTGCAGCGGGACGCGTAGACCGTACGACAGAGATCACTCGTGGGTTAGCGAGGAAACACCAGCCGGGAGGTGCAGCTGAGGCGAGGAAGCAGACGGGCCGCAGCGGGACGAGCCAGACGCAGAGGACAGAGACTTGGTTCAATGTGCATCATCGAGATAAGTAAAGAGATGTGAATCAAGTTACTACTCTGTGGGCATGCGTGTGTGCTGCAAGTTGTGAGCCACCTGATAGAGAGCATTTATTTCCTTCCTACAGCGGCGGCGTGTGGAGGAGCCTGGGAAGAGCGGCGTGAGTGGAGCCACGAGGAGCCGACAGCTTCAGGAACACCGCCCCCCCCCCCTTCCTTCGCATCTCATTGAGCCTTGAGTACCCCCCTTCTCTTAAGTATTTATTGGGCCTCTGTCATCAAAATAGACATTTTAAGAACTTTTAGGCAATTTGAAAATATCTTTGCACATTATCTTCTTTTTAAAATAATGTTTTTTATTATCCTGTTTTAAAACTGTGTAAATAAATTGCCTGAACTGTGACTGGTGTGCCTGTCGTATTTTTTAGCAGTGGACATTTAAGCTGGTATTTTTTTTAAAAAAGAACTTCACACTACTGTGACATTTATATTGAATGAAATAGTCTACTGTACAATATAAACAAATGCCCTGCTCTTTGCTTATGGCAGGTGCCGCATGACAGGTGCTATTCTCTCATCCATACTCTGTAAGTACAGTAATGTAATTAGTGTCTAAGTAGAGCCTACTTTCCCTGGAAGCACAGACTAACACTGGGGAACCGGGCTGGATTATGAAGTTTGCCCGTCCTTAGTCTGTAGCTTGGCACTCACATGTTAACTCTTTAAACACAGTTAGTTCAATGCTTCACAAGGTAACAATATTACCAGAAAATAATACAAAGACCAATCAAAGTGTCCCTGGCAAAAAATAATAGAGTTCCACTGGTTGTCTTATTCAAGTTCAGTTTTGTTCCTTCTGATATAAACTGTTCAGTTTAGTTTTAATCATTTATTGTGACAAATGCACTTTTTAAGTCAGAAGTCAAGTGGAAAAGGTCGTTGTGATACTACTACCACACAGTGTGACGCTTAAGTGATGGAGATGGAAGAATGGATGGGCTCCTGTGGATAAAAGGTGATCTTGATCCAACTCCTACAGGAGATGCTCTTCTTCTTGCAGCTTTTATTTCTCACCCAAGTCACACGGAACAACAATTGCATTTATATAGTTTTTAGGGGCCGTTAACTTATAGGTTACTTATAATCAAGTGGTAATGATCATTCACAGCACCTGAGTAAGACAACGTATTCTCAGAGAACAGTTCATATGATATCCTATGAAGAATGTATGCACAACAGTTCAAATTATATCCTACGAATTTAGGCCCCAGAAATGACATAATGTGAAGTGACAGAGGTTAGGTTAAGGCAATAAAAGTTACTGAGGTTAGGTTTTGGGAAAGAAATGTGAGGACATACCTTAAAATGACTCAAAGTTCACACAGATCTGAACTCCAGGGAAATGTCCAGCATAAAAGTGCAGTTTTTTGTGACACATCCATTACCCCAACCTGCCTCCTTACAAGCAGTCACAACTGCTTCTTTGTTAACTGTCATCAGCACATTGGTCATGTGATGGCAGCCCTTCAAAATACATGGTATATGTACGAATTTGGGTGCATTGCTTTTTGTAGGAAAATGTGAGAGCAGCCAAGAGTAAGAGCAGATTTGGGTGGTTAAGAAGGTTTGGTGCATCTGGAGCTGACCTCTCTTATTTTTTCCCTTAATAAAAAA
Organism: Epinephelus cyanopodus; assembly: GCA_026686955.1. Lineage (NCBI taxonomy): Eukaryota > Metazoa > Chordata > Actinopteri > Perciformes > Serranidae > Epinephelus > Epinephelus cyanopodus. The sequence goes on from CM048916.1 coordinate 46,525,014, forward strand.
ATGAGTATCAGAGCAATGTAGAGAATGTTGCTGCATGAAGCCAGTGAGTGTCAGTGGACACCAGACACTTGTATTTCCAAATGAATCTGCTCATTGTCTGTTTAACTCTCGAGTGTCTGTCTCATCTTTCTGTTCATGTCACGCTGCTTTGGCTGATAATGAAATCATTTCAAGCTTCAAATGATTTCACTGAGCTTTTGATGAAAGGGTTTGAAAGTCCGAACAGACACAGACACATACAGCGAAAGTCCCTTCCACCCTCATGACACCACTGAACACCGCTCTCTCCGGGAGAAGCATTTTGTTATTCATTTAGCATGTGCTCCCTTTTCATGTCCACCTCAGCCTTTGTATCCCACCCCTCACCTCCCCTGCTGTCTTCGTGCTGTGACATGGCCTGCACTGTGTGGATGCTCAGAGCAAGGTGGACTTAGGATTGATTTCTCAGCATCAAAAGGTAGGACTCCTTAACCCAAATCCCTTTCATCCTGATTACTGAACACAAAGGAACAGGAGGAATATTTTATTTAGTGAATATGCTTCTCTCTGTGGTTGTGAGTATAAACAGCTTGAGTTCATATAAGCATCTAATTACAGTAGATTCTACAGATACGATATCTGCCAGACTTCTTAGGGCATAATATCTCAGCCTGTTTTACTCCAGAAAATCTTATTTTGCCACAGTGCCCGTTGGTTTCTTGGTGTGTAACCCCCTTCTGTCCTGTATCCTCTGTGCCTCTTTCCTTGCCCCTTGCCCCAGGTCCCCCCACATGCTGCAGGTGCCGAGCAGACACACCCTGGGGACTTACACACCAAACCCAACCATCTGTCACCCACATACAAGCTCCATGTGTGTCCAATCAAAAAGGTGTGTATGTTCAGGATTCAGATCTGAGCATCGTCCCCGCGGCCACTCAGCTGCACGTCTAACTCAGTAGAGAGTGCGTGCTTGTGTGTTCATTCATGTTACCTTCCCATATGTGTGTGGGCCATCGGATGTGTGTTCCTACATGCCCATCTGCATCATGTTGCCCCAGGAAGAGCTTTGAGCCGTCCCCAGGAAAGCCCTTGGGAACAGGCTCAGTAAGGCTTCAGGGAATATGTGTGCAAAAGCTGTCAGATGGATTTGTGTCCATCACGGCTGCGTTTGGCCCAGGGGCCATGACAGAAGATCAAAACAGGGAATTTGTACAAAGGAGCAGCAGATACAGTGCAGACATAGCCCAACTAACCCACTTTAAAGTAGAGCAGTAACAGAGATGTGTGTGTGTGTGAGTGTGAGTGAACGGGGGGGCTGTGAAGTTCAGCATTTGCCATACTGTAATGTTCTGTAGAATTGTGTTTACAATTCAGTACCTCCACTTAAGCCTTAGATAATGCAGTGAGCATATACAATGGATGACAAATAACACAAGACAAGACCTACACTTTTAATCCACCTTCGTTCTAAATTTCATTCACTGTTTATTTGCAATAACGCCATAGTTGACTGCAACAACTGCCGGAGTGATACAGTGACAACACTCATATGAAAGGCAGCAATGCTATAAACAGACTATATAGTTCAAGGCCATCCATTTTCTCTTGAGATCCTGTGTGTGTGTGTGTGTGTGTGTGTGTGTGTGTGTGTGTGTGTGTGTGTGTGTGTTTGAGTGACTAAAAGCCTCAGCTCCCTCACCCTCTCTCCTACTTTTACTAATCATTGGATTTAGCTCTCTTGTATTTATACTTATCAGTAAAATGAAAGGCATTAATGATGAAATTAACGTATCATGGTGTGAAAGACAAAACAGTGCCATGTGCTTGTAAACACTTGACACTATACTCCCACTGAAATGTCTTGTACATAAGAAGTACTGTAGCATGCTGTGCATGTGTGACAAGAAGATGAGAGAAGACAGACACAACAGTTGCATCATGATTGTAACATCTCAGCCGTTTATGATTTATTTATGCATCTTATTTGTTACTGGGGTAGAAATGTTTTTGCTAACAGAGGGAAATGTATGGCTTAGAGGGAAGCAGGATGGAGGCATGAGTGGTTCCAACAAAAACAGCAAAACCAATGAATTATTACATTTTTTTAGTCTCTGAATCAGGCAACTGGACATTCAGATATTTGAAGGAATAGTTTGACATCTTGGGAAATGTGCTCTTTCACTTTCTCTGCAAGATCAAGATGAAAAATGAATACCACTCTCACGTGTTAGTTACATATTTCACTGGATCCAGCAACCGATTACCTAGTTTGGCCCTGTTCAAAAGTAACAAAATCTACCTACCAGCAATCAGGGTCACTGATTAACAGGGCCCTGTTGTTCAAAAACTTAATCTGGATCTGAATGATCCAAATTTGGGATCCCATGTTTTGCTGTCCAGGATCAGTTAATTCATCTTACTTTTGTGCCAGTTATTAAAAGCAACACTGGACTGAATCATACTGATTAAGATACAAACTTTTCAAGATTTCCACATCTGGATAAACAGTGCTCTAAATTGGACTCCATATTACAATGAAGGCAGTCTGCCAAAAACACATTGCAATTAGCACTTATCCCCTTAGGTTCATTCATTCATGTTTATTTTATACATATACATAGAGAATTGCACAGCAAATAACCAATGCAATGTATCACAGCATTTATAGCTACCGCTATTTTCCAATGCCCGTCCCTAGAAGGGCCTGCCAAAGAGAAAGAAACTGAGAACTTTAAGATTATAGCTTTAATTTGTTTAATTTCTCTTTGATTTTGACAGCAATTTGGATGATTATTTTAAAAACAATTAACTAATAGGTTAGCCTAATGTTTACTTAGTTTAACAGCCAGTGAGATAAAGCAGACAAATCAAGTGCAAACTGTAAATAAATGTATATATATCATTCCTGAAATCCACCCTGAATCCAGGGCCCAGGGCCCAGTATTTCAAAACTTTTGATCTGGATCAGAATGATCCGGATTTTGTAGTCCCCTTTTTGCTATCCCAGATCAAATTGATCTTGTAGATTTGATCCTGGTTTTTCAAAGAATTTTCAGATAGGATCATTCTAATCCAGATGCCACAAGATCAGGTTTACAGAATCTGGATTTGAGGTCTTTGGATATAGGCTGACTACCATGATCATCCCACTTGTATTTTACCCCTCATCTATTTTTATTTTGCTATTCTTCATGTTGCCTTCAGCACAATATTATGTTGTTTGTCACTTGTTTTAGACAATTGTGAATTCACAACAAAAGCAATTCAAAGTTGCTTTGGATGAAAGTGTCAGCTAAATGACTAATGAATTTTCTATGTTGTTCAAACTACTACACAACATTTCATTGACACAGATCCACCCTTCCAGTGGGATCAGGATAATCCTGATTTTTAGCTTCAAAACTATCCCAATCTTCACCTTAGAATTTTGAAATACCCCAAAACAGCATTTGATCAGGATTCTGGGCAGGATTGGATTACCAAATCCATATCCCAGTTATACTAGGATCAGGATCACATATCCTGGTTCGAAATACCCAATTTTGAGATTTAATCCTATCCAGACCAGTCTGATCCAGATTAAAAGTCTAGCTGCATAACTCTAATGTGTGAGTGATAGAAATGTTTGCATTTCCACAAGCTACTATTCATTTATTGTACATATATATATATATATATATATATATATATATATATATATATATATATATACATGTATATATATATATAGAGAGAGAGAGAGAGAGAATGCCAGCTTCTTAAGTAATAGATGTATACAAGCAATAATGTGCGTAAATAAATGAGTGAACATAAGAATTAAGAACACAGTGAATATCTTTCAGGCTGTACTTGAAGCACTTCTAGTGCAAAACCTCACACTGTTTACTGTATTAATTGTGCCCTTTTCCCTGAAACACAGAAACAGTCAGGCCCTCTCTGCTTTCAGCTTTTAATTGCATGACTCACAACAGCTCAACAGGCAAAGTGTGGGTGAACCCGTACCAGGTACACTGCAAAAGTTCATCTTTCAAGAGGAGTTGAGTCAATATTGTTTAGAATGGAAATGGTTGGGCCATAGAGACACCTATTTGGAGTGTTCTTAAAATAGTTTGTGTTCTCAAATCACATTTAATTTCATGTGGCGTATCAAACTTTCAGCAGAAAGTGCTGTCTCCATGGCAATTAAGCAAAGCATCCCTTTACTTTATCTGTACAGATGTGTGAACCTTTCCAGCATAATCTGAAAATGACAAATATTGACTCTTGCATTTTTGCTTAGCTCGCTCTTCAATCAAATGATTTAAACACAGAAATAGCTTCTTGAGGAGAAAAGTTGCATTTATTTATAGATTACAACAATGTATAAAAAGTGTTATTTATTCTTTTGCCATGAATTCTTGCAGGTTTGACATTTGTTTTCATTAATATTCATACATTACGTACACAAACTGTGGAAATTATCAGTTCTTAATTATCTCTTTCAATTCAATTCAATTCATTTTTATTTATAGAACCCAATATCACAAATCACAATTTGCCGCACAGGGCTTTACAGCATACGACATCCCTCTGTCCTTTGGACCCTCACAGTGGATAAGAAAACCACCCCCCAAAAATAACCCTTCCTGGGGAAAAAAAACAAAACAGTAGAAACCTCCGGAAGAGCAACTGAGGAGGGATCCCTCTTCCAGGACGGACAGATGTGCAATAGATGTCGTACAGAACAGATCAGCATAATAAATTAACAGTAATCTGTATGACACAAAGAGAGAGAGAGACAGAGACAGAGAGAGACAGAGAGATGCAGGACAGACGGTAATGACAGTAGCTTACAACAACATTCATTAAAGTAATAATATTATAGCTATAATTCTAGCTATTGTGATACAATATGTTGAAAATATATACAGTATTTTACACCTCTTAACTCACCACCTCCTGTTATGTCTATCACTAGTCAAGGACCATTAACAACATTGTTATATAGGTATTCACAAAGCACCTGAAATGCTTTTATAAGCACTTGAGATTGGTTATGTATGTATGAGAAGCCGTTTTTACACAGTGATGGCGTTTTAGGGCTGCTATGAATTCCCCTCTTCCTGCCACCTTCATTTTCACACAGAGCCAAACGACGGTGGCATCATGCCACTCGTATGTGTGAGATTTTAGACAGCATACCAGCATTGTGGAAGCAAAAGAGGCGTGGCATGTGTGTCATGTAACACAATAGTGTTGGCCTCCAGTGTGACATATAACACATGCGTCAGTAGTGCTTTATAAACAATAACAATGACATGACAATAACAATAATTTACTGTCTCTGTTAAATGCGGGTTGTTCTTGTCATCTGCTCGGAGGGTAAGGGGCTCCTGGACTTCAGTGTTTTTTCAATTTGTGGACATGTCAGGACACTGTTCTTCTTCGAGTGAGTTGCTATCTGCTACCAGCTACCCTGGTGGGTCATACGCATAACACATCATTAAAATTTCACAACTATATCGCTCATGATCCTGTCCTGCCATCTGTCCCATTTCAGCCCAATGTCATTCTGAAGTTGTCAATTATGGCCACTTTCTCAGTGATTTCAGCTTCAAACACTGACACCAAAAGCCACCTTTTACAGTCTTGTGTTACGCTGCCTGCCTCAGTTTGTAACACCACTGGAACAAACCTTTTGTGGTATTATGATATGCCACCAGTTGGCTGGATGGCATCTGTCACAGTAGTATAATAATACCAGGGGATGGCATCAGTTTGAAATGCTGCTGGTAATGATGTAATGGTGCTGGAAAGTCCCTATAGGGTGGACGGGAGCAGTGGTGGGCGGGTCCAACAAATCCTGGACTTTCACCCGTTGTTCGCTTCCCATATGACTGTGAGCCAAACCATGTTTTTCTTTGACACCTGACCCTTTTATACTAGAGCATGTGAGCGGAGCGGAGTGGGTGAAAATTTCCGCTCCTTGCTCGCAGACCTGTCACTTTGCGCCGCTCGTCCGCTCCGCTTGTTTCTGCGTATTCTTCACTCCGCTCCGCTCCATCATAAATTTTATCTCTTCTCAGTTTCTTTTCTGAAGTACACAGTAAACTCCATTTTTTGAAAGAACATAGTGTGGGTGTGCGCAGGTGCAAAGATGCATTCTGGGTGGGGCATGAGCGACCGGAGCGAAATTGGAGCGAGAGATAAGGATCCGCTCCACCTTTTAAAAAAAATAGCCGCTCCTCGCTCAACACAAAATCCTCCTGCTCCCGCTCCCACTCTGCTCCGCTCCGCTCACATGCTCTGTTTTATACCGTTTTATATAGACATTGTTTTGGAGTTGTTGCTTCCTCCGATGCCTGCTAAAAGGCGAGACAACTCCGTCCCCCCATTCTGCGATTGTACCTTTTACACAGAATGGTGAGGCAGCATAATAGGCAGATATTCCCAACTTGAAGAGGCAGTGTAAAAAGGGCTAGAGAGAGAGAGGGCACAGACCACTTAAAACCTTAACATGTCTATCTTTCTTACAGCTTTACTGAGACATGACAGAACATTTACCATCTCTTGCTTGGCACTATTATTTGCAACAGCAATGAGTTAAAAATCTTACAACAACAAGAAAAAGGATGAACTTTTTTGTTTTGGCTTTTTTGAGTCTGCTACAGCAAACGTAGTATGTGCTCTGTTAATCACATGTCGTGTCCTCTGATGAAAAATAAAAACAGAAACCAAAGGGAAGAAATTTACATTTTATATGTTTGGTTTCACTTTGCATTAATTTATCAGAATGTTGTTCCAGTATCTGTCTACTTAGATGACGACCAATCAAGCCAGTAAAGCATAAAGCAGAAACGTCAGCATTCTATCACAGGCAGAGCAGACAGTCACACTGAGCCAGAGAGCAGCCTGCAACACAGGACCAACAACAACCCACATTAGCTTTGTTGCAAAAGTCTTCTCCTTATCTGACTTACAGACATGAACACCTGCATTGTCCTGCAGCTTAGCTTGTTGAACGAGCCACCAAACAAATGTTAAAATGCACTTACGTGACCAGAGAGCTAACAAGCTGCTCAGCTGCAAAACATTAAACAGCATGTAAATGTACCTGCAAATGTCACTTGTGTTAGGTGAGACACCATGTGTGCTGCCCATGGAGTGTAATGTGGATTTAAGATGCCGTGCTTTCAGTTTAAGGTGCGTGTATGCGAGCTAGTGTTTTTTGACCCTCCAGAGTTTCCGTAGAATCCGGAAGTTATCGTCCTCATACGCTCGCGGTCGCCTGTTTGTTTTGTTTCGGCGTTGGCTGAAGAGACATGTGCTTGTAAGTTTGGGGTTTATCATCTGGGGTTTATCAATGTGAGTGTTATGTGTAGCCTGCTGTGGGATGTGTGTTGTGAAAATCGCTGTTGATCGTCGTGTTATAGATCGCACGTAAATTTGTTTTCTTACACATGTCAGTCGCGGTAGCCGCGATTAGCCGCGAGCTAACTTTCACTTTGTGTTATGATATTTTCTGCTCTTGTAACTAATGTGCACTTTGTCTTGTTGGTCAGTTTACAGTGTTTTTCAAGTAAAGACTTAAAAACGGCCATTTGGAGTCTGTCCTGCTTCGAACCTGTTGTCTATCTGCCCAGCTGGTAGCGGGGGCAGAATACCATGCATATTTCAAATGCAGACAGTGCAACTGTGAAACTGCAACGCCAAGCTCTTTCTTCAATTTGAATTCTGGCCAAGAAAACATTAAGGAGATTTACAATATCCTGAAAACAGCAAAAATAAAGACAAAAAGATCCCTGACCCAGACCACCTCTGATCCTTTAAGATCTCCAAGAGACAGAGATGCAAAAACCAAGTCACACCCCAGCGTATAAGAGGGGCCTCCGTAATGCCAGTGCAAACTAATACTCAGCATTAATAGAAGAAAACAAAAATAACCCCAGGTTTCTTTTCAGCACTGTAGCCAGGTTGACTGAGAGTCAAAGCTCTATTGAGCCTTGTATTCCTTTAGGCCTTAGCAGTAATGATTTTATGAGCTTTTTTAATGACAAAATTCTAACTTTTAGAGGTAAAATTCATGACCTCTTGTCCTCAGATAGTACCTATCACAGCTGTAAGCCCTAATTTAGATTGCTTCTCCCCAATTTCTCCTCAACAATTAACCGCAGTGATTTCTTAATCTAAATCATCAACGTGTCCAACCTTATCTCACAGAAATACATGAAATGACCACAACCTTTTAACATCGCATTCTGTGGTGGCAGCACGTAATGAGTTAAAATTATGTGCCGGTACCACGGAAACAATGCCAATGCCAACAAAGTCAATTAGGATCCATTGTCATGGTGGACACACAGATTCCCTGATTCAACAATGTCCTGTATACATACAAAAACACGAAAGTGTTCTTGATATTAAAATGGCAAATTCCTCTGTTATAATTTCCCACCAATAATAATAATATTAATAACATGATAGTTCAGCTGTACTAGATATTTGATATATTCAGTAGATTTGGTTTTTTATGACACTATTTGACAACTCTACAACCGGAAGATCTACCGTCCCAAAAACACTGTTTCTGTACTTGCTAAAATATCTGAAATTAACTATCATCTTTACTTTTTCTTAACATAGTTCATCTAGGTGCAGTGCAATAACTAGTTTGGCTTTACTAGATATTAGATATATTCAGTAGATTTTTTTTCGACTCTATTTAGAACCCTACATTGCAAATCAGAAGAACTATAACTATGTTGCTGATATGTATCAAGTTATTGGTCTTGGCCCCAAACATAGTTTCTCTGGATGGCATTGCTCTGGCCTCTACCACTACCGTAAGAAACCTCAGAGTAATATTTGACCAAGATTTGTCTTTTAATTCCCATTTAAAACAAACCTCACGAACTGCATTTTATCATCTGCGTAATATTGCGAAAATTAGTCCTATCCTGACCCGAAAAGATGCAGAAAAATTGGTCCACGCTTTTGTTACCTCAAGGCTGGATTACTGTAACTCTCTATTATCAGGTAGCTCTAATAAGTCTTTTTAACTCTCCAGCTAATTCAGAATGCAGCGGCACGTGTACTGACAGGAACTAAGAAACGAGATCATATTTCTCCTGTTTTAGCTTCTCTGCACTGGCTCCCTGTAAAATCCAGAATGGATTTTAAAATCATACTGTTAACTCATAAAGCTCTAAATGGTCAGGCTCCGTCATATCTTAGAGAGCTCATAGTGCCATATTATCCCACCAGAACACTGCACTGTGAGAATGCAGGGTTGCACTGCCAAGGGACCTCCTATAATACACCAGGCACCTTCTCTCTCTCTCTCTCTCTCTCTCTCTCTCTCTCTCTCTCTCTCTCTCTCTCTGGCAGTTCAACCTCCTCAGTGAATTGATGGCTCACTTGCACCGAGCATGCAGCTTGATGTCAGCCATGTAGAGGAGGTGACTGATAGTTGCTCCGCTTCAGAACCGATATCCATAGCCACTCTTTGTGATGAGTTGGCTGAGGGGGTTAAGGCCTATGCAGAACAGAAGCGGGGACAGTGCATTACCTTGGTATTATGCCACACTTGATGGTAACTTGTGCAATTGGCTTTGAGCTGGCCTCCAGATTCGTCTCCCACAACCTCATTGAGTTCTTGATGAAGGCTCTTAGTGTCCTGTTGATGTTGTGCATTTCCAAGCATTCCAGTATCCATGTGTGTGGCATTGAGTTGTAGGCTTTCTTGTAGTCAATCTAGGCAGTGTACAGGTTGGTCTGCCTAGTCTTGCAGTCTTGAGTGACTGCTTTGTCAACCAGCGGCTAGTGCTTGGCTCTCCTGGTATTCCTAATTCCTTTTTGGGCCCTGCTCATGTATTTGGCCATGTGCCTATTGACCTTAGCCACTATGAAGGACAAGCCCCTGCACGACATCTAACATTGACAGACTGAAGAAGTGGCCAGCATCAAGAAATCCTACCAGCTGCAATGAATGACAGCAAAGAAGCACAAGAACAAGCTATAGAAGATCAATAGAAGCAGGGGTCTACTACACCAGACAGGACCCCACATCTTTCTGTAGCTCTGAGAGTTGATTTTCTGTGGTGGTGGAAATTTTGTCCTCTTCATGCATATGCTTATATTGTTTCATTCGTCCTATGTGTTTGACCTTTGCATTCCCTTTTTCTAAACATTTGTCGTTACTTGACATCATCAAGAGATTTACATTCACTATAATCTTGCCTTTAACAGGCGATTGACAAACAGATACAGCCGATTACCTAACATGTTGTATACTAGATTGCAATAGGAATGTTCCTCTGATGTAATCAAGAGAACATAATTAAATCAGGAAAGCTCAAGAAAGCTACATTTGATTTCTCATCATCTTGTCGTCTTAGTGTAGGTATAAAGATGCCCTGTATTCACTGTTCTGGGCACAATGAGCACTGAGCTTGCTGACTCCCTAGCAGATTGGCTAAAAATTGCCACAACAATTTGGTGTCAGAAGTGGGAACTCTAATCCAACCACCTGAGGACAGCCAGAGGCTGACCACCCCGAACGGGAAAAAAAAAAAAAAAAAAAGTTCGGTCTCCCAACCTCGCCAAACTTCAGAGAGGGGGAGCTGACTGACCAAGGTGGAAGGACCATCACCACAGAGATCAGAAAGAACAAAGACAGGTTTTGTCGGTTGAGTCAACAACACTTTTCAAACCACTCCTTTCCTGCTCCTCCTCCACCTTCATACGCTACACAGCCACAAGCCCAACAACCACAGGCAGCTGTGGGCCAGGACCAGTCTGACCGGCAGCCACAGAGCATGCATCAACAGCCAGAATGACAAGCTGCTGATTCCACGGGCACAGCGGCATCGGCATGTGCCACACCCTCAATGCCGAGAATTCAATCAATCAATCAATTTTATTTATAAAGCCCAATATCACAAATCACAATTTGCCTCACAGGGCTTTACAGCATACGACATCCCTCTAAAACCCTTTAAAGCCCAACTTGCAGGTTGGAGACCATGGTGAATAAATGTGTAGGAAAATTATTTAGAAACTCGATTAAAACAAAAAACAAAAACATAGACACACTACAGTGACTTTGGGGGTCGTTTTTGTGAGAGAATTTTGCTTCCGCATCTAAAAACCCACTAACCGGAAGTAACGTAGCGTAAGGGAGTCCGGCCAAGTTCGATTGAGTGTAACATTAATAAACATGGATCCCAGTACTAGTTTTGAAACTGAATAGGTTGAAACTGTACATTCATATGCATACAACGGCCCACAGGCTTATAATTATGAGCCTGCTAGGCATCCAAGAGACCAGGAACGGATCAGGGTTAGGAGAAATAATGGCCACAGGAGAGAAATAAAGCTATGGTGTGAGGAGAACCAGTGGAGAACTGGGCAGATGTCTTGGTGAGTGACCAGCGTTAGCTAATGACAGCTAATGATGTCTAACGCTGTGTTCACATCACAACATTAAGTTTGCCATCACGTATTAGGTTATAACAAAGTTACCAATAGTTCTGCCAGTATTAGATAACTAATGCTATTTGCCCATAACAGAAACTAATGCGCAAATATCAGCTTGTATCAGACATGTCTTGCTATGCATGTTATAACTCCGCATTACGCTGTATTGATGTCCACAGGGGAGAGAGGGGGAGAGAGAGAGAGATACAAGGATTTCATGATAATTTTTTATATGATAGGTGCTTGTGTGGGAACTGCCAGCCCATGTCCTCAGCTGTGGAGAGCATGTGCTGCAGGGAGGTGGATGCCGTCTGGGCTCTGGTGGAGAATCTGACCCCCAGACCAGACATAACATGCCTCACTGCCCATCAACCCTCATGCTGCCCGCTCCCGTCTCAAACACGGAGGCCTCCCTCTCTGTGGAGCCCACCCGCCCCACACATACCGTATTTGCAAAGGCGGGCGGGCTCTGCCAGGAACATAATCCTCCTGTCAAAAATGAGCACTGCGGCTGCACGCGGCCGCATTTTTGGTCACAGATAAGGCCGTGAAATCGCGCCTCTTCACCTGCACAAAATGCACCCAGGCACAAAAACTAACTCCACTCCTTCTTCTATCCGGAAAACGGTGGACTCGATGTCCTGATAGACTGAGTTTGTGCAACCTGCACAAAGACAATAATTTGGCATAATCACAAATGGTGAAATGCACCGGAAAAATACTAACTCACAACTTTACTACCGCTCAGACTCACTACCACCTACTACTGCACATTGGACAGAGGCAGGGTCAAGGATGCAGAGTCGCTCTCGTGATGTGATATCAGGCAATGTTGAAAAAAAAAAGTGTTTTGAGAAGAGGAGCTAAAAAGAGCCACTTTTTCCTCTGAATTTGTGCCCTTATGTTATGTAAACCATAATAAATTCTGAATAAACTTCTCATATGGTAATTTTCAGACAAGGTTATGTATATATTTTTGAAAAAATTTAACCTGCAAGTTGCACTTTAACGGGGGAAAAAAACGGTAGAAACCTCAGGAAGAGCAACTGAGGAGGGATCCCCCTTCCAGGACGGACAGACATGCAATAGATGTCGTACAGAACAGATCAACATAATAAATTAACAGTAATCCGTATGTCAAAATGAGACAGAAAGAGATCAAAGACAGAGAGAGATGCAGGAAAGACGGTAATGACAGTAGCTTACAACAACATTAAAGAAAGTAATGACATTATAATTATGAATTGCAGCCACACCAAGTCCCTGTCACAAAACACAACAGAAAAAGGTCAGCAGTTTGGCTTAAGTGATGAAGGCGCACCAGCCTCACCTGTCCTCTACCCTCCTTTGTTGTCAATGCCTATGGTTGAGGTGGCAGGTCCACAGGGGCCATTGCTCGTTTTCCACTCCTGAACAATGGCTGATGTGATGGAAGTATCCTGACATCTCCCAGTTCCAGCAGCTTCAGGACAGAGGTTCGCGAAACAACTTGCGATTTTCTGCTGAGAGTTTAGACCCACCATGACTGAACTAAAAAGTCTTTTCATCATCAAAATGAAAACAATAGAGGTGGGGAAAAGATTGCAGGTAAGTTACCCAGAAATTAAATCTGCTGTTTAAACATTGATTGACAATACAACGATAATAAGGACTACAGAAATGCTCTTTAGGGACCTTTCCACAGAGTTCAGCGCAGCATTTCCTCACATAATCGACATGAGCAAAATTAAGTAATGCAAACAGAAGAACAATGAAACTTCAGATGAATACCTGTGTTGCCTCACTGAGGTGTTTAATATACACAGCGGCATAGTTCAGCCTAATGATCTTGGCAATACTGCCAGCTTGTGGGAAACCCACCTATGCATGTTTCCTGAGTGGACTGAAATCTCATGTTGCAACGGTTGTTAAAAAATTCTGTGTAGATTTCCAAGATGCCTGTCTGTCAGAACATACAGCGCATGTGTTTGAACAACTCGCACAGAAGAAGCATAGTGAAGACAAAAAAGGCGACTGACCTGCATAACGCTACCCTCACCATGATGAAAGCAGTTCAGCTTACTGCCCCTGAACACCAAAACAGAAACTTTCGACAAGGATATCGTGGACAGGGACAATAGCGTTTGAGAGGCAAAGGACAAAGGGGGGCACCTGCAGTAGGCCCAGCTGTGTTTTAGCTCTTGTATGACATTAATATTAGGTGAGAGGGAAACAGCATTTCAATTCTCTGTATGTCCTACACATATAGCAAATTGACAGTAAAAACCATATGAACTTTTGAACTTGAAATTGAGACGTGTGATACAAATGTGGCCAAAGGGGACACTGGGCGCGTGGAGGCCGACACAAGGTCCGACTGACAGGTGGAGCAGGCGGAGGAACGGAGGGGGACTCAGCTTAATGCCGCTGACAGAGAACAGAGGTGACACACATACACCCACACAAGGTAACAAATGCAATTGAATTAATTGAGAGGAAATTCAATGTATGGCAAGGCACATACATAAAGTATCAAACTGAACCTAATCAGCACTTATCACATTACACACTGATAATAAGGGATATAAAAAAAAAAAAATGTTTCTTGTTGATTCGGTAATACAATGTTATCAGGACGCATGATCATTCTCCCCTTCCTAAAATGAGCAGACATTATGTTTATTCTTTGGGAGCATCAGGCACCACAGCAAGAGAAAATTTTACTGTTCCACTCCTCTGTAAGGATTCTGACAATGCTAGCATTAAACACTCATTCCTGCTTTCTGAGCATTATCCAATTAATCTACTGGGAAGAGACCTCATGATCACTTTAGGAATCTTCATTCTGTCCACAGCAGAGGGATTAAAAGTAGTAAAAACAGACACAAATATGACTCAAATATAAAATTAAACCCCCCATTACTGTATGTCCAGGGGCGGACTGGGACTAAAAAACAGCCCTGGACTTTGACTCGGCCCAGCCCACAATAACCGGTGCGCAGAAACTCATCAGCCCCAAACACAGGTGTCAAAATACTTAAATCTTAACACGATACCATACCTTCCAAATTATAGCAAAAGCACCGATGTTGGCTAGATGTTGTGTTAGGAGAAGAGTGTAGAATACTCACTGAGAAATAAACACAAGAAGACAAGGTATGAGTCTCATACCATGTCTTGTTGTGTTTCAGGCAGTCACCTGCATTGTATTGTTCAGCAGAGAGACATCTGGACTGTGTCGTTTATTTCTCAGTGAGTATTCAAGTTAAACTGTATAATTACAGCCTCTTAACACTGTGATTTATCATAACTCATAGAGGCTTCACTCTCTAATCGCCTTTGTTTTTTCCCTCACCTTCTCAGCCCCACCCTTTTCTTTCCGTTTTTTTTGATTAATACCAGTATCCATATTGTTATCTTGCATGCGGTCCCTCCCATCTGCACCTGCTGCACACGGCCGCTCGATTTGTGTGACATATGCGCTTCCTTCTTCTTCAATTTGATTGGCGGCCGGCCAGCTCATAGATATCTATGGGCCGGCTGGCATCCAATTTAAAGGCTGCCACCTAGCGGACTGGACGTGGAACAGTAGATTATCAGGGAGAAAAAGAAAAAAGAAAAAAAAAAAAAACAGTGATGACTGCGTGGCGGCCGCTGGCCGTCCTGCAGTACCGGCCGTTCTGTGATTCTCCAGAACCTCCAGATGGCCAGTCCGCCACTGTGTATGTCTATCAATGTCGTTTCACTGACCCAAAAGTAAGTCACTCATTGCTTGAAGAAGTAAAGAACACCATGTCTGCTCCTGATAACAGACTCATGGTGGATGTGTCCAACAACCCCTAGACTTTCACCCGAAGCCTGGTGTTCGCTTCCCATATGAAGAGCCAAGCCCTGATGTTTTTGTCTAAACCTAACCTTGTGCTTTTGTTGCCTAAACCTAACCACATGCTTTTATTGATGTCTCAGCATTGGTTGTGACATCCTGGAACATCAACAGTAGATGCAGAAGGATACCCAGCATGTACTATGTAGTCATGACAGTCTCCTGACAAAGCAGTAATAAGTGATGGCTTAAGAGAATGTGTTGCTACCACAGGTAACAGGGAAGAGAATATGCTGAACTGTTAATCATTTCCTACTCCAGAGCAACCTATGGTGTGTTGGAAATTGGAATGGGACCAAAAAGGAATGTGAATGTGAATGTGATGTGATGCGTGCATGTGAGTCCGACATCACGTGGTCCAGGTGATAGATGAGCATAAGCTCTGCTGTGGAAACAGAAGTTCTTGAATCAGACAGAGATTAATAGGGCTGTTGACCAACTGAAGTGGCTTGCTCCAGTAGTCACCAAGTCCAGCCTACCCTTGATCTCACTTGCCAGGTGCACTCGTATATAAACTCTGCCCAAAAACTCCCTCTCAGGCAGTGTTGTTTTAAAACAAGCACAGTGCTGCCACTCTGAATCAACAGCCAAAATCAGTGAACAATCCAAACAGAAACCCACACCGCAGAGGACTATCGATCAAAGTCCATGAACATTTCCTGATCTGTAGTTGTTAAGCTGTGCTTGTTCTGTGCAGTATAAAATAAAAAAGCATGTATGTTCATGATTGATTTGTCTTTTTTATTTAGGCACACTAGGGGACTTCTAAATAAGACATGAATTCTTAAAATTGTAGGTTAACTAAGGCAGCCTAAATTAAACTACATTCAGCAATGCTTCTCTTCTTTATCTCTCTGCCAAGTTTGAGGGGGTTGTTTTGCTGCTGCAGCCAATTATGCATGAACTCAATTATGGCAGCACAACACTTAAGATTTCCACGTGACTGAGGAGGGAAGGATCATCATTTCCTCTCCTTAACATCAACTAACTCTCCTACCTGGGGGTATAAAATAGTCAGTGAGTCTGCTCAAATCAACGGGGAATAGGCCAATCAAGCAGTGGAGCTTATCAGCCAATATTAGTACTTTTTCCAGTGGGAAAACTCCTGATCAGTTTATCATCCTTCGCTGTTCTTTCAGAAAAAACTGAATCCACTCCACTGTCACAGATCACACTCTCTGCTGTCTTTCAGGCTGTTCTTACAAATATTTGATGTTTTCCTACAAAAAGCATTGTGCCCAAATTTGTACATATTCCATGTATTTTGAAAGACTGTGATTAAGTGACCAATGTGCTGATGGCAGTAAACAAGGAAGCAGTCCCAAGCGCTTGTAAGGATGCAGGTTGGGGAGGGGGATAGGTCACAGAAAAACAAAATTTTGCCTGGGACTTTCGCCTGGAGACGCATCTCTGACTCATATTAAGGTCATCATTTTTCTTTTCCTAAACCAAACTACTTTTATTGCCTAAACCTAACCTTTGTAAATTTATGTCAATTACTTAACTGTACATTAAGGATGTAACATCATTTGTGGGGCACATATCCGTCAGATATCATACGAACTGTTGTGCATGTATTTTTTTGTAGGATATCAGATTATGCATTCCATGAGAAAATGTTGTATATTTACAACTAATTTGTTTGCACGGGGGTGTGATAACACATAGAGATTAAAGAGCAGAGAAGGGAGACAGGCTGGAAAATGTGGCAATGATAGATTAACATTTTCCTGCTGTGTAGACTGGATTCATGAAGGCCTGGGTTTAATTAATGCTGGGTTATTGCTTAAGTTTAACAATTATTAGTAGGCACTTACTGATTTAAGTATGACTTGATAATGCTGTATTGTTAAATCGTTGATCATGATAAGTCATTCACTGAGTCATGCATTAATTTATTAGAAGTGCCTGAACTTGTGCATGAATGCCTATTAATCTTCCCTGGGCAGATTTTCTTCTACTTTTCGATGTTCCTATGGCCATGGTCGGTAAATTCACACACTTAAACATTTTGAGACAATAAAAGAATTTCTATTCGTGGGTGTTAACTGAAAAAAGTCATTTAAGTTACATAGTCAAATATTTAAGCTGAACATTTTATAGGTTTGAGGTTTTGCCAGGCGCGTTATCATTGAAAGTGTTATCAGCTAATAATGAGCATGTACATCTCTCTACAAAGCCACCAAGGCCCTTAATTGCTCAATAAAAAACAAATTAAACATTGAAACACTCGAGAAGTAATAAGCTGGATAGTGACTTGGTAAGATTAGCAAAAGCTTTTGCTTTTTTTTTTTTTTTTTTTTACATCAAAAAGTGGTGTAGTGTTGATTTTAATTAAATAGAAAATACAATCAAATCCCCGTTAAGGTTTGGTTTCACTTATATCAAAGTGTTTCAAAACACTATTTATCATTGATAATTGAGTTTGGGCTTTTCTATGAGATGTCCTCAGTGGTCTCTGACTGAAAGAACAAGAGTACATACAGGGACTTTATTTTTGGGTGTGTGAAATAACATCTTTGTTGTTAACCTGATACATAAAACCATCACATCTCCCAGCCATAAATTTCCTGTTCCGTCTCACGCAGGATGAACCCTCTAATGGGCTTTGTGGTTCCACTGCTCTTCTCTGCAGCTCATCACAATAACATTTACAAATATATGCCAGTCTAGCCAGCCAATCAGAGTGAAGTCTTCTGGGAGTGCAATGAGACTGGCTTTATTTCCTGCAGATAAAAGCCTCAGTTTGGGCCTGTGCTGATTTCACCACAGTCATTCAGCGAGCACAACTGTTTCAAACCTTGCAACCTTGCACCTTGCACCTTCGCCACCACCGAGATAATGAGTTTACTCTACAAGCATTTATCCTCAACATATCTTCCACCGTTTTGTTACAGTATTTAAAAACACATGCACTGGCCATGTGTCTTTCTTGTGGATCCATATTTGTGCAGGTACCTTCCTTTTGATCCCTCCATTAAAGTCTGTAAATTATTCATAGTTGAACAGTTAGTTCACATTGCAAGCCTTATATTTTTCCTTCAAAAACGCTCAGATTTGGCTAGATTTAGAAAGACATACAATAGAGAAATCCCACTGACACAGACACTAACTACTTTAAAGGGGAACTAGTGGGGTTTTTTTTCAACCTGGGCCGTATCTTCTGATCTACTTTTGTCTAAATGAGTGATATATTCAATATTTGACATTGCGCCAGTACGAAGCTAGGGCTGACCTGCCTGCAGCCCGTGAGTGCACGCTATATTAAATAATAGGGCACTCAGACAGCGTCAAACAATGTCAAAATACGTCCACTAAAAGTGCATTTTTTTCATACAGATAGGCTCGGATTGTTAGTATAATTTTCCGACAACATAACAAAAAGGAGAAATGAACGTCTGTACTTACCTTTAGCTGGATTCGAACATGTTCCTCTGCCTGTTGCTGCTCCCTCTCTCTCCTCATCCGCTCTTAAATTTCAGTGAGCTTCACTAAATGACTTTAAACACAGCTTATACAATCGTTGAATTCCCTAGTTTATGCACTAATTGCAACTTAAATCCATTAATCCAAGTATCCTGTTTATTATTGGTACTAGCACAACGCACCGGCCTCAGAAAAGGTTGTTTTACATTTTATTAGCCTCGATGCTTTTATTTGAACTCATTTACAATTGATCAAAATGGCCATTTCACCAACAAAGAATGCTTTAGGTATTAATACAATAGGAAATTAAGAAAAAAAAACAGTGCAAATTTAGCAAAACCTGAAGACAAAACCAACCAGTACCTCATTTTAGACTATAATCAGTTCTAAATAATCAATCAATCAATCAATTTTATTTATAAAGCCCAATATCACAAATACAATTTGCCTCACAGGGCTTTACAGCATACGACATCCCTCTGTCCTTTAGACCCTCACAGCGGATAAGGAAAAACTCCCCCCCCAAAAAAAACCCTTTACCGGGGAAAAAAAAAACGGTAGATGATTCCACAGGAGAGGAGCCTGATAGCTGAAGGCTCTGGCTCCTGATCTACTTTTGGAGACTTTAGGGACCACGAGCAACCCTGCGTTCTCAGAGCGCAGAGTTCTGGTGGGATAATATGGCACTATGAGCTCTCTAAGATACGGCGGAGCTTGACCATTTAGAGCTTTATAAGTTAACAGTAGGATTTTAAATTCAATTCTGGATTTTACAGGGAGCCAGTGCAGAGAAGCTAAAACAGGAGAAATATGATCTCGTTTCTTAGTTCCTGTTAGTACACGTGCTGCTGCATTCTGAATTAGCTGAAGAGTTTTTAATGATTTACTAGAGCTACCTGATAATAGAGAGTTACAGTAATCCAACCTTGAGGTAACAAAAGCGTGGACCAATTTTTCTGCATCTTTTCGGGTCAGGATAGGCCTAATTTTTGCAATATTATGCAGATGAAAAAATGCAGTCTGTGAGGTTTGTTTTAAATGAGAATTAAAAGACAAATCTTGATCAAATGTTACTCCGAGGCTTCTTACAGTAGTGGTGGAGGCCAGAGCAATGCCATCGAGAGAAACTATGTCATCAGATAAAGAGTCTCTGAGTTGTTTGGGGCCAAGAACAATAACTTCATTTTTGTCTGAATTTAACATCAGGAAATTGGTGCTCATCCAGGTTTTTATGTCTTTAAGGCAGTTATGAAGTTTAGTTAATTGATTACTTTCTTCTGGCTTCATCGATAAATACAACTGTGTATCATCCGCATAACAATGGAAATTTATAGAGTGATTTCTAATGATGTTGCCTAAAGGAAGCATATATAGAATAAATAGGATTGGTCCAAGCACAGAACCTTGCAGAACTCCAAAACAAACTTTAGTACGTACGGATGATTCATTATGAACGTCAACAAACTGAAATCGATCAGATAAATAAGATTTAAACCAGCTTAGTGCAGAACCTTTTAGGCCAATTAAGTGTTCCAGTCTCTGTAGCAGAATGTCATGGTCAATAGTGTCAAACGCTGCACTAAGATCTAATAAAACAAGTACAGAGACGAGTCCTTTGTCTGAAGCAATCAGAAGGTCATTTGTAATTTTAATTTTAACTAGTGAAATAATGAAAAAAAAAATATCTGTAGCCATATTGACAAAAGAGAAAGAGATTAAATGTGTGCTAGGCCTACTACTTTTCTTCTATAGCGTCAATTACTTTAAAAAGATCCACAGGTGCTCGTTCTTGTGTGTCCTTACACGAGCTTAGCTAGCATCCTAATTTGTTGCTAAAAACGCTTGATCTCTTTAGGTGTTTTTCAGAAAGTACTAGCTGTGCTGTGAGTTATGGATATTAGGCTATTATTAGTGACCTGACATAACTATGTAGGCTGGTCAGTAGGCTCATTTGAGATCAGCCAGGCCTGCACAGATTTGATCACCGCCGATTAAATCACGAGAGCCATGCGCTGCAGTTGCTCTCCACTGACTGCACCGCCTGGCTCTCACCTGATCTAACAGCTGATTGGTTTAGATGTGGACTCAATAATATGACATTTTAAATAAACTATTCATTTTTGATGAATTTCAGAGAATAGCATTTGATTTGTCTGATTTGAAGGTTTATTCTGTAACATAAAACATGATATGTGACTGATGGTAAAGTTTATTTGTCAGAGACTAAATACATCCATCATAAACTATACAGAGTCTACTGTATCTTAACATTGGACTGTTTTAATTACTGAAGTATTTAGCAACACAGAGACTTGTGGTCAGTGGGATGTGAGGATTCTTAAACTAACATCTGTACAGATGTGAAGCCCTGACTGTATCTGAGTGATCTTTAATGAAAGCTGTTGTCTTGTATTTTTTTCCTCTGAAAATATTAATCTTATAGTCAGACACAATTTATTTAGCCTCTGTAGGTGAGGGGACATGTCGATGCTGATTTTTTTTTTTTTTTTTTTAAGATTTTTTTTCTGGCATTTTTAAGCCTTTAATCGATAGGACAGATGAGCGTAAAGGGGGGAGAGAGAGAGAGGGAGCGACATGCAGCAAAAAGGCCACAGGCCGGAGTTGAACCGGGCTGCTGGGGCAACAGCCTTGTACATGGGACACCTGCTCTACCACTAAGCCACTGACTCCCCATATAATGCTGATATACATGAAAAAAGCCTACATGTAAAATAGAGGTTAAACCATGAACATAAATTACAGATCACCTGTAAAGCATTTTAATAAGTCATCTGTCATAATTAAAACAACTGGAGACTGAAAACAAACTTAAAAATGCAGCACAAAGTGCTTCACAAAATAAAAACATACAAAAAAAATACTACATACTTATTGAAAACCCACCCCTCCCACCCCCACATAAAACACACACACGGACACACACACACACACACACACACACATACACACACATAGTCAATATAGTCAATAACATGGCTGGGCACTGAGGAACCAGGTGAGGAAAGGACCACCTATGGGAAGTCATCCACACTGAGAGGCGCCACAGCCTCCCAGTTCTCTGGACCTGAGGGATCTCCAGGACGACATCCCCGCGGGCAGACCAGACACACCTCTCAGCGTGGAGGCCCCCCCATGAGGAAACACTGGAGCTAAAAACTAAAAGACTACAAGGCAATATGATAAGATAAAATTCATAAAAGTTTAAGGATTTAGAAAAAAATTAAAGATTTAAAGATTAAAATAATATTAATAATAAATACATAAATAAATTAAAATTTAGAAATGTAATAATAATAAAATGCATAAAAGTTTAAAAATAAATAATTTAAAAGCATTAGAGATTAAAATGACATATAATAGAAAAATTAAAAAAAAGTAAAAGAAATCAGTTAAAAGCCAAACTAAAAAGGTGAGTCTTGAGCCTCCTTTTGAAAACATCAACAGTCTCTGCAGTCCTGATGCTCTCCGGCAGGCTATTCCACAAATGAGAGCCAAAATGGCTGACTGCAGCCTCCCTGTGGGTTTCTGTTCTGACTTTTGGAACAATTAAAAGGCCGGTGCCAGAGGACCACAGTGTTGGCGCCCTCAGATATATTGGGGTGGAGAAAGTAGAGGAGGTGATCTGGAAAGAAAACTCCTCCAGTATGAAACTTTCTGGATCTATTTCCTCAACACCATGTCTCCTAATGGTTTAAATGAGGAATTTGATATAAAACATTTTCTATAAGTAATAGCCTAATTAGTGCCCTTTATGTAACCTTATATGCCAGTGTTTTAACTTATCTTTGATGTTTATCATGTGCACTACTTCTGCTATTCCAATACAAAATTATTAACCAGTCGCTTGGAATAGATATGATGTCTTTCCTTCACCTTTCACCCGTTTGTCCTGCACCTGGTATCTAATACCGTCTTTGGATGTGCGCACAGCCCTTCTTCTTTGACCTCCTTTTTGGGAAGACCAGAGAGCAGGGCATTACAATAGTCTTAAAGTTACAATGTGTAATTTACGTGGTTGTTTATTAGCAAATATCAACTATTGCTTTCATAAATATATATTAACCCTTCTAACTCCACAGGTGCGTGGGCGCTTCCACGCGACAGCGTCGGTACTTTGCAGAATATCTCGGGAACCACACAACAAAACTTAATGGGGAAAATTGCTATCACAAGCATACTCTTTGGGCAATCTATGGTGAGCTCGGGGCAATTCTAGCCTTTCGAGAAGGTTTTCAATCCAGCTGTTAAGTGCAGCGTTTTTTCCGGGAACTTTGCACGTGAATTCCACCGTGATAACTCCGTGATAAGTTCATTATTCATTACATTTTGTGATAAAAACGTGTAAATTATGTTAGCGGACCTCCATATTGAAGCTTGATGTAAACGATGATGACTTCCGGTCGGTCTCTCGACCAATGAGATGCTCCGATTTCTTCTTCTTTTGTTTTTATGACGGTGACATCCAATCCCAGCAGCCAAAGATCAGCGTGAGGTGAAATAGTTATCTTCCAGTATCGAAAACATTATTTTTTGTTGTGTTTGTGTTAGAATGTTGGGATCTTTTTCTCCTGATAGCCAAGGCCTGAGAGAAGCATATTTGAAAATGAAAAAGCTTGTACATTGTTGATCTGTGTCTTTTTTGAATCAAATTCTGTGACATTCAATTTCCGTTTTGCTTTTTCTTTTGTTTTTATACTCATATAACTATTGATCCATTCATGTGGCATCATTTTAGCATACATATTATTATTGCCCAGGTTGTCCTGAAAAAAAAGATGTTCATTACTTGACTGTGCATGAAAGGGTTGAGATTTTACATGCATTAATAGACAGAGAGGCCAGGCGGACAAAAAATAGCAATAAATGGCTTGGTTTTTTAAGGGTTAACTTATGTGCTAACGTTATCCTAGCCTTGGCTAACGTCATCCCCTCCTCTCCCTGTGTCCTGGGGAAGAACACTCTGGAAATGCATATATTGTAATCGTACCAACCTATATTTGCCGCACTGTGCCATGACTATCACATAAAACGTGTTATTTTAGCATTACTGTGCACTCCTAACATATATCTCACAGATAACCTATATCTCACTGGTAAGCTATAGCATATCGTAACATGGTTTAGATTCCTAAATAAATATTCACTTCGTAGATACTCCTGAAAAACTCGAAAAACTCTGCTGTCTGTTCAAGGCTTTTTGTCCTACAAGGCAACCGTCACTTACCCGACGGGAGGGGCGAGTGAGTGAGCGCGAGTGAGTGCTCCAATCTAGAATTTGACCGCTGATGTCACTGTTACTCACCATTTTTACACACTGAGGCTTTAACGACAAGAGATAAAAGCATGCATCAGCACCTCTGTGTTAGCCTGAGAGAGAAATGGGCGGACTCTGGCTATATTCTTAAGATGATAAAAACCTGTCTTTGTTACATTTTTTATGTGTGGAATAAAACTAAGCTCAGTGTCAAAAATGACGCCCAGGTTCTTCACACAGGTTTTGTCCCGGTTGAGCTGCAGGAAATTCACTGCCATCCATGACTTGATATCTAAAATGCAGTTAAAAAGGGTATCAGTTGGCTTTGTGTCATCAGGAGACACAGCGATGTACAGCTGTGTGTCATCTGCGTAACTGTGGAAGCTGATGCCGTGCCTCTTGAGGACGTCCCCAAGGGGAAACATGTATAGATTAAAAAGGACTGGACCTAAAATTGACCCTTGGGGCACCCCACACCTAATTTCATGTGTTCTGGAGGATGTATCCATACTTCTTATAGGAGCTGAACCAGTTAAAAACAGTACCAGAGAGGCTCACCAGGTTTCTGAGTCTGTTTAACAAAATGTGGTGCTCTACTGTATCAAAGGCGGCACTTAGATGCAGTAGTACCAAGACTGTGACTTTTTGTGAATCTGCACTGACCCATGAAATAATTGCCAGGAAATTCTTTTTCTTTTAAACTGGAGTGTTTATTGAACCTTCTGACAAATTTAAAAAAAGAAAGAAATTAAATATAAATTTGCATATATGAGTTTTAATCTGAAAAAAAAAAAAAAAAAATCTGCTCCTCCGAGAACCGTCACCTTATCGTGGTGGAGGAGTTTGAGTGCCCTAATGACCCTAGGAGCTATGCTGTCGGGGGCATTTTGCCCCTGGTAGGGTTTCCCGAGGCAGATTGGTTCTGGAAGAAGGGTCAGACAAAGTATGGTTCAAACCACCCTTCATGATGGACAACAGCAAGAATCTGTGTACCCGGCCCGGAGGGTAAGCGGGGCCCCGCCCTGGAGCCAGGCCCGGGGTTGGGGCCCGTGGGCGAGCGCCTGGTGGCCGGGCTTTCACCCATGGGGCCCGGCCGGGCCCAGCCCGAACCGGCTACATGGGCTCGTCCCCCTGCAGGCCCACCACCTGCGGAGG
Organism: Epinephelus cyanopodus; assembly: GCA_026686955.1. NCBI lineage: Eukaryota > Metazoa > Chordata > Actinopteri > Perciformes > Serranidae > Epinephelus > Epinephelus cyanopodus. Next base: position 46,550,168 of record CM048916.1, read on the forward strand.
GATCCGGAAGGGTTCGGTGCAGTGTGGATTGGGCAGCAGACCAAGGCGGGGGCCTTGGCGGTCCAATCCTCGGCTACAGAAGTTGGCTCTTGGGACATGGAATGTCACCTCTCTGGCGGGGAAGGAGCTGGAGCTGGTGGAAGAGGTTGAGCGCTACCGGCTAGATATAGTCGGCCTCACCTCGACACACAGTTCCGACTCTGGAACCCTAGTCCTTGAGAGGGGGTGGACCTTCTCCTTCGCTGGAGTTGCTCCGGGTGAGAGGCGGAGGGCCGGGGTGGGCTTTCTGATAGCCCCCAGACTCTCTGCCTGTACGTTGGGGTTTACCCCAGTAGACGAAAGGGTTGCTTCCCTACGCCTTCGGGTAGGGGGACGGGTCCTGACTGTTGTCTGCGCTTATGCGCCAAACAGCAGCTCAGAGTACCCGCCCTTTTTGGAGTCCCTGGGACGGGTGCTGGACAGTGCCCCAACTGGGGACTCCATTGTTCTGCTGGGGGACTTCAACGCTCACGTGGGCAATGACAGCGGGACCTGGAGGGGCGTGATTGGGAGGAACGGCCTGCCCGATCTGAACCCGAGTGGTGTTCAGTTATTGGACTTCTGTGCGGGTCGCAGTTTGGCCATAACTAACACCATGTTCAAACATAAGGATGTCCATCGGTGCACGTGGCACCAGGACAGCCTAGGTCGCAGGTCAATGATTGACTTTGTAGTCGTATCATTTGACCTGCGACCATATGTTCTGGACACTCGGGTGAAGAGAGGAGCAGAGCTGTCAACTGATCACCACTTGGTGGTGAGTTGGATGAGATGGTGGGGGAAGACGCCGCGCAAACCTGGCAGGCCCAAACGAGCAGTGAGGGTCTGCTGGGAACGCCTGGCGGAAGAACCTGTCCAGATGATCTTCAATTCCCACCTCCTTCAACCGCGTCCTGAGGGCAGAAGGGGACATTGAGTCTGAATAGGCCTTGTTCCGCTCTGCCATTGTCGAGGCGGCGGCTGCAAGCTGTGGCCGCAAGGCTGCTGGTGGCAGTCGTGGCTTCAGGCTGAAGAAGTAGGCCTACAGGGCATGGATGGCCTGTGGGTCTCCGGAAGCAGCTGGCGGGTACCCGCAGGCCAAGCGGAGCACAGCGGCGGCAGTCGCGGAGGCAAAAACTCGGGTGTGGGAGGAGTTCAGTGAGGCCATGGAGGAAGACTATCGATCGGCTCCAAAGAGGTTCTGGCAAACCGTCCGGCGCCGCGGGGGGGGGGAGGCAGCAACTAGCTTACACTGCTGCTGACGTCAACTGGGGACATTGTCGGGCGGTGGAAGGAATACTTTGAGGAGCTCCTCAATCCCACCAGCACGTATTCCAGTGAGGAAACAGAGACGGGGGTATCGGGGGCGGGTCGTCCAATTTCTGGGGCAGAAGTTGCCGAGGTAGTGAAACAACTCCGGGGCAGCGGAGCCCCGGGGGTGGATGCGATTCGTCCTGGATATCTCAAGGCTCTGGATGTTGCAGAGGCGTGTCAACCAGGACAGCCCTACAACATTGCGTGGACATCGGGGGCAGTGCCTCTGGAGTGGCAGACCGGGGTGGTGGTCAACATCTTCAAGAAAGGGGACCAGAGGGTGTGTTCCAACTATAGGGGGATCACACTCCTCAGCCTACCCGGTAAGGTCTACTCCAGGGGGCTGGAGAAGAGGAGGAGCAATGTGGTTTTCGTCCCGGACGCGGAACCGTGGACCAGCTCTTTACCCTCGCCAGGGTGCTGGAGGGGGCATGGGAGTTTGCCCAACCGGTCCACATGTGTTTTGTGGATTTGGAGAAGGCTTACGACCGTGTCCCCAGGGGCATCCTGTGGGGGGTGCTCCGGGAGTATGGGGTTGGTGGCCCCTTGCTAAGGGCCATCTAGTCCCTGTACCGAAGGAGCACGAGTTTGGTTCGCGTGGCCGGCAATAAGTCGGACTGGTTCCTGGTGAGGGTTGGACTCTGCCAAGGCTGCCCCTTGTCACCGGTTCTGTTCATAACTTTTATGGACAGAATTTCTAGGCGCAGCCGAGTGGTGGAGGGTGTCAGGTTCGGTGACGGGAAGGTCTTGTCCCTGCTTTTTGCGGATGATGTGGTCCTCCTGGCTCCATCGAACAGTGACCTCCAGCTCTTGCTGGGACGGTTCGCAGCCATGTGTGAAGCGGCTGGGATGAGAATCAGCACCTCCAAGTCTGAGGCCATGGTCCTCAGCCGGAAAAGGGTGGATTGCCCTCTCCGGGTCGGGGGGGAGGTCCTTCCTCAGGTGGAGGAGTTTAAGTATCTCGGGGTCTTGTTCACGAGTGAGGGTAGGATGGAGTGGGAGATTGACAGGCGGATTGGGGCGGCGTCAGCAGTGATGCAGGCGCTTAACCGGTCCGTTGTGGTGAAGAGGGAGCTTAGCCAAAAAGCGATTTACCGGTCGATCTACGTTCCAATCCTCACCTATAGCCACGAGCTCTGGGTAGTGACCGAAAGAATGAGATCATGAGTACAAGCAGCCGAAATGAGTTTCTTCCACAGGGTGGCTGGGCTCAGCCTTAGAGATAGGATGAGGAGCTTGGACATCCGAGAGGGACTCGGAGTAGAGCCGCTACTCCTCCACATCGAGAGGAGCCAGTTGAGGTGGTTCAAGCATCTAGTAAGGATGCCACCCGGACGCCTCCCTTGGGAGGTGTTTCGGGCATGTCCAACCGGGAGGAGACCTCGGGGCCGCCCCAGGACATGCTGGAGGGATTACATCGCCCAGCTGGCCTGGGAACGCCTTGGGGTTCCCTCGGAAGAGCTGACGGAAGTGGCTGGGGAGAGGGCTGTCTGGGCTTCTTTGCTGAGGCTGCTGCCCCCGCGACCTGGACCCGGATAAGCGGCGGACGACGACGACGGCAACGACGAGTTTTAATCTGTATCATTTTTGCTATATCAGGCATTTTTGTGCAAATTATTGCTCACTGTTTGTTTATCTTAAACAAACAAAAACGTACTAAACACAACATTTTTAACCCATTAAAGTCTGACTTTCCTTTAAAAAATTTCTCAAGTAAGTTCAAATATACAAAAGAACATTTTTGCCATATTGCACAACAACGTCATACATATTCTGTTTCTGCTGAAATGAACCTATCATGCAGCAATGACAAACCCACCAGTGGAACCGGCATGGTGGAAGGATAACTTTTCACAACTTTTGGTTCACAACCTCTTGATTTTGCATTGTAGTAGGCCTGAAAACAGTTCCTTGTTCAGACAAAGATGGACCTTACATTTCTCATAGTAGACACGGATGAAGCGATTGCCTGTGCAGTGCTTGCATCTTCGTCGGGTTTCCCATGCTGGGAAAGTATCAATGCCATCCTTTCTTGCATCAAGGGACACACTAGAGGTTGGCCTTTAGCATGGGAGAGGTGGTCCTCCTGCTTCTGGAGAGAATAGTGGTCTGCCACACTTGATTTTTCCCTCTCCTGGGCTTGTGAGAGAGTTGCCAACAGCAGGTTGAAACCTTCGCAGGGGCATGGGTTTCTGCCTGGGCTTCAATTTCTCCTGGGGTCTTCTGTAGATGTTCCTCGAACACCTTGAACCCCCACTTGTGAGGTTTTGTTAGCATGTAGATGCGTAGATGTTTCCCTCAAAAGGCACCATGATTTCTTCAGGAGGTACACAAAGGAACAGTTTGCATAGTTTTTGTAACCATGGCCTGAGTTTTCAAAGTTTATCTTTCTTTGCATAATCAGACACATTAAGGTTGTCCTGAAAGCAAATCAGTGTCAGCAATTTCAGGAATTGATCTTGATACATCACATTACGAACTGCGGAGTGCTTTGTCTCCATCTCCCAATAGGTTCATACATTAGGCATCTGTACTCATCCCATGTGCATGTACATACCCAGTATTTGTTCAATCCCATTAGCAGTTGTGTTCACTGACTTTGCTTCTTTCTGCACACTGTACATGTTTGTTTGTTCTGCAATTTTCTGTAGCATTTCGTCAGTCACAAAATCTTTGTAATGCATGTATGGCTTCCAGTCAAGCCTATCTTCAAGCCTATCTTCCTATTTTCAATTCAATTCAATTCAATTCAATTCAATTTTATTTATAAAGCCCAATATCACAAATACAATTTGCCTCACAGGGCTTTACAGCATACGACAACCCTCTGTCCTTTAGACCCTCACAGCGGATAAGGAAAAACTCCCCCAAAAAAAAAACCTTTACCGGGGAAAAAAAAAAAAAAAAAAAAAAGTCTTCCTCAACACATTCACCAAATTCAACATCTGGAGGTTCAAACGTTTTCGTCTTCCACTGATACTCTTTCCTTTTAACTTTGCCTCTTGCTGACTGCTTTGTTGCTGTGTCCTGTGTTAGTGTTGGCTCCTCGACTTCTGCACTTGTCTGGTCCATGCTTTCATCTTGTAAGTCCTTCTCATCACTACTATCTGAGTTTTTCTCAGTACACATTGCTGTAGGAGTCCATCCCTTATCCTTTTCCCCATCATCACCTTCTTGTAACTGCTCCATGTCACTTGAATTCCCATTCATAATGATTTTCAACACAAATTATTGTGTATTTTTTCTCTGAGTCACAAAAACGACCCCTTAATGTTTGTTATGATTTCCCAAAACTTAGTTAACATTTCTCACCTGTGTGCTGGATGTATGGGCTCCAGCAGATTGACCCAACCGACCGGACGCCATCATTGCAAGTGAAGTGGACACTACGCTGCGTTCACAGTGCCATGTGGAAATCGGACATATTAGCACTTAAAATGTGGCTGTTGAACTGCAAAATCTGGCATAATTTATCACTCTTATACCGCAATTGGTGCTCAGGACTGTCTAAAACAGATTTCTAAATGGAAGTTTGTCACTGGCATCAATCTTAACACTGCCAATTATACCACCAATGAATATGGTGTATATAAGTGTTGAGTCAGAATTTTTTTAGTTCCTACATTCCCTGAAGGCACTGTCACTCATGATTCCACACCCCTCTCAGTTGATGCCACACCCCCCTTGTCACATCAGGGTCAAATGTCTGAAACTGAAAAAAAGTAAAAAAAAAAAAAGTGGAAAAAAATATTTTAAAGTGAAAAAAATAAGATTTGAAGCTGTAAAAAAATAAAATCTGAATCTGAAAAGATAAAACATGCAACTGAAAAAAATAAGACCTCAAATGTTAATATATGGAAGTGAAAAGTGAAAATAAATTATTTATTCAAAAGAATTACCAGGAGACAGCTAAGAAAGCAGTGGAAAAAGGCTACAGAAGAAGAAAGGGAGGGAATTAAGGTGTTGCAAGAGGAGTTGAGAAGCAGGCTAGCAGTTCTTAGAAGGGCAGAGCATCTCAGGAAAAAGAGGAGGAAGAAGGAATATGCTAAGACAGGTTTTTTCAAGGACCCTTTTAAGTTTGTTAAAGGATTGTTCAGCCAGGAAAAGGGAGGGCAGCTTAAAGCAGAAAGGTTAGAGGTTGAAGAATATTTGAGAAACACATATTCAGATTTAGAGAAGAATACGATAGTAGGTTTCCCACCTCATATCCCTCCATTAGGAGGGATAGAGCATGAGATGGATGTCAGGCCACCTAGGTGGAAGAAAGTTCAGGAGGTGGTCAGGTGTGCAAAGGCTTCCTTGGCCCCAGGGCCTAATGGAGTCCCCTACCGGGTTTATAAAAGTGAGCCTGATATCCTTAAATTTTTTTGGAAACAGCTAAGAACAGTTTGGGAAAAACAAATTATACCAAGAGCATGGTGTAGGGCAGGAGGTGTCCTCATTCCTAAGGAGAAGGAGTCTGTGGACCTTAGCCAGTTCCGGAAGATTTCTCTCTTGAATGTGGAGGGGAAGATTTTTTTTCAGTGTAGTTGCGCAGAGGTTAGCTAGCTACTTAGAAAGGAATAGCTTAATTGATATCATGGTGCAGAAGGCAGGAATTCCAGGTTTGGAAGGGTGTTGTTCATGATTGACATTGGCTTAGCTAAAATTCTCCTCTCACCCACCTCCATAGTGGAGAACAGAAGGCAGTTCAGGCCTAAAAGTCTTCAGTCCTCTCACTGCTTCCATAGCCAGCTGCAGCAAAGAAGGTGGCACCTATGCTACCACAGTAGATGATCACATCAGTGCCTTGCACACTCAGGAGGACACAGCAGGTGGAGACCACCTTGGGCATACTTTAAGGCAAGGCAAGGCAAGGCAAGTTTATTTGTAGAGCACAATTCGTACACAAAGTAATTCAAAGTGCTTTACAGAAGAAGAAAATGCATTAAAATCACAATACAAAATAAAAACATAAATAATCATTATAAAATGAACTTTAAAGAGAAGAGTGCAGATAAGATCCTTTCAGTCATATGCACAGTGAAATAGAGCTGTTTTGAGCCTAGATTTGAACATTGTCAGAGTAGAGGCCTGTCTCACATCTTCAGAAAGACTGTTCCAGATTTTAGCTGCATAAAACTGGAACCCTGATTCCCCATGTTTAGTCCTGACTCTGGGCACCAGCAGGAGGCCGGTCCCTGAGGTCCTCAGAGTCCGAGATGGTTCATATGGCACTAACATGTCAAAGATGTACTTTGGTGCTAGGCCGTGGAGGGACTTGTACACAAGCAGAGCTGATTTAAAGTCTATTCTCTGAGCCACAGGAAGCCAGTGTAGAGACCTGAGCACAGGACTAATGTGCTTGTACTTCCTGGTTCTGGTCAGGACCCGAGCAGCAGCATTCTGGATGTACTGCAGCTGTCTTACGGCCCGTTTGGAGAGGCCAGTGAGCAGGCCGTTACAGTAGTCTAACCTACTAGAGACAAATGCATGGATAAGTCTCTCCAACTCAGGTTTAGACACTATACCTTTGATTTTGGCAATGTTTTTTAGATGGTAAAAGGCTGCTGATGTTATTGATTTGATGTGGCTGTTAAAGTTCAAGTCTGAGTCCATTATTACCCCGAGATTTCTAACCTGATTTGTAGGTTTTAGAGAGAGAGACTGGAGGTGACTGCTGACACTTTCTCTTTGTTTCTGTGGACCAAATACGATGACTTCAGTCTTGTCTGAATTTAGCTGGAGAAAGTTGTTTTGCATCCACACACTGACCTGCTGGATGCAGTGACAGAGTGTTAAAACATAAGCACCACATGAACTTCATTATTGCATCATGGAGATATATATGTATATATATATAGATATATATGTATTTATATATGTGTGTGTTTTTTTAACATATTGACATTACCTAACATCAGCATAGCAACATGACAATCACTCCCACCACATGAGGGACATCCTGGCTGGACAGGGACTCCATCAGTGACCAGCTCCACCCAGAATGAGTGAAGGAGCAATATTGCTGGTCATTCCTGCTGCAACATCAAGGGACCAAAAAAGGAATATCTACTTATCTTATCTTATCTTATCTTATCTTATCTTATCTTGTCCTGGCACATTTGTACTTCACAAAGTATGGACCTCACCATGTTATATGTGGGCCACTTTAGGCTCACATCCAGATCACCCGGTGTTAACTGTGCCATATTTCAGCCAAAACTGTCCCAAATATGTTTTAACATAGCTGGGCCACATGTGCTACCTTATATGTGGGCCATTTTAGGCTCACATCCAGATTAGTCGATGCTAACTTGCCAAAGTTTGGCCAAAACTGGCCCAAATATGTTTCAACAAAGTTTGGCGTCGTGTGCTACCTTATATGTTGGCCACTTTAGGCTCACATCCAGATTAGTCGATGCTAACTTGCCATATTTCGGCCAAAACTGGCCCAAATATGTTTCAACAAAGGTGGGCCACATGTGCTGAACCATATGTGGACCAGCCTTGGTTCACTTACAGTATGACCATTGTCTACACTGCCACATATTTGCATTTACTACATGGGCCAGTTTAGGTTCACATCTGTTTTGTCCGGGCCAGAAGAATGCCTACAGTGCTGGATCATTACCTGAAGTGGCCCACATTCGTATGCTATCTGAGTTGGAACTGTAATGCAGGTCTTTACCAACATTCATTTAAAAGACACACACACACACACACACACACACACACACACACACACACACACACACAATTAGGATATACACAAAATCAACCCCAGATTGATTCTCATGAGGTTATGCTTTGTTTTATTAAAGACCACCACTGGGCACAATTGTGTGGATGTGTGCTGGGCCTGCACTGCAGAGATCGATCTAGACAAGTGAGTTTTTGAGGTGTGGTTGATTTTGGAAATGCATGTGTTTATACATGTATGTATGTATATATATATATATATATATATATATATTATATATATATACATGTATATTTTGTTTTTTGTTTTTTTGATTGTGTATGTGTTTGTGTGTGTGTGCTGATGATTGTACTGTTTAAAGCCTCTTGGAGCTCCTGGCCATGCCATTTCTGCCGGGAAAAGTAGCCCTTCATGAATAATGTTGAATACAGACTGTGACAAAACCTTGAGGTAACCAAACAAACATCATGCCCCAGAGAATACTGAAGATCAAACACCACACTGACACACTGACGCTGTGTGTGTGTGTGTGTGTGTGTGTGTGTGTGTGTGTGTGTGTCTGTGTGGTTACCCATATTAAGTGACTTTACCACAGCTACTGAGCATGCTCATGCCCCCAGAGAAAGAATAAAGAATAAAACTAGCACGACACCTTAACGTTTGCATGAGTGTGCCTATGTGTGTGTGTCTGTGTGTGCATGTTTGTGTGTCTATCCAAATCAATCCACCACAGCACAGCTGTATTTGGGCTGAAACAACAGGAAATAAGAAGCAGGGTACTGGTCTTTGAACTGGTACAATACTTAAACCTCATACAAACCAACAAACCAGCCTGTCATCAATAATGTATTAAACCCATTCATCCAAAGCATTATGTTTCTCAGTACTTTAACAGTTCAGTGGGAGTACAGCAGTGTACTGCTCACAAAATGATGGCTCTGCTGGGTAAAGGAATTTTATATTGGACAGTCAAAGTATAATATTGATAATGACGGTGCTTTGTTTTGTGCTGTGTTGCTAAGTTCACTTCAGTTTTATTCTGCTCTATTATATCTTTCATATTGTTGGTTGTTTTGATGACTTAATATTTGTGGTTTGTATGAGCTGTATAACTCACACTCACAGTAAAAATTAAGTTGTCTAAATTTAAAGATGCTGTATTAAAGAAGAGAATCACTTTCAAGACTGTGGTAGATTTTTACATTGGAGATGTTAACTACTGCTGTTGAAAAGCTAGTAAACTTTTTTTTAACATAATAACACTGCATTATAATATGAACAAGCCATTATGAATTGCTCTTCAGCATGATGTCACAACTGGAAAACGATTCTGAGTCACTAGTACTTAAACACACACAGGCTACAGTCACTCACATTAGGCTGGGTTATCCGTTCTTTAATTACAAATCCAGTGGAGGTAAAGTCTCTTTCACTGGCTGCACTCAATGCCAGGATGGTAAAAACTGTCCGTGCAATCACTGCCAGGTTAGGAAACATTTTATCATGCTCCTTCCACCACCATAAAATCTCAAAAGGATCCTCCTTTGGTGTCTTGGATTTGATGTAGGCTCAACATAGACTAACACCTAATCATCCTTAAACTTTGCCATCACTCTGAATTTAAAGCAGGAAAAGGGGAACATCACAGTAAAGTGGAAGTTAGTCCTTCCATCTGTGAAAATGCTGTTATCATCCAGGGACTCACATTTAAATGCATGCATTTAAATGCATATAATCTAGGATCAAGGATTTTGTTTGTCATTGTGGATCACAATGAAACACACAAAAACACAGTGTTAGGACAACACAACCATATAAATACTAAAATTGCAGAGATTACCTAGCTGCTCCGTACATGCGCACCGCGTGTTGCAGCCAGAGACAAAGGCTAATGCTGGGATGTATTTTTACTCATGGAAATTTTATTTTGTACTTAAAATAAACCAGCAGATTCTAAAATCTGCCTACACATTGTCTCTGCATCTTCCTGCTAAAACAGCAGGTAGAGTGGGTAACAACAACGACCAAAAATCAAGAATAGTTACTATACTTTAATAGTCTCTCACAGGCACTACCTGCTGGCAAAAACTGTTCAGTGAATTAACAAACACACATCTGGGATATAGGTAAAGATCAAGATCACACATCCAATAGTGAAAATTCAGGGTGCTGGATCAAAAAAGTATATACATGAAAAATAAAGGGATGATCCGCACACCAATTGGAGCTCCCATAGAAAAATGTTTTCAATCATAGTGTGACGTTTCGAGCCAGCAGCTGGCTCACTGTTTCATCTCTTTATTTTTTACATTTGGGACATAAACATTGACTGTAAATATAGATATAAGATTAAAAATTCCAAATTTTATTAAACTAATGATAGTCACTAATCATCTAAACATAGGTAACTTTGGGGCACATCAATACCTGTCACACACCTCTCTGGTGAGGAGTTTTGTTTTCTTTTCTAAGACTACATTGAACTGTTATCTCACAGAATACACAAGTGTGTATCAAGGTTAAATAAAAGTCATCATATTGATTTTTCTTCTCTTGTCTTTATTTGCAGAGTTGGTATTGGGGTAATCCAAAAGTAATGGAAAGTAATCATATTAGGTAACTTTATTCTTGTGATACTTAGATTAGGTTACTAATGACTTTTTGTAACAGGTAATTAGTCATTCCTGTTTCTCCTGGCAATAGACTGGATCTTGAGACAATCACCTGCAGGAAGAGAAATGGGATGGACATTGTGGGAGCTGCTGGATGACCCTGACTTCACAGACGACATTGCTCTCCTTTCACACATACAAATAGAAATGCAGGAGAAGACAAACAGAATTTCACAAGCTCTGTCAAAACTTGGTATGACACCCAACCAGAAAAGACACAGGTCATGAAGATCTACTCTAAAACCAGCTACTCCAACATCATAAACAACAAGGCTCTAGAGGAGGTGGAACATTTCACATACTTTGGCAGTACTGTGGGCACTGGAAGAGGGACAGAGGCTGACCTAAAGAGCAGGATCAGTAAAGCTAGGGTGGTGTTTAACATGCTCAGGAAAATCTGGAGCTCAAAACACATCAATCAACACCAAAATACGCATTTTTAATTCCATTATGAAACAGGTGTTGCTGTATGGATCAGAGACACGAAGAACAACATAACACACAACAAACAGGCTGCAAACTTTCATGAACACCTGCCTCAGGAGAGTACTTAACATCTGACGGGGAGACAAAGTAAGTAATGCAGACCTGTGGAACAGAACAAACTGGGATCCCATTGACTAACATATTCTAAGGAGAAAGTGAAGTTGGATTGGATACACCCTCAGGAAATCTGCCACAAACACTAACCCAATGAGCCCTGAAATGGAACCCGCAAGTAACTCAGTGGTGGATCTAGGATTTTTCTAAGGGGCCATGAAGGGGCCACATTTCTCATGGAGCAGCCAAGTATTTGTCCAACATGCATGCACAGTCACATTTATGATAAGGTATATATATATATATACATATATATAACCTTTTTCAAACACTTTAATTAAAAAAGTGTAGACAGTAAAACTCATTTTCAATTTTACATTTACACATTCTCTGTACCAGGAGTCATTGAATGCCCTTTTCCGGTTTCCATGCTGCATCTTGGGGAAGAGCTTGGACAGGCTGCACAGGACCCCCTGCTCTAGACTGGGAAATGTCTGGAGAGAAGCAAATTAAAAAAAAAAGTTGAAGTTACTTAATTGTTAATGCCCCTTAACTTTCAAAAGCTGGCATTCAGAAATGGTAAATGATTGTTAATGAGTGCATAGTTTACTGAAATTTACAGAAGATTTACAGAGTGAAAATATGAGCATACCATCAGGTCCTACTGGAGCAGAATAACTCTTTGACTGCTGCAAAGAACCCTGTGCACTGCACTGGAAGATATCTGAAAGCAGCAAATGAAAAATTACATCAGCAAAACATAAGTCTACTCTCACAATGACATGCACAAGCAGTTAATTACCTTCCCAGATCCTTACCATCACATCCTGCCGGAGTAGCACTGTTTGGTGGTTCTGCAGACTGTAGGTAAATGTCACCTGCAACAATGTCACTCTCGTCGTTGTCCAAGTTTGTAGCTAAAACACAAATACGTGTGTCACAATCTCCAAGCTTGTATGCATCTGAAACCATGTTGTCTAACCATCAAACCACAACTATTTAATTAAAAATTAAGAAAAAGACTTGAAACCTTGAAATATCAAACTGAGCTCTGGTAGAGGTGAGGTGCAAAAATTCAAGTATGCGGGATACTGAAATTATCATTCACTCAGCAGTGTCCAAAATTTTTCACTAAACTTATATGAAATTGTAAATCCTATTTATTTATTGGAATACAATTTCATGACTAAACACAACATGGGATTACACAATGTGCAAGTAGTCTAATCTTCAGTGAGACAGATCCAGCTATAGATGAATGTCAAGGCAATGCCTACATTCATACAAACTTTGCTGGCGTCAAGTAAGGTGGATCTGCACTTTGATTCACTGTTCCTTAATTTAGGATACATTCACTTACTGTTTTCACTGTTTTTATTCACAATAGTGATAAACAGAAGTAAAATATAGAGTGCCCATTAACCAAAATGTGGTGAAGATTCTCACAATAACCCTTCATTACAATTACTAGTAAACTGGTACAAACAAGTGTGTTATGAGTTTAACATTCAAGTTCAACCAGCTAATTGCTAAAGTTACCGCTCAAACAGAAAATCTACAAACATTTAGCGCCAATGTCAATTCAATCAATTTCAATCAATTTTATTTTTAAGCCCAATATCACAAATCACAGTTTGCCTCACAGGTTTTACAGCATATGACATCCCTCTGTCCTTAGGACCCTCACAGCAGATAAGGAAAAACTCCCCCCAAAAAACCCTTTAATGGGGGAAAAAAAACGGTAGAAACCTCAGGAGGAGCAACTGAGGAGGGATCCCTCTACCAGGACAGACAGATGTGCAATAGATGTCGTACAGAACAGATCAACATGATAAATTAACAATAATCTGTATGTCAGAGACAGAGAGAGATGCAGGACAGACGGTAATGACAGTTGCTTACAACAACCTTAATGAAGAGATGATTCCACAGGAGAGGAGCCTGATAGCTGAAGGCTCTGGCTCCTACTTTTGGAGACTTTAGGGACCACGAGTAACCCTGCATTCTCAGAGCGCAGTGTTATGGTGGGATAATATGGCACTATGAGCTTTCTGAGATATGACAGAGCTTGACCATTTAGAGCTTTATAAGTTAACAGTAGGATTTTAAATTCAATTCTGGATTTTACAGGGAGCCAGTGCAGAGAAGCTAAAATAGGAGAAATATGATCTCGTTTCTTAGTTCCTGTTAGTACACGTGCCGCTGCATTCTGAATTAGCTGGAGAGTTTTTAAGGACTTACTAGAGCTACCTGATAATAGAGCAGTGGCGGTTGCTGATCTTTCAAACAGGGGAAGCTCACTTTAAGTTCATATCATAAAAGTTGTCATATTGTAGCGAGGCAGTAACTTATAAAAGGAGCATTTAATTGAAGCTGTTTTTCAACCACACATGCCATAGAACCACAGCAACACACACCTCAAAGATTTTCAGATGGGTGAAAAGAACTGTTACTTTTCCCCACCCTTTGCACCAAATCAATCTGTTGATCTGCCCTGCTGTTTAACTCTAAATTCAAATTGTCTGCCATTATGTGCAGCTTGCTAGCTCGCTCGCTAGCTGGGGCTGGTAGTGTGACCGCCTGTGAGTGCTTTGGGATGGTGGAGGGCTGACAGCAGCACCCGCTGCTCGTTGGGGACAGTAACTGCAGAGCGACAGAAGTCAGAGTCTCCAAACATGAGTTGTTTGGGGCCAAGAACAATAACTTCAGTTTTGCCTGAATTTAACATCAGGAAGTTGGTGCTCATCCAGGTTTGTAATGTCTTTAAGGCAATTATGAAGTGTTGTTAATTGATTACTTTCTTCTGGCTTCATCAATAAATACAACTGTGTATCATTCGCATAACAATGGAAATTTACAGAGTGATTTCTAAAGATGTTACCCAAGGATGCATATATAGATGAATAGGACTGTTCACGTTCATAATGAATCATCTGTACGTGCTAAAGTTTGTTTTGGAGTTCCACAAGTTTCTGTGCTTGGACCAAAGTATTTTGTCTGAAGCAGTCAGAAGGTCATTTGTAATTTTAACTAGTGCTGTCTCATTTAGAGTGAGACAGCACTAGTTAAAATTTAGATTTAGATTTAGAGTGCTATGATGCACTCTAAATCTTGACTGAAATTCCTCAAATAAATTATTATCATGGAGAAAATCACACAGCTGGTCTGCGACTACTTTCTCAAGGATCTTTGAAAGAAAGGGAAGATTAGATATTGGTCTATAGTTGGCTGACACCTCTGGATCCAGGGTGGGCTTTTTTAGGAGAGGTTTAATTACAGCTCCCTTAAAAGACTGTGGTACATAGCCTGTCAATAAGGATATATTGATCACATCTAATATAATGAGTGTTAACTAAAGGTAAGACTTCCTTGAGTAGCCTAGTTGGGATGGGGTCTAAGAGACACATTGATGATTTAGATGAAGAAATCACTGCAGTCAATTCTTGAAGAGAAATCTGGGAGAAGCAATCTAAATATGTATTAGGTCTTACAGCTGTTTTTGAGGGCAGATAGGTACTATCTGAGGACAGGAGGTCATGAATTTTGCCTCTAACAGTTGTCATTAAAAAAGCTCAGAAAATCATTACTGCTAAGGGCTAAAGGAATACAAGGCTCAATAGCGCTGTGACTCTCAGTCAGCCTGGCTACAGTGCTGCAAAGAAACCTGGGGTTATTCTTGTTTTCTTCAATTAATGCTGAGTAATAGTTTGCTCTGGCATTGCGGAGGTCCCTCTTATACATTTTGAGACTGTCTGTCCGATTAAACAAGATTCTTCCAGTTCAGTTAATTGCTAATTCCTTTCACATTTTTGCAATATTTGTTTTAACTTACAGGTTTGAGAGTTATACCAAGGAGCGAACTTTCTTTGCTTTGTTAACTTCTTTTTAAGAGGAGCTACAGAGTCGAGTGTTGTTCGCAGCGAGCCTACGGCGCTATCGACGAGATGATCACCAGATACCTCTGTTACTGAAGGACATGGTATTAAATTTAACGACGGAGTAATCATTTCCTTAAATTTTGCGACAGCACTATCTGATAAACATCTAGTATAGTAATTGTTGCTGAGTGGTGTGTAATTGAGTAAAAAGAAATCAAAAGTAATCAAATAATGATCCGATAGTGAGGGATTCTGTGGAAAGACTGTTAGGTTATCAATTTCAATTCCATACGTCAGAACTAGATCGAGGGTATGATTAAAACAGTGAGTGGGTATTCATGTACACCCTGACTGAAGCCAATGGAGTCTAATGAGATAAACGCAGTAGCCAGGGAGTCATTATCAACGTCGACATGAATGTTAAAACCGTCTACAATAATAACTTTATCTGATTTAAGAACTAAACTGGATAAAAACTCTGAGAATTCAGATACAAATTCAGAATACGGGCCTGGAGCACGGTCCACTATAACGAATAAAAGTGGCTGCAAGGTTTCCCAGGCCGGATGTAAAAGACTAAGAACAAGACTTTCAAATAAATTATAATCTAGTTTAGGTTTAGGGCTGATTAGCAGACTAGAGTTAAAAAATGGCTGCAACTCCCCCTCCTCGGCCAATTGGGATTTAACAGTATGACAACTACTTAACTTCTGTGCCATCTCATAACAACAGCAGACATATCATACATTACAGAGTTACTGTTGTTGCTGTGCCTATATGATGTCTCACCTGGTGAAGAGGGATTGGAACTGCTCTTGACCGTGATCAGCTTCTGGTCGACCGTCCTCTGTCGCTCTCTCCCTGTCTCCCTCTCTTTCCTTGCTCTCTCCCTGCTCATTTTCAGCGACTGGTAGACAGGTTCTTTTGGCCAAAAACCTGAATTGCTATCAAACATTATGGTCAATTTTAACACAAAAATGCAAATTACAAAGAAGTAACTTACATTGATTAGCAGCACATGTCTTGGCGAAAGCTAAAGCTAACTAATATCTTACTGCTGCATCTTAATTTAATATTTGTCAGACATGAGCAGAGTGACAGCAGCAATTAATGTTCTTTCAAACATTAAAGACAACCATGGGGACTTGCCAGCAATCTCTACAAAACATTGTCTGCCATCGAACGGTTGTCCGTGTCGTCTCCAGCCCACCTATCGCTGAGGTATCATTGGTGAACCTGAGCTCATTCAAATTATCGTATTCATCTGTCAGCTTTATTGACGGTGGACCTGCCTATTTGGCACACTAGTGCCACCAATTATTGGGGACGGGTTGCAGTGTCTGTCAGCTCAGCTGCCTGTTCCATGTGGAGACTGGAGACTGACCTCTGGTGGTGTGGGACATGGACTACATATAGTGAGTTTAAGGTCTAAATTAGGCTTGGGCAGTATCATTTATTTATTTATTTATTTATTTTTTTCTCTCTCTCGCCTCTCGACGAAGGCGGTCGCATTCTTCTCCCTCTCCTCTCCCTTATCTTCCCTGCTTTGCTTCTCTCGTCTTGTCTAGTCTTCACTGTCTATACTTGAAGAGACTCTCTCCGCACTGCTCTCCAAACCAAATCATGGAATTGATCAACTGGTCTCTCAACGCAATTGACAACATCTTCTCGACGAGAAGCCTGGGTTCGGGGGAACCACACTGCCCTGCCGGAACGTTCGCGGCTGGCTACACGATGGATGCGTGGGAGAGGTGGCGGGTCGTGTGCCTGGCGGTTCTTTCTGTGGAGGACATTGAAGACATCTACCTATTCGGAACCATGATTACAGGTCTTTTGCTGATGGGATTAGGCACTGCCCTGGTTTATCGAAAAATTCAGAAAACGGTGACAGCTGTCCAAAGCCCCATAACGCTGCCCGACATGATTAACGCGGTGGGCAGAGCTGTCAGCACTCAGACTGTGGCTGTGAACCACAACATGGATAACATCATGGAGAAGCTTTCGGCTTTGCAAAGGCAAATGGATCGATTCGGAGACCAAAATGGACAAACAGAGTAGTTGTGTAAATTGGAATGCGACTACTCGCCCCAAGCCTAAACAACTTCAATCTTATCTGTTTTCGGCCTCCCCAACCGGCACTGGCCTCGGCCAAGGCCGCTGCTGGAACAAACTTCCCCTGGAGAACATTGTAGTGAGACGCTCTTGCATTCCTTCCCCCCTTCATGGACACCTGCTGATTGTTGACTCTGTCTGGGACCCAATCAAGGTTGTCTCCATGGCAACTTGCTGTGTTATCGCTATGACATCCTGCGGACTGAGGCACCAAGATTGTGATGCCAGGCGAAGCGACTCTCCAGGCCTACACACACACGAACATATATACAGATATGCAACTCACCTCCCTATCCCCCACCCCACGCCTTCGCAGCTTTTACCCCCGGTGCGACAAGCGGGTCTGTGACCAGTGCCGGTGATGGCTGCAGGACCGGATGGCTGCTTGCCTGTACTGGGTCACCTCAAACCCCCCCCCCCCCCCCCCCCCATGTTGCAAGTCCTGAGTTTCTCATGTTGTAAAGAGTATTTACATGTGCTTATGTTGCTAAGGTGTTTTTTTCTGTTCCCACACTGTACTCCCCACAGGAGCATAGTCTGGGGGTTGTTTTTTTTCTCCTACCCTATCCTCATGTTATTCTTATTGTGTAATTCTTTTATCCTCTGTCTTCCTGTCCTGTCTACCCCAATGTCATATTGTATGTTATGCTGTATGTACGGACGGGTCGATGGCTAATTTCGCTTGTACTTGTACTTGTACTTGTAATAGTGACAATAAAGGCTTATCCTATCCTATCCTATCCTATCATGGTATTCCGTTATAATAGGGGATTTAAAAATCCTGACGGTACGCTTTTCAATAGGTGGTCTTCTCTCTATTAAAGTTATTGGGAAAATATTTGCTGAGGTAATAAATCAAGACAGAGGTAGAGGCATTTTGTCATAGACTTATGTGAAATCAGACATCT
Source organism: Epinephelus cyanopodus (assembly GCA_026686955.1). Classification (NCBI taxonomy): domain Eukaryota; kingdom Metazoa; phylum Chordata; class Actinopteri; order Perciformes; family Serranidae; genus Epinephelus; species Epinephelus cyanopodus. Next base: position 46,568,292 of record CM048916.1, read on the forward strand.
CTCTCAACCAGTGAAGTCACCGCCTGCTGACCATCAGAAAGAATGCAGATTTAAGGCACTTCAACACTAGCTTCACTTTTTAGACCTGGAGACAGTGGTGTAGTCGAAGTTGATGAGGTGGATGTACTCGGTAGATGGGTAGCTTCCTGAGGAGAAAGGGTTTACTCTACCATGTATTCCAATGGCTTTTTGTCTGAAAAACATTCTGTGTACATCTGCGTAAACCCTCCTCTACACCATTGTCCAGAAATAACCCCCTGGTTGTACCATCCAACACAAGTCAGGGGGTGGGAACTGAGTAGACACGCATTCTAGTTGTGGTTGAAGCATTTACATTTTTCTTTACCTAAAAAAAGGGCTGTGTCATCTGAGATTTGCTCAGAACAGCCAGGAAACTGACAGTCTTGTGATTGCATTATGTTTATGATTAAAGATAATTAGATTTCTTGAGACTGATTGTGAGATTTTACAGTGCAGTTGAGCATCTCCAAATGTCTAATGTCTAAGTTTTAAGCAAATCCCTTTCAGTAGGTATTTGCTTGCATACTGACTATAACCAATGGATTGGGATGTGTGTCAGCTCCTTTTATGCTGAGTGCTGGAGTATTTTCACCGTGCCCTTTTCAGCAGCACTGAGTTGGAGATAGACTGTCGCCAGTGGCTAGTCTTACCAAGGTGCGTGAACTCAGATTTGCCCTTTTCAATTTCTGTTTCCTCTATAGCTAGAGAATGATGCTGTATGCATTTTCTTTTATGGAGCACAATCTCAGAGTAGTGCAGTCTCAGAGTGATATTTCTCTCTTCTCGTCCTCCCCCCTCCTGATTCTCTATGTTCATTCCACCTCCTCTCTTATGATTCCATTTTGTTTTCTGTCATCTACCTTAATGTCTTTTGTGTCTTGTACTTTAATTGCCTCAGTGTATGCATGAAGCACATTAGGGTGAATTACATTTAGCGCAAGCAATGAATCTGACAGGTTTCATTACATAACTACATAATTTTTAATGCTTGTCCAATTCCAAGAGTGATTACATCAACTAATATACACAAATAATATGTAAGTTTCATTTTAACACTGAGATTGTCAGTTCTTGATTTTCGCGCAAATAACTATTTTAACTGACAGCTGGAGTTACATTCTTAATGGAAGACATGTCAATTTAAAATAACACTTTTCATCTCTTAATTATGTCCTAATTCTGCTAAGCCCTTCGCGTGTGCCTGCTCTGCTCCTCTCTTTCTCTCTCTGACTCCACAGTCTCTTCTCATAACAGTTTCCTTTCCTCCATCATCCATCTCACTCTGTTTTGCCCCCTCCCTCCTCCCTGTTCATCTCAGAGGCATATCAGAAATGACACTGGACAAGTCCTTGCTGCTTTATTAATCCTTTAAGCTTCTGAAGGAAGGCACAAATGCAACTACTCCTATTCAAACCAATGGCACTAACTCCCAATTGCCGAATCTGCGGCCTGCTTAAATGTGTTTCGTGTTTACATACTCAGCCCTTAAAAATGCACACTTACAAACACATACACACATGCACACTGTGCACACACAGTGTTGAAATGCCTTGGCTCCCTATGGCCAGGGCTCTGCTAACCAGCCTGCTGCAGGAACAATTCATGGGCTGCTCAGTGAAATGGAACTCTAACCCATGGGCCTGTGGAACAGCCCTGGTCATAAACTATCCCACACACACACACTCATGTGGCTATCCCCCCAACACACACACTCACTCATTGTCTTCACCCAGACCATAAAATCATTGTGACAGATGAAGGCAGGGAACAGTGTTTTTGTGCTGTTTTTTGCCCGTCACAGATTTCCATTACAAAGTCTTGCCATGAGTCTGGGAGAGCGAGGGCCTATTGAAAAAAGGACAGGCTACAAAATGCTGCTACTCAGAGCCCATCAATGTTGTGTTTTCCCTGCTGAATGGCTTGTCAGTGTAGGGTGGAAATGGGCTTTGTGTGAGAGGTAGGACTGAGCTGTGTTGGGCCAGACAATGGGTGGAGAGCTGATGTCAACTCCACAGAGTGCATTCAGGGTTCATCATGTGGTGTGTTGTAAAGCCTCTGAAAAAAAAATTCCTTTCATCTATTCCCACGCTCTTCTCTCCTTCTTTTCTTCAGACATTCCAGCTTTGTTCAGCATTTCCCTTCAATCATTTTTTTTTTGTGGTTATGCTTCTTTTCTTTACTTGCATAATTGAGGAGAATGCAGTGCTGTATATACATTAGTGTTATTCTGCAAATTGTGAGTGCAAATGCAGTAACTATCTGGCAATTTTTAACTCCTGAATGGCAGGATTATATAAAGGCTGCCTTAACAGTCACACAGTTGCTGATTTATCAGTGGATTTGATAGAAGGCGAGCAGGCTTAGGAGAAAATAAATCATATTCCTGAGTTTGAATGAAAACAAAATATCAGCAGAGCAGAGGGACAGTGGGACAATAAAACACCACCAAACCCCTGCATGTTTTACATATTGTGTGGTGGTATGCACTGGTACATTCAGAGACACTGCTTTCACCAGAAAAATACACACATAAACACTGGCCCACTAGAAGGCTAACCCCCCCCCCCCTTCTTGACGAGCCATTTTATGGACATGCAAATAATGAGGTTTTTATTGCAACATGTGAAAGCAACCTGGTTTCAGTCCGAAGTCTTTGAATACTCGTGCTTGATCAGTGACTTCTGGCGTCAGACACCAACAAAACGACTTTCACGTCGGCATGATACATGGAATAATACATGGCATGACACATGGCCGTGCGTCAGGGGGAAATGTGGCTGGACAACAATGTAAGTTGAAGGGGCAGAAGTCCGAGGAGGGTGCGTTGGATACGCAGCGTCAGGGGGAAATGCTGCGGGACAACGAAAGCAGCAGGAGTCTGAGTAGGGGTGGTGGATGGGTCCAACAACAACCCATTTTCACCTGGGAGGCTGGTCTTCACTTCCTATATGAATGTAAATCCAAACCGTGTTATTTTTTTCCTAAACCCAATCACAATCTCGTGCATGTGTTGGCTGAACGTAACCACGTGTTTGTGGTTGAAGATTTGCAGTGTTGTACCTACGTAGTGCGTTTATTTTGAAAGAGACTGTATGTAAACTGTACATTTCCTGTGAAAACAAAAGTGCATTTTACAGGCTAAAGTCGACACAGTGTCCAAGAATGTCAACAACCAATGCACCCAGGGTACCTTGCACATCATATGTCGATATGAAAAGTCCATGACCAAATGTCGATATGTGGTGAGGTCAGAGTGAGAATGTGTTGGTGGAGGTGGCATGCTTTTGTTTTACCACAGCCTAGCATCTTAATCCAGCTGGTGTTCAGTGTGTTAAAGAATAAGATGTAAGGGGCTGCATTGATGTGACGTTTGTTCAGGTTCTGGTGAGGGTTAACTGGTTGATATTCACTGTTGAATATGCATCACTAAATAACAATATCATGATGCTAAAACAAAGGGTTCGGATATTTTGCTGGATCCTGCCAACCCAGCTAGCACCTGAGGACTGTATGACCTCAGAAAGCCAGAGATTCTTATTACAAATAGGTGAAGGTACTGCCTGATTTGCGCATCAGACACAAATAAGAAAAGACATCCTTTCATGACGGCATGATACGCCACCGGGCGGTGTCAATTTATAATGTTTCACTTTGAAACAGTCAACAACATAATTTAAGGAGTTGGAAAGTCCCTATAGGGTGGGTGGGAGGTGACATGGACTTTAATCCAGAAGCCCAGAGTTTTCACTTCCCATCGTTAACTTCTCATATGAATGTAGAGCCAAACCATATTTTTTTTTCTAAATTTAACCACCAGCTTTTGTTGCACAAGACAATAAATGTAAATACTGTATTGTACAGTATTTTACCAACATTGTAAGTTTATTTTTATTTTTTTCATTTTGAAAGTGTATTATGAAAAGACACAATTCATGATAGAATAGAATACAAAGGAATAAATAAAATAAAAAATAAAATAAAATAGAATAGAAAGAAAAGGAAAGAAAAGAAAAAGAATGGAATGGAACAGAAAGAAATAGAATAGGTCAAGGGCTTTTCTAGTTTTACATGGTGCACAATAATAATAATAATAATAATTATTATTATTATTATATTAACAATAATAATAATACATTTTAATCACACTGTCTTTTTATAATTTTATTTTAGACACCACAAGTAAGTAATCTGAGACACCAATACCCGGGTTAATTGTAAACTCTGATTTACCCATATCACTCTTCTTTCGTAATCTGCAACATGCTAGTCTGGAGGTTTAAATTTGTGTCATCTCACAGAGTTGGTGATTAAAACTAAACTTTCATCTCATCCAGAGAAAACTGATGTGAGTTCAGACTGTCTACTTATAGCACAGCTACACTCACAGATAACTGAGCCTCCTACCTGTCTGTCAAACAGCACTACCCATTAACCTTCCTGAGACAGTCTGGACGGAATCGAGTCCTGCAAGGATCAGCTGTGAAGTCTGACAGTTGGTGGCCGCTTGCTTTGCTGCCATTCAGCAGCTAGTGAAACATCCTGGTGCAGACTATTAACTAATTAATTTGAAAATAATTACAAGCATGGCCATTTTCAGTATCCGATAGTCCACTACTAACATTTTCTTCGTGTCTTGTCTCATCAACAAAAAATTATACATACATTTCATCTTAATTTTTATTATCGAGATCTAATTTTAGCTCGTCATTGTCTCATTTTCATCATGGCAAAAGGACCTTTACGAAAACTTTTAGTTATAGTTTAAATCAAGGAATAAACACTGGGAGCAGATTAATTTGGACATATAGTTGGGTTTAAAAATGGATAGTGAGGTTTGTGTCTTGTGTCCTGCAAACAGTCAATATTGGTTTTCTTTTGACAAAAAGATGATTTTCCCCTAACCTAATCAAGTACCTAAGCTAAACCAAGCTTTTAATTGTAGTTGTGGCACAAAATGCTTTTATCATGAGTCATTTTAGAAAGGACTGACAAACAACCGATTTTGTCTTTAGGTATGAGGACATTCATGAGCAGTCCAGGAAAAAAAGAAAAAGAAAAAAAACTTTCTGTGCAAACTGTGGCACATCAGGTTAAGGTCTTGAACAGAGTGCAGATGAGAAGGGCACAAACAACATAAATCTGTCACAAGTGTTTTGTGTTTATTGGAGGGCAGTATGGGGTTTGTAAAGTGGCTCGTGCTGAAAATAACATCAACATTTTGCCACATTTAGCTTCAAACAATGTTTAAAAAAGTGTTGTGAATTTTTTAACATCACCTTTGACCACATTTACAGCAATATTTGTTAACTTAGAAATATATTAAATAGTTAAATCTAAATATTAAATGTGGCACCTAAATGTTAAATGTTAAATCTAAATATTAAATCTAAATGTTAAATGTTAAATCTAAATGTTCTGGATGAAACTAAATATTTAGCTAATATGCAAATTCACACCGCCGGTCACCGGGAGTACCAAAATAAAAGCTCGAGATGGTCAGACTGTGTTTATAGAATCAAATGATGAATTAAAACCAACTTATCGGGGGAAATGAACACTTGAACATACATTAGCATGATAATAACTACCTAAAATAACAAAAAACATGTTTGGAGAAAGTTTATTAGACGTACACTTTGAGTTGTTAGTGTCCCTTTGGAGGGAATCACCTGGTTGTTTACAAATACTTCCGGGTAGAAAACCAGCAGAGTTTAGCTACATATATGTGTGTGTGTATATCTCAAATTTTTCACGTCACTATAGCACCATTAGACTAATCTGATGTTTGTAAAGTCCATAACACAATGAGTGAACACACATTACGTGTGAACGCTTTGAAATTAATAACATGATTATCATAGATTAGCTGGGCTAACCGTTAGCTGTTAGCCCCGTTAGCGGTGTCTGTAACGTTAATAACTCAATAAACAGTCCATGAAAAAATTTTTTTTTTTGTCTTAGTTACAACATGATTGAGCTAACAAAGCAATTTTGTGTTGCTACGTGTGGTATTTATTCAGTTTTGGGAAATCACAATGTCTAGAAAGCATCAGTGGCTGCAGCTGACAGGGTCAGCTAACATCAGGACATCATCTGTTAACAGCCTCCCGTTGTCGGATACGACATGAAACTACTCCAGTTAGCTCAATCATGTTGTAACTAAGACATTCGCTGGAAAAACATATTTTTTTCACGGACCGTTCAGTGAGTTAATGAGTCATTGCAGACACCGCTAACGTGGCTAAAAGCTTACGGTTTTCTAATGGGTTTTCTACCCGGACGTATTTAGAAACAACACGGCAATTCCCGAAGGGACACTAACAACTCAAAGTACATGTCAAATAAACTTTCTCCAAAAATATTTTTTTTTGTTATTTTGTGTAGTTATTATCACACTAATGTATGTTCTTGTTCATTTACCCTGATAAGCTGGTTTTAATTAGTTATTTGATTCTATAAACACAGTCTGACCCATATCGATCTTTTATTCTGGTACTTTCGGTGATTGGCGGTGTGAATTTACATATTAGCTAAATATTTAGTTTCACCCAGAACATTTAGGTTTAACAATTAACATTTAGATTCAACATTTAGATTTAGTATTTAGATTTAGATTTAGCATTTAGATTTAGATTTAATATTTAGATTTAACATTTAGATTTAATATTTTGATTTAACATTTAGATTTAGATTTAATATTTAGATTTAACATTTAACATTTAGGTGCCACATTTAATATTTTGATTTAACTATTTAATATTTACAAACGGCACCTCATAGGGCAGCATGTGGCTAAGTGGTTAGCACTGTCAGCTTTCAGGAAGAAGATCCTGCGTTTCTATATCAGCATTTTCTGTGAGGAAATTTTCAGCTTCTCTCTGGATTTCTGGTGAAATTTCATATTTGTTTGAATGCTGCTGTCTCAGAACAAATGCATGCTGGGATAAGCTCCAGATTTATTCTACCTTCTATTGAGATACACAGATGGAGGTATTGTGTAAATCAGGACATCATCTCAGTTACATGATGAATACAGTGTGTAAGGAAAAAATGAAAATTACACACAAAAATACTTTACATTGCTCAGTGACTCTGATTACTCGTGGATAATAAAAGTTCACAGAAATCAATTAACATCCTAAACACTGACATTTATTTGGCTACACACACGCACACACACACATGCTTGTAAACAATTAACACTGCCTTAGTTTGACATTTATTTGGCTGTTCATACTTGTCGCCTTGCTTCATTCTGTCACTCTGTCGCTCTGTCTCGTCCAAGTGAGAAATTAGCAATAACACCATGATCAATGGGACATTCATAAAGCAGTATTACATTCAAACGATTCCCCCCTCCATGGAATGACACAGCAGCCTGTGCAGCGCCATAAATTTGCCTTGTTTAAATACTTTACCCTAATTCTTTTGGGAGGCAGCGCTCTTGTCCTTTCGTTAAGGGAAACGGATGTGAGGAAAGCATGATATACGGAGGCATGTTGTGTTTGTTTTGGGTCCCTCTCGAGGAGACTCAAGATTGTGTGTGAATGTGTGTGTGTTGGTAAGACTGTGTGAGGTAGTCAGGATACATATGGAGACCATTATGATGTCTGGGTACAAGGGACTGCCAATTTTTGTTCAATAAGAGCACTACGCATTGTGTGTGTGTGCCATCAGATTTTATCAAAGGTACTTTCCCACAGTTTAAGATGTATTAAGTGCAACTTTAGTCCAATTACAAGAACTGTAAAAAATAGATATGAACTGGTCTGGCGGCCAAACAGAAATATTTTGGGAATTAACAGTTTGTGGTTTGGGTGACTGTAACCAGCACTTAAGGGTTGAACTGCAGTTGTGGGAATGTGTGGGAGGGATAATGGAAGCAGGAAGGAGGGAGAGAAATGTAATGAGATGAAATTAGAGTAACAGAAAGAGGTGACGAAAGTGATGGATGAGAGAGAGCTGAAGGGAGAAGCAGAGAAGCTGAAGGGGTAAAGAGAAAGTCAGAGATAGCAAAAAAGGAGATCAGAAAGCAGCTGATTAGGCAGCCCATTCTGATTCCAAAGTCGTCAAATACCACCACTTCAATAAGTGGTGATGGTGATTTCACTATCAGAATGTACGAAACACCGCTGGGTGGCGTCAGTTTGTAACACGATCAGGCAGAACCTTTTGTGGTGTCATGATACACTGGCAGCCAGCCAAACTGCAACCATCATGGCAATCAATCAATTTTATTTATAATGCCCAATATCACAAATCACAATTTTGCCTCACAGGGCTTTACAGCATCCCTCTGTCCTTTGGACCCTCACAGCGGATAAGGAAACACTCCCCCAAAAAAAACCCTTTACCGGGAAAAAAAACCAAAACGGTAGAAACCTCGGGAAGAGCAACTGAGGAGGGATCCCTCTTCCAGGATGGACAGACGTGCAATAGATGTCGTACAGAACAGATCAATATGATAAATTAACAGTAATCCGTATGACACAATGAGGCAGAAATCAGAGAGAGATGCAGGACAGATGGTAATGACAGTGGCTTACAACAAAGTAATAATATTGTAATTAGCAATAATATAATAATATCTGATAGTATACATGTGTGACAATAATTATATGTGTAATAATAACAGTAGAAGTATGACTAATGATGCAGCAGCAGAAGGAGGCATCTGGCAGGACCATGGCAGCAGCACAACCACACACGTCCACACCATCCAGGTACCGCTGCAATACGAGTTAACCTGAGAGACAGTGGAGCACAAAGGCTCCGGAGAAAAAGCCGACTTAGTGACATCCAGAATGGCCGAGTTAGCAAGATTCAGTAATAGGATACGAGAGAGAGAGAGAGAGAGAGAGAGAGAGAGAGAGAAGGTGCCCGGTGTATTATAAGGGGTCCTCCAGCAGACTAGGCCTACGTCAGCCTAACTCTTTGAAAGAAAGGGAAGATTAGATATTGGTCTATAGTTGTGTAACACCTCTGGATCCAGGGTGGGCTTTTTTAGGAGAGGTTTAATTACAGCTCCCTTAAAAGACTGTGGTACATAGCCTGTTAATAAGGATATATTGATCACGTCTAATAAATGAGTGTTAACTAAAGGTAAGACCTCCTTGAGTAGTCTAGTTGGGATGGGGTCTAAGAGACACATTGATGATTTAGATGAAGAAATCACTGCGGTCAATTCTTGAAGAGAAATCTGGGAGAAGCAATCTAAATATATATTAGGTCTTACAGCTGTGTTTGAGAACAGATATGTACTATCTGAGGACAGGAGGTCATGAATTTTGCCTCTAACAATTAGAATTTTGTCATTAAAAAAGCTCCTAAAATCATTACTGCTAAGGGCTAAAGGAATACAAGGTTCAATAGAGCTGTGACTCTCAGTCAGCCTGGCTACAGTGCTGAAAAGAAACCTGGGGTTATTCTTGTTTTCTTCAATTAATGCTGAGTAATAGTTTGCTCTGGCATTGCGAAGGCCCCTCTTATACGTTTTGAGACTGTCTGCCCAGATTAAACGAGATTCTTCCAGTTTGGTTAATCGCCAATTCCTTTCAGGTTTTCGCAATAACTCTCAACTTACGGGTTTGAGAGTTATACCAAGGAGCGAACTTTCTTTACTTTGTTAACTTCTTTTTAAGAGGAGCTACAGAGTCAAGTGTTGTTCATTGCGAGCCTACAGCGCTATCGACAAGATGATCAATTTGAGAGAGGTTAAAGTCGGCACGGGAAACCTCTGTTACTGAAGGACTTGGTATTGAATTTAACATTGATGGAATCATTTCCTTAAATTTTGCAACAGTACTTTCTGATAAACATCTAGTATAATAGCTGTTGCTGAGTGGCATGTAATTGAGTAAAAAGAAATCAAAAGTAATCAAATAATGATCCAATAGCAAGGAATTCTGTGGAAAGACTGTTAGGTTATCAATTTCAATTCCATACGTCAGAACTAGATTGAGGGTATGGTTAAAACAGTGGGTGGGTTCATGTACACCCTGACTGAAGCCAATGGAGTCTAATAATGAGATAAATGCGGTAGCCAGGGAGTCATTATCAACGTCAACATGAATGTTAATATCGCCTACAATAATAACTTTATCTGATTTAAGAACTAAACTGGATAAAAACTCTGAGAATTCAGAAACAAATTCAGAATACAGGCCAGGAGCACGGTACACTATAACGATTAAAAGTGGCTGCGAGGTTTTCCAGGTAGGATGTAAAAGACTAAGAACGAGGCTTTCAAATGAATTATAGTCTAGTTTTGGTTTAGGGCTGATTAACAGACTAGAGTTAAAAATGGCTGCAACTCCCCCTCCTCGGCCGCTGCCTCGAGGAATGTGGGTATTATTATGACTGGGAGGAGTGGATTCATTTAGACTAACATATTCATCTTGACACAGCCAGGTTTCAGTGAGACTGAGTAAATCAATATGATTATCTGAAATTAATTCGTTTACTAACACTGCTTTAGACGATAGAGACCTGGGGTCCGTTTCACAAAGCAGGTTTAAGTCTGTTAACCCTGAAATAAGGGAAACTGAGTTTTCCGTTTCAAAACGGGAGGTAACTCAAACCAGAGAAAGAGGGGTAACTCTAGCCTGTTTCAGAGACAGAGGTAACTTAAGCTCTCGGTCAGTTACCGTAGTAACAGACTATGAACCTAACCTGGTCGGGACCAGGTTTTTCTCAATGAACCTCGAGTTTCTCTCTGTCTCCGCCATCTTTCAGAGCCACACACTCCATTTGATTTCTTTATCCATTCAGTCAGCAGACTAGTTTTGGCGTAGCGTAGTTCTGCTGTCTGTCATTTAAAAAAATCATGAAGAAAATCAGAGTCAGTATATTAGAAGTCCATTAGGCACAGTAGGTGGCGACTTTTTTCACTAACATGGCATGTCCTTTTGATAACGATCCCGTGGATGAAGGTGCAGCATTACTGCGCAGAGAATTAAATATTCATCGGGAGATGGTTATCAGACCGTGCATAGATGTTCTAGCATTTCCACACAGTTATCTTTTTGAGCTGTACCGTTTCACATCACAGTCCATCGTCTACATAGCCACACAACCTAATCCATGCTTACATTTGCAACATTACCAATCGTAGTCATGCTCTCATCCCAGCAGATATTGTGTGTTGCGTTGCTTTTCTTTGCAAATGTCAGAGATGCTGAGCACTTGAGTAAGGCAACTGTATGCAGGGCGGTCAGAAAAGTGTGCTCTTTTTACAGGCATCTGCCTTCTTTCTGTTGGCTGAGTAGAAGACTGTGTTAGTTTAAATAGGCTTAATTATTTAACAGAACATGATATAGATGAGAAGACATTTATTTGTGTGAAAACAGCATTATGTTGGGGATAAAACAACTGCACAGTCAAACAGCCACTTAATATTTACTTTACAATGTAAAACGTGATCAAGATGAGATACCCCCATGAGATTATGCCGAGGTCCTACCTGTTTGAACAATGTTTTTATATTTCATCCTAAACTGCTGCCAAGTGTGCTTCTCCCCTGCGGGATTGCACCTAAATGAAATAAATTAACAGGCTACCATTCAAGCAGTTTTCCCCTGTTATATTATTGTGATTGCAAAGGACTACATTTAAACTTATGCACTTCTTTTTGAAAACGTTCAAACTCGCCCGTATGAGCGCATTAAGATTTCTAATTCTAGTGGGGTGAAAAACGCAGCCCTCCTCTTCCCCGTTGCCATGGTGACTCGTCGAATCGGGGCTCCATTGATGCTGGCTTTTTATAGTTGTGGTGCATGCGCTTAACTCCAGGTGAAACTACTACGAGTTGATTAAACTGATTAAAACCAGCTGTTCTGGAACCGGAAACTCAGAGTTTCCTATCTCAGAGTAGATCAACTCAGAGTTCAGGATTAGACTCAGAGTTTGCTGAACCTGCTTTGTGAAACGGACCCCTGATATTTAACAGTCCGCATTTGATTCTCCTGTTTTGTCTTTCTGTCACAGAAGAGGTTTTAATTTTTATGAGGTTGTTATGCACAACTCCTCTTTGTTTAATTTTAGATTTAGATAATTTAGGTGGTCGGGGGACAGACACTGTTTGTATAAAACTATGAAAACTATGGCTGGGTAATTGCACTAGAAGCTCAGAGAAGCGTACAGGACTGCAACACTGAGTCCTGATCTCAACTCTGGGTTGTCAGGGATTTGAATTACTAATAAAATTTGCCAGGTTCCTAGAAATGAGAGCAGCTCCATCCAAAGTGGGATGAATGCCGTCTCTCCTAATGAGACCAGGTTTTGAAAATATGCTGAATAACTGCAGTATGATTAAAGTTAATCTTGCGAGTTCCGGTGAGATGGCAGCCGAGGGAGACGTGCTTTGTGAACCTCCGGTGAAGTGCAGACTGTATTATGATATTTTCAGTCCATTTAAAGTGCCTGCACTACTCCAACAATTTGATTTAAACCTTTAGGTGAACACAAAGTACAGTTTTTAGACCACCTACATACCGACCAGAAGTGGCAATGAATTTTCTCCTGCAGAAGGTGAGGCTAACATGGACGATGACGCTCCCCTGACTCGTGGCATGCTATGCCAAACCATGCAGCCACTGCTGAGGGACACAATGCAGCTACTACTGAAAGAGATTCTGCACACTGTTAGCATCAGCACCCTCAAGATCTCCAAAGCGGATTTGGACAAAAGAGTGTCCGATGTAGAAACGAGACACACTGAACTACTCCAGAAACGTATTAATTTGGAGAACAGGAGTCGCAAGCCTAACCCTAATCTGAAAATTCTTGGTTTACCAGAACGGGCTGAGGGGTCCAATCCGATGAAATTCATCCAGTCCTTCCTTCAGAAGACTTTTGAGCAAGAGTTCACGTTGCCCCCAGAGATTGACAGAGCTCACTGCACCAGTCCACAACCACCCACCGATGGCAGGCCACATTAGAGTTTAAATAGGGCCCAAAAAATTCTGCCCGACCCGGCCCGAGCCCGTGCTCGTTATGTCCGGGACCGGCCCGGCCCGTCCAATTAACTGTAATTAACGGCCCGAGCCCGATTTAAACCTGACAAGTCGGCTGTTATAATTAACGCTAAGGACACACTGAGCACGTTGGTGCCGTGGAAATCCTGCGAGTGTATTCACAGCAGGCGCTTGACTGTCCACCCACGCAGCGCATTTCTCCTGCGCTCTCCGCACCGGTTAAACATCGACTCCACTCGTCTGTTACTGTCAGTACTCGTTTTTTCACTTCAACAAGTCATTTTAAACATGGGTAGGTCCATAATTTCATCGTTTTTTATAACTTATTAAGTTAATGACAATTTGTCATTGCATGTCCATGTATTGAATAGGGCACATTTTTTTGGAGGCACAGAAAGACGCTCTCTCTCTCTCTCTCTCTCTCTCTCTCTCTCTCTCTCTCTCTCTCTGATGGGCCCGGCCTGGACCCATCAGAGGGGTGGGGGGCAGAGAATCTAAGCTCTAAACCACATCCATTCCTGGTCACGATCCACTTTTTCCGGCAGAAGGAACATATACTGTAGTTCTCAAAGGGGAGCTGGTCAGCAGAAATGCGACGGCAAGAACGACTTTATCTTTCCAGATCTCTCTGCCACAACAGCCAGATGTCCTGCTGCATTTGGTCCCGTGAAAGAGATCCTTCGTAAGGAGGGGGTGAAATACGGTCTCAAACACCCTGCCAGGCTCTGGATCGAGGTGGATGGGTCTAGCTAGCCCCCTATTTTCATCTTGTGAGTTGATTATTTTATTTGTAGTGTGTTCATGTGTGTTGAGTTTGAATTATTAGCCTCCAGTATTTCTACCATGCTATGCCACTTTTTATTTGTAAGCTGATGGAGGGGGAGTTACATCTTTCTATAAAGCCTAGACCTATTTCTTTTGTTGCCACACGAGGTCGCTAGTCACCCAAATATCACCAGGGTTCTCGTGACTCAGACACAGCACTTTCACTTCTCTAAATGAGGTTAAGTGAGGAGTTGGAACTGTTTCTTGCTAGTGAAGCTCATAGAAGTATTTCTACTGTTATTGTAACTTTAAGTTTGTTTGTACCCTGATGGCATTTTCTGTTTTGTGTTCGGGATTTTATTTTGGGGGGTGGGAGGGGGGTCGGCGCAGACCAACAAGGCAGATTCATGCGTGTTATTATCTGATTCATCTGTGCTGTTTTCTACAATTATCCAATATCGTCTTAATTTTATTAATTTTACACAGTTATTACAGACCTAAATATTCTGAGTTTTAATGTGAGAGGGGCGAATATCCCCCATAGACGGACCAGTATCCTGGAATTCTTACGTAAAAAATCAACTGCACTTATCCAGGAAACCCATCTCCTGTGGCAACCCACTAATCGGCTAGCTAACAGACATTATCGGGTTTTGGTTACTTCAGCTGCAACTACTAAAGCTAAGGGTGTGGCCATTCTGGCAAGGTGCAGGATTAAATTAGATTTTTTTGGGCTGTTTGATGATACTGGTAGAATATCCATTGCAAAAATTCGTTTTGAGGGTAAAATAATAGCCTTAGTTTCAGTATATGCACTAAATGTTTTAGACAAGGAGTTCTTTGCCTCACTGACCAAAACGCTATTGAACCTAACAGAATTTAAAATTATAGATGGAGCAGATTTCAACGCAGTTTGGGATCATAGAGTAGATCAATCCACTGCAATTGAAAATAGGGAACAGGCATGGGCGTCTTCCGAGCTGTGTCTGGGCTGGACACATGGGCTAGCTGACATTTGGAATTTAATGAATCCCTCTGTTAGAGACTATTCTTTTTTTTCTGGGAGACACTCTTAATTTTCCCGCATTGATTTTATTTTTGCTTCTGTTGATCTCTTCCACAAAATTGGACAGGTAGAATTGCTTCCTGTCGCATTTTCTGATCATAAGGCTGTGATATGTTCAGGTTCGCTATGTTCAGTTAAGAAGAGAGCCCCCAGATGGTGGCTTAATTCCTCCTTACTGCGCGATACATCCTTTGTGACTCAACTGCAAATTGGACTTTGTGCATTCATAAATTTTAAAGCCTTTAGAAACACAGCCTGAAATAGTAAAAATGCATATATTATATCAAAGTCGAGTGTCTCATTAATCATCCACAAAAGTCTGAGTGAAAATAACCATTCATAACTATTAGAAAACCTGGTTTAAAAACAGCTCATTTTGCTGTTTAGACAACTTGCAGATAACGCTCTGATTGACAGCTCCCTCGTTTTGATTGACATCTCCCTGGCTTAGCAATGGCTGCATAAATTTCATCCAGCCGTATATGTTTGAGCTGTCTGATGATTCAGAGGATGAAGCAGAAGCTGAAAATGATTCCTTTCAGGTGGTCACTGAATGGTAAGTTTCAAAATGTTTTGTGATTCATATTAATGTTACTTCGTAGAATAGTTAGTATAACTTTTACATGCAGTGTTAGCTGAGATGAATGACAGAGGGAGGCTGGCGCTTTGCCTTTCTTCACTGAGATACGTTTTCATTGAAAACATAAATCTGCTCCGTTTTTCTGATAATAGCCTTTTTCATTCAAACACATCCAGTCTTAATAGATTAAATATGTCTTTACTCTGACACACACACAGACCCTCAAAGCGGGAGAGACCAGTGCCGGCCGGCTGTCTCTCTGACGTTGTGTAGAAGTATTTGTCCGCCTCGAATAATGTTCCCCACCGGCTAAAATTGTGCTGTTTCCCGCAGCATCACCTCTGCGATTGGGGATATGTTTATGCGTAGCAAAGCTAACTGCTTGAGGTTGGGGTTAGGGGTGAGGAAGGGTGGACATTACATTACTGATTTCTAATTGTTTTACATGTTTAATATGATGTACATAAGACCCTAAATTACATAGTTCGAAGGCTATTGTGGATTTGGGTTTCCAGAGGCTTTAACACAGGCTCAGTGGACGACCCTCGCATTGTGTGGGACGCTGTTAAAGATTACATTAGGAGTAATGTAACACTCTACTCATCTACCCTCAGGAAGACGCAATCTGCCTCGTTAAAGTTACAAAATAACTTTAACGAGAGTACAGCAGCACAGAAAGAGGTAGTCAGAAAAGAGATTAATTTACTCCTCAAGCACCGATCAGAGTTTGTGATAAAACGCACAAGGCAAAATTATTATTTCAACAGTGCGAGGCCCAGCCACTTATTGGCTTTACGACTCAAAGCCAATGAACATTTTGCCGATATTGTGGCTATTAAGTCTAAGGAAGGTGTGATTGTCACAGAGCCTAGAGAGGTGAATACTACATCTGCTCCTTTTATTCAGAACTCTATACCCCTGAAGTTACCCATGAGGAAGATAAGTGTGACAAGTTTCTGTCTAGGATCCAGTTACCAAAGCTCAGCAGTACTGAAGCTGCAGCCCTGGATGCGCCTATTTCCTTAGAGGAGATAAGAGAGACAGCTCAAGCTATGCCTAAAGGCAAGTCGCCCGAATTCAACAGGATACTGCCTGAATTGTATTCTACATTCTGGGATTGCCTCAGTCCACCAATGCTAGATATGTTCCAACATGCTATCAAAAAAGGGGCCTCCTCTAGGGATGTTAATGTGCCCGTTATATCCCTTCTACTCAAAAAGAACAAGGATCCCATGGAGTGTGCGAATTATAGACCTAAATTCAGACCTCAAGATTTTTGTTTAAGTGTTGGTACGACGGTTGCAAGGGTATATGACTAAACTGGTCCACTGTGACCAAACTGGTTTTATTGAGTCCAGATTAGCATCTGATAATGTCAGAAGACTATTGCACTTTATCAACGGTGCGGTGAACCTGCTGTCCCCAGCTCTTGTTAGACGCCATGAAGGCGTTTGATGGACTCGAGTGGCCCTATTTGAGGTCCGTGCTTCGAACAATGGGTTTTGGTGTCACATTTATTAGTTTGGTTAAAGTGCTGTACTATAATCCAACCGCCATGGTGTTAACTGGGAAGATCTATCCCACCAGGAAAATGGGGCATTCTACTGATTTTGTGCAAAGTGCTGTCCCTTAACAAAAAAAAAAAAAAACAAAAATGATATAATTGAGTATTTAGACATAGATATTTACAAAGATTATGTTATGACCTATTTAAACCCAGGACATTAAATGAAAAAGTGACAAGTTAAGTATATACAAAATTACCATTTATCGGGTATTTTCTATTGGGAAGTAGCTGTCCCCAACCCTGACCTCTAAAATTCAATTAATGTAAATAACACTTAAAACAGTTTTCATATTTTTTTTTCAAAAGTGTAATGTAAAATATCTCTGTGATTAAGTTTAAACAGAAGTTGAAAGATTTAGATGTATTGTGTGATTAAATTTTAAATGTAGAAACTATGCTAAAAAAAATAGTGTCCCTTGTTTTCATGTCACTACTGAAACACAAGAGTTTTAATGCATTTGTTGAGTCTGAATTTTAGCCACACCCCTGAATATCTGAGAAGGGGGGTTGTACTGCACCCCTGTCCCACATGGCTGCATGGTAAGTCGCTGACTCGCATCATTTTTTAAATAAATGTCTTCTAAAGTCTGAAAATCAGTATGAAACTTTTAAAACTGTCACTACCGAACACATGATCTCTTCAATTATGTAAAAATGTGGGGGTCTTATGCAAAATATTATGTTTTTCTGTGTGAACAACTCTTCAAACATGTGCTTGTTAGCCATGTGACTGCTAGCATTCTTTAGTTATCCTGAAAAATAGCTAGGAATGTCACTATCGTAACAGTCACTACCGAAACCTATGGTAAAGTTTCGGGAGTGACATGATCATTTCGGTAGTGACAAAATGGAATGGTCAATAGTTAAACCCCATAATTTTGTGGTCCAAAGTCTTGCTCTTCTCTGCTCTACTCTACCCTGGTCAACTCTACTCTGCTTTACTCTATACTCTACTCTTCTGTACTCTACTCTACTCTATTCTGCTCTACTCTGCTCTGTTCTACTCTAGCCTACTATGCTCTGTTCTACTCTATTCTGCTCTGCTCTACTCAACTATACTCTGCTCTATAATCTGCTCAACAATGCTCCACTCTACTCTACTATACTCTGCTCTACTCTACTATGCTCTGCTCTGCTATACTCTATACTCTACTCTTCTCTGGTCTACTCCACTGTACTTTACTCTGGTCTACTCTATAATCTACTCTACTCTGCTCTACTCTACTCTATACTCTACTCTATTCTGCTCTACTCTGTTCTTCTCTACTCTGCTCTGTTCTTCTCTACTCTGCTCTGCTCTGTTCTACTCTGCTCTACTCTACTATACTCTGCTCTACTCTACTGTGCTGTGCTCTGCTCTATGCTCTACTCTGGTCAACTCTATACTCTACTCTTCTCTACTCTATTCTGCTCTGTTCTGTTCTACTCTGCTTTACTCTACTATATTCTGCTCTACTATGCTCAGCTCTACTCTACTTTGTTCTTCTCTGCTCTACTCTGATCTACTCTATTCTGCTCTGCTCTGCTCTGCTCTACTCTGCTCTACTTTACTCTACTCTTCTCTACTTTACTATACTCTGCTCTACTTTGCTTTATTCTACTATACTTTGCTACACTACACTCTTCTCCACTCTACTATGCTCTGCTCTATTCTGCTCAATTCTACTCTGCTCTGCTCTCTCAAAAATTGAATTGTGTTATTGTAACCCTTATTATCCTAGATAATAGGATGGCTACGAGTTCTTTATGGGATCCCTGATGTTTTTTGATAAATTACCCCAACTATGAATTTGTGTGCAACCAACTTGTATTTTAAAATAACTGAGGCAGACAATACCACATGAGTTTTATAGATACTTTAGTTAGGGAATAAGAATTTGTTGTAAGGAATCAGGTTTAGGGAAAAAGGAATAGAATAAAAGGACAACTGTTTTTATCAAACAATGAAATAAAATGCAGCACAAATAAATTGCCCTATCTAGAGGCAAAACCCGTCACTTGTGACTTTTAACTAACAACACTGTTTCGGTCAATCAATCATGTAACCTTCAAATTAGAAAATATGTACCCTCAATCAAGTAAAACCCAATCAAGCAGATACAATCATGAATTCAATACCTTCAGATTATGAATTATTTAAACATAGGAATGTAAACCTTCAACTGTGTTCACCTTTAAATGATCAAATATCAATAATGAATTGAGTACCTTAAATCAAATATCCAAATACCTTAACTTAATAACCTAAGCCGGCATCTAAATGAAAACATAACAAACAAACCCTACCCTTCGTTGCAGGCCTGTTCCGTTGTAGTCCACAAGATGGTGTCGGTGGTAAAGGGAAAAGCTTACTCACAGTCAGACGATCTACTTGTTACAAAGTTCCAAGCTCCACACAAATCCGCCGAACGAGCACAAAGTTGTCCAAATTAATCCACAGTCTCCGTACAGAAGAAAAAAGTAGTCCTGGTAATCCTCTCTGATCACGAAGTCCACGTTCCTCCACTCAAACAGCTGCTGGCTGGGTTAGCAACACACTGTACTGCAGGCGTAGCTAGCTTAGCGAGCTAACTAACGTTACTACTCTTCACTGCAAGCGCAGCTAGCTTAGCGAGCTAACTACTACTCTTCACTGCAGAACGGCACTGCCCAGGCTTGTTGACTGATGTGGCCGTTCCACAGACTTCTCTCACAGTCACACCAGGGATATTTCACCCCTGATAACTATAAGAATGTCTCGGATTGTCTGTCACGCTCCGTTCTCAATGTTCTTTCATTCATTCAACTATCGCTCGCTCGCCTCTCCTTCCGATCACATGACCCATTCTCTCACTGCTCATTCGCTCTCCCTTGACTACAGGTATCAAAGTACATCCTGCTACAAAATAAATCCCCGAAATTAATAAAATAAAACCCACAGAAAAGTACAGTACTTTAAGTAAATAAAACGCTTTTAAAGGTGAATGGTAAAATAAAAGGTAGACTCAGGTAAACAATATACTGTATTCAAACTTAAACATTTCTCTTCACAATGCAATATACCAGTACCCATCACAAAATAAGAGCTTCTTTTACCACTCCCAAAATAATAAAACCATACAAAAATAACCAACCCAAATAAAAAACAACATTATTGACCACAAAACATGTCTTTGTCTTTGTAATATACCATAAGGCATAAAGGAAAATATGAAACCTTAAAAATAATCAAAATAATGGTCACTACCGAAACAGGAGAGTCACTACCTAAACAGTGCAGTCAAAATATTAATTAGAATATTATTTTTTTTATAGATTTAATTGTGAAAACCTTCAGTCAAAAATTGTAAAAATTTAAATCTTTAGACAAGGGAAGGAAGAAGGATAACAGGTTGACATACATTTTTTTTGTATAATATAATACTATATGTTTCAGTAGTGAGACATTTTGGGAAAGGAAAAACATTCCAAAACAGTCTGAAAATACAATATAAAAATGTACAGTCATTTTACTAGGTATGTAACCTTTACATATGGTATAGGGACAAAATTTTGGAAATAAAACATACAAAATTTCAAAAATATTTCCAGCCTGACTTTGCACACATTCGGTAGAATACACACACACACACACACACACACACACACACATATATATATATACATATGCATGCTTTAACCTTGCTCTGTGACTCCAGACTGCACTGGCCTCAGCCTAATTTACTTTCATGCCTTGTGAAGCAGCAAAAACCATTGGAGAAACTGTGTGCATCCGCATTTGGGTTCATTCAAATTATATATAAATATAAAAATTATATCTATCTATATATATATATATATATATATATATATATATATATATATATATATATATTGTCTGAGATATATTGAGATATATATTGCCGTGAGTTGAAACAGAAGTTGGGGTTTCAAGACAAATAGCTTCAATTTACAGCAGTAAATTAAAAGTCTTATCTTGAGCCGTCAGAGCGTATTTCCATTTCCCTTTACATTAAAGAATTCTCCTGGAAATAGGAGAAGTGAAACTTTGAAAAACTGCATGAATATCTAATGGAGATTTGACTGAGGGTGAACTCCTTCGTAGCTCTGCCACACAAATGCACAGCTGGGTTAAAGGACTTTCATGGACACTAGTGTGTGTGACAAGAAAAGGGAAGCACCTTGTAATCACTATACTGAAGAGTAGCTACTAAGTGCAGTTAAATCTCTCTGTCTCTGTCTCTTTCTCTCTCTCTCTCTCTCTTTCTCTCTCTCTCTCTCACACACACACACACACACACACACACACACACACACACACACAATGACTCCTCCAAACTTGGACAAATAATCAATGTATTCAGTTAAAGTGTCAGAGCAGGAGCTGTAGCTAGCACTTATTTATCATCTTCCACATCATTAACAATGTCTCGCTCTTTCCTCTTCTTTCTCTCTGAGCAAACATGGGGATTTGTTTTCATAATAACACATAGCTGTTTGACTTGAGCACAGTGACATGGCTCTCCAAGGAACCTGCAGTGTCATACGCTTTGACGTGTTGTTTGGGGAAATAAACTTTATTTATAGCACAGAGAGAAGGTAGCTATAGAGCTGTTGGGATTCAGTGGATCACAGACGATTTGTCGTTTGTTAAAATCTAAACTGGACATGTGAAGGTTTAGTTCACAACCCTCTGCTGTCTGCACCACCCACACACACCCAGACCTCCACACACCCTCTCTACTCGCAATGCTTCCCCCACTCAACACCTCAACCCCCCCTGATGAGCTCTCTGGACACAGACACACCACCTCTGCAGCTCCCTTCCCCCTCCCACACAACAGAAGAAACATCATGCACCCTCCCCTACATGACTGTGACTACAGGCCAGGTTAGGAGACAGCTGGAGAGACTTCACCAACACAAGGCTGCAGGCCCTGATGACATCAGCCCAAGGGTTCTGAGAACCTGTGCATGCCAGCTGTCTCTTGCCTGAGCCAGGAGAGCATACCGGTGTTGTGGAAGAAGTCCTGCCTTGTTCCAGTTCCGAAGAAGCCGACATCATCTGACTTCAATGCAACTACCAGTTGCCCTCACATCTCATATGATGAAGGTGCTGGAGAGGCTGGTCTTGGCCCACATGAGGCCACAGGTGAAATCGTCGCTGGACCCTCTGCAGTTTGCCTACCAGCCTAATCTGGGAGTGGATGATGCCATCATCTACCTGCTGCAGCGAGCTCACTCAAACCTGGATGGACCCTGCAGCACTGTGACAATCACATTCTTTGATTTCTCCAGTGCATTTAATACCATCCAGCCACTGCTACTAAGGGAGAAGCTGCAGGCGATGAGGGTCCACACATCCGCAATTTCACTACCTGACAGACAGACCACAGTTTGCCCAATTGGGCAGTGTCCTGTCTGACATGGTGGTTAGTAGCACAGGAGCTCCACAGGTGACTGTTTTGTCTCCTTTCCTTTTCACCTTGTACACCACAGACTTTCAGTATGACTCTGGCTAATGCCACCTGCAGAACAGTGGCGGCTGCTGGTCTTTCAAGGAGGGGAAGCTCATTTTCGGCCTACATCATAAAATGTGTCCATTTATTTATATGTAAATTCTATGTGCAGCTTGCTGGCTCACTCACTAGCTGGGGCTGCTGCGCGAGGCCAGTGTGACCGTCTGTGAGTGCTTTAGGATGGTGGAGGGGCTCACAGCAGCACCCGCTGCTCGTTGGGGACAGTAACTGCAGAGCAACAGAAGTCAGAGTCTCCAAACACAAGTACAGTCTCCAATAACACCAGAAAAAGATGCTAAATTTGTCACTAGTCCTTTTCCTTCACTACACATTTTTACAACCTCTACCTTACTTCTGACTGTGTTGTGTATATAGTTTGATCTTTTTACTCCTACAATTTGATGTTCTTTATGTTATTTTATCCCTGTATATTTTAAATTTTAGAACTACTCATTTTTGTATGTATATTATATTCTATATTCTAATGTCCACATACTGTTTGATTGTTTGCTGCTGAAACACAATGATTTCCCAGTTTGGGATCAATAAAGTACTATCTTATCTGATCTTATCTTCTTTTCATGCCATCTGAAATGGTAATGTTCATCAAACAAAGACAGTTATTTCACAGTCATCTCCACAGAATGCCCCATCCCAGACCTCAGTGAGAGACAAGTCTCAAAACGTGATTGGACAGTACTTTTAAAGTGTCATGTGACTCTGTGAGAGGTCCGTTATACCTTTTAGCATAACTCTGTTAAATAGAATGGGTGAACCTGGGTGATGCTATGTGGGCACTTTGGTTGTATCGTCTATTGTATCATTTGATGGATGTTTAAATTGTCTTTATTGTAATGTCCAATGTTATGAATTGTCTGAGGGTTTTGTCTGCAGTGTCAAGTATTTGTGTTGTGGTGTCTTCATTGTAATGTTTTCTGTTTTTTCTGATGGCCACAGACACAAGAAAAATTTCAAAAAGGACAATAAATAAATATCTATCTATCTATCTATCTATCTATCTATCTGTCTGTGATGTCACCAGGCGCACCACAGGAAAAGTTATGCTCTCTCAGACAGTCTCTCTCTCTCTCTCTCTCTCTCCTCCTGGGCCCAGACAGGCCTCCTCTTCCTCCTGGGTTCTGACCAGCTCAGAGGCCCTTGCCCCTAAATCACCAAAGGGGGGCAATTGCTCACAGACTTTTGCTTTCTTTCTCCTGGACCACGGCTTGCCCTCACTCACAGCAGGAGCAAACCCTGGAACCAGAAAAATTGGTATGCAAAAAGCGGTTGGCAACTAACTCTCCAGTAACAAGGAAAACCAAGTTGCGTTAGCACCCCAGCGTCTAACTCTGTACGGACCCCGAGTGACCAGCTTCCTTGGATCTGTACATTTGGAAAAGGACACAACAATCACTGCATCTGGAACCAAAGCTCTTTCCAGCTTTCTTCTGTCTGCTAACAAAAGCAGCATGCCTCAAACAGCTTTTCCCTCCATCCATTCAAGGACTGGTAACGTAACAAATGGGCATAGCTTTGTCACAGTGTTACAGGCTAAGCAAGACTATATAACTTGATTTAATGCTGTTTACTGAGGTATTGTTGTGATTGTTGTTTGCAGTTAGGTTATTGGTGAGTTGGTTTGCTAAAGCTAAATTAGGTTAGTTTATGAATGCTGTCAGACTTGCACGCAATTAAACACCCTCTGCACTAATCCAGACCCGTAGCAACACAGATCACATTCACATAGACGCATTTACAAATTTGCTTCCAACAAAGCTACACCAAAGAGGCAACTCAAAGGTGTTACCTCTTATCCCTTGTCTTTGTCCTGACCACACGGTCAGACAAGACCTCGCCAGATCTGAAGCCAGCTTTGATTCAGATTTGTAGTTCTCTGATGTCAGCCATTTTGTTTTGTAGGCCAAACAGCCCTTTGATTACCACACCCACCTCTCTCTCTCTCTCTCTCACTCACACACACACACACACACACACACACACACCAAGCTTGTATATAGTTAGTGTTAGTGTTAGAATCTGTTTTTTTTTTGCTTTGTTTCTTTTATGAAAAAATATATTTTTGAAATCATACCTGCTGTATGATGTAATTGTAATGTTGCACAAGAGTGAATGACTAGTCAACCTCTGCTACGTCAAGAACTCCTAAATCCTTCAGGCTTTACTATTAAATTTGGTTATTATTACTAATCTAATTTTTAATCAAAAATTCCAAATTCATTTTTCTCTTTTCGGGAATGGTGCCCTACGAGGTGATCTAATGTAAATTAAGTCACGTTATTTAGCATGATTAATTATTTCAGATAGATTTGGTACTTTAATTGGATACCTATTATGATCAGGCCAGTGTTCAGACTTGGGTTCCAACAAATGTTGCCGCCGTGTAATACATAGTATTGTTATAGATTTCCGACAAATAGTATCCCTGCCTAGTCGCATATTATAACATACAAATATATCAAGATTGTCATGTGATTATTTCTGTGGTTTTCAGTTCAGTGTATAGGTACTGATTCAGGCAGTTTATGTTAACAGTTAATGGAAGCTTGATGAAGACATCATTCTGCAGTGAATGTGCTGCAGAAGTGTATGTGAGCTGTACTCATGGAAAACGCCGCTTTTCCATCCAAATGTGCACTGAAGCTGTAAAATCTGCAGTCAGTAGAGGCTGCTTTAAAGGGACATTGTGTAACATTTTCAGTTGTTTATTGGCAGATTTGATATCTGCATTCATAAATATGTCATCACTGGTGTACTATTACTTCCACCAATAATCTGACTTATTCTCGTAAAAGGAAAATTTAGGATTTGTTTGTACATTGTGCGAGTAAGTCGTCTGTGGGGTTCCATTACGGTTCGCCATCTTGAGAATACACCCGCCAGCAAGGGACATACAGCACCGCCTTCGGTGTTTTCGTTGAGAGCCAGGCCAGCACCACGTGACTGAGGAGCCGAAGGAGAGGAGCAAGAGGCGCTTCGCTGCTACCCTGGCAAATTTGAAACAAAGTCCAACTGTTTGAGCATAATGCAGGATCAGGCATATGCAGCATCATGGGAGACGGAATCCTTGTCGCCAAGAAAGCGCAAAAGGGAATAGAAAAGGCAGCGTGACCGGCTAATTAACAGAACAGAACGAAAGCCCACATCCAGGTAGCCTTTCCCAGGTAGAGAGAGCTGCTGAGCGAGGATGGTAATACAATCACAGGCCGGCGCTGCTGTAGACTGTTAGCCCGTGTTAGCGGCCAGTCGCTAACAGCCTCATCCCTCTCCTCGCATCACTGCACAGCCGTTAGCCGCCGTTAGCGCTAGCCTGTGATTGTATTACCTTTCTCCTTCAGCAGCTCTCTCCACCTGAGAAAGGCAACCCCAGTGCTGACCCTTGTTTTTTAATTCGCCGGTCACGCTGCCTTTTTGATTCCCTTTTGCACTTTCTTGGCGACAAGGATTCCGTCTCCCGTGATGCTGCATAATACATGATCCTGCATTATGCTCAAAGAGTGGGACTTTGTTATGCGGCAGTAGTGCTGCTGGCCACTATCAGCTGTTTCAATTTACACCCGCCCCAACAGTCCTACGTTGTAAACACAGCCAGCATGGTGAGGAGGGGGTTTGTCAACTCGCATCGCGTGTGTCTGTGTAGGAGCCTGAATTAATACTCCATGTAGTATCTGATGACATGGTTTCATCAGTGTTATCATAGCTTTTTGGTACACAGCGGCTACAGTTGTTGCAATATGTGTTTGAAACAGTGAGGCGCTAGAGTGCACCATCTGTTTGAATGCAATATGTGATTTCAACGTTAGATGGGAAAATTCCTACACACTGTGGCTTTAAGGGTAAGGAACATTATTGACTGGATTTTGGTGCAGACTCAATGTTTCACTGTCAGCAATATAACCATCACCACCTCAACCACGTTGAATCTAGGTTGAATCTAGATACTGCCTGCAGGTAGAAGGGTGGATGGTTGGTGAAATTTGGCATATCAGCACCTGGAAGCAGCAAGCTACAGGTTCAGCTAATTGGACTGATAAAGGGGATGGTGATTAGTGATTAGCTCCCATGTGGGTGAGTGAGAGGATTGAAACTGAAAGTCAACCTGACATTTTAATTCTTTTTTCTTTTAGTGCAAGGAAATATACACTATAATCTAGTCTGAGTCATGAGATGTAGACTGCAGCTTTAAGCCTGCTATTGAGCCACTGGTGTGGCATTCTCCCTTTCTTATGCTATCTGCATGTAACTGTTTCCAAATCCCCTTCACTACATGATACAACAACAACCTCCCGAGCGAACAACCTATGTGCCGGATATTGACAGAGGTTTGCATCAAGCAATAACACATGGCGATCTTCAACAAATAAAACATCTAGTGAACACACCTCAGGAAAAGCACAGACTCTGTCTCACAGGAGTCTCTAACTCAGTGTTGATCTGTTTTGGCACACGGCCAGCCTGAGTTGATTTGCCACATCTGTTTACCCTGGCAGTGTCATGCACCAGTGACAGCGACTTTACTAACGTTCAGCCAGTAGATAGTCTGTGGTTTACACAGGTCCAGCAAGTTCATTCAGAGCTAAGTATAGCCAGGTTTCACCTCTAGGGCTTCAATTATCAAATTATCTTTGTCCTTTTTATCAACATGTTCTTACTTTAAACTCATCACATATTGCTGCTTTGTCAGTGGACTTTCATGTCTACATATGAAGCGCTAGGTAACCTGAGTGCGTCTGCTGTTGATGGTCTGGGACGCCATGTCAATTTAAACCTGTAATGACAAAATGCATGTAGCCCACCCTATACAAACTGTCCAGCTCCTTCAATTATGTTGCTGTCCAGTGGCATTTCAAACTGACACCATCCAGCAGCGTTATAAACTGATGCCGCCCAGTGGTGTATCATATCGCAGCATAAGGATGCCATTTCTGTTGGTGTCTGATGTTGAAATCACTGATCAAGCTGCAGTATTTCATGAGTTCGGAATGACAGTGGATTGCTTTTATCACTAAAAGTTGAATCACACAAAGACGAACAACTGGTAATTTTTTTGTGGTGTTTTCGTTTGCAGGGCCATTTAAATAATAATAATAGTAACAATAAGCTTTTTTTATCGAGCACCTTTCATACAAAGTGCTATACAATAAGCGCATTATAAGCACTGAGTGCGTCACATGAAAATAGACAGAAGGAAGATAAAACAGACAAACAAGGCAATTCAATATAAAAGCACATTTAAAAACAATTTAAAACAAGGATTAACTGATTCAACAAGTTTCATTTAAAAGAGGTGATTTGAGATCTTATTCATTGAAATCTCATATAGTTTTTCTACTTGTGTCACCTTTAAGGACTTCAACATCATTAACAATCAGAGCATATAATTCCCAGTGGAAACAGACTAACCAACAGACACTGATTAACCGAAATAAGTGTCTTTCAGATTACCCTTGAACTTCTTTTCAAGAGTAAACCTTACTGCGGGTATTGTCAGTGCCGGAAACAGCCCACAGCTGCCCTAGAATCTCCCACCCAGTTGCATAAATGACAGTGCTCACCTCTCCATCTGCAAATGTTTCACCAAAATGAGTTCAGCCTGACACTATTTTGCAAGAGCACCACTGCTGCATCCTCGGCTTAGTACCACCCAAGACTACCATGATTGGTTTTGAAGACACAATAACACGTCAGTGTTTTTCCCACATAGCAGGAAGATAATTGGTGATTCCAGAGCTTTCACTACCGCTGACACAGCACTGTAAAGATAGATCTAATGCGAGTCTCTATGTGAGACCAACTGTAATCATACTCAGTGGCGGCCCCTGCCAAATTTCTCAGGGGGGGGCAATTGCTGTGATGATGGCTGAGGTGACCCGTTCAATGGGTATATTTGAATTAATTTGGCTCAACAACGACTAAACTATCCACTGTGGTCATCAACAGACTAATTTTCATCAGTTTGCCCACACAAATACCTTTGAATGTGAACAGAGACCTGTTTTACCATTAATAAAATGCAACTGAGCAAGGTATTCACTGAGTCATTTTCAGTCTTAATCAGAAAACATTTTATTATAGCTAAGTGGAAATTCATTTTGTATTCTGATTAAAGAAATAAATGTAGGCATACTCTACAACTTAATACAATGCACACCACATAGTAACCATTACAACATGCATAAGATAAGGACTGGGGCTGATAATGTGCAGTTAATAAAACTATTTACAATTCAACTATTGGGAATATAATAAGTGCAGTGGTGCAATGTGACACAGTATTTGTACTTTACTTGAGTGTTTCCATTTTGTGCTTGTTCTACTTCCAATTCCACTACATCTCAGGGGCAGATATTGTCATTTACTTGGACAACGTTAGTAGGCTAACGAGTTACATTTCATATCTTTCATCCCCATCCTGTCCAGTGAAAACCATGTGCCTCCAGGTGTGTGATATTGAATGTCTGTGATAAAGTGAAGGATTAAGTGTTCCTGTACGCACTGAGAAAATTCTCCTACTTCTGAAGCTAAATCAACTCTTTAAAATCCCTTTGGTCCCTTTGGGCCCTAGGCCTTTTTTTTTTTCTTTTTTTTTTTATACTGCCTTTACTTTTGAGCTCATATCACAGTCATTATAAAGGCTACATACCCAAACTATATCTTGTTTTTTTCTTTCAGGACAATCTAGGCTAACCAGATTTGCCATCATTCCCCCCATTCCCCCCATTTGTATAACATAAACATGTCTAAAGTGCCCTCGAAAACACTCGGAACTTAGTGCCTTCTTCAGTGGCGAGAACACATTGTATGTGCCCTTTTTTTTCTTTTCGCCCCTGCCCTTCAAAAAGTCTGTGCATGCCATGGCTTGTCATACAAAGTTTGATGGAGTGTCAACTGGACAATATGGAGATATTTGCATCTTGAAAGCCGGACTACAAATGTGGACAGACAGGGAGAAACACAGGCAAGCCTAAGACGTGGTAAGATACGATATTCCTCACTATATGAAGTGACTGCACTGATAACAAGATCTGTACAATGGGTTGTAAAGAAATTCATCAGGTTTTTATTTTGTAGAAAAATAATCTGTATTTACAGCGTGATGGGATGACAGCACAATGATGTGTTTGGATATCACCGGAA